>OZ057412.1:93219701-94419701 GCA_964056705.1 Troilus luridus | reverse complement strand
ACTGCTTAATTGCTACATCCCATACAAAAAATGGAGTATATAGACTTGACACTCATTCTAATTCAGAATTTGTCTACTCCCTCTGGCATAGAAGGCTTGGTCATTTGAGTAGGACTAACATGAAGCTGATTTCTAGTATGACGACGAGTGGTGTGAACAATGTGACAATAGACAGTGAACCGTGCGTTGTATGCCAACAGGACAAGCAAACACGACCACCTTTTGAGAATAGCAAATCTAGAGCTAACAGTGCTTTAAACATAACGCACACTGACTTATGTGGACCCATGGAGAATACATCTATTGGTGGAAGCAGATATTTCTATTCATTCTTAGATGACTACTTCAGAAAAATGTTTGTATATTTTATCTCTAATAAATATCAGACTCTGGAGGTGTTTAAAAAGTTCAAAAAAATAGTGGAAAATCAGACAGGTCGCAAAACTCAAATTCTGAGGACTGATAATGGTAAAGAGTATGCGAAGAAAGATTATGAAGTATTTTCGAAAGAATCAGGCATACAGCATCAATTAACAATCAGGTATACCCCGGAACAAAATGGAGTTTGTGAAAGAGCCAATAGAAATATTGTGGAAAAGGCGAGCTGCATGTTAATTGACGCAGGACTTCCAAAGGAATATTGGGCGGAAGCTGTAAACATAGCTGTTTATCTCATCAATCGTTGGATCTGTGTTTGCTAGTCAGGAGGCCTATACACTCTGCAGGAGGCCTATACAGGGAGGACTTTCCAAAATTTCAGAAGCTTGAATCACCCAAGAAGAGAGACTGGGATATGCTCTTAGTATTACACATCATCGCTAGGTTTTTCAGATGCGGACCATGCTGGCTGGTAATGTGGAAAGTCGAAGATCTACTTCAGGGGTGTTGTACAAATATAGAAATTCACCAACAACATGGTCAAGTAGGAAACAATGATCT
Source organism: Troilus luridus (assembly GCA_964056705.1). Taxonomy (NCBI): domain Eukaryota; kingdom Metazoa; phylum Arthropoda; class Insecta; order Hemiptera; family Pentatomidae; genus Troilus; species Troilus luridus. The sequence continues at coordinate 94,418,762 of OZ057412.1, read as the reverse complement.
GTGGCCTTGTCAACCACTGAGGCAGCGGTTATCGCAGGAAGCTTGGCTGTAGGTGAGCAGTTTGGTTAAGGAGAATCTTTCAAGAGATCTCTCTTATAGAAGTTAAGCCTCCGGTGCTAAAGATGGACAATCACAGTGCAATCAAGCTGCTGCACAATCCTAAATTTCACAGCCGCACCAAACATATATATGTGTAAAAATGAAGTTTGTTCGCGAAAAGATAGAAAATGGAGAGGTACAAGTTCAGCCAGTATCTTCAAAGGAGCAGCAAGCAGACATTCTCACAATGCTTTTAGTCAGGCCAAGATTTGAATACCTGAGAAGTCTCATAGGTGTCAACGGTCTACCTTGTGAAGTGACGCAGGGCGAGCCACTCCATCTTATGAGTGAAGTGGAGTGTTTTGATGTGAGAAATTATTTTTATTTAGGGGAAGTGTTAAGGAAAATAAACACTGTATCTGATAATAAGTAACCTATGATCGTGTAACCTTCTTGTTACATATGTTGTATTTTTTATAATTGCGGCCTTGTGGCTTCTGCTCTTTTGTTTGTATTAGTTTAATTAAAAGTAAAGTGTTCTTTTCTATATGGTGTTATTTATATACCAATTTAACCATTTTGACATAAAAAATCCACAAGTACTCGCGAACTTACCAGGGAGTGTGGTGTGTCGAAAGATACTGTTAGTCCCCATCTACGCTGCATTATGAAGGTGATTTTTAAACTTTTCAAATTCAAAATTTCAAAGAACTGTACATATTTTAGTCCTATTTAATACTTACCAATACTTAATAATCCCTTTAGAGCATTCTCTAAGCTTGTTTATCCCATCCGACTTCTTGAAAAAAAAAGCCTCAGAACAAACATGACAGCATACTGGAAAAAATATTTCGCAGCTACTAAAGCAACTAGTGAAATTATTAAATATGAAGCAGAAAGTGTCCTTGACCAGGATATTGCGCGGCGTTAGTTTGAATAATTTAGTAATGGAGATACGACGTTGGAAAGGAAGAAGCGCTGCTGGTGACCATTAATGGATATTGATGAGGTTCTGCAGAAAGTTGTTGAGTCAAATCCGTCTACAAGTAGTCGCGAACTTGCTAGGGAGTGTGGTGTGTGGAAAGATACTGTTAGTCGCCATCTTCTCTCAATAGGAAAGGTGAAAAAGGCCAGTAGACTGGTCCTGGTCGGTCTTTTTTCTTATACACCTCATTACTACGGACAAATAGCAGATAGAATAATTATGTCTAAATTTGTCTTTGGAAATTTCCATTTCAGGTATTAAGAAAAATACCTGACTATTATCAAGTATTTCTAATTCGTAACATATACTAGTTACTGAATACTGGTTAATACATTTAGAAAATTAAAGTGGAGAAGACGGATCTCCATGGCTAGTATATGGATCTGTACGAGCTATAGTGAAACTGAATAGGTTGAGCTGGGCCGGGCATTATATCAGAATGGAGGAGAACTAAGAAGCAAGAAGAATCCTGGAAGCCAAATCGGTCACTAGTAGAAGATTTGGTAGTCCATTGGGAAGATGAAAAATACTGTATACTGGTCCCTCACGAACGTACTCCCCAGCAATCAGCTAAGAGGTAAGGTACTTATTGAAAAACCTTTCTGATATGAGATTTTATCGGAAGATTTTCACCTGTGATGAAATTTGGGTACTGGCGAAATCCGAAGCTGTCAGGGCGTCCTGTGTCAGAGCGTGTATCCTGCTTTGATCAACCAAACAGGAGTTTTGTTCCAACAAGATAATGTTCGTCCTCACACTTCCCGTCTAACCAAAGAAAAGTTTAAAGAGCTTCATGTGCTCGAACTTCTGCCTCACCCAACACAGTCCAGACCTCGCACCATCGGATTACTACTTGTTTCGACCCATGGCCCATTTTCTTCAAGGGAAAGAAAAGTGATAATTTTGCGGAAGTTCTTTGGCAGCCATCCCAAGGAATGGCAGGGATCGAGCAATTGGCTAGCAGATGGCTAATGGTGGTAGATAACGATGGACTATACTTTGAGTATTAATTGTATTTTATATCAAAGCAATAATAATTCTAACATTTAGATGAAAAGCTGTCATTTTTAATTTTTACACCCTATTATTTACGAAATTTAAAACTACAACAAAAATGTTGATCTCTATATATCTGTCTAACCTTTCTGCTATTATTTGTTCCTAATATCTGTATGTTAGACAGAATATAAAAGAATGATGGGATTTACGAAATACTTCTTGAACGGAAAGGCGCCCAGATCTTAGTGATATTTTTCATTCATATACAATTCATATACGATATGAATATTTCAATCTGTTGATAAAGTCCCTTAGGGGATTGGATATTTTTAGGTTATGAGGGGGCTTTATACCACAAATTGAATGTGAGATGAATATTTCCTGACAACCGCAAAATAGACGGCATAGGGTACGAGGGAGAGTTCCCTAAAATCTTAATAACCTGTTTCAATAAAACGCTTCCAATATAACATCAACACTTTTATTTCCACGCCGACGATAAGTAGATGTGTAATTTAAAAACTGAAAAGTAATTAGGGAATTTTTATGTATGTTTTGTTTTTTCATAATCGATATGATCATATTGTTGATACCAATGTAAAGTGTTGAAAGTGAAAAACTGTTTCAATGCTAATTAAAAACTATTCTGTAGCGTCAAACGTAGATTACCTAAGTCTTTATACGCGGTGTGTAGCTTATAGAAGGCTCTATGTCGATTTTATGTCAATCACTGATCCTTAAAAGCAAACACTATAAATCGAAAACGAAAAAAAGTGTTTATTTTTGGGTTTGTACGGACGACGTATCTTTTCGTTTACTGTTGTTTTGCGCAATAAACCTTTTTCGTAAATATAAAATTCTCTATAGTTGGGTAGTACTAAATTTTTAATAAAAACGAATTGCTTAAAATCATACTATCCGCACCTATCTACACTATACTCACGGTCATGGTTCTGAAACCAACACACATTGGACAATCCTAAATTCTTAATTCTTAGGAGTTACGCATTATGTCATTTGAGGTTTAAAAATTCCATACTATTTCCATAGGGCACAGATATATTTTAAGTAATTGTGGTTGGGAGAGTACTGCATCCCTGAAGTGTCGCGTCTGTGTAAGAGAGTCCTAAGCAATACCGGAAACAGAATAAGGCTTTACCCGATATTTATAGTAAGTTGGTTCGGGATCCCCTATGGGTTCAACAAACCCTTTTCTATAAACGACTTTCCCTTATCGAGCTAATACTTAGTTAGCATGTTTTATTCAATGAATAAAACGCTATTTCAAATCAAAACAATTAATGTTAGGCACTAGCTTAAACTTGGGGTAGGTGAAAACTGCTATTAGTAGACAAATTGAGAGTGAATGACGTTACAGTTTCCAACTTTACACTCCTTGAAGATCGGAAAAGATAAAAAAAATTGAGTTACTTAAGACCACTTCATGTCTCCCGACCTCAATAAAAGTAGTAATGATTGGAGATGTGTATTTTCTGTTTCACACTCGTAACTGGTCTCTTTCCCTGCATTAACCGATCACTAACTGCGGGTAGGCTTCTTATGATGTTTCTAGCGTTACCTAAGACATACTCTTACCGACGTGATATTAAACTAACTTGAGGTATGTGACAATTTGAAATAGTTAAGGTAAGCATTGATATTTTTAAACTCCAAATTTCGTAAAGCATAATCCCCTGAGAATTTTGAATTTGAGATTGTGCAATGTGTGTTTTTCAATATAATAAATACGAAAGTCGTACTTCAGAATCTTCGATAGATTACATGATAAACCATGCATGAAGAACCGACGACGGCTTTTCGTGTTCGCTGGTGTATATGAAGATCCGGAACAGGAAGAATAAAGCAAAAAAAAAAAATGTAAACAAACTTTGCCGGAACTAGGTGAGTTGTCGAAAATGCTTTTGGAGTTCTGAAAATATATATAGTTTTAAATAAAAAAACTAAAACGGCATATATAAAAAACTGATAACTGTGATCCCTCTAATAATATCAGGTATCGTATATAGAAAATGGCTTCAGTTACTTCATGTAATTGTATTTTTTCATTAATATTCTTTATTCATCAATGCTTTTCAAAATCGGCTGTGATCGAACTTAATAAATTAAATCCGTGATGAAATAGATGAATAAAATTCCTATAAACTATAGAATATGGCTGGTCTTTAGAATTTGTCCTCGGTACCTTGAATCGGTTTCGTGTGTTTCAGCTCTACGACGAGTTATAGCAGCTCTTCCCTTTCAGTTTTATGCCAATCCATGAAATCTCAAGACCATCTATATATCTAAAGTCTGCTTCAGTTCAAATCCTCAGTCCAGCACCAGGAAACAATATATCTTCTTCCGGATCTTTTTACCCGCTCACCCAGAGCCAAAACATTCGAGCTTTCCTTTCTCGCCCGTGCATCCCTCATGATATCCCCCATTCCTTATCTTCATTTAAATTGCCTTTTCAATTACCTATTACCTTAATTCCAGGATAGATGTTTTCTCAGCATGTTTAAATATTCCCTTGAATGAATCATTAGTAAATAATGTCTTTTATTGTAACTTTTTTACATTTTATGTTTTTTACGTTTTTATTCTCCTTAGTTGCTTAGTATTTTTTCACAAAATGTATTTTTTTCAATTTACTCTTTTGGAACTTTAGTGAATACTTTATGGATTGTATTATGTAGCTATGAACAGATATATATGTTTTTTTTCTGTTCCTCTTTGTTATTCTAAGGTTACTTTTCTATTGAACGCATGTGCGAAAAACTTTTAGTATCCATGAAAATACTTCCGAACAGTGGTGACTTTTGGATCTTGGCAATGTATGTTCATATGAATTCCCAGAAACCTAATTAGTAATACAAAGTAAAATAACTTTCAGGTTGATGTTTTTAATTTAAAATGATACTGATTAATACATTGCGAGAGAGACCTCACTAAAAATTACTTTTCTGACTTTTTATATATTTAAAATTTATTTATTTTGAAGAGGTGCTGGATAAATCTATTCATCCAGACATGGATGTCATTTCTCATTGGTGCATAAAACTCCAAAAACTGAATTGAGAACACGGACCCACACCAACTAACAGGCCCATTTTATTTGTTTTTTTCGTTAATATATTTTAGCTGTTTATTTAATTAATATATTTCCATAAATTATTGAACTAAATGAGTTGTTGATGAATATCAAATATTTTGTTACATCGTCGATACCTGGGGAATGAAATAATGTTTACTCTCGGTTATATGAGCTGCAGATTCCTGTTCACAATTATGTTGCAATGTGCATCGCAATTTACACATTGGGTTGTAGTGGAAATTCCGATAATTTAACCAATGAAATGTCCATCGTTTATATTTTTTTTTCGAATTAATAGATGAAAATCATGGTCTGCCAAACCTTGGGAATATTGATTTATGATAGTTCATTGAGCCTTTTGATATCAGCTATGGTTTTTCCTTTTTAAAGATAATTGATTAAAATAACTCCATGACTATCTCAAAAAACAGTCCCCATTACTTTCCCAGCCGAGAAAATTTTTTGCTTTTCCTCCCTTTGGAGTCCAGTGTTTGGATTGTATTTTTGTTTCGGGCGTCTAATGGTGTATCCAAGTTTCATCTACATTAATTAATCGATGCCAATCTCGGTTTTATTGCGCCTAAACTGCGCCAACAGAGCGTTGGAAATGTTTATGCGGCACCCATCGTGCGGACAGCTTTCTCATATCTAAATTTTGGTTTAATATATAACAAACACGTTCTTTTGACATGTTCATAACCTCTGCTATCTCTTTCAATTTTATTCGGGGGTCGTCTAGCACCATTTGGTGAACTTTGGCAATGTTCGGCCGAAACTTTCCAGACCACCCTCGTATATACCAACAATTATTTTAAAAAAATCAAATAAATATAGTGCGATCTTGATCTCATTTTTTGTATCTTCTCTACTTAAATATTGATCAAGCTTTTATTTATGACAAATCAGATATTCAGTATTTAGTTATTTTGAACTAAGTTAAATAAAAGAAAAAATATACATTATGTGTGTTTATGTGTTATAATTTATTTTTATGTTTACGTGTTATATTATGTGTGTGTTATACAATTAAAATAATTTGTTTGTTCAACTTTGTATAAAATCATTTAACTCAATCTGTCGTCAACATCTTGACCTCCCGCAGAGTGAGTCCTCTCAATTAGATTTCGATCGCCTCCAAGGTCGCCCTCTGTCTTAATTCACAAACAATTTTTAGAATCCTATTGATTGTTATTGTTTGTATATGGCCGAACCGCTTTAGATGCCTTCTACGAACTTAATTTTTTGTCATATCGTTATTTATTAGACGATCGAACCGTGTCTTACCAAGTGATTTAATCAGGACTTTAATTAATTTACCTATGTAGAGATCTGAAATTTCTTAATGCTGAATAGAAAAGATATGATTTAAAATTGATAACGTCATAACGTAGCTAGTAGTAAATATTTATTTCTTTATTTTAACTCAAGTTTATAAAAGAGTAAGTCAATTATTATCCGCAATTTAGTTATAAAATGTTATTGTAATCAAATAGGAAACTTACAAGTACATGGTCTATTGTTGTACAAGCTTCATGATTTCCTCATAAAAGAAGGTTTTCGGTTGAGGTGCGAGCCAGGAATGCACCGCTTCTTTCACTGCTTCCTTCGAGGTAAATCTTCCACTTCGTCAATAGTTACTCGTCAGTCTAAGAGCACCATTTCACATGAACGCTCAATGTTTTTTATTTGTGGCGGTAAACCGTCGTCCGGCTCCTTCATGGTGCGTAACACTGGTGCGACCATTTTTTTATTTTCAATCCATTCATAGACACACCGTTGTGGCAAACCAATGTTCCCCTACTGTACATCTTCGATGAATTTCGGCCCCTGATACGCCTTCCGACTACAAAAAAGGGGTCCCTGAACGTTGCTCTTTTTTGGTGCAAATAGAAAGTGGAGCAGCCATGATTAACAGCACGACAGCGATAACGAAACTAACCTAGCAGTTTAGTTTGAAACTTGCATAGACATAACAACAAATAAACAAAGCATGCATCATCAACGCAAAACGATAGTACTACCAGCATAAACAAAAATATAACTAAATTGCGGATAAAGATTGACTTACACTCGTTTATTAAATTAAGCTACTGCGAGTGATACATTTCGTACTTTTTATACCTGCTGTTGGGGCCAGGGTACCCTGAAAAATAAAAAAAAGTGAATTCCCCGAGCGCCCGATAATGACGCCGAAAATATTGCCCGTTTCCTGTTAGCAAAATGAAAACATACAAAATATACAGAAGAGAATAACAAAACCAGAAAATAGATTATTTTTAATAGAATTTTAACTGAAATAATCTCATTATCAACTATAATAATCTATTTTTAATAAGTGAAACTAAATTAAGTTTCAAAAACAAAAATACATTAAAAAACAAATTAATTAGGGTACATTCAAAGTAAAATACAAATAAACAAAAATCTTCTTATGAAAAATAATAAAAATAAAAATTACCAAATGACAAAGAAAAAAAAAAAAAAGGTTCTTTAAATTTAATCGAGAGAGAGAGAAAAAATGAAAGGTCTGACCTGGTACGATACTTTGAGTTCACTTACTAAAACTTTAAAATTCGGCACTGCCGTCTTCTATAGCGATGTACTTCGCGTCGTGACGCAGGCAAATCGGCAGTTTTACGTTCTGCAAAGGCCGTAGAGGCATCCTCTTCCAGTGCTTGATACAGCAAGGCTGACTGAAGTTCGCTAATGCTTGCAAGGTGCACTAATAGCAACAATGATACTCCCCTCTCTCTCCCTCGCTTACTCTCCTCTCTCTCGAGCTAAATCAATACAATATTATTCTATAAAATAAAATTATGTAGATAATTTACACTATGGTAACATATTTAGGAATTCCCAACACCTGCACTTACACTTCATTATACTTCGTACTTACTGCACTTAAATTTATTCGGATTGTTAGTCATTCCTTTTCAGTAATACACGCTTTTAGCGCTTATTGTAATGCTTCTCTGCTTTCTGCAATTATGAGAGTGGCATAAGCAAATAATATATTCCCAATGTTTAAGGACGCATTTTAGAAAAAAAAAACTATGACACTAAAACTCATGAATTGTCTTTTCAGTACATGTTAGGGAAGTAACTGTTTCTTGTAAAACGATTGCGTAGAGATGCGAATTGTCCGAGATCTAGCTCAACCTCCAGGTCCCCCCTTCTCACTTTATGGAGACTGGATGAGCCCCGGGAGAGTCTGTATATCCCACAGGGTTTATTCGTAACTATTAGTAGATAAACAATTTATCAGCCACAGCCAGATTTGAACTCGGAATTTTCAGCATAGCAACTCAACACTCAATAAACTGAGACACTCTGCTCCATATTAGCATACATTACTTGACAAGCTGAAGGCAGAACTTGCGGAAAAACGCCCACATTTGCAGAAAAAGAAAATCCTGTTTCACTAAGACAACGCACCGTCTCACACCTCAGCGGTTGCCTTGGCGAAAATCCACGAAAGTTTGAATTGCTTGACCATCCGCCTTACTCACCAGATCTAGCACCAAGCGACTTCTTTTTATTCTAAAAATTGCGCTCGGAGGACAGAGATTTTCGTCAAATGAAGTGGCAATCACCTTCGTGAACAATTATTTTACAGAGAAGTACTTTTTGGACGGGTTACAGAGATGGGAGCATCGCTGGTAGAAGTGTGTAGAGTTACAAGGAGACTGACTATGTTGAAAAATAAAAAATAAAAATAAAATCAGAAAAAATGTCTTTTCTGCCATCGTTTTTTTCAGGTCTGATCGTTACTTTGCTGATGGTAATTGTTACTCTGCATTTTTTAATTGTAAATATGTTTGTTCTAAAAAAGATAAGACTCCGGAAGAAAAGTTTATTGCGATAAAATAAGATATCATCTCATTCAAAAAAAAATTCGCATACTTGGAAATACATTTTTCAATTACTAAAATTTTAATTAAAAAAAATATTTTTAATCGAATATATATTCTTTTTATATCGTTTGAAGATCTCTATGTTAAATTTGAGATTAAATTCAATTGAACTATATTTGTTCAAATTTCTATCGCCATTAACGTATTGCTAATTAATTGTGAATGCATTTCAACCATACTGGAATAAAAAGCTGCTATAATAATTTTAATTTAAAAAAAACATCAAAGTTCTTAGTCGATTTCATGTATAGACTATCATAAATCGATTGATAAAAATCTTAGAGAGGGTTTCAGTTGTTAGTAAAATAATTTGTGTTAATACGGTGTCAGATTGTAATTTTTTTTAAATAATCGTATTAGTAATAAAACATTACTATAATTGGTTACCCCGACGATGTATCTACACGAAACCTTCTGATCTGAAAAAAAAAATTATAAAAATTACAATCTGACTCCATGTGGACACAATTTATTTTATTATCAACTGAGACCTTCTCTACGGTTCTCACCAACCGGTTTATGATAGTCGAAGCATTAAATCGATTCAGAACACTGATGTTTTAAATAAAAATAATTAGAAAATTTAATATCAAGTGTCTTCAACGACTCTATAATAATTAGTAATTAATAATAAATCTGTATTCTAATTTCATAAGTAAAATAACAAAATGAGAAATTGAGGGCAGCCTATTGAACCTAATTATTGAATACATAACTGGTCAAAGTCCAGAATAGAGCATATATAGAACGTATAAATTGTAGGATCTCTATTGTATAAATAGAGAATTATACCTACATATTGCTGGGCTTAGTGTAAGCGAGGGGTTTATGTTTGTGAAATGAGTTGCCTAGACTATATTTCATATATAGTTTATACATAATATTTATAAATTAAGTTTGAAATTTAATATATATCTCTAAACATTATGAAGAAGCGAGAAATTTCATTTAAACAATTTATCCGTTTTAAATTACAATTTCAAATTTAATTAAATTTCACAGATTGTGCAAGCGGAAATTTATTCAAATCAGGATATAATTCAATAAAAAGTAATTTTTTGAAATTTGTAGTTATCCGCTTTTGATCCTGAGTGCCTCAATTTAACTCGATCATATCAAAGCTTATTTTTTTTTGTTACACTATTGCTAAGAGTATTAATATCGTACATTTTCATATTCCATACCATTAAGATCTTATTTCCTTTGAAAATTTGAATTTTCAGTTTTGTAATCCTTATATTTTATGATTTTTACGGACTCTAAATTCGATGCTACATATAGGTCTTTGAATCGTTGCTAATTCTGGACTAGTGACTATCCCTAACTTATACGGGATATGACGATATGGTTTGGATATCATATGTTATAAAGGATGAGACAGCCAAGAGACATTACTCTCCATCACATTGGACAGTGAAGCTCAAGTGGGTGGATCGCTAATCCCCTCAAGTCGGGTCGTCCGTCACTGAGATCGTGAGGATACCTATATATTGTATGAATTAAAATACTAGATAATATTCAGAGAAATAAAGTTTAAACAAGAACCATTAAAATTGCTTTTTAAATCATGACATTAATATTTTAAATAGTTAATTATTGTTAGTTTATTCATTTAATGTCATTATAAGAAGGTATTGGCTAATTGGGGGGTCCTACTATGGGAATCCTAATTTTTGTCTATACTGGATTAATTAGGAAAAGTGATCTTTAACTATAATCTGACACAGCAAAGGGTCGAGTAATTTTACGTTCTTCCAAAGTACGGCACAACCAAGACTATTTTTACTCCCTTAGCCGCTAATATAATAACTAGCTAACTGGCGATAGCCATATTATATTATTATACTAATATAAAAAAGTAGTACAACGATAGTTGTAAACTTAAAAAATGTTTAAATATTTGTTTACTAATCATTTTTTATATGTGCACGATTATCTGTGAAATATCAATAATATCAGGTTAAAAGAACCTGAATTAAAAATATTTGCTGATAGTAATTACATCCATATATTTTTGAGTTTTGTTACGAAAATATTTTCTAGCTGGTTAGTAATTAAATAACAAACCACTCAAAAATTATTAGAGATATTTGAACTTTATTCTTTATGTGTTTACTTTAATTAAATTTGACAGTATATTTAATATCAGTTGGACCAATCAAAATAGAAAATACAAACAAAAACAAAATAATTGTTAATTCTTATTTTTAATAACGCATATAATTCATAATAGTAAACATGAATATTACCCCATTTTTAAACAAATAGCTTTTCCCGTCTTTTCTCCATCTGAATCAAGTTGCATTTCTATTGACCAAGGACATCATTTTTGCTAACAGAGGACATTAAACAAGGTATTGAAGGATAGAATTGGTGCACTCAATTTATAACTCCAAAAATAAGAATAACTTATATTTTAATAATGCCAACGTTTCAGACTACGGCGTAGCCCCTCTTCAGGGCCAAGAAAGAAAACAAAAAATAACCATAAAATTATCTCTAAGTCATCATTCATTTTATATCATTACCTGTAATTTAACGAGGTTTTTCATACTTTTAAGTCTCACCAGTATCATATATGTACCTTTTTCTTTATTTTTCATAATCTATCTAACTTTTTACCTCCTCATTTTTCTTTGTCTTTGTATTTCTTTACATTGTCACCTTTCTGTACAATGTTCTTTTAATTATATATACCCTTAATAATCTATAAATGTTATTCTGTAATTCTTTCTTGGTACTGCAGTGTTTTTATAGTTATTTTATGTTTTCTCTCTTAGTACTGAAGATGGCCTACACCGTAGGGCGAAACGTTGACATTATTAAAATATAAGTTGTTCTTACTTTTGTTGTTATCATTGACTGTACCCCCTAACCAATTCTATCCTTCATTAGAATCATCTATTGTTGTCATTTTTCAAAATCCCTTAATTACACTTTCCTGCAGTAAAAAACATAATAATTTCTAATAAATATTTATGCAGTTTATAATAAAAATAATATAAAAATACTAGGCAAAGCAAATCCCACAGCTATTCATTTTTGAGCAGTTTAGAAACAAAAGCCGCAGGTCATTGACAAAATGAAAATGAAAAGATAATAACCTGGATTTGCGTCAGATGGTTATTTATAACCCCGAATCCACGGGCACAAATTAGCTCAAATTACACTGAGCAAGGCCAACAATATTATCTTCTTTGTTTATTACTTTTTGGGAGTTTTATATTTAAGCTCAATGCGTTGTAAATTATCTTAAAATAGAAAAGCAGATAAAGGTCTTTGTAGTTTTATTCATATTTATATTAGTGGTACTGGAAATTAATGTGTTTTTTTAATAATAAATTTAATTGGATGGTATTTAACAGGTTTTTATTTTTAATCCATGATGTAATGTCTTTTCATCAATAGCTTTTTCAGTCTACTGTGCGACTTTTCAATAAAGGGTCGTTAAAAATCAATGGGTTTAATTGAAAAATATCTGGAAATGCTATTTTGAATATCATTCAAAGTTTTTAAATATTTTGCAAGTTCAAAAATGCTGTAGCATTCGGAATAAATGGAAAGCCAATGGCGCAATATTGGGCGAGTATGGTGGGTGAGGCAATATATTCAAATTTATTTTTATTGGATTCGCCCATCGTTGGTCCCTTGGTGGCCCATCGTGACAATCGTTGGTCACTTTTCAATTATTGATTGGTTCAATCGATTCAATAATTCAAAGTAAATGTCTCAATTCAAAGTGTGTAAATCTAGGAATGTAAAACTGACTTACATATACATTTTGGCTATTCATTCGGATGTAACGCTACCTTTTGTTGTTTGGATTGTCATACAAGATCAATTTTTGATCTCCTGAGATGAACCGAATAAGAAATGCTTCTGTGTTGAGTCACTGATGCAAAAATTTGCATATCGTGGCTAGCTTTATTTTCTTTCTGTTCCGGGCAGACTATGAGAGAAACAAACTCTACTCAATTTCCAAATCTACAGTAAATGTACCAAGTTTAGTGGCGAATGCTTGACAGTATCTCGATTGTCAGACAAGGATTCGTTTTCACATCCGCCCTTAACACCTTATTGTCTGAAGTTTTTGGTCTTCCTGATCGATAAGAGTTCGAAAAATCCAATTTATCGGTTTGCACTAAGCTTCTTTGGCCAAATGTTAAAGAGATGTTGGTGTCAGAGATAATTTCGTATTAAAACGGCCTTTTAGCAAATAAAAAGAAATATTTGATTAATGAATTAATTACAAAGAGTTAAATTAACTTTATACATAATCATTATCAGTATCATTCTCTTCGATGTTGATGGTCAAATTTTATAATATATATTTATGTTGTACTTTTTTTTCGAAACTAAAGTGGTAACTTAAAATAGTTAATGGATCACTCTGAGAACCAAAGGTCAAAGGTTGCCGACCCCTGGCCTGGTGCATAAGGATGAAGATCGTAAGCTTTTTTTATGTGTACCTGTTCTTGTATTTAGCGTGCCTTTTTCACAAATAAAAATTTCAAATTTAATTATTTTAGATTATAAGTCATTTTTATCATAAAATGTCTTTGGCATGGCTTTAAAGACAGAATAAATAATAAATGCACCATGCGCAGAATCGATGTAGCCTCTGTAGCCTCTCTCACGGTTTTATTAAGGGTAATCGTTGATGCTATGAGCTTCGCCATTTAGCCTTTACTAAATAGAAAAATCGAAATATTTTATCATTTAGAAAATATATCAATGTAAAAAAATATAATGTTTTGCAATTCCTTGTGAAATAACGAAACAATAAAAAGATAATTTAAATTAAAGGGAAAATAAAATTAATTATATTATACATTGTTTAAGCCAATGAGATGGATTATCACCACTTCTATTCAACTGTGTCTTTGAAAAAAAGAGTGGAAAAAAATACACACGGTGGAATGCGATCGGGAAAATTGAAAAAAAGAATCAAAATCAACTACCATGCTTAGTGAGGTAAGATAGCCTTACTGGCTGAAATCTGGGAGGAGCCAGAAGAACAGATATTTGAATTTTAAGAGCATGCAGGAAGGATAGGACTTAGGATCTCTTATACATAAAAAAACATAAAAAACTACCGATTTTTTTTTAAGGGAGGACACAAAAAATAAAAATTGTCAAGGGATTTAAGTATCTTGGAGCGTGGATCAACTGGAATATCTTTTACTCACCAAAAACATCTATATCAAGATGTCCTTCTCCTGGAATTAAAAAATGAGGCATTATGAAACGGTGATTAACCCTGTAACTCTCTGTGCAACGGAAACGCTATTCATCCCCAATAAGGGCCTAATTGAAAGTTTGGAGATTAAAGAACGGAATACATTAAGGTCAATTTTAGGCCCTACATTATCTAAACGCGAAATGAGACCATTTATAAAATAACAGAAAAAATATCCGACATAATGAGGATAAAAATGGTTAATTCCTATGGGCATATCCTGCGAATGAATACAATTAGGTTATCTAAAAGTTTATTTGAATTACATATGAATAAAACTAAAACGAATTGTTTTTAGAGACCTCGGGTTTACGGAAGATATGCCCAGGGATGGTACTGCCAACGAAGGAGGCTAACAAAATTCCCGATGAAGAATGGGATATAAGATCAGAGAGGATGAAGAAATACTGGGGGGGGGGGGGAGAAGATCACGAATTTTTTTTCAATTGATTGATTCAGAGTACCCCAAGGTTGAGTGAAACTGAAAAAAACAACAACATTGTTTAATATATATTTATCACGACTGATTCTTAAGTTGTTTTCATCTCTTAAAAGGACACACAACACTTCAAACTTAAGAATAAAAAAAGTGATTTCATTCACAGCATTATTATTCTAGGCTTACTAAGTATAGTTAGCGAGTCGTAGGCTTCTTAATGCATTATGTTTCCACTTCAGAAACAAGCTGAGCCAACAGGCTCAAAATATGATTATATGTATTAGGATATATTATTTTCAATTACAATTAATATTAATTTTTTCAAACAGAAAATACAATATAACAAAGGTAATCAACAAATAGGTAGAATCCTAATTCTCTGAATATTTTCTATCAGCATTGAGAAGTAATCCTCAGAATGAGGATTCTTTGCAACCATTATTGAATCATATTTTGTTAATGAGGAACAGTTGTTTACCAGAGAAATAGGCCAAAACACTTAATAAAAGAGGCTTGAGGTCTTCGCTTAAGATCCTTAAATACAACAGAAGGCAGGCTTATTTTACGAAATAAAGCAGCTTTTCAAAGAACATAACCAAACAGTGTAGTACTTAAAATGGTTTATAATTGTACCATTCATCTTAAAATATTGATTATCGTTGATATCCAATCCTATGGCTGAATTGGAATTAATTGTGTATGTTTGGTCCATGCTATAATCTTTGAAAGGACAGGGGACTTGGAAACTACTCTGGATAAAGACGACTAAGTTTCTTCGTTTACGTGACGGATGTATTCAAAATGGTTGAATAAACAAAATTTTAATAAGATATCCAGTTTTATGACAAGGAAATGAAAAAACTTAAATTACTTGGAATTTCTTATAAGGACTGTCTGGACAGAGAGATACTTAGGAGCCGACTCAATAATATCAGTGTTCTGGGGAGATGGACGGAGGAGAAAATAATTCAACATTCGAATATCGATGCCTTAGTTCACATATGTGTTAAGAGCCGAAAACAAGATTTTACATGAGTCAACTTTAATAGTAATATAACACATGAAATATGACGAAGAATAACGGAATAATGAAAATGAAATGAATAAAAATAAAAGGTGAGATGTGACGCCTGATTTACTTAATATGGATTTTAAGATGTGTCTCTAGTTCTGATTGGATGGGATCGCTGGGGCCTAAGCGTCTAGGGCTGTTTTGTCTCTTTTAACTTATATCGTAAGTTATATCTTATATTTGTGTATATCAGGAATAATTAGTGTTTAAATCGAGTTTCTTTCTCATTTAAAAACTGGATGATTCAGGCATAAAATTTTGATTTAAAATGAAAAGCTGAAGCTCTTGCGCGAAATTCGGTAGAGTAAATATAGCGTATATATTTAAGTTTACATACATGAGTTGAGTTGTAGATTTGAAATGATCAAGTCGTTTATTATTTATTTATATCTTGAAGGATTTGGATAACTCGACATAAATTAAATGGTATATTTTTATTGGATAGCAATATGAACAATCTTTCACACTTGAGATATTAGTATTAGTGGTATATATAAATTAAAAATATTTCAGAATGTTTTAAGGGAACGAAACAATCCACTTCCCTATTATTGGTAAATATATATTATCCAGAAAGGATCTTTAAGACGATTTATTTGTATAAATGTAACTAGAATTTAGAGCCTGAACCTTGAAGGAACCTGCATTTTGCATATACAAACCAACCAACCAAATTGTTGCTTTAACGCTACTTGTAATAGTTCAAAATCAGTAATGAACGGAAGGCTAAGAAAGTTTTTGGAAATAGTTCTATATTTTTGAACTTGGTCAGAATCAAGTATATTTATGCAGCCTGGTTTTAAAAATATTAATAACTTTCTTGAGTTCTTTTTTTCTCTTGTCTTTCACTTGGCAAAATTTTATTTTATAATGTAATAATAATAAATAATTACTTTACTATAAATAAGTTAAAATACTGAAAATTATTTTAAATTTTTGCAAATAGTTCAGAATTAAGTGTACTTGTTGTAAAAGTAAGAATTCCCCTGTTTTTACTTAGAATTGATACATTACTTTCTTATAATAGAATAATTAGGTTGATATGTTGTCTCATAATTATATTCGTATTAAATAATTTTAACTTGATCTACACTTGGTAATGTTTTATTTGATGATATACTATTAGTGTAAACAAATGGAATAGATAATTTATAATTATCAAGTGTAACAAAAGCTAATAAAATACATTAATAATGTATAAAATTACTTCACGATAAAATCATGGTTGTTATTAGCCATTTTACTATCATTAAACATTAAAATAAACACCAGTATATTTGGATTGATATTAAATTGACGATTAGCTTATCTATTATTTAGTTGGCATTGCTTATCAAGTAATTGGCGGGAAAGTGCTAATAGAAACTTGTAGAACTGCCATTAATTTGAGCCATTATTTGTTGCTAGTAACTTAATTAGGATTAAACGTTTGGTGATTTGTAGGAGCAACTTGTGTTTATCTTTCCAAGGCAACATGTGGTAATTAACTACAAGTGATGGGCAGATGTCAGAACCAATTTTGTCTGAACTAAGCCGACACCTCATGTTAATTCGCGCGAAGCAGTAATTATTTTGTAAGTTTGGATAAATACATCTGTAGTATTAATATTTGCTTCTGTATTATGTTTATATAATTCAAAATTTAACTTTATTCTTAATATAAATAGTCGCACCAAATAATTCTGACATTTTTAATGATAGTATTAAACATACACACACCCACAAATACACTTTTATCACATTCCATTTGGGCTTCGTATACTCTTGAACCCGAGGACAGAGATAAATTGGTATAGATCCAAGAATTATGGCTGTTCGGGGTCAGCAGGACCACAAGGCCCTATATTTCTTCTTCGAAGCAGGTTTTCCCTTGCCCAAACCTCAAAGGGTGTTCATCACTCTTACGCCCGATATATACACTAATGTTAGGCACACCTGTCGTCAATACATATTATAGCATGTAAAAAAAAATCGCAAACAAATCTTGGCTTTCGATCTATAATGATTGCTTTATTGTAATAATTGATATAAAATCAAATCTGTAAGGTATGGAACCAGGTATAATGACATGGGTTTGAATGAACCTTGTAACAGTATATTTCTCACTCCTAATGGAAAATGGTGTTTTTCAATTTCGGTACTTTGCATCTGTATGGAATATATGTTGCCCGATCACTTAATTGCTTGCAACAGGAGTATTTTTAAGTTCTTTAAACGACAGAAAATCCCTGGTATCACCGTCCTCTTCTCAAAACTAAGAAAACAATACATCCTACCTATTATCTTATTCTATAAACCTTTATTTCGGAATTATTTTTCTATGTCTTACAAAATTATAAAAGTCTACCTTTTGACCAGTCCTTGCAAGGAGGACAGTTAGGATCAGTAGGTGTGTTCCAGTGGAAACTGCTCAACTTTACATACGCTGGGTTTAACTAATGTTCATTGTTAAGAAGTTTTCAACAATCTTTTGTCATTTTTAATTTGTTAAGATACCCTAAGACAGATAATATATTCATTATTCCATAATTCTGCTGTATGTTTTATGCATTGCAGTTTAATTACTTAATTACCGCCCTTATTAATTTATGTAACGATATGATTAATGTCTTATCATATCGAACATTTGTTGCTCTTTTCTATGAATTGGGGAAAAATGGTATTAATATTTTTTTTAAATCTGCAATTAAGTATAATTTTTTCTCACATATTCCCTCTTGATCACCGATTTTATTAACTAATTACATGTTTTAATTTTCACTCTTATAAAATATTTTTGTTGGCAAGCAAAAATACCAGGTAATCAATAATGTACCCAACAAATCGGTAAGGATTAAAATATTATTAAGACTGATTTTTGTATCGGATTTATATTGTTTGATTTACATTGTAATTATATATTATATAATAATAATAATTTCGTTATAAATTAAATTAATTGTATATTTGTTTATAATATCTGCTTTAATTCTCCTAATCATTAAACTAAATTTTTCACATCGCCACTCCTTGTTTGGGAGCGGTGTAGCTCAGTGATTACTGTGTTGCCATGGCAATGGTTCCGGTTTCAAATCCGTCTGTGGCTAATAAATTATTGAATCTTCCAACAACCACAGATGTGCCTCGTGGGATCTACAGACCTTTCTGAGATCTTTGTAAATGGTACCCACTTAATTGAGGGGAAAAGTCGACAGGCGAGGGCGATATCGTACAAATAACTTCACCGCATAACCGTTGTCCTGGAAACAGTACAGTTTCTACCATGTACTGAACCCAAGATTCTATATGGAATGTAGTGGTATAGGTTATTCTTCCTGGTCTACCCTTGATTTATTTAACCTAAAAAATTAGATATACGTTACATTAATATATGAGGCGTTTGGTTTTTAAAATCGGGTACATTATTTTTTTTTTTGTAAGTTTTTAATGCCAGAAATGATGTATTTGTTTCGAAACAGTCAAGGTTCTTCACAAAATAATGCCAAAAGGTCCCATTTCCAATCAAAAGTGGTTACATCCATTTCATCAAATAAAAATTTGTTATGTCTGAATAATCAAAACTATGTAAATATTTATTGTTGAATTATATTGATTAAAGTGATTTGTTTTTAAAAAAGTCTATTTAATTTATTAATTTTTTATTAACCATAAACCAGAAATCGATATTTTCTTATCAAAGTCAGTTATATTAAATCCAACATATTTTTTATATTAAATCCGATTTAAAAAGAGAGAAAATCGTAACAAAATGTCAGTTATTATTGTTTGAAGCAAATGGTTTGCAAAATAACGAAAAATAATTTAAAAAAATGGTTTTTCAACAGTCCAGAAAATGGATGTAACAAGTTTTGAAACCAAACGCCTTATAAAAATTAACTCGTAATGAAGTAGCATTAAGTAGGAAGTAGCATAGGAACTTCGAATATTATCTGATTGATAACACCATTGACAGTATTTATGTTCGATGTTTTACTAAGCTTCCATCCATGTTTTATTTTTAGGTAGGGCTTCGTAGAACTTATTCAACAGAATAACTTTATTTCATGTTTTAAATTGGTTGCGCTTGTGTATGGAAATACTATTGGACCCAGGTTACCTTTGTTACCTACCAGGCTTTTGCCCAATATCTAACAATCTCTGTATCCCTTTATCCGCTACTTCAGTTCAAAGGAACGGCCTCCGAGCATATTTGCCGTCCCCGCTTCCTGCCTCTATTCATTCTCGGAGTGGCTTCTTTATGTCGTATATATGAAACTTTCCTAGCCCAACTGCCCAGGTCTGTGTTTAGAATTAACAAATAGATCCCATATATAATAGAAAAAAAGAAAATGAAGGGAGAGAAAAAATGGTTATCCAAAATAACAATCACTTAAAATAATTACGACAGTAATCGTATGTGGGGTAAGAAGAATAGAGATAGAGAGAATGAAAGATGGAAGTAAATAATAATGATACATCTCTCTGCTATGTTCTATTCTATTATTATTATTTTCATCCCTCCATCATTCTCCCTACTTCTATCCTTCTATCCCCAGAGGGTAACTCGGGTATTGAGGGCAATGAGATCGCGGATAAATTAGCAAAAGAGGCAGCACAAAGTGATTTGTCTCCATCTTTTCACAAAACACCAATTTCGTTCATAAAATTCAAAAGTAGGGAGGAATCGATTATAAGGTGGAATGAACGGTGGCTGTTTCAAATAAATCTCCTAGTTTGCATTGGTTTATTCTAAAACTGACAAACAATAACTATAAATTAATAAAATCCACTAACTACGAACTAACTCTATAACTCAGGTTTTAACTGAACATGGACATACCTAATCATACTTAAACAGATTTCACATAACCAACGACAATACTTGCTCAATATACAATGAAGAACAGACATTTATACACATAATATATGACTGCCAAATGTATGAAGGACAAAGGTCGAAATCAATTATCTCCACAATATTAAGAGGGAAAGTTTGGCCAGTATCTGAACATGATCTATATAATACATTTCGACCCGAATTCACGAAATTTATATGTAGTATTGACTTCGAAAAGTTGTTACCTATTTAAGAATAATCTTACATACAATATAAAAAATAGGTAATCTTTATATCATTATTGTAATTTTAATTTTAGTTATAGTTTTTATTTAATTATAATTTTAATTAAAGTTAATGTTATTATATAATTATTGTAATTTTAATTTTATTAATTTGTAACATCATATTAGTAATAATAATATTTTTTTTTTTACATATGTTAAAGTAATAATATTTTGTAAATATAGTATAATTAGTCCAGGATCCATGGTCCATTTTTGCACTTGATTACTATCAAGCTGAAGCTTCATGAATAGCTTCGTTTCGATAAGACGCCCAACAATTTCCTGTGAGAAAATTCTCGATTGTGGTAGCTAACAGACGTAGCAAGGATAAAATATGTCGATTGATGATTCTCAAAAAATTATTACTAAGTGGTTTATTTTTTGTCAAATCTCAAGATAATTATCTAAATTATTTGAAAAAATATTTGTCCTACGAAATGTATGGTTTGATCAAAGAGTCCCCTCCTTCCAACGTGTATCGGTAACGTACTTTACGGCAACGATAACTCTCACGTACTTTTATCTATTTCAAACTTCTTTTGTCTTTCACTATTTACATGGTATTCATTGTATTTTATTGTAACATAATTTCTCTTCTAATTTTACTTACCTACTTTACTTTTGCAGGTTTTTTCCCTCAGTGGGTTGCCTGGTTAAGTCAGAGCGTCCCTCCATTTTCTTTATTCCACCAGTCATCCTCCTCAAGTCCCCTGCCGGCCATCTCCTCCTCCACGCTGTCCTTCCACCGTGTTTGGGGCCTTCCTCTTCTTCGTCCGCCTGGCTGTTCCCACAGCAAAATTCTCTTCGGCCACCTACGTTCTGGCATCCGCTGGCAGTGTCCATACCATCGCAGCCTGTTCCTTCCCATCCTCTCCGGAACTCCTTCGGTCACGCCCAGCCTGTCCCTAACATCTTCATTTCTGACTCTATCCAGGCGGGTGATCCTCAGACATCTCCTCCAAAAGTCCATCTCTGCACCTTGTAATCTGGAGTAGAGTCCCGGGTTAAGTGTCCAGGTCTCTGAGGCGTAGCTGAGGGAGGGCTCAACAATACTTCTGAAAATACGCCTTTTATTGTCCGTTGAGATGACAGTGTTCCAAAGAACTGGGTGCAACATTTTAGTCACCCTTCTTGCCAGACCAACTCTCCTCCTAATTTCGGGTTCCGACTTGCCGTTTCTTTTAATTTTAATAATGATAATAATATTAAAGGCTTTATTTATTCTGGGACAAGCCCATTTAGAATAGCAACATACGAATTTAAATATAACCTATTATATTCCATCTCAGCTCATTTCAAAATTATAATTTCCTTCAAATTTGAAAATCAAACTAAGGTTCTTGAGCCTTTGGTACCCACGTCCCTCAATTTTAAATAAATTCTTTCTATTTGAGTTTATTTAATACTCTTATTATAATATATATCATATATGCACATTTCCCCTTTAATTTACTCACGGTTATCTGTAAAAACCATTTTTTTTACATAAAAATTAAGAAATTTAGAATTCAAATTTAAATTGTGATATGTAATAAAAACGTTAACTTAATTGCTAAAATATTTGATAATTGAACCGTATTTAAGTGGAGATGTTAATAGGCTTGTTGATATAGCTTATGGCCAATGTTACTGCCAACTACGAGACCAACAATAATGGCTATTGTCATTGAACTGATTGAATCATAGCATGCTTGGCCTGGGCAGCGTCTCTAAACAGTGTATGCGTAGGCTCGAGTAGTTATAGTATCCGTACAGTATAACTAGTGGTCCCGAAGCGCATCTAATTATCTTTGTGTTCTTTGATGCATGCAGATAACATAGTTAGTAAAAGTTTTGTTGATCCTATTAAAATTTAGGTTCTGTGGTTTAGCATTTTTCATCCGGTGTTGTTCTATCAAGTTATAATATGTTAAGAGATGGCAAATTGACGATATTTAGATACTTGTTTACCCAAATTTGTTTATTTTTGTTTTAGTTTTTAATATCAGGGTACTGTACAGTTCTAAGTACAAGTTTGATGGACGAAGTTCTATTGAAGTAAATAAAATATAGTATCAGCGGGCTGTATAGGACTTCAAAGGAAGTCTTTAGCCAAAAAAAAAAAAAAAAAAAAAATATAGTATCACTATTAGGGTGTTCTGCAGCTAATTTTCTGTAATCTGTTGTTAAATATCGATTAGAGTATGCATATGACAATAACAATTTGTTTGTATCTTATACATGGAGTACCTGGCCTTTTGTTAGGGTAGGAAGATAACCTTGTTGCCAAATATGGATTCAGATCATTCTTTTAACCAGACTTTTTTTCTTCTTTCATTGCTGTAAAGTTCATCAAAGGGCCTTGACCTCCTCATTCCGAAGATTTAATATGCTCCTGGAGTCCTCACAAACTCCATCCAGCCATCGCAGCATTGGCCACTCTACTCTACTTGTACTTTGCACAATTCTTTACCCTTCTGGGTACTTTAACCCCGGCCACTTTTCCTGCCAGCACATAGAACTGGATAAGATTCGTTAGGTAAGCAATATTACATCTCCTCCAGGCTTTCCCCTCGCCAATAGGTTCATATTCGCTGTAGAATTTTCATTTCAAAAGTCAGCAGTATTTTCTCATATTCTTTCACTATGACCAAGGCTGTACAGTATGAACGGTATAGAAGGACGGGGTGAATGAGCGTCTAATAGAATATTACTTTCTTATTCTACGATATAAGTTTGCTCTTTATAATTCGATCTATCCCGAGGAAGCAATCATTTTCCTAAGTCAATCATTTCTAGATCTGGTAAGAGATATTTTTCTTTCTTGATGGTGATACCTAACTGGCTCGAGAAACCATATTATTCATTAGTCTAACTAAAAGTCCGATAAGGAGCGGATTGGCTCAGTGGTAGAGCCTGAGTTCAAATCCAGCTCGCTGTCAGACTTTTATTAATTATGTTAGTGGCCAGAGATGGTTCCTATGGGATCTATGACCCTCCTGGGGCTCAAAATAAGGTGGGAAATCTGATTGAGCGTCTAGGACAAGTCCTTTCCCTGCATAATCGTTGTCCAAGAAACAGTACAGTCACTACAATTTACCGAACCCCAGACCCTTCATGGATTGTAGTGGTACAAAAAAAGAAAAAAGAAATGTATTAGATATTTTCCTGAATGGTTGTCTCAATTGTATTATACAGTAACGTATCATCAATAACGCATTAGCGATCATCAACGATGTCAACGTTTCACACATGAGAGTCAAGGTTTGATGAACTACCAATTAATATAGCATTCCTCTTGAGCTATGATTGGATACAAAAATATATTATTTGTTTTGAATGACTTTAAAATAAATTAAAGTTTTCTAATTTTAGACCTAATACAAATCTTGGTATTAAAAAGTCCATTCAGGTTAAATTCTCATTTTATGGAATTATAAACAGCATGCCTAATTAGCAGGGTTATTAGAGTTGAAGATTAAGGGAAGAAGCTGAACATGGAATTAAGTTAAAGAAGCCGCCAGTTTTTCGAGCAAGGACAACTCAGCTCCCTTCGCTTTCCTAATTAAGAACTCAAACAGTCAAATGTAAATTTAGGTCCTTAAGATATGCCCTGCAGAAATAAGTAAAGAATATTATCTCTTCGGAATGTCTCTAAATTGAACAAGAGAGAATGTTGAAGTTTTAAGAAAGTCGGCTATTTTTACCTTTCATATATTTTTTTTTCGAAAAAATATTATTTATAATATTAAATTTGTATATATTGCATTATAAATATCCTGAACTATTAAAATCCATGATTCCCATCAGATCCATAATATGGGATAGTGAGATTTTAAAAATAATTCTCAGGCCAAAGGGTGATGACTTTTAGAAGTTTACCGACTCTGTTATTCGTCCAGCACAACAATGATTCATTCTTAAGTAGACCGGTTGCCAAGACATATTTTCATCATTAGGTTGTATTAAAAAAGCCTGTACCATGATGGACTATGAGGTTTATACAAAGTAGGGTACGTTTTCTAATCCAACGGTTATGCAGGAGGGGTGATTTGGTCAAGATTACACTCATCTACCATATAAGTGTTTGCAGTTGGCCAGGTTGGCATTTCGTTGGTTTAGTCCGATGGTGCAATTCTATTAAATTATAAAGTCCATACTAGACTCTATTTCCTGCCATGGAGCTACATCTGATCCTACCACTTCTCACTATTCTCATGTTTTCTAATTCAGTTCCACTCCCAAACTAAATCATTTTGCCTTATTTTGGTTTTGGACCCGGTTATAGTCTAGTATCCATGGTCCATTTTTGCACTTGCTTACTATCAAGCTGAATCTTCGTGAATAGCTTCGTTTCGATGAGACGCCCAACATTTTTCTGTGCGAAAATTCTCGATTGTGGTAGCTAACAGAGGTAGCAAGGATAAAACGTGTCGATTCGATGATTCTAAAAAATTTATTACTAACTGGGTTTTTTTTATTAAATCTCAAGATATTTATCTAAATTATCAAAAAAAAATATTTGTCCGACAAAATGTCTGGTTTGATCAAAGAGTCCCCTCCTTCCAATATATATCGATAACGAAGTCAAAAAAGAAGAAGTAAAAACAAATCAGCTTGTTAGTAATCATTTTTGATGACCTCGTTATCGATACATGTTGGAAGGAGGGGACTCTTAAGTCAAAACATACATTTTGTAGGACAAATATTTTTTCAAATGATTTAGATAATCATCTTGAGATTTAACAAAAAAAACCTAGTTAGTAATAAATTGTTGAGAATCATCAAATCGACAAATTTTATCCTTCCTACCTCTGTTAGCTACCACAATCGAGAATTTTCGTACAGGAAATTGTTGGGCGTCTTATCGAAACGAAACTATTCACGAAGATTCACCTTGATAGTAAGTAAGTGCAAAAATGGACCATGGATCCTGGACTTTATCTTTAATAGCAGATATGATTGATTTTTGGTTCATTGATTACTAAACCAACTTTCCTGCTATCAATATCCAGTTCATAATAGCAACTCGTGTTAGACAACATTGTTAGATCAAACAAGCGAAAAAGGTATATTATTGAAATTTCGGATTTGTCCTATTATGATTCTGAACACTTCATATATTTTAAAACCACGTTTCTATCCACGCCGCAGATCCCCTTCAGGGCTGATTGTTCTCAGAAATGAGAGTCTAGTCACTTTTCCCTTTTTAACCTTCAACATGACCAATTTCTTCTCGATGTTTAATTAGTCAACAATCAATTATTCAACATAATTAATTTATGAATAAACAAAACCTGCCTTTCCTCACTCAGACTTTCACCGGTAGCGGATGCCATTTTTATTTCTACCCCAATATTGGTGATTTAGGTTTTTGTGAACCTAAATTGAAAACTCTATTTTCTGATTCAACCCAGCGTATTGGGTCCGTAGAAGACTATTGCGGATTTGATTCTGAGTCCAGTTATCAGAAGAAAAATATTGAATATTTGAGAGATGCTGCTCTACTGTATTGAGTTTACAAACTCTTCTCATACTCTAACAATCAAGAATAAAATCAAATGAATTATATATCAGAGATATATCGACGAGAAACCAACTCCATATTAATTCTTTAATTGGCCCATAAATAGAAAAAAAAAGAAGGCTTAGCTTTAATAAATGTTTGTGTAGGATCCCTATTGAGCCCATAATAACGGATTCTTCTGCCATGTTCTGGAATTAATGGTTTTCAAAACCATATTTTTCGAGAATGTATTCTTAGTTTGAGCTTTTCTTAATGTTGTTAGGCATTATTTTCATATATTTTTAAATATGATGAATATGTTATATATCTATGTGTGTAACATATTCTGTAATTGAGTCATCAAATTCCAAGCGAAATAAGCTGTAGCTTGTTTAAACCATATATTGTACCTAATTTTCATTGAATGAAGGATCTGTGATGTTGTAATTGTCCAATTGTAATGGAATGATTTTTTTCGGATTCCTTAGACCACTCGGATTCCACTCGTATTCAATCTTTACACTCCAAAATCCTTCATAAAATCTTCAACGTTCCTTACTTTGTTACGAACAAAGTAATCCATAATGACCTTAATGCCCCATTTGTTAATGATTTGGTCCGAATCCGATATCAATCTTTTCATGACAAACTGTATGCCCACTCAAACCCACTACTCTCAAACCTAACAACCTCTTCAATTGCTGATAATCCTTCCATGAGATGTCTGAAAAGAAGATGACCTCTTGGCCTTCTAAGGTGAATTTGTTATTCGAGTACTACCAGGGGGTAGTTTCTGTAGGTGCCTTTATCTTACGTCATTATATTTTATAATTTTTTTTCTTCAGCTCTGTTCAGTTTTAAACTCAATATTCAAAATCCGCAAAAGTTAGTATTTTAGTTATTTAAAGAAAATGAATAGCTTATAAAGGTAATCATAAAAAAAATCGCACGTTGATCGGAATGATATTAGTAAAAGTACAGAAGACATTTTTATTTTGGCGTTCCCTAACAGAAGAAGCCATGGTAGTGTATACAACAACTACCTTTTAACCAAAGTGGAATTATACATAAGGAGAATATTATTTGTGTTTTTTAAATAAAAAAAAATATAATAGAGAATAATTATAATTATTATTATAATAATTAGCACCTGCGCATTTTCGCATCCAGCAAATTTAAGTGTTTGTTTTTTCTCTTATGATTTGCAGGAATATCAAGTATATGATGAGAATTATTTTTTTGGATCTTCATTTAAAAAAAATCATTTTAATGTTAAAATTTATAATATTTATTACAAAACCATTAAGAACTTAAATAAGAGTTATGATGAATTATGGAGGTAATGTTGATATTAAAGAGCTAAGGTTTTAATATAGCCAGATTTCCGGCAAACCGTCCATACGATGCAAGTTATTTACTTAGGATCGCTTTCCAACTCTTGACATTTTTAATAAATCATCACCATCTCCCTCATTCTCTTCTTCTTTTCCTCACTGAGAATGAAAAATGGCTCCATTATTCTTAAGGTTCGTTCCATTAGCAAATCTTTTGTATAATCAAGTAATTGTGATGTGAATAAAGATTAATGCTAATTGAAGAAAGCGTTTACTCAGCTTAACAAGAACATAACTTGATCTTACTAATAACAACAAACGATAACTGTCACAATATTTTTCTTTTTATTGTTAGAGATTTATCGTTATTTACTCGATGAATTGATTTTTTCTTGTAAGAATATATTATTATGTTATTAACCTAACTTGTAACATTACAACATGTTGAAGGTTCGGACGTTCAGTAAATAGTTGAGACTGTACGGTTTCTTGGACAACTTGTGCAGGGAGGTGATACGTACTAAATCACGCTCGAACGCCAGACCCCCCCCTTATTTTGGCTACCCACTTTATAGAGGCCGGGTGAGGCCCCAGGAGGGTCCTAGATCCCACAGTATTTATCTCCGGCCATTAACAGATTAAATAAATGCCTGCCAGTGAGCGGGATTTGAACCTAGGACCTTCGGCACGGCAACTCAGCGCTCTACCACTGAGGCACTCAACTTCCTTAACACGTTGCCGCACGCTTTGAATTTGACGATCGTCCACAGAAACACATTTTCAACTGCATGAACTGAAATATACTAAACATTTAATACGACTATCGAACGTTATCGCCGTCGTGAACGACTGTTATAGCCGTTATTTGTTTTAGATGTCCAAATGTTTCGAAGCGGTAAACCATAAGAAAACGCATAAAAGGGCAAGAAATATGCTGTCTGGCGTGCTACACCTTTTTTTGCGATGTATTAATCAATAATTAACCAGGGTATGCGTCAGTACACTTCGTACTAGCGGTGTTCTTTTTTTTATTGATTAAAATGTGCACGACGGCTATAGCCGTCGTTTGCCTACATATCGCCAAAGATCGGACAGCTATAGCCGTCATTTGCGACAACGTGTTAATTTATCTTAGCTCGCAAATGCCGCAGAGATTCTGAAACAACAGCCCATTCCCCAACAACTCCCCCCCTCATATCACGCCGAGACCATAGGGTCAAACACGAATTAATTAGGCTCCTTAAAGAAAAAGACTTCGCCTGCTTTGACCAGATCTAACGTGTCGACACCGAGGGATCCACAAGTTATGCGGGTATGGTCGCATTTCCGAAGACCGGAAAGATAGCGTGAATATTGGATCCGACGGTGAGATTTGAAAATAACGACCTTGACCAGGCGGGTGGAGTGGAAAGGGAAAAGAAGGAAATGTACGATATGTGCATCCCTTTCCTAAAGGAGAAATTCCGCGAGACCTTCGAAGAGAGAGTTCACAGTGAGAGGCCTTTGGTTTGGGTCTCGCGGAACGATTCCGAAAAGAACATGGTGCTTCCTCGATGACCTGGATGTCAGTGGCAGGGATGTGGCAGTGCTCACTCAAAATATTATACTCGACTCCCCGGGGATAATTCACCATCATATATATAGTAGCTGATACCCCACACGATTGTTTTGTATTTCCTCTGCTTTCTCGTTATTAAGAAGAAAAAAGAAAAAGGGAAGTAAAAAGAAATAGGAATTGTATTGTAGTTCCTAAGTATGTATTTTGATTAATGCCATGAAAAGGAGAAATAGAGAAAAGTAATGTGTAAAATGAATATTAATTAATAAATTTAAAATTGTAATGTACAGAAAGGCCAATATGGATTGATATGTTTGCTGTCTGTTATGGCACAGTTTATAAAGCATTTCTCTCTCTTCATTATTTAACCATTAGTGCATTGCTAGAAATTCGTTTATATAAGCTGTGTGTTTTTCAGCATCGCGAATTCGTTTAAATTCATACGTTTTCTTGGTCAAATTGCAATGGGTTGAAAAATTAATAAAACCACAACTTGCTTTGTTAAACAAATGCTAAGACTATGAAACATTTTTTACTGTTTGAGCATTATCGAGCAAATGAAATTTGTTATCAGTTGACACTTGTTTCAGTTTTTATATTTTTTTAATATCCATACTGGTCCATGTATGATACCGCTGTCAGTTATCTTACATTGCAGCGGGTGGATATTGGTCATATAACTTGAATGTTTGAGATAATTTAATAGTATTTATTTCTTAAATTATGTCATCTAAACTTAATTTGGCAGGTATATTGTATTATATATAATTAAATATCAATTGTAGCGTATTATATAGAATTAAATTATTTAAATTTACTTAACATTTAAAAAAAAAATATTCCATTTTTAAAGGGTTCGCCATGGAAATAGCTGTTGACCTTGATCGGCAGGAAATTACTGAAATAAAAACTTCAATTATAATAACTAATCACTCAAAAATTGTCCAATAAAAACAAAACAGACATACCGCATCACCAACAAAAGATTTAAGAGGGCCTGTGGACAGAATCAAGCTTGTTTGCAGGATGGCTCTATTAATTTGTCCACTCACTGTATTTTACGTAAGACAGGAATTAAACATAAATTGAACATTTTAGAAAGCAGCTGTCATTAGTTTCACGGTTCTTAAACTAAAGCTCCAGGCATTCCGCAACTCAACCTCTTGTAATTTATATTCTTGGAGACTCTTTGCAACTAACTCTATGTCAAACAAGGGTTTTAGTAAGGTTTGCCAAGCGCCCTACTTACAGTTGGACAGCCCTAAAATCTGTATAAACTGTCCTACTCCACCTAACTAGGTTAGTAACAATCTTTATACTCGCTATTAATTCAATTTATAATTCAAATTAGTTTATATAGATTTATCGTTATTTGCGGCAGTGTAGTCTATAGGGCTCATTGAGCCAGTAAATTAATTCATATTGTGTAATTATATCACGGAAAATAACGATATTTCTTAACATTAAGGTTGCTCTAAGAATAAAAATAGGTAGGTTGCATAACAAGAATAAAAATAGACAGGCGAAGCATATAATGGAAAAACCGAGTTTTCGCCGAAATTATGCCGAAGAATAATTATAAATTATAAATTTTGAGTTTGGAAAAATACTTAAAATCATTAATTTTTATTGTTTTACATAAATGTTTGCATTGCGAAAAATATTATGAGCTAACCTGTATATTCTAAATAAATTTATTTTACTTCTCTATCCTCTGCCACTTCAACCCATGGAGGGTTTGTGTACAGTACATGGTAGAGTTTACTCACCCCGTTATAACTCCCGCACAACACTGTGGACATGAAGGTGTAGTATATCACTCAATCTCACATTTCGCCAGGCGCTGACTTTTGTAACAGGACCAGACACTAATAGCCGTATTTTGGACGGCGTATAATTTTATTCTCTTTCACTTCCCTGATGATGCATAATGATGATTTTTTTTGTTAATATTATAATATGGTTCATTTGTAAGTGAAAAAAAGTTTAAATAAAAAAATATATATTTTTTAATGGAGTTATATAAAATTAGATTAAAAATTTAATTTTCCGACAAAATTTGTATTTTATATACAGTAGATTGAATTCATTTTGTAGATTTAAATGAATAGTCGGATTTCATGTTTTCTAAAACATATTATGTACAAAATGTATGAAGAAAAGATATTATCCTTGTAATCGACGATTATAAATACTTGTAAACATTTTTATTTTATCAACATCCAATATAATAAGCAAAAACTTGAGAGAAATAACTAAATTCCAACAATGTTGTTACACCACCTGGCGCTTGATATAAGTTTAAAGTATGCTTCGGACGGCTTAACGCATTTTGTTTTCACTTCATTGCTTTCACTTCAAAGTACTATTGAGAGCTGAGATTGACTTTTATTTACATATTGTAAAAGATAAATATTAGATAGAGTAATTATGTCCGAATTTGTCATTAGAAATTATTTTTTTTTTAAACACTTTATTGAAATATTACAATCTGCCACTTGTAGGCAATGAGTAAGGGTGCTAAGTAGGTACACAATCATTCCATAAAAACAAAACAAAAATAAAATAAATAAATGTATTACAAATATATAGATGCGGTAATAAAACAAAAAAATAATGCGAAAATGATAATAAAATAAAGTCTTAAAATAAAATAATGGTAGACATTCATACCATAACTACACTATTTTCAGTTTTCCTGGGGTCCCCGAACTGAGCTTCTTCTCCAGGAATGAGGGCAAAGGAGGAGTCAGGGAGGCCCCTGCCCCCTTTTCCAGCCGCGTCACTGGCATTAAACGCCAATGAAAGCTGGTTAAGGGCGCATGCATCACACACACAGGCCGTGAGTGGAGAATCAGGCCAGTGGCAGCACTCCAAATAACATTATTACAACAGGTGCCGGGGCCATTCCTGGTTTAGACGACGGGGTGGGTTATACGAATGTGTGGAACTGGATAATGACTGAGCCCAGGGGGTTGGGATGGCAGGCAAGGTTTTGGTGAAAGTTTGAAAATTTATTAGGGGTGAGGCCGAGGACGAAAGGAATGAGAAATTTATTAAGTGAAATGCCTGAATGCCGTCCAACGTACAGTAGAGTAGATTGGCAACCGATGTATGAGCTGTTATTTTTGAAAGTGGTGTAAATCCAGTTTTTCATATTCGTGATATCTAAATGTTTCCATTCGCCGCTTTAAAAATATGGGCTAGCCTATTCACTTGATGTATTATTGTAATACAGCAGTAAATATCAATAAATAAATTTAAAAAAAAAATATGGGCAAATGTTCAAAAAAATGTATCTCTCAGCAAAGCGCCTAATTGTTTTCTGTAACTTTTTACACGCTTTCCGATTTGTAATATTTAACCTTCTGACATATATTATTTTTATTTTTCTGTTCATATCAGTTATTCTAAAGGGACTTAGTCCCAGAATAAAGCTACTTTTCTATTTTATTCTACACCTTTTAAAGTGTATTATGAAATAATAATCATTAAAATCATTTAAAAGAATAAACTATTTTTTATACCCGATTGTAATTATGCCACTTTCAAAAATATCAGCTCATATAATGTCCATTATAAAGTTGTATTTATAAAAAAATAAACAACAACTGTATCTCTACAACCCATTATGGATCATTGGTTCCATAACAAGCTATCTTTTGTGCAGAGAGATGCTTCAGCCGAAATCACACTCAACCGTCAGCTTCCCCCCCCCCAATTAAGGAATCCACTTTACATAGGCTGGATGATCCCCAGGAAGGTCTGAAGATCCAACATGATCCATCCATGGTTGTTAACAGATTAAATAATTTATATGCCTCAGCCGGATTTGAATCTAGAACCTTCAGCGTGGGAATTCAGCACTATGCACACTGAGCTAGCTCATTTCTTTCTTACTACTCTGTCCGGACATATGTCATAAGTAGATAATTTTGGAACCCTAGAAACCGTTAAACGCGTATTATCATTGAAAACTTGCAAATCACATTTCGCCACCCATTCCCTTGTTGTATATTTTCCTAGTATTTGGGGATGTGATTGTAAAAAAACTGATATTGAAAATTTGTTTTTTCTTAAATGACATATTCATATGACATATGTTATATACATATGTCTGGATTTCTCACACAGTCGATAGTCCGAATGTGAAAGTGCAAAGTATACATTGAGAAATACGAAAGTTGTCACGTTGTCCAAAAGTAATCATAACTTCCAGTTACTTCGTCAAGGGTTCCTTGAGCTAAGTAATGTATGAAGTTCTGGTCCTTTTTGCGGGGCGGAGCCGTTGAAGCTGAACTTGAATATATCATCAGTTCTCGGTTACCTTACCATTTAATTGAATATAAAACAAGAATATTATTTGTGTTGAAGAACTTTAACGCTTATGAAAAACTTATAAAAGTAATCATTGTTGATTGAAGTAGGTAGCGGATTGGCTCAGTGGTAGATCACTGAGTACCATGCCGAAGGTCCTGGGTTCAAATCCTGCTCGCTTATTTAATCGTTTATTTAATTTGTTAGCTAGAGGTGGATCCAATGGGATCAAGGACCCTCCTAGAGCTTGTTCGGTCTCTATTAAGTGGGTACCCGAAATAAGTGGAAACGATTTGTCGGTTGGGTGTGATTTAGGACAAATCATCTCCATGCACAACCTTTGTCGTACAAACCGTCCAGTTTCTACCATGCACTGAAACCTTGACGGGTTGTATTGGTGCAGTTTTTTTTTTATTAGAATAGTGAATTCCATAAAACAAACTATTAATCATTTACTTCGACATATATTGGCTAATTAAACATATTGAACAAAGGAAATTTATGTAATTTAATATAAAAACATGTAATTAATAAGTTAGAAAATCACGAAATAGAAAATTGGTCTAGTTGTATAGATTATTCTGTTAAAATACTAGTTTTTAACCTAAAAGTATCATTCATTGTTGTTTTTTTTAAGACAGGTGAGTTTTTCAACTAACAATTTAAATTTAATTTGATAAATATATTTAAATTGAAAAGAAATGGGATCCCGTCCGTTAAATATATTATACAAATAATAATGTCTCCATTTATTTTCTTTTTAGAAAAATAATGAGAAGCACAAAAAACAGTAATATACAACACACACAAACACACACACATATATAAATATATATATATATATATATATATATATATATATATATATATATATATATATAAATTAACGAGTTCGCACTAAAAATACTAAAAAAAAAGGAAAAGGTTTTAGACACATACACCACGAGAGATCTGTTATAACTAACTTTATTTACTCAATAATCCTCCTTATATCGGATCTGGGAGTTGTTTACACTCTAGATAGGATTAAGCTCCATCCTTGCCAGACCCTGGCACTTAACTCCCCCCCTCCAGTTTCCAGACACTTTTGGAAACTAAAAAAGGTGACCAGTCCGAGCAAGTGATGGAGTTTACTCCTGTACATCAATACACCTCCCAAACATCCAAATACATGACACCACAATAGAATGCAAGATAATTTTAACATAACACAATCATTTTTCATACAAAGATAAAGGAAAAAGAAGAAAACTTCCATGTTTGTACACAGAAAAAATCTAGAATACAAAAACAAAAGAAAATGGTACATTCCTGTATATGAACAAAAACATAATAACAACCTCTGCTTATCACGTTCCCTCCGCCTGCACAGGCGAAGGCACTCCAGACCCCAAGGGAAACTTTAGCTGCTCGATGTGGACCGTCCGCCGTCTCCTTGGGTCCCCTACGCTTTCTATAGTGACCACATTATGTTCCCGTATAACAACTACTCTAAAAGGTCCCTCGTATCTCCTAGGTTCTTTACCCCTGTTCGACCCAATCCGCCGGTACACGATATTCCCAATTTTTAGTTCCCCCGTGCAATCGCGTACCTGTGCGTTTTCCCTAGCCACCCTGGATCGTTTTTCTTTTGAAATTCTCCTCCGTACTTTTTCCCAGGACCCCCGAATGTGCACGTGGTTGGCCATGATATCGCGGCCTGTCGGATCGTCCCCCACAGTACCCTCGCAATCACGACTAGGCCCTCGAACTCCGAACAATACTTCAAATGGAGAAAATCCTGTTGCCGAGTGGATCGAATGGTTATAGGCCGCAACGGCTTTCCGCATCGCTACGTCCGGGCTCAACTCCTGTTCCACATGGTAGATCCTGAGGTGATCACTAAGCGTGCTATGCAGGCGCTCCACTCCTCCCCTACCCTTCGGGTGTCCAGGCGTGTTGTAGTGCCACGTCACCTCCAGCTTCCTCATTTCGTCGCTCAGGGTTGAATTATCAAATTCCCTCCCTTTATCGGATGTAATACGGTCCGGTACCCCGTAGAACATAAACCATGTTCGCAATGCCGCCAAGGTCGACGCTGCCTCTTTCGTTCGTATAAGCTGGGCCATGGCTATTTTACTGAAAACGTCAATGACCGTTAGCCATGTAAACCCCCTCCAGGTGAATGTATCCACTTGTAAGTCTCTTAGTGGTCGATCGCCCGTTGGCGTCTCTTCCTGTACGACTTGTGGTGGGTGGCGGTCATACTTTGTGGCCATACATATCTCGCACGCCCCAATAACTTCTTGCACAGTTCGTCGCATACCTGCCCAATAGTATCGCCTTTTTAGCGCCTGTAAGGTCTCGCTGACCCCTCGGTGATTCGTCTTTCCCTGGTGGTAGGCCCCAGTCAACTCTTTTTGCCGTTCCTCGTCTCTGATCGTTTCAACCAGAACCCTGCACCGAACGAAAACTCGGTCTGGAATTTGATCCGTTCTCCACACCTGCTTGATCTTCTCCCATATTGTGGCGTTCCCAACATATATGTGGTGTGTCCGGCCGGGTTTCGACGCATCCTTCAGAGCTTTACAAACCAGCTCTAGCCGGACTCCGGGTTGTGATGAAATCACATTAATGCGGGACCGCCCCTGACGCAAGTACTCAATGGACAGCATACCTGCTGTCTTGGTCCTCCAGATTATCTGGCGCGGCTTGTCATTAATAATTTCGTCAATTTCCTCCAGCTCCTGTGGTCTCTCATCTGTAGAACCGTCTCCGTCCGATGGCGACTCTTCCCTCTCCGCCTCTGTCGCTGCCTGCTCCCCTTCGCCCTCGGGTGACCAATCTTGAAGAAATTGACGTATATCCCTCGATGGCCCCGCGACATCCTCTTCAATCGCATTTACCATCAGCGCCCGCGATAACCAGTCGGCGACAACATTCTCCATGCCGGGTTTGTATACGACGTCCATGGAATACTGGCTTAACCTCTCTTTCCATCGAGCCACTCGAGCCGACGACTCTTTCAACTGCCCAACCCACTGTAGTGGCCTGTGATCCGTCTGGACCTTAAACCTCCTTCCGAATAAATATGGCCGGAAATGGTCAATCGCCCAGACGATGCCTAACAATTCTCTCTCCAACGCGCTATACCTTGCTTCGGCCTCCGACAATCTTCTGCTCGCATACGCTATGGGCTGTTCCCCGCGCTCATACTCCTGGGATAACACCGCACCCAAGGCATACTCGCTGGCATCTGTAGTCACTGTAAACTGCTTCGTAAAATCAGGGAATGCTAGAACAGGTTCCTCCTTCAGGTGCTCCATACATTTCCTCAGGCTATCCTCCATACTCGGTGTGACGATTAACCGCGCTCCCTTTTTCAGAAGATTATTAATGGGTACTAAGTAACGCGCCATATCTGGTACAAATCGCCGATAATAGTTCAAAGCCCCCAGAAGTCTCCTAATGCCCTTCACGTCCCGCGGTACTGCCATCCTGGTGATCGCCTCCACTTTGGACCTATCCGGCTTAACCCCTTCTCTCGACACCGTGTGACCCAAAAAATTTATTTCTGCCAAGCCCAAAACAGACTTCTCCGGCGATAGTTTCAACCCGAATTCCCTTACTCTTGCGAATACCTGTCTTAAATGTTTCTCATGTTCTTCCTCAGATTTACTGAATACCAGAAGATCGTCCATGTAGACTTGACAGATCCCTTCGTCAATCCCTCTAAGGAATTCGTCCATCAGTCGTTGAAAAGTGAGCGGCGCGTTCTTCAGTCCAAATGGCATTCTCGTAAACTCGTAATGCCCCCGTTCGAACGTGAAAGCCGTTTTCGCCTGATCTCTAGGGTGAATTTTGATCTGGTGGTACCCGGCTTTCAAGTCAAGCGTGCTAAATATGGTAGCCCCGCTCAGCCTATCTATTATGTCATCAAAACGAGGGATTGGGTAGGCTTCATCCTTCGTATTCTCATTTAACTGCCGGAAGTCCACAACTACTCTATATTTCTCTTGATCCGTTGTGCTCTTCTTCTTCACTGCCCACAAGGGACTATTAAATGGGGAGGAACTATTGACTATGATTCCTTGCCTTCTCAACTCCTCCAACTCTTCCCGGATATGCTTTCTCAGGGCTTGAGGATACCGTTTTTCCTTTACGTACGTCACTTTTTCTTGTTTTAAAGGAATTTCATGTACTGTCTTTCCCGTGACACTTAAAATCCCCCCTTCCTTATAAAAGATGTCCCGAAATTCCCTTAACAATCCCTTCCTCCACTCTACTACCCTATTCACGGCCCCAACCCGAGAGCCTCTAACAGTGCGGTGACATGCGTATGCCCTACCCCCTATTTGAACATACCACCTCCCCTGTTTATTTTCTACCTTAGCGCCCACCCTCTCTAACAAGTCGCACCCCACTATGACTTGATATTCCCTGGGCATGCTCTCTACTACGTGAACTTGTAATCTGGCTCCAATTTTCCCCCAATCGCCCAGCCCCATGTCCGCCTCGCCTATCACCTTACATGGCCCTCCTAATGTTAGTAACCTACACTTGCATTCCCGGATCTGAAGTGCCTTCCCCTTACCGCACAAACTCTCCGCCGCTATTTTTGACAGCAGGGTGCTCGAGCTCCCTGTGTCCACGAGGCACTTCACTTCCCCTTTTGTCTTAATTATAGGCAACCAATTCCTTCGCTTACCTGCTACATTATTGATGACGCAAGCACGGTCGCCTCCCTGCGAGCACCCTCCTCATGCAGCTGTCTGGTTCCTTCTCACCGCCAGCCCCGAGCGCTGCCCTCGGTCCTGAGCCGTCTTCCGTTGCCGGTTCTGCCCCCCATTCCAGCTGCTCTCACCGCCGCTGCTCCCCAATTCCTCCTCCGTCTCCGAGGATCCGGATATACTCGTCGAATCTCTGGAAGCTTCTCCTCGCCTGATCGAGTACCTTCTCTTGCGCACCTGCTGTGCGTTTATCTCCATTGGTTCTCCCTGATGGCCCTCCTTCCTGCGGAACATGTACGGGCATTGCCTAGCAAAATGCCCCTCCATCCCGCACTCATAACACCTAGACCGTGGACATTGCGCTACCAGGTGTCCCGTCCTGCCACACCCGTGGCACCTTCTCTCGTCCTTTTTGGGTCCATTTCTTGGTCTCTGTTGCCAATTCCTCTTCTCAGACGTGGGCGGTCTCTCTCTGATGATCGCTCTCCTCCACGGGGTTGAAGGGACTCTCGGGCGACTCACCGAGACCTTAGTCCACTGGGGTTCATCCACTTCCATCTGCGTGCTTTCCTCTTCTCGCGCCCCTGTGTCCACAAGATTCTGGGCACACTCGAGGAACGTCTTTTCAACTGGGAAACCCTCCTTCTTCCCTATCTGTCTTGCCAACTGTACTTTCCATACTGTGGACAAGAATATCATGCGAGCGGTCGTCTCCTCAGCTGATACAATTTCTCGCATCTTTTCGTTTAGCTTATGATATCTTGCTAACATGCTAGCCGCGAATTGTCCCGGTGTCTGTCGGGGTTGCTTCCTTTCGCAAAACATTTGATAAATGTCCTCTTCTATCGTCCATCTTCCTCCACCGAACGCCTTTTTCAGCCTTTCCTTCACTACTTCCCAAGGGGTTTCTTCATCGGCCTGAATTAAATTAAGAATGCTTCTTCTGACCCTGCCGATGAGGTTCGCTCTCAGGGACTCGGCATCACGTGGGTCTACTAAGCCTTCGGCCTCTTTCGCCACTAATCTTGTAATGAAGCGATCACCGCCCTTAATAAAGTGATTCAGCTCACCTATCTCACCGGTGAACTCCCTCAGGCTAGACACATCCTTGCGCAGCTCCTGGGCCGTCGCTACTTTGACCTTTATCCAGGCCAATGCGTTATTCCCATTGCCTTCAGTCAAATTCAACGTGGCTGGTCGCAATATGCTATCTCCCGTCATGTCTGTTCAGGAAAAATCACGAAACTAGATGAAAAAAAAATTCACTTCGGTTCCGCTTACTGACCATATACCGGGCGGTCCCGGGTTTCGGCACCAATTAACGAGTTCGCACTAAAAATACTAAAAAAAAAGGAAAAGGTTTTAGACACATACACCACGAGAGATCTGTTATAACTAACTTTATTTACTCAATAATCCTCCTTATATCGGATCTGGGAGTTGTTTACACTCTAGATAGGATTAAGCTCCATCCTTGCCAGACCCTGGCACTTAACTTATATATATATATATATAAGTTAAGATGAGACTAAGAGCTGTATATCCACTAATACCAAATTCTTATAAACAAACATTGTAAATACTATATATAGAGAATTATAAGAGGAATAAAGTCAGTGTTTAACCAGCCTTCAAGTGTGTTATTTGTTCCTTATCCTTCTTTTTTTTATGCTTTGGCGAGGTGAAGCCTTTAAGTGGTGCCGAAACCCGGGAACGTTTTTGCAGTTTAGTGAGGTTTGTTTTCTACGATTTTTTTTTCTCTCTTTCTCTAGATTTATTTTCATTTAGTTCTTTTGGTTTGAAGATAATTTTACTAAAATGAATGAGCAAAGAGAAATCCTTAGGCCAGCAACGTTAACGTTGGAGCCTCCGCAGACTGAACAGGTGAATCCCGAGTTTCCGCCATTGCCGTCAACAACTCTAGCAATGGCGAGGGCAGACCTAGCGGCGCAGGAGGCAAACAGAATAGCGCAGGAGACTAACGAATTGGAAAAAATGAAGTTAAGGAAGGCAAATGCACAAGATCTGAGAAGGGAGATATCGGACCTTGAGAAATTCAACGGAGACATAGGTGAATTAAATCACTTTCTCAAGGGCGGCGACGGCATCATGAGCAGTATTCAGTCTCATGTTGCAGCGGACTTTTTGGAGGAAGCGGACGCCAAAAGGCTACGAGTAGCTTTAGCACGGAGGGTCAGAAGGAGTGTGTTAAATCTGATCCAAGCGGATGAGGATACCTCGTGGCAGGTAATCAAAGAGAGATTAAAAAAGGCTTACGGAGGGGGGCGATGGGCCCCAGAAGAGGACATGTTGCAGATGTTTCGGGAGATGAAACGAGCAAACCAGTCGAATGGACAGTATGCGGCAGGACTGCTCGTGAAGCTGAACAAGATAAACGAGAAGTTGAGAGAAGTAATGGACACCGGTGCGGTCGAAGCGTGGATGCTATTTATGACCACGGTCCTGAAGGTGCAACTGGCTAGGGACACTGGAAAGAAGGATGGCCTACCCAGAGATAGAACATTTATGGAGTGTGCGCAAGAGATGGTAGACGCGAGTGCTCGAGACGAAGAAGAGAAGGAAGTGATAGAACCAGGGTGGAATAGGGTGTCGTACCGGAGGAACGAAACAGGCAGAAGCAGATTCAGACAGGAGCCGGGAAGAAGAAGAGAGGGAGAGTTTGCGAGAAGAGAGAAGCCACCAAGAGAAAGAAGGCAAGTGGTTGAGAGGAAGAATGGGAGAAGAGAGGAAAGGAGATGCCACGAATGCGGCAAAACAGGGCACTTGGTAGCTCAGTGTCCACGTACGCGGTGCTTCGAATGCCAAGGTGAGGGGCATATGGCCAGACAATGGCATATGGCAGAGAGCACGACAGAGGTGAGCCGATGGAGATCAATGCTCACAGACTGGGACGGAGGAGCAGGATAATCTCAGAATCTGCGAGATCCTCGGAGACCTCAGGGTCGGAGACGGAAGGCAGCGAACCTAGTGGCAGAGGAACTCCCGGAGGAAGGAGCAAACAACGGAGCACAGGGAGGCGTGCCGAGCAGGTAAGAAGGGAATGAGGATGGTGTAAGCGGAGGGGCAACCTTTTTTTTGTGAATAGTGCGGTAAAGAAGGGTGACAGGTTGCCTGTTATTGAGTTTTACAGGGGGTGGAGGTGTTTAGTAGACACAGGGAGTTCTTGTACACTAGTGGGTAAGGACAAGTTAAAGTTGTTGTTTAAGGGTAAGAGTCAGCCAGACATTAGGCCATGTCAATGTAAAGTGGTCACTTTGAGTGGGCCCTGTACGATAGAAGGGGAAATCGATTTAGCCCTAGATAGGTGGGGAAAGAAGGGAGAGGTGTTGACGCTGCATGTTGTGGAAATCATGCCGCGGGAGTATGGGGGGATTTTGGGATGCGATGCGTTTGGCAAATTAGGGTTGAGAGCTCGTAGTACAGGGGGTCAGTGGGTAGTCCGGATCGGGAACAAGAAATATAAAACGGTGCAGGATGTGAAAGGGGGTGTTAGGTGCGTTGGAGTAATTGCCAAGGGTGCAGACTGGAGACAGGCCGTAAGGGAGGAATTCGGGGATATATTTTTTCGCGAGGGAGACCCACTGAGCGTGACGGGGGAGACGCTTCATGAGATCCATCTGAAGTCGGAGAAGGTCACTTATGTAAAGGAGCGGAGGTACCCACAAGCGTTACGAGGACATATCCGCGAGGAGATTGAGGAGTTAAAGCGGCAGGGGATCATCGTGGATAGCAAGTCGCCGTTTAATAGCCCACTAAAGAAGAAACCGGTTGCTGGGGAATCTAGGGAGCGCTATAGGGTAGTAGTCGATTTTCGGCAGCTTAACGAAAATACGCGCGACGAGAAATACCCCATTCCCAGGTTAGAGGATATTTTAGACCGGCTAGGGGGAGCATCAATCTTTAGTACGCTCGATCTAAAATCAGGGTATCACCAGATCCGGATGCACCCCAGGGACCAGGCCAAAACCGCGTTTACATTCGAAAGGGGGCATTATGAATTCACCCGTATGCCGTTTGGACTGAAAAATGCGCCCATCACATTTCAAAGACTGAAGGACGAATTCTTGCGGGGACTGGACGAGAACATGTGCCAGGTCTACATGGATGATCTACTGGTGTTTAGTAGGACAGAGGAGGGTCATCTGGATGATTTGCGACGGGTGTTTACGCGAATCCGGCAGTTCGGGTTGAAGCTGTCGCCAGAAAAATCGACTCTGGGACAAACGGAGATTAATTTTCTGGGACATGTGATTTCAAGGGAGGGGGTACGTCCAGATGGGAGAAAAGTGGAAGCAATAGGGAAGATGGCGATGCCGAGCGATGTGAAGGGGATCAGGAGATTATTAGGGACCCTCAACTACTACCGACGGTTTGTACCGGAGATGGCGGAGAACTTGGTTCCTTTGAACGAACTGCTGCGAAAGGGGCGCACAGTTAAGATGACGCCAGAAATTGAAGCAAAGATCAGAAGGTGCATGTTACAGTTGCAAACTGAACCAATCCTGGCATTCCCAGACTTCGGGAAACCATTTGCGATCACCACAGACGCCAGCGAGTATGCACTGGGGGCTGTTTTGTCCCAGGAAAGTGAAAAGGGGGAACGACCCGTAGCATACGCGAGTAGGAGACTCACAGATGCGGAATCTCGTTACAGCGCACTCGAGCGGGAATTGTTAGGAATCATATGGGCGGTGCAACACTTTCGACCATACGTATTTGGTAGAAAATTTAAGGTGCATACAGACCACCGTCCGTTGCTCTGGGTGGGTAATCTGAAGGAGTCTTCAGCTCGAGTTACAAGATGGAAGGAGATCCTCAGCCAGTACAACATGGAGGTGGTGTATAAGCCGGGGAAAGACAACGTGGTAGCGGACTGGCTCTCTCGTGCATTACAGGTCAATATGTTGGAGACGGAGGGTGCAGAAGCGTCGGAGGAGTTACAAAGGTTTTTACGGGAATGGACACCAGACGGAGAAGGAGGACGTGTGGATGACCCCCGAGGTAATGAGGAATCCTCAGAGGACGAGTCAGGAAACGAGAGACCGGTTGAGATGGAGGAAATTGATGACATTGT
The DNA here is from genome assembly GCA_964056705.1 of Troilus luridus. Lineage (NCBI taxonomy): Eukaryota > Metazoa > Arthropoda > Insecta > Hemiptera > Pentatomidae > Troilus > Troilus luridus. Next base: position 94,375,380 of record OZ057412.1, on the reverse strand, counting down.
CAACAACAAGTCCCGGCAGGTCATCTGGAAAACAAGGACTACGGGGCTCGTGAAAATGGAGTTTTCCAAGTATGACAAACATTCCGTCATCACTATCTGGTCACAACCTGGAGTTCGGGAAGAGCAAATGTGTCGTGTGCTGAAAGATGCCTCTAAGGCGGGAGCGACCCATTACCTGTATGTTGGAAATGCGACAGTGTGGGATAAGATACGCAACTTATGGCGCCTCGAGAAAATAGGGATCGATAGGATGTTCATCCGATGCCGGTCGATGGTGGAGACCATTCGGGATCAGGACCAACAAAAGGAGGTAACCACGGCTTATCATCAAGGCAAGACGAACCACAGGGGTATCAATGAGACGTTGGCAGCTTTAAAGAGAAAGTATTACTGGGTAGGGATGCGGAAGACGGTAGAAGGGATAATAAGGGATTGTCACATCTGCCATACGGCCAAATATGACCGCCACCCTCCCGTAGGATTACAGACTGAGACGCGGACACCCACGGTACCCCTGACAGAGCTTCAAATAGACACCTTTACGTGGAGAGGTTTTAAATGGGTAACAATATTAGATACGTTTAGCAAAGCGGCCATGGCCCACCCAGTAAAAGAAAAGTCGGCGGCGGCGGTGAATGACGCTCTACAGACGTGGTACCAGTGTTATGGGGTGCCAAACACGATCTCCTCGGATGGGGGCAGAGAGTTCGATAACGCGCTCTTGCGACAGGAGATGAAAAGGTTGGGAATCGAGTGGCATTGGAACACGCCCGGACATCCGAAAAGTAGGGGATGGGTTGAACGTCTCCATAATACGTTGAGGGAACATCTCCGAGTATTTCATGCGGATAAAGGGTTAGAAGCGAACGAGGCGATGCCCCGAGCAGTAGCGGCATATAACCATTCTATCCATATGGGCACCGGGTTTTCCCCTTTCGAAGCTCTTTTCGGGTTACGCGCACGAAGGAGAAACGAGGAGGAGACGGTGGTGGACGAAGGCATGGCCGAGCAATTAAATGCAAACAGAGTAGAGCTCGAGAGAAATTGGGGCAAAGCACACGGACGAATGGCCGCAGAGAAGAGTAGGAGAGTGGCGCGTGAGAACGAGGGAGTAAGAGATGTCATGGGGACGATTAAAATAGGCACTATCGTTTATAGAAAGATCTTGCCGGATCGTGCGAAGGAGGTCCTCAGGTATGAGGGTCCATTCAAAGTGATTACGATTAGGGAGCTGAGAACCCAGGGGGTTGAGCCCAGGAAGCGGAGAACCGTTCATATTGAACAACTTAAGGTTCCGGCAGGGGAGGGCCGATCATGAAATTGTACTTATTTCAGTTTATTATTGGATATTTTTTTTTTTTCTTTCTTTCTCCTCTTTTTCTATGTAGTTTTAGGAATTTAGCGATATAGAAGTATATAATTTTTTTTTATGTTTTGTATGTTTTGTTTTTGGTAGAGTTTCCTTGTCATTGTAAATAAAGTTTAGGTATAAGCCTTATATTGTATATATCCAGCGATGCTATAGAGTAAGATAGTATTAAGTTGGTTTTTGTAAGTTGTAGAATTTGTTTATTGAGTTTAGCTTATACTATGTTGGTGTACCAGTATTCTTTTTTTTTGTTTTTGTTTTTTTTGTTTTTTAGAGTTTACGAAGATGTTCGTAAACTGGCAGGGGGGAGTTAAGATGAGACTAAGAGCTGTATATCCACTAATACCAAATTCTTATAAACAAACATTGTAAATACTATATATAGAGAATTATAAGAGGAATAAAGTCAGTGTTTAACCAGCCTTCAAGTGTGTTATTTGTTCCTTATCCTTCTTTTTTTTTATGCTTTGGCGAGGTGAAGCCTTTAAGTTATATATATATATATATATATATATATATATATATATATATATATATATATATATATATATGAATATACATATATAGATGTATGTATGGAACTCATTATTCCAATAAAATAAAAAAAACTGCACAACTGCAACCCTTCTAGGTTTCAGTACAAGGTAGAAACTAGACTGTTTATAAGACAAAGGTTGTGCAGGGAGGTGATATATAAGGCTGCTTTTATACTTCACTTTTTTATAGCTAGTACAAATTGTATTTTATAGATTGGATCTTATTGGCGTTATTTAAAAAAACTTGTTATTATGTTTACATTCTGTATCAACGATTACATATTAATCACTGTCCAATTTTTAATCGGTATATTGATTTCATAATATCATTTATCAAACTGTTATACCGTCACTATTATCGACTGGAAGAGAGCTATCCTCCAAGCCGAGGCTCATTTACGGTCTAAAGGTTGTGTTAAATTTCCCTGAAAATTGAGAGGCAATTGGTCGTGTATTTTCCTCAAGATAATGGGGCCCTAAATGATTTTCATGCTGGAAATAGTCCGGGGTATCATTCATATTAATGGTGCATACTTGTGGTACATTGCTTAGCCCATCATACGCTATTAATTAGTGTTATTATCATATATATATATATATATATATATATATATATATATATATATATATATATATATATAAATATATATAAATATTTGGTTATTTATTTATTAATCTAATCTGTACCACTACAACCCATGAAGGATTTTGGGCTCAGAACATGGTAGAGACTGTACTATGTTCAGGACAACAGTTTGCTCTAGATAACGCATAACCGCCAGATTCTCCCCTGATTAAGGTGCCCCACTTTATAGATGCTAGATGAACCCCAGGTTCTGGATTCCATTAGCACTACAAACTGCATTAGAATATGGATCCCTGATTAACCGACACAGCCAGATTCGAACCCCGGACATATTCACTGAGCACTTCTGTTCACACAAATAGATACATACAGATATATATATATATACAGGGTGTCCCATTTCAAGTGGATCAAACGTTATTAACTTTCAAACGAAACAAAATTCAGAAAAACGATTCAGGTAAAAGTTTTAGTTATTTAGGCCTAGTTTGAAGAAATAAAAGAACATTTTTTGTTTTTTCACTTTAAATGGTCAATATCGAACTTCAAAAAATGTAGTTTCCTCTTGATCCCGCATTTATTTTGATTTTTATGAAATGTACAATCCAAAACATGGAAAAATTGTAGGTAACATGTATGTATGGAAAATGTATAAAACTAACATTTTTTTCTATAAAAACAGAAGGTTTTTAAATGTCCAGACATTTTCTGAAAGATTCAAAATACCTTGATTAGTAAGTTATTACGACTAAAACCTCTTAAATAAAGTAACTTAATGCTACATTACGTTCCTCTTAAAGGAGGTATACAAAAGTAGTGAACTTTGAAATTTTTTTTTTACTTAAACTATAAAGGATAGAAAAAAAATGTTACACACATTTTTTCCATGTTTTGGATTTTACTTTTAAGAAAAATATAAATAAGTGAGGCCTAAGAGGAAACTATATTGTTACAACTTTTACCTAAATCGTTTTTCTGAATTTTGTATCGTTTAAAAGTTAAAAACGTTTGATCCATTATGCATATAGAATAGAATAGAATAGAAAACCAACTTTATTCTGGGACCAAGTCCCTTTAGAATAACAATAAAGAACAAGTAAAATAAACATAAAATTGATCTGGCCAGGAGGCTACATAATGAGACTAATTATGAAGTAATCATGAGTGACAAAACATAATAGAAATAGGAAAAAAAAATAAATAAATGATTAAAAAATACGAGACTTAAATTCCAGGAAAGTATAAGTGAACCATTTCAGATCAAAACGGGACTCAGGCAAAGAGACGGTTTGTCTCCAGTGCTTTTTAACGCGATACTGGACAAGATCATGAAGGAGCTTTGAAAATTTGAATCCTGAGACTACAGGATTTTCGAAAATAATATAAAGGTTAGATATTAACAAAATAATAATAAATAACATTAATATAATAGTTAACAACGGAACTGCTAAATAAAGCAAATGAATGGCATAGCATGCGATGAAGTATTTACAAAGTCTGTATTTTCTTTGTTGTTGGAAAAATAAACAAAACACATAGGTAAAGAGATCGAGTATTCGATACAATTGGCGGGAGATTGGCCTGCCTGGAGAGCATGTTTTTGGGATGCCAAGAAAAGATGGAAAAACAGGGATTTAAATGAGGCCAGTGAAGAAGAATGGCGGATGAAAGGAGGGATTGAGTTCCACACATTGGTGGAGCGGGCGAGGAAGGAATGCTCGGATGTCTTAGTTCTGTGGGAAGGAATGTAGAAATCGGAAAGGCGGGATCTTGTTTGATGGTGTTGGACAGTGGATTTGAATTGAAGGAGACTATAGATATATGAAGGGTGTTGCGAGTTAATGGATTGATATAGAAAAACACTAAGGAAATAATGTCTACGAATGGGTGGGAAGAGCGACTTTAACTCATCATAATGATGTGACACCAGGGAACGCCCCAGAGTACCAAGGACAAATCTTAAACCGCAGTTCATTATTCTTTTTAAACGACCCTCCAGCATTTTTGAGAGGCCCCCGTATACCACACAACAGTAGTCAAAGTGGGGGAAGATAAGGGATGATCCGAGAAGCTTCCGGGTAGATTCTGTAAGGAGATGCAGGGATCGATGGAATAATTTCAGGGAACTAATTGATCGTCGATTTTAAGCGACATATGGTTTCCAGGAGAGGTTTTTATCTATGGCAATGCCTAGGTTTTTAACGGAGTAGTTGAAACTGATAGGGTGTTCGTTTAGGATTAATGTTGGGAGGGTGGGGATAGCTGTAATGAGGGAGTTGGAACCTAGAACAATGGCCTGGGTTTTCATTGCGTTCAATTCCAATTTGTTCAGCTTTGCCCAGGCACTGATCCTATCTAGGTCTTGCTGAATACTGGCGAACGCAAATGATAGCTCAGAAGGAGGAAAGGATAAATAGATTTGGCAGTCGCCAGCATATAGATGGTAGGAACAGTGGTGAACAGATTTAGGAAGATCATTGAAAATGAAGAAGATCGTTGATGAACAGTTGAAAAGGAAAGGAGAGATGCTTGAGCCCTGTGCAATATACGAGGTGTGGTTATTAACTAACGAGACTGACGCTGCGGAACAAGTACGCGTGCCCCAACCGCCATTGACTGACAGATGTTCATTGTGAAGCTTCTCTTTAGTATGCAGTTAGTTTCGCTTTTGTAAACAATACAGTTTAGTCAGAGCCAACGTTCGCGTTAGTGTTGTTTTTCTGTTTTGCCGGATAAAATGGTTAGTGCAATATTAGAGCAACGAATTATTATGAAATTTCACTTCAAACTTGGAAAAACCGCTACTGAAAATTATAATTTACTGAAAGAAGTGTATGACAGTGAATGTTTATCGCGGGCACGTGTTTTTGAATGGTTTAAGCGTTTTAAAGATGGCCGAGAAGACGTTGAAGATGATTCGAGGCCAGGTCGCCCTTCAACATCAAAAACGGATGACAATGTTGAAAAAGTCGGAAAAGGTCTGAGCGTCGATTAAATATTCGTGCAATTGCTGAAACTGTAGGCATTGTAAAAAAATGTGTACGGCAAATTTTACATGAGAATTTTAACATGCGAAAAGTGTGTGCCATAATGGTGCCTAAATTCTCACGTTTGGACAACAAGCAGCTCGCAAAAACGTTTGTACTGGCACTTTAGATGCCATTGAAAATGACCCAAATTTATTGGAAAGGGTAATAACATGTGATGAAACGTGTTTTTTTACTTATGATCCGGAAACGAAGCGCCAATCCATCCCAACTTCACCGAGAGCCAAAAAAGCTAGAATGAGCAAGTCAAAATTTAAAGCAACGATGATTGTTTTTCTTCGATATTCATTGGATTGTGTACCTTCACAGGGTTTCCTGAAGGTCAAACTATTAATCAATACAGTCTAGGTTTTGCAAGTACCTCAAGGTAGTAACCTTAAGGTACTTGCAAAACTACGTGAAAGAGTAAGGAAAAAACGACCCGAAATGTGGAAGGACAAATCATGGGTTCTCCACCAAGACAATGCGCCAGCTCATTCCGCGTTATCTGTCAAGAGGTTCCTAGCCAGTACACCATCCCAGTGTTAGAATATCCACCTTATTCGCCAGATCTTGCACCATGTGACTTCTTTAAGGTGAAATCTTCATTAAAAGGGGGGAGATTTGAGTCCGTAGAAGCTGTAAAAGAGAAAGCGGCACGCGTCCATAGATTCTTCTGAGAACTTTTCTTTCTATTTTCAGAAGCCTCTCTAGGCTGGGAAGACAAGAGATTTCTGTTCCATAAAGTATAACCGGCTTGATGACTGTGTTATAATGTCGTATCCTAGCTTTAATAGATAGGTTCTTCTTGTTGTAAATATTACTGGTGGCGAAGCTTAATTTCTCCAATTTGGCGACTTTCTCCTTAAAACCTTCTCCATCCGACCCATTGCTTCATATGATTTCCCCAAGGTATTTAAATCTCTGCGTCACTTTAATTTTCCCGTATTTAGTTTCAACTCTTTTTTTCTTAAAGCCCGAGTCTGTGGTCATCAGTTCCGTTTTCTCAAACGATATTTGTAAGCCTGCTTTCCTCGCTATTTCCGAGAGGGTGTTTATTTGAGCAATTGCCTCTTCTTCTGTCTCTGCTAAAAAAAGGTCTACCGCATATGAGAGGCATTTACCTTTATCATGATTGTTCTTAGTCCCTAGGGTTGCACCTGAATTGTTGATTTTCAAAGCTCCTTCATGATCTTGTCCAGTATCGCGTTAAAAAGCACTGGAGACAAACCGTCTCTTTGCCTGAGTCCCGTTTTGATCTGAAATGGTTCACTTATACTTTCCTGGAATTTAACTTTAGATTCAGTCATTGCTATCGTTAGCCTTATCAATTTTCTAGTCTTCTGGTCAACTCCGTATTCTTTTAGTACCTCAAGTAGCGTTTTCCTATCTACCGAATCATATGCCTTCTTAAAGTCGACGAAAGAGATAAAAAGGTTCTTTTTACTTTTAGTCCTGTAATGTTTGATTAATAGCTTAAGGCTCAAAATCTGTTACTGACAAGATCTATTTTTCCTGAAACCCCCTTGGTATTCCCCGATTTTGGAGTCTACTTGTGGGTATAACCTGTTTAGTAAAGCTTTTGAAATTTTTTTCTAGGTGACCGGTAGTAGGGAGATTCCCCTTTAATTATTCACATCAGCTTTATCACCCTTTTTCAGTAACGGGTGTATCAATGCTGTTTTCCATTCAATTATTAATATTATTACATGGATTGAACAACAATCGACCTATCCTTATAAGTAAATAAATAGATAAAATGAAATATAAAATAATAATCTTCTTTATCCTCTACCTTAAAATATAAAAAATTTCTGTTCGTGTATGAGTCACTGAACTCATCCTAAACGATTGGGTCTATTTTGATGATTGATGAATTTTTTTAGAATTTTCAAGCGGGTTCGAATATGATTTAGGTTTTATTATTGTTTGTTGTTTTTAATGTTATTGATTGGATCTGGTTGGCAGCGCAGCGATAGCGATATCTAGATTTTTTAATCAGCTTATCACTTAATTATGAAACTATAATTTTAGTTATATCGGTGAAAGTACGTCCACGCTCCTGTTATGTTTATATTTAAAAATTTACCTTAATTAATTCATTTGTATTTATTACAGAAAAATGCTACGACTCGAGTTAATTCTTTCTGGTTATTAATTAAAACAGTTTTAAATTTATACTACTAGTATCATAAAATATTTATATTTTATGAAGTATTGTATTGGAAGGTAGTTGACTAATTAATGATTTAGTATCAATTCTTCAAAAACTTGTAAGTACCACTTGCCTAATTAACATTTAAATTTATTCTAGTGTATCTAATGTATTCCCTAATAGCTTATTTTTTCATTGTTGGGGCATGAGCATGAGATCAACCTAGTCTCGAAACGTCGCCAAAATAAGTTTAATAACTGACTGGAACTCGAGAATCACGAATATATACTAGTTATTCCAGATTGACATTTATAAAAATATTTAAAATTATTATTTTTCGTTAAATAGTGCTGTCCATAACTGCGAGTGCCCTACTTGGCCAATCGTAGATCAGACAGTAAACTATGCTATTTAAATACTAAAGATTTTAATAGTTTAGGTTTTTTTCATCTCTGGAAGAGGCGTAAACAGGTGACAGTTCAGTACTGACTTCATCATAATCTTTTATCCTCGTCTACCGCCCAAGTGTCGAGACCCTTTGTACTGACGTTGAGGGATGATTCCTGTTCATCAAGTCTATCGGGATTTCAAATAAAACACTTTTAGCAGGTTCACCTCCTACCTCCTAATACTTTTCTCTTAGTTTTTCTCGAACAGAAGACGGAACCAAGAACTACCTTAAGAAGTTTAATTCGAAACCCCTAGTTCTAAAGTTATCTACTTTACTATACTCAAGGTAATGCCTTTCCGCTGACGGCTTTAATATTATGAGGGGGTCATAAACAAAGTTTATAATTCAAATTGTATCGTGGGTATGAACTATTTGTTCATAAATAAACATAGTCATTCCCTATGGTTTAATATATTTTATTATTAAGAAAAAAACAACAAAACTTTTTACTGCTTCGCAATGCTGTAATAATATTATCTTATTATACAATTTTATATTTTGGTTTATCTTCATGAAAGTAATTTTGTGCGAAACAAGCGTGGAGTAGTGGTTACCATAACGACCGGCTAGGCTTAAGATCGCAGTACGCAACTGCAAGCAGAAGATGGTCTTATTGAATTAGTATCAGATTATTTGGAAGGTAACATAGCAATATTAAGAAAATATTAAAGTTTTCAAATAGTAATAAATAATTTGATTATAATTATAATTATTTACTGACCTTAATCAACTATTATTTTTTTTAAATATTTTATTTTGAAGAGAAAAACTATGTCCAGGACCATAAGTCGACAAGATCATAAAATTAAAGTAATGTCCAATGAACATTCTTCCCCTTGTATACATCGCAAATTGCGAGAACACGGGGTATGGGATCAGTGAAGAGAATAGATTTGTCTGACCGAGATGCCATGACGGAAATATGGGAGACCCGTGTTCGAATCCAGATCCTGGACATGCCTTTTCTCTTCAAAATAAAATATTTAAAAATTATAATAATCATAACTTACTTACTTTATAGGCGTTCCGACAAGGGGTTGCTTCAACTGGTCAGAGCAGAGTTCCAAGTCTCCCGATCCAACCAATCATCCTTTGGAGTCCTCGACCAGCCATCTCCTCCTGGACTCCTTCTACCTGCTTCTGGGCCGTCCCCGTCGTCTCCTCCCAGGTGGAACCCAATCCAGAACTCGGTTTGGCCATCCACCGATCCTTTGAGTTGTAGCAATACCCACATCCATCCTCTGTCGAATTTCTTGGTTTCTTACTTTATCCAGCCTAGTGATACGGAGACACCTCCTCCAATAATCCATCTCAACCGCCTGGGCCTTTGAGTACAGATGGGGGCTCATAGTCCAGATTTCCGAGGAGTTTGTTAGGATGGTTTCCACTATGGCTGTGAAAATACGGCGTTTAGTTTCTTTAGATATTTCCGCATTCCAGAGGACCGAATGCAGCATTCTGGTAGCCTTTCGGGCTTGCTCCAACTTTCTTCTCACGTCATGCTAGGACGTCCCGGTAGCATCTAAACAAGAACCCAGTTACTTGAATATATTCACTTTTTTACAGGATTCCCTGTCAACCAGAAGCGGACTATTATCAGTATCGCCGATTGCCATATACTCGGTCTTATCGAAATTAATTTTTAAGCCCACTGTTTCGTAGCACATCTGCAGGGTATACACCATCACTTCAAGGTAGACCTTCCGCCTCGCAAACACGACCTGGTTGTCAGCGAAGAACATGGACAGTAGTTGTTCGCCATCAACGAACGGCCCAACATCCCCACACTGCCTCTACCATGGTTTCACAGCCTCATAAAGGTATATCTTGAAAAGAGTGGGTGACATGCTACAACCTTGCTTCAATCCCTTAGTAGCATGAAAAGGTTCCGAAAGGTGGTTCCCGCATTTTATCCGATACTCGTCGCCGCTGTATAGGTGCCTCACCGCCTTTATCAGAGCTCCATTAATGCCTGCTTTTTTAAGTGCCACCCACAGCCTCTCTCTAGGCACATTATCATATGCTTGTTCCCCAGGTCTATAAAGGCCATATGTAGTTCCTGCTTCCTTTCCTGAGACTTCTCGATGAGTTGACGAACAACAAATATGTTGTCAGTGCATGACCGTCCCGCCGTAAAACCTGCTTGTTCCTGAGGGGTAGAGTACGCTTCCTCTAATAATTATAAAAAAATAAAATAAAATAAATTATAAATGATATAATGATGCAAGTCAACAATATCCTAATTAAAGTAATGTTCAATTGACATTCTTGTCCTTGTATACATCGCAAATTGCGAAAACACGGTGATATGGGATCAGTGAAGAGAATGGATTTGTCTGACCGAGATGCGAGCCGGGATAGCTCAAGTGGCAAAAGAGTCGGACGCTGCTGTTATTATTTTCTGTTTTTTATTGTCTCATATAATTTTTCACTGACTTCATTTTTATGTAATTTATTTTCTTTGATGTTAATGGACTTGATGAATGGAATTGATGAAAGGTTGTGTATATTCATTTTTCTTTAATCATATTCCATGATTAAATCTTAAACTCTTGGTCCTCAGTTATAAATTTAAAACGACGGATAAATGGTTCCAATATTAAGTAAATATTAATTATTTTCTTTCATTAAAATATTTTTAATTGATCTGTTTCTTAATTTTCACTTGGATTGTTCAATTGTAGAATTATGGAGCTGACGTCACTAGAAAACTATCCCTAAAGTATTTACCAGATTCAGGGTAAAATTTTTCCGGCCCAACTAAAAGGCAATGTGGAATATTTCTTATTCATCCGGCGTATCCTTCCTTCTATACTTTCGTAATGGATTCGTTTTGCCCACTCCTTCCCAAACTCTCAGTTCCATTTTTGATAAGTTTGAGAACCCCGTGATATAAAATTCCGTTCTTATAAAAAAATTTAGTAAATTATCTTTAACAATGATTAATTGACCATACAATTATGGAGAAGCAAATCCTCAGCTGGAGGAAAAAAATAGTGGTTAACTATTTATTAGAAACTGACATTTCGAACAGCGTTTCAGGTCTTCATCGGGGCTGAATAAACATGATACAAAACTGTTAATACTGATTTAATTGGATACTTACGGTTTGTTCTTCATCAATATTATTACTAATCTATGTCTAATAGAAATAGGTGAAAATTAATTTTATTACTTATCTGATATGAGATTTTACCGGAAGATTTATTGTCCCCTGTGATGATAAGTTTGTTTACTGGAAATGTCTGAATACCTGTGAGCTTGGCTAGATCGCGGTCAAATTACAAAAGCAATTTGCAAAAATATGCATGCTTTCCTTTTTCTGGAATTTTGAAGGTTTTATTCTTCACGATTTTTTCCTAATGGATGCTTTATGAATTCTGAACATTACTGCGAACAACTGGAAAGATTGTACGTGAAGTTTTCAGAGCTTTTTCCTGCTGTGATCAACCGAAAAGGAGTTTTATTCCAACAAGATAATGCTCTTACAGATATTCCTCACACTTCCCGTCGAACCAAAGAAAATTAAATTTAATGAACTTCATGGATTCGAATCTCTGCCTCATACACCATATAGTCGAGATCTCGTACCATCTGATTACTACTTGTTTCGATCCGTCGCCAATTTTATTCAAGGGAAAAGAATTGATGATAAATTTGATAATTTTGCAGAAGATTTCTTTGACAGCCATCCCAAGGTATCAGCGTAGGATAGAGTAATTGATTTTAAGATGGGTAACGACGGTAGATAAAAACTTTGAATTATAACTGTATTTTATATAAAAGAAATAATAATAAAAAGATTTAGTTGAAAAACGGTCATTTTTTTATACACCCTATTATTAACGAGTACCTGGCACCGTACAGGCTTGTGTCCCCCATTTTACGCTCCTTTGCATAGTCAAGCATTTTTTACTACCTAGAAAAAGTCCTAGGGATCTAACTACCGGGCTGCAAAAACGGGATCTTGGGCATAGATGAATTGTTATGCTAACCACTAAACCATAGGATCCTTGAAATATCGATTTATTATTAAGGAAAAAAATAAGGAAGAAATAAAACATTTTCTTCGTTTTCGTTTTTAAATCTATTATATAATAAAATAGATAGTTTACAGTTGTTCAATATATTTTTAATTATATAAAGATTTAATATGAATGTGATTTCCGCCATGTGAAGGTGCTTTTTTTTAGTTCGTAGCAGACATACATAATTATTAACTATACGATCGTCCTGATTTGATTATACCATTAAACCCTTTATTTTATTTTATTTCATAACTGAAACTTTGAACTAAATGTACAAACAATAAATGAGGATGCGGTATGAAATTCATTTAATGAAACCATCATGGTGTAAAATTGATTGATCATCAATATTTAATAAAATTATTAAGGTTAATATTTTGTAAATGAAACAAATTAATTTCCCCATCGTCCAAATTTCCCTCATTATATCTTTTATTGTTTAATTTTATATGGAAAAAAGGAGAAGTTTTTAAAATTAAATATTTTAGTATTTAGGATACTGGAGGCTTACCCCAAAAATGATGTATAGGTTCTTTTCTTATATCTTTCAAAATTACATCAGAAGGGGATGAACTCTCCACCCCCGGAGTTGTGAATAGGATTGCCAGAAGACGGTCTATAGGATTGCGTCTTTTGTTGGATCTTCAGCAGCTAAATCCCTTAAGCTTAGTAACGGAAAGAAAATGTATCAACAAAGACAAGGAGAGAAATATTCAGGTTACTACATAAAAAAATCCATAAAGGTTTTATCAAAACCAATCTTATAAATATGGTAATAATTTAGTCATATTTTTCTTAAAAACCTAAGTAACAATACATATATTTAATGTAATATGTAAACCTTTTTTGTAGAATCGATTATTGTCCAATAGCATTTTTAGAACTGCTTCAATCGTTTGTGACTACCGCACATTTAATACAAGTACAGTGTTATTGTAATGAATTATTTTTGCTATTGTAATATACCTTATAGTATCAAGAATAACTTATACAATCCATATAGACATAACTCATAACCAGTATAGGTTTTAATATTTTTTTATGGTATCTGTTCCGCAGGTTGTCGCTTCGAGTTGATTTAGCTGTTTATTCGTTTCGTATATTTTTTCAAAAATACAAGTTATCGTAAGCTTTAGTATATAAAAGAGAATGTAATATCAGGCAATGTGTGGGATTTCGGAAATCCTTTCATCAAGAAATGTAAGTTTCAAGTAACTTTTCGTAGCATATAAATAAACTAAACTGCAAAAAACCGGCGCACCTTTATGTTTCACATTTCGTATGTTGTTTCACATTCAATTTAAAATAAACGCATGAGCAATAAACATTTAAATTAATCAAACTGAAATGGAAATGGTAAAACTGGTGAGGAAGCGGAGTAGCTCAGTGGTAGAGTTGTCGCCAGGACGTCGTGTCGAAGATGCTGGGTTCAAATCCCGTGTGATGGAGCGTGATTTAGGACAAATCATTTTCTTGCACAGCCATTATCCAAGAAGTATTACTGTCTCTACCATGTTCTGAATCCCGGACTCTTCATTGGTAGAAGTAGTGCAAGTTGTTTTTTTTAACTGAACTTTTAAAAAAAATCTTAGTTCCTATGACATTTACATATGCATTTCCACTGTAGTGTTTAGTTTCATTACTAGAACATATTTGAAATTAACAAATATCTGTCTACAAAACCCCTTTATTATTATATAAAGTAATAATATTTTAATGGATTTTGAAAATAAGACTAATCACGCCCTGAGAGCATTGTCAAAAGGCACTATGAAATTGGTATATGATTCGGTACTTCTGAACCCGCTACACAAAATTTGAAGGCAGCTCCATTTCATAATTTATTTCTAACCTGTTAACTATCAATGGCTTTCTCTTAAGGCTATGAGCGCGCGGAAATATAAAATAAATTCATTGTTAATGGGATATTTCTAAGGCTACACCTACATTGGATCCGGCGCGATTCGATGAGACGTCGCTAGGAAACCAAATGACTGAAATATATCGAGAGCGCCTACATTGGATCCGGCCTTAATCAATCCATATTTATCCGACCAATCCCAGGGATTTAGTCGCTCGTGGAAACGAAATAGTTTATTTATACGAAAGTGCCTACATTGGATCAGTCACGATGTTGTACGATCAAGTGTGATTTTAACAAATCGAAATCATTAGTTTTCAATTCGATAAGCCAGCCGTTAGCATGTGTGCCAACTTAACCTTTATTGTCTAAAATGTTTATTAAAAAATATACATTGTAATTTGATAATTAACTAATATATAAATATCCGTCATAAATCAAAATTAAATATTGTCAATTCTCATTAAAATATTTTATTACTAAACTTCATGATCCATTAAATATAGTAGCGAAGGTTATTTTTCCGTTAAATAAAATTATATCTATCAGAAATGTCCATAAAAAATATACCTACATACAATTTTAATTCGTCAAAGAAAATTGGAAACATTAACTTTTGATAAAATTATCATCTTAATGTTAAATTTATTTGTTAAACATTTAGCAAGGGCTTTTCTGATTTTTTATACTCCTTTGCAAAGATGAAAAATAAAATAAACAAAGATTACTCATAGAATTAGTTCGAAAGGAGCCTCCATTGCGGGATCTATGAAATAATAATAATAAACAATAATTTCTATTTTTTTTTAATTGAAAAACAACTAAATTATTAATTTATAGTGAAACAGCAAGACAAAAATATTCTAATATAACTCATTTTCATAACATTTGGTTCTTTAAATTTATAAAAGATTATTTTTAATATATTTATATTTCACAATAATTTATATAGAAAACAAGAAATAAAAGAATAAAATTAATACCATTATATTCAAAAGGCTAGTTTCATTATAGGTTTGAATAGAATAGATTTACACCAGATTAGTGTAGGCTGTGTGAAATAAAATATGTATTTAACTGATCAAGTTTATCAAATACATTACACCCTCATAATTATCAGAATAGTTTTAGCTTTATTGAATGTATATTACAAATTCATTTTGATATTACATGAGTAGATCATTATCTCATCATCTATAAGTTCAATAAACAGTGATTTTTTTAATGAACGTTCAATACCATTATAACTACATTGAGTATTCTCAAGATTCCAGTTTTAGAAAATTGTTTATTTATAAATTAGCTATGTGAGCATGGAAATAAAGAAATAATTATAAAATGTAAGTTTGATTATTTTCTGTTTGTTCTATTTCTACAATCCTTGATTGTTCTATTCAATCATGTCATATATAAGTTACTGGTATTACTCCTATAAGTCTTTTATTATTGCTGTTATTATCCAATTGATATGAATAAACATTTGTTTCGATTAATATTTTGAACACATTTAAGTAAATATTGTAACAATCTGTCAAATACATATATTTATGCAAACTTTATCTATATCTCTTATAGAGTTATAGTAATTGGAAAGTATAATGTTATGATAATAGCAGTTAATTGAGTTTTTAAATTTATAGATTATTATCTGGAATTTACTGTTATTTGTTTTATGGGCAATGAATTGCATGCTGAAAGGAGTTATTGATCTTTTAAAAAATGCTTCAGATTATTAGCATTACCAATTCATTTTATTAACCTAAAAGTCTAGTAGAAATTGAAAGTAGGTACTTATATATTATGGTATGGTACCACCACTCTAGTACTCACTGTGTAAAAACCATATAATTACCAGTTTACTTCACATGTGTTTCATAATCATGAAATTCAATGAATTCTATTAAATTCTAAAGTGGTGATACCATAACAAACAAGTACCTGAAAGTAAAATCAAGAACCTCTTGGTAAAAGTTTTTTAAGAACTTATAGTTATCATATGGGCTAAGGTATAGATTCCCAATAGCATTCTATTTTTTCCTTATATTCATTATGTCCAATGTTCTATCGATGCTCCAATTTAATATTATAAAATGAAAGTTTATTATATTTACATCACTTACACATGCACAATTAAAGGTATGTTGATTGAAGGTCAAAATCAAGTCTCGAATAGTAAGCAATTGATACATTTATTAGCTTATCAATGTTTTCGACCAACATTGCAGGTCTTCATTAGGGCTTATTTACACAAGGTACAAACAAATAATATAATACAAAACATATAGATTAATAGCAGTAATGATACAAATAATACTTAAAAAATATTTAGGTGATAATATAATATAATAATCATCTTATTATAATGATTATATTAATATTTTTACCTAAACATTTTTTAATATGATTTATATCATTTATGAATTATCATATTTTACATTTAATATTTGTATCTTGGTAATTTAAACCTGATGAAGATCTGCAATATTGGCCAAAACATCATGCAAAGATCATCATATATTGAAATTATGTTGTGAAAAATAAAAGAGGACACCAGCATATTGTTAAGGAAGAAAATAAATCATTCATAGAAGAAAATAAATCATTTATTCAATAGCATACATCAGTATTTACTTATAAAATTAAAAGAATAAAATTTAGGATACACATTTTTAACAACAATAGTAGAATTAAGTGGAAAAATAAATGAATAACACAATTAAATATTTCGAAATACAAGTTAAGAAGAATTACACACTACAAATTTTATAAATAATAATTGTCGATTAAGATACTAACATATTAATATGATAAAATAATACATAGCAATAATATATAATTTTTAATATTACAATTTGATATAATAATTGAGGTGATTAAGGAAGATCCTCTGAAGATTTAGACTGGAGTGTTTTCAAATATATATTGGCTTAAGATGCCTTGAATATCCACTATACACATATACAGTATTTACTCCCAAATTGTAAGATCTTTCTTGATTATCATTGACATCCATTAAGAAAAGTATACACAGAGGTATAAACCAAATTTCTTCTGATACTTGATATACAAAATCCAAAAAACAATATCATCTTCGCCACATATGTTCACTTGTAGGAGTGTCTGCTAACATGAATTTGAATAAAATTGAAATTTGAACAAGGCCACTTCCTCATTGGACAACATATTTCCTTTCTGTTTCTGGAAAAAATAATGTTTTCAGATACACATTGATTTAATAATAAATAAAAATTAATTTAAAGTATTCCATAATAAATCTATTAGGTACCTAACAAAAAGTTGAACTTTTTACATTTGTAGCATTTTTCAAAAGAAGCTAAATATTTATATTTATTATTTCTGTTCAGTCTAACCTTATTTATTTAATCTGAAGCAAATTTATTCTAAATACTACTGTGGAATTGTTCTTCGGTGAAATAGAAATTTAAATTAATACTATTTCTAGTTCCATAATGGATTTTTTCAAATGTAATTGTTTAGTATGGGTGTTATTATTAGTAATCCTAATGTCCACCTGATTTTAATAGTTAATTTACTGGCTAATTGATTCATACTTAATTATATGATATGGGGTTATCTTACAAACAATTATTCTGAATGTATATCAAAGTTTAACAATAGAAATCACTTATCGCTTCAACTATTTTCATTTATTCTCATAAAGAAAGGATGAGAAAGATTAATTAATGGTTCTTGTCACCCTGTGACTCCTACCAAAAATACATATTGCATAAACATATTTCATGACAATTGTTAATGAAGAAAAGTTTAAAACACAATAGTATTTAGAATAAAGTACAGTGATTTTTAGGTGAAACAAATTTTAATATGTTATACTACACACAAACAGTATTATAAAAATAATTACACTTACCTTGTTCAATGTTTTCACATTAAATCCTTCGAAAAAAGTTAGGAGCCAGTAGAAGATCAATTAAAGATTCAGGATCAAGCAAAAATACAGTAGTAAAGTAAACACTAGTTGAGATTTGATATTACGGGGAGGTTTCAAGTATAACCGCTCGTATTTATGAATTTAATTGCAATCGTTAATTTAAATACAAACCAAATAGATTTAAAAATATCACTAATATTCCATTAATAAATTAACTCATTATATAAAACATGAATATCTAAAAAATATAAATTCTATTTTATGAAATTGAAAAACTACTAAATTATTTAATTTATAGTCAAACAGCAAGACAAAAATATTCTAATATAGTAATATTAGCTCATTGTTATAACATTTGGATCTTTAAATTTATAAAATTAAGATTATTTATTAATCACTTTTAATGCATTTATATTTTACTATAATATACATATATAATATAAGAAATAAAAGAATAAAATTAATACTATTTTATTCGGAAGGCAGTGGCTAGTTTACTATCTGATTAACAAGAATAGAATTTAGCCTTATCTGATTCACTATAGGCACTCTGGGAAATTTCAGTCATTTGTTTGCTCACCCCAGCATCGTATGTGATAGAATAAGATCACGTCGCGCCGAATAGGATCCAATGTAGGTGTACCCTAAGAAGGATAAATCTCTCTTGAGATGAGATCCCTTCTGTTGCATTCGTTTTATATGAATAACTATTTTAACTCAAGCTTCTATCTTCTTATTGAAAACAACTTCGAGTCTTTTAATCTAGAGATCAGTCGAATATCTCCATATTATAATAAATGAACCAGTGGATGAAATAGAAGAGGCGTTGAGAGATTTCTTTCCAAAAAAAAATCTGTTTTTCATATCGACCAATATTAGTTTCATATTTTATTTATTTATTTATTTTTAAAGAGCTATAAGTTATGGGTAGGGGAGGTGGTTTAAAAGAGGAGGTGGCTTAAGAGCGTAGTGGCCCAGTGGTAGAGCACTGGGTAGCCATGCCGAAAATGGTTGGAATCCCGCAGCAGGCATGACTTTTATTTAGTCTGTTAGCGGCCGGAGATGGATCATGTGGGGTCTAGAACCCTCCAGGGGCTCACCCAGCCTCGATAAGGGGTGAAATCTGGTGGTTTAGCGTGATCTAGGACAAATCACCTTCCTGCACAAGCGTTGTCCTTTAAACAGTACAGCCTCTACCTTGTACTGAACACCAGATCCGTTCACGGGTTTTAGTGGTACAGGTTTTATTAAATTAGTAATGAACGTGAAATCAGTTTAATCGTAAAAAGAAAGACACCATCAACATATATTCAGTGATTGTAGATTACAGATTAAAGAAAATGTGAATAGCCTAACGAAAATGATTTTTTTATTGGTGATCAGTAAAAAATCTTCTATTTTTCAAAATATGATAAGTATTTGATTTTTTTTCCAGTTCTAATAGAGAATATAGATTCAGAATTTATAAAAATAAGCAAACTATTCATAATCTCATTTGAAAAAATATGAAGAGGAAATAATTAAAAAACTAACTGAATTTTTGGAAAAATAATTCATGACTGAAAGATTATTAAATAAATTATTGGAATAGATCTGGATTAAATATTGGCCGACTGCCCTTGTTCACGTCGTCACGTTTATGGGACAAACTATGCCTAGAAATTATAAAATATTAAAACAGAAAAACACTCGTCAATTTTGCATTAAAATTTGCAGCTGTTTCATCAGACGTTAATTAATTTCAATAATCAATGATGGCGAATCTATTTTTACTCTACTCATTTCAACTTTAACAATCGAATAAAATAAAGAAAAATTAATTTAATTAAGCCCCATTGTTAGTGCTCGATAATATTTTTCTTTAAATGTTATATTTTATTGCATTCAAACCGATCATCGCTAACCCCATGCCATTTAATTCATATAATTTTATTTTGTTATTAATATATAAAAAGGTAGCACAGATATAATACACTGCGGGGTAGGACAGTGGCTGAGCGCTGAGGGTCCCAGGTTCAAATCCGGCTGTAGATTTCTTACTTATTAATATATAAAGATTAATATTTTTGGTAGGGAGTTAAATATATTTAAATGCGTATTTATGCAATGTTAAATATCAGTTGATAGGAAAAATAAATTATACTCAAAGCAATGGCAATCAATGCGAAGAGAAGCAAAGTCCTAGTGATATCAAGGAATGAACAAGAAGACGTCTAGCTGACCTGTAATGGGGAGGTACGTAAAGAATAAATCTACTTGGATACAATCATCAAGAAAAGGGAAAAGTTGACGCAAACAGGCTATCCGAAGCCATCCAGGTTTACTGCCTTAACTGCAACAGTCTTACAGTTAAGCATAGGGATTCGGTAAGGAGATAAAAATTCACATATACTAGTCAGTTTACCTCCTAACTTATGGAAGTGAAAGCTGGGTTATGGAAGAAGAGCAAGCTAGCCGTGTAACAGCTGCGGAGGGACTTGGAGTTACCGCATCAGGAATGAGAAGAACTAAAAGTGACCGAGTTAAAGATTCCGTAAAACACCGGAAGCTAGAATGGTTTGGCCACATCTGTCGGGTGTATGAAGAGAGAGAGAGCAAAGGGAGGTCATGGAAGCTAGACCCACTGAAAGGAGGCCGAGAGTTTCCCTTCAGGATAACATTCAGAGCATCGGAGGCGAGAGAGGCAAGATTCTCTGGGAAATGAGGCAGCTTAATAGGGACCGGGAGGCATGGCTGCATTGGGTGGAGGCTTCCCTACTCAAGCAGTTGAACAAGAGGAACTTAAGGATGAAAAGTCGCACTATATTAGATACACAAAACTAGAGTGAACTTAATGGGAATATATAACAATATATTTATAACCGTTCCATTTTTTGTAATATCATATTTCCTATAAGAATATTTTATACTTACAAATTAGAAGTATTCTGTAGACGATTGAGTTCTTCGAATCGTCACTGATGTTACGTCACGAGTTATGACCCTTTTTTTTTTTCTTATGCAAATGTGTACCATATAACGTGTTATCTCATAAAATAAATTATAAAATGAGTAATTTTTGGTACAGCTGTTTTCATTACTCCAGCTTATATTATATTTATAGTTTTCGCTGTATCTTCAAAAATGCAGAATAATATCACTTAGTAGTTGTTCTTTTCGAGATCCAATCATTCATATACTAATGAAGATTCTTGTCAAATGTTAAAGTAGATGTCAAACATCTACATCCGTTCTCTGGATTCTAAACAAAGATCAGACATCCAATATTGCCCTGATCTTAAATGTATTGACGATAATTCAGTAAGGTAGGGCCCCAGGAAAAAACATTTTCAAGTACACGTAGAGCACTTGTCATAAAAATATACACTAAACTGACAAACTCTGTGGAAGGGAGCACTAAAACTAGTCAAGTTTGCTCTACCTTACCGCCCTCATGTTTTTTTATACCTTTTCCTTGTTGATGATAAAAAGGCAACTTTTTGTGACTATGTATTTCCATCTTCACTCCTGCTTTACATAATAAAGTCGTTCCACAAATAAGAATAAGTTTCACACGTCAAATACAGACTTTTAGAAGCGAGTTTTATAGATGGATATAGAAATGGTTTACTCAGTAAAAATTTCCGGTAACAACTAGAGTGTTAATTAACAAAAAATAAGGTTATTTGATTGATCTTTTTATTATGTTTCTGATCATAATTTCTAAAATTTATATATAAAACTTTTAATATAATCAATTAACTCATTAAAATTTCTAGTTAGCTACTAGTATAGTAATAAGCTTAAAATGGGGTTATTTGATTAGTCTTTTTAAGAATTTTCGGATCATAATTCCAAAAATTTAAATAAAAACCAGTCAACATCATTAATTACTTTTCAAAATTGTACGTAGCTACTAGCGTAGCAGTAAGTATTACATGACGTTATTTGTTTGCTCCTTTTACTAAGTTTCTGATTATAATTTTCTAAAATTGAAAAGTAAAACAATTAATATTCTTAAGTTACTCATTTAAATTGTTATTAGCAACTAGAGTAGATATAAGCATAAAATGACGGTATTCGATTGTTCTTTTGTTACGTTTCTGATTACAATTTCTAAAGTTTAAATTAAAATAATAGTTAACATCATTAATTAACTCATTAAAAATTGTAGGTAGTGCTAGTGTAATGGCAAACATAAAGTGAGGTTACTTGAATGGTCCTTTTATTATTTTTCCGATTATAATTTCTAAAATGTAAGTAAAAAGGAATTATTAATATTACTTAATTTATGAAAATTGTTATTAGCTACTAGTGTAGCAATAGACATAAAATTACGGTATTTGTTTCCAGCTTTTTCTGATTATAATTAATTAATATGATATTAAGTTTCTGAGTATAATTTCGAAAATAAAAATAAAACATGCAGTAAATATTATTAATAACATTAAAATATCTAGCTTGCTACTAGTGTGGCAATGAACATAAAATGAGATTATTTTATTGGTGATTTTAATACGTTTCTAATTATAATTTTCTGAAATTGAAATAAAAACCAATTTTCATCATTAATTTACTCATTAAAAATTGAACGTAGCTACTAGTTTTGTAATAAATATAAAATGAGATATATTTTTGTTTATTGTTCTTTTGAAGGTGATTATTTTTATTTTTGATTTAGTGCAGTGCTCTAACCACTGAGCTACCAGGGGTCGTATCCAAGCCAGACAAATCCATTCTCTTCACCGATCCTATATCCCCGTGTTCTCGCAAATTTTGCGATTGTCTGACTTGGATACGACCTCTGGTTGCTCAGTGGTTAGAGCACTGCAGTAGAGATGCAGACGACCCAGGTTCTAATCCCCACCAGGACAAATCTTTTCTCTTCAAAATAACAATATTTAAAAATAATCACTATCAAAATAACAATTAATAGAAATATATTTTTTTTTTTTTTTTTTTTTTTTTTTTTTTTTGCTTTATTGAGAAATAATACAATCTGCCACTATCTTGGGCAATGAGTATTAGAGCTAAAAGAGATCATTCATTCCATATGTACATAACAATAAAAATAAAATAAAATAATAATAATAATCGGCCACATTCATATCTATATACAATATTTACATACTGCCCCTGGGAACTCCGAATCAAACCCTACACCCAGAAGTGGGTGCCGAGGCACAATGCCAGGAGATCCCAGCGCCTCTCAGTCAGCCGCGTCACCAGTCTAGCCAGTGGAGACTGAGTGAGGACGCTAGAGCCACACACTCTCAGGCATGAGTGGAGAAGCTGGCCATTGCCAGCACTCCAGATGTATTTTCATAAGAGATCTCTCGGCCACTGCCGCCTCAACCTACGAGGAGGGTTATAAGGATGGTTGGTACTAGATAGGGATTGTGCCAGGGGGTTAGGAAGAAGAGCAAGTTTCTGGTAGAAATATATTATAAATATAAAATTGACGTTAGACAACAATATCCCTATTAATGTAATGTTCAATGAACATTCCCCATTAAAAAAGTAGTTAATATCATGACTTCACGTTTATACATTAAATAAAAAAATGATTGGTATAATAAAAATAGTTTATTTGGAACATTCGCAACTAACGAAAAGTTATAAGAGAAATAATCTGTACAGCAATAAAACATCTGCAAATATATGCTTATTTATTTTCTTTTTATTTGAGGTTTAAAACCAACTCATTAACCTTCCCTGCCTTGTTTAAGGGCTCTCGACAAAACCTTTAGCCGACATCTGATTGGTCGGCATGGCGTGCTTGAGGTAAATGGGCAGATGTAGTTTGATCACGGCTTGATAGTCCAGTAAAATTAGGGGTTTCACCTTGTAGTGAGAGATAGTCGGCTATAAAGGTGTATAAACCTTAATTTTGGAATCCTAAAACTTGTCTCAAAACCTACTCATCGTAGGGTGTCCGCGACTACAGATATTCCAAGGGCAAAGGGCAAACAATCGCTTTTTTACACATTCATTGCAAATATCTCGTTTCCTATGGGTTTTATGCTATTTATGTTTATAATAATATTGTAGAAGATTAAATTCTCTACAACTTTTGTTTAAACATATCTTGAAACATTATCGAGATAGAGGGCAGAGCGCGCGCAGTGTTTAACTATTTAGAGTACCATTCGAGGTCAAACTGTAGTCCCGATTAAAAACAAACCGTACAAAATTTATAAATTATTAATAATTATATAGTTCTAAATAATTTGTATGTTTTATAAACTATTACGTTATAATTAATAATTTTTTCAATAATTCACTATCTATCCATTTAATAACACTTACCTATTCGTGTAATCTTCCCCCAACGAGTGCAGCAGCTCACCAACATTTCAACCGTGTATATTATCAAGTTCTCTTAATGCTTCACCATATCATAATGATACCAATGAAGACGGTACCTTTGACCCCGAAATCCTGGAAGAACTGGAGACAAATGTCGTGGAAGACGAGAACACAAAGGAATTTGAATTTTTACAGCGACTGGAAGACGATGATAAAGAAGAGGAAGAAAATTGAAATTAGAACTTTTAGCTCTTACTATTATTCAATTTTTAAAATTTCAACGTTCATAAATTTATGAAATGGTATTTTTCAATAAAAACATTAATTAAAAAATTAATTATTTTATTTTTATTTAATTAGGAAGTAATTAGTATAAATACGATTAGAATTAAAATAATTAAAGTACTTCCCTTGATAACTTTATAATTACACGAGTAGGTAAGTGTTATTAAATGAATAGATACTGAATTATTGAAAAATTATTAATTATAACGTAATAGTTAATAAAACATACAAATTATTTAGAATTATATAATTATTAATAATTTACAAACTTAATACGGCGTGTTTTTAATCGGGACTACAGGTTGACCTCGAATGATACTCTAAATAGTTAAACACTGCGCGCGCTCTGCCCTCTATCTCGATAATGTTTCAAGATATAAAAAAAATGTTTAAGCAAAAGTTGTAGAAAATTTAATCTTCTACAATATTATTATAAACATAAATAGCATAAAACCCATAGGAAACGAGATATTTGCAATGAATGTGTAAAAAACCGATTGTTTGCCCTTTGCCCTTGGATATCTGTAGTTGCGAACACCCTACGATAAGTAGGTTTTGAGACAAGTTTTAGGGGGCCAAAATAAAGGTTTATACAACTTTATAGCCGACTATCTCTCATTCCGAGATTCTTGCTCTCATTTGACAAATTTTAGTGGACTATGAATGGTTGGTGGTTGTGGTTCGGTTGTAATTTTGGTGGTTGTATTTGAGGTGCCTACTCTACTCCTGGCCACCCTGCCAATCTTTCAACCTTTACTTTGAGTATCTTTTGGTTAATACTAATCTCTTTAGTCATCTCATCTCCCGTTCTTCGTACCGTCTAATTTTTTACTTTGGAAAATATATGAGCCGACCTGCGATTCTCTTGAATAGTCAAGTCTCCATAACACATATTATACATAATAGCTGCAATAATTATCTGTATGCACATATAACTGATATTTATTACTCCTTGGCGGCAGGGCATCTTTTAGTGTTAAGCATCTCACAACCGTTAAAATAAATCTATTAACTTGGCGTAATTTTTCATCGATGTCTTTTATAGTGTCACCATGGAAAGAAGTAATCACCTTATGTGATAATGACACTTTTCTTATCATTCCCACCAGTCTTTTTCAGACGTCTTATGTCAGAGAAGTTGATAGGCTCAAAATTTTACTTTACATCCTTTATTGTAACGGATTGATCAAGATTACCGAATACGTATTTATTGTGGTATACACCACTATTCGGTTGTAAAACTATATTAGCCAATCCCACAATTATTTAGATGTCTTTCCGAAATTCCGGTCGGTCTCTTATGGAAATATACCTAGATACCTAGGTCCTCGTTTGTTTAACGAAGTATTTTAGGTCATATTAATTTTTCCGTAAAATAACTTCATTTCCTCTAATTTGAAGTTTTCCCCGTCAATAATACCTGTAGGAATTTTATTAGGAAGCACCGTCCTAGGCCCGTTAGTGCGGTAAATCTCTTCGATTCCTTCTTTTTTTTTTCTTGAAAAACAGCAGAAGCGCCCTCTGTCCTTCATCTTCAGAGTCCGGTAGCGGTGTATTTAAACCCAGCATGATCAGGTCACTGCCTTGCCACTACCTAACTCAATAATACCTTCTCTCCTGTTCTTGTCAGTGCTATACATTGATCACAACTCGAACAATATTGACTGCACAGCCTTGCTGGAGTGTGTTCCGATTTCTTACTCTGATCAGAACAACGTTGGCCCGGCGTCTTTCGAAGTTGTACCCAGGTGATATGGAGGGAACTTCACAGATCAAGGCACAAGCTCACTATGAGCAGCAACACTGTAATAAGGATATACTTTACAAGGATCCTATACAAAAATTGATCGCACTGACATTGATTTTTTCCTTAGGAAAAATTGAATACATATTAAAATTTCTTTAAGGAAATTGATATCGTGATCGCGAGATGGAATGACATGCGATTTCTTGATACGATATCGAGAATCGATAATGACTGAGTATTGTCGATTGCATGGCACTGACCGAAAACCTTGGAAATGCCGTGGATCAAAGGGCATTTTTTATTCAAATGATGCATAAAATTTCCCTGAAAGAATAATAATTTGTATAGGTTTAGGTTTTATTGTAAATCACGTTTTCATGTATAACTTGTTGTATATCTTAAAAAGAATATACTTTATTAATATTGTTGATCAATGATTTATTTCGTTTTCTGAATTATTTCCCATTTTATAAATTCCAAGTTCTGTCCCTTAAGAACCTATTTATTGTCATATATTTATTTAACTTGGGATGCCATGAGCAATCATTGCTTACAATTACTCAAACTTATTATTCAGTAGTCATGATTGTTTTAGATTGGATTATTTTTCAGAGATGGTTTGAACCAATGGTAAACAAATTTGCTAATTAGTCAAACTGAATACCTTAATAGATTTATCAATAATCTAATAATGATTATATGTGGAAGTTCAGGATGAACTATACAGCTAATCCGTTAAACTGGATATAATTACTAATTTTGAATATTATTTATATCTACATTCAACGTGACCTTGACTGATTCAGATTGCCATAATAATAATAATTATAAAAATATTTATTTTTAACATTTGGCACATATTGTATTTTCGATCTTCATTTGGTAAACCTCTCCTATGAGATTCTTGTGAAAGCGTGTATGGAGAAACCTTGCCTCCCATTGAAGGCACTCCCTCCGTGGTTCATCTCACTGTTGTAGATCCCTGCTCCAGATAAGTTTCAATCTCCTTGTCGGATTCTGTGGCAATGTGTCTGTCAGTAATGATTGTACCGGTAAGTTTGGATGTCCAGCAAGTGAGTCATGACATTTTTTGTAGTTTTTCTTGATAGTGTCAGTCACGAGTGGTATGTTGAGATCTTTGTGCAACGATTTACTAGTAATGTAAAAGGGAGGATGTGTAATATAACGAACAAATTTTGATTGAAAAATTTGAAAGGTCTGTATGTGGGATCTTTTGCATGAGCCCCAGACTCAGTTTTATTGTCATAAAACACTTATTTAATTTAAATAAAAACATATATGATGATTTATACATATTGATTGTTTACCCACAAAATAATACTTTAGAATTATACAAGTTCTCCTTTAGTTACATACAAGATTTATTATAAGAATTTTCCATTATTTTGATGTAGTGTCGACTCATGGCCATATTTTTTGTTTTACCTCCATTACAATGTTTAGTATTATAATTATCTACTTTCTTTTTGTGTATGTTTACTATTCAGTTATTTTTATGTAAAACGTCTAACCAAACTCTTTCTGTTAATGTAAATAATGCAAAAATCAGAAATAAATATTGTTTATACCTACATTTAAACGTGACCTTGACTGATTCAGATTGCCACAAAACACATATTTAATTAAAATTAAAATTTATCTGTACTTAAAAGGGGTACATATTGGGTTCTTCGTCAGTTAGGTCTGTGGGGGATTGCATCTTCCGTATCTTCCTTCTATTCTCTCTCTTAGCCAGATTTCTCCTCCGCTCCCACTCTAAGTCAGTCCACCCTTTCCTGCAGTTATATCACCCCCTTACGCTCTGGTATTCACGCATTTTGTGAATAATTTCTTTCACTTTCTTGTTCAGTGTTCCTCGGTCCATTCTTACCATATGCTGTAGAGTCTTAGTCTTCTGATTCCTATTTCGTTTATTATATAGTCATTTATTTATTGTTATACTTATAATTATTACTGACCTCTACAGTCCTTGAAGAACCATAGCCTTTGCCAATTTCTTCAGCCATTCGCCCCTGACTGCCGCAAGGTGCCTCCAGCCATTTATACCCATCGCCTTCAGGTCACCAAATCGTCGAGCCACCTGAGACGGGGCCTTCCTTGAGTCCATACTCTCCAAAAGCCCCAACAATCGTAGTCTCTTGAGCAGGGGTACTTTCACTATATCGAGCTCATCATGTAGGTACCTTAATTCTTCATTGGACCTGATTCTCTACTTGCCCTCCACTCAAATAGGTCCAAGCATTTATCGTAGGACTTTTGTCTCTCATACTTTTGCAATCTTTTGTCAGAGGCCAGGTCTCACATCTATAAGTCGCAATTGGTTTCATAATTGTTTTATATATGAAACACTTTGCCTTTCTAGACCAAGTCTCTAAAAAATAAAAAGTTTGGAAACATGGAGCAATTCGGTTATGGTGCTCGAAGCAGAATTTCAGCAAGTTATATGGTTTTAAGGCTGTCTTTTCGGAAGATACAGTAACGGTATAGATAGTAACGGTCATTTTTAAGTCCGTACTATCCGGAATGGACGTTACTTACCAATAGGACAGGATGAACTTTAACTTATGGCTCGGAGTGAAGAGTTCAGCCATGCGCGGGCCGGGCAGAGCGAGCAGTAGGCCCCCCGACATCAGGCAGGGATCGCAGCACTCCTCTCCGGACCAGGCACGTAGCCAGATGGGCGAGAACGCAGGTACATACCAACATCCATGTACAATATATTTTACATAATATACCCTTATAAAAACCATCTGTCCATATAATTTAAAGATTTAAAACCATTGAAAATGCATAATAAATTACAGAAAGTATTAAAAAAAAAACTGGGAGAATCATTCTCCTATAAAAATTTATAACAATAAAATAAAATATATCATCAAAAATATTTTAAAAAATAATAAGAAATGTTTGGTTTGATTCGTTCATATAACTAATTTATGGTATACAAAATTAAAGTAATTTTACTATTAGTTTAAGAATATAAATAATAATAAATTTACGAAAAAAATATCTAGACAAATTTATTTATTTATTTACAAAAAATATATTAAGATTGCTCAGGATCATACGTTTTATTTATTTGATTAGCATTCATATTAAATTTCCAACTAACATATAAATTTTGAATATATTTTAGATATATTAGATTTTAGGTATATTTTTATTCATACATTTAATTTTATGTACCTTAAAAAATACTGGCTGCACGAATGATTGATTATTAAGTATTCAATTTAAAAATATGCTAGTAAACAATTCTCAGAATTAATTCATTGTTTACAAAATAAAAGCGACTTTACTATAAGTTTAAGAACTAAAAAAATAATATAATTTTTCCTTCGTAAGAAATATCTAATCTTTACAAAAAGTTATCTACCAAAATTTATTTATTTACAAAAAATATATTAAAATTGTTCAGGATCATACGATTCGTTTATTAAAAACAAATAAAGATTTACAATTGTTATAAATTTCGAACTAATGTACATATTATAGATATATGTATATATGTCATTATTTTGTTTTATATTTTGATACTTATATTTTATTTTACGCACCTTGAAAAATTATTGACTGAACTAGGGATTGAATATTAAGTATTCAATTTGACAACAATTTGTTGATACATTTTATTATGTCCTTTTCAGATGTATTTAATCTTATTACTTCTTATATTAGTGTAATAATAAGGAAATTAATATATTTTTCGTTTTCATTCAAAAAGAGCTAATATTTATTTATGAAAAAAATCCAATAAAAATAATAACAATGAAATATATAAAATAAATCTATAAAAATATTAAACAAAATTATAATAAATTATATCTATGATAACATTTTTGATTTGATCCGTCAAATAACTAATTTATGGTGTACAAAATTAAAGTAATTTTACTATTAGAAGTTAAAAAAAAAATATATATATATATAATATATAATATATATATATATATATATATATATATAATATATTATATATATATATATATATATATATATATATATATATATATATATATATTATTGGATTCTTAAGAAAAATCTATTATTTACGAAGGAATGTCAATAAAAATTGATCACCTATCTACCCTTATCAAAATCATCTGTCTATATAATTTTTAAAATTTATAGCATTGCATGTGGATAATGCATTAAAGAACACCTAAAAAACAACTGGGAGGGCTTATAAGTTATTTTTGTATATACTCCAATAAAAAGTTATTCCAATAAAATTTATAATAGAAAATATACCTATACAAATATAAAACAAAATAATAAGAAATTATATTAGCTGTTACTTTTGAAAGTGTTATAAGTAAAAAAAACGTTTATTCTTTTAATGATTATCATTTCATAATAAAGTTTAAAAGGCTTATAGTTTTTCATTTTCCTTAAGGCATCTTCCAACACACAACATTCTCCCACTTACTGTATATAACAAGGAAAGAAAAAAAAGTCAGACTTTTTTTTTGGCCTACAAGAAATTGTAAGGAAATGGTTTAATTTGTGAGAATTCATTCACCCTTTCATAAGATGTAAAGCAAATTGGTGCAGAAAGATCGGGAAAGGCTTACATTAATTTTCTCCTTAGGCTACTGTAACGATAGTCGAAAAATAGTCTAGTCTGCGAAAATCTATTCACTCATCCACGGGAAATATGAGACAGAAATGTCGGAACATCTAGTGCCCTTAAGAACTTTAGTTCCCCAATTTACATTTAGTCTATGTAGTACACTCAATTGAGCAGTTATTTTTGAAAGTGGTATAAGTCTATTTGAATATTTAAAAAAAATCGTTCATTCTTTTAAATGATTTTAATGATTATTATTTCATAACAAATATTAACTGGCGTATATTGTTAAAAACACCACTATTTGCTAAGTTCTAATTGATAAAAATATTCTCTCGTTTGCTTACATTTTTTAATTTATTTAACTGGAAACTTTTGGATATCGCGAAGATGAAAAAAATGGACTTATGGACTGGTACCAATTTCAAAAATAAGAACTCATATCCATATCGTTTTTATTCGGTTCCTCCAAATAACTAGTTTATGGTTTGGTATACAATATCAAGGCGAAATATATGTTTTTTGGCTTCTTAAGAAACATGTAAGGTATACGAAAGAATATTTACGAAATTATTACAAAAAATAAATAAAAATTGCTCGGAATTTTATGATTAATTAATTTAAAAAATAAATTAATATACATTTTTTAAATATAATAAGTAAATATTTTATTATAATAATATTTAATTTTATATCCTTAAAAACTAATTACTGCATGAACAATTGAATATAAGATATTCAATTTAAAAATAATTCGTTGATGCATTCTATTAAATCTTACTCAATTAATTAATCGTATAAAATATTAAAGCGATTTTTCTCTTAGTGTAATAATAATAAAGAAAAAAAAGGATATACGTGTTGTCCAGGTAGAAAAAGAGTCAAAACTTTATTTTTCCAAAAAAAAATGTTAAAGTTACTCAAGTTAATATGATTTACTTGTTTTGAAAAAAATGTAGGAGGGCATTTATACTAAATCTTTAACGAATATGCGTAATCTTTGGTTCCAAGTGAAATACACTAAGTCAAAAACATTATTTTAAGAGAACGCAGGTGAAAAGGCTAGAGTAAAATGGCAAAAGCTGGAGCAACATATTATTGTCAAGTCGGATACATAATTTTAATCACTCGTTCAGTAAATTTAAAGGTAGATTTTATGATACACCTTGCAAAAACCTTTTTTTACTCAGGTTATAATTTATATGATCCTTAGTAATCTATATATAAAATACAGTTAGTTTAATAAACAGGCTACA
The DNA here is from genome assembly GCA_964056705.1 of Troilus luridus. NCBI lineage: Eukaryota > Metazoa > Arthropoda > Insecta > Hemiptera > Pentatomidae > Troilus > Troilus luridus. The sequence continues at coordinate 94,343,288 of OZ057412.1, read as the reverse complement.
AAAAATATATATGTATACAAATATAAAAAAAAAACAATAACAAAGTATATCTGTAATATTTATATTTGTTGAAAAATTAATATAAATGCCAACCTTCATTTTTTTTAAAATAATTAAATCATTTCATCTTGAGCATATTTAATATAATTTTTCATAAATGGATATAAGTTTTTTTTTGTACAAAGGCGAAACATATATTATTTTATCAGTGTTACACAAATTGTGAAATCACTTTAATATTGTATACGATTAATTAATTCCTGTAGTCAGGAATTTTTTAAGGTAAATATTATGATACTCGTTGCAAAAACTATTTTTACTCAGCTTATTATTCATAAACATCCAAGTAATGTATCTATACAAAAATATTGTGATTTAAATACATAGGCTATAGTTAGAAGAATATAATACCGAATGTATAATGTAATGCTGAAATATGTTCACATCGTTATTAAAATTATTACTTAATAAAAATGAAATCAATCATAAAATCAAATTTTAATTTATTTTTACTATCAAACCCACTTTTATATTTTTTATGACGACAAATAACCAATTTAAAAAATAACTCCGAACTTCCATTTCCTGACTTTACGCACATTTTATAACAATGATCTTTAAAAAAATATAAAAGGTAGTTTTGAGTATGTTATAAAAAATGGTAGTGACATGGTTTCGAGAAATCTAAGTATAGAAAATTTCCGGCATTACAAAGGTTCCATTCTGTGTAGAAGGAAGTGATAGTTTTACTATTAATCTCTGACTATATTTAAGAAACACAGTAAAAAGTACATTTGATTATTTGGAAGATTTTCGGGTTTGACGAATGCATGATGACTTGTACCCCGGGCAAACTATAGACTTGTAGTCTTGAATAAAAATAAGATCCAAGCATTAATTGTACTAAAGCGGCTGCGCACTGTAAAAAAACAATTTTTTTTTTGTAAAAACTATGGTTGAAATAACTTCATGTTCGATTAATTAATAAACAATTAATAACAATTCGATTAATCAATAAATGTCCTTATTTTAGAAGACTATAAAGTCTACCCCACAAACAAATTTAACGGCCCGTACATATACTCCAGCACTGAGTGGAAATTATGACTGGAAGCATTATCTGTTAAGGTACATCAGTCATATGTGATGCCAACACTCCTATAAATCGAAAAGTGGTGCTGATGTATATTGTAGTTTTAAGCCCTTAAAGATTACAAAAAAATGTATAAATTTAAATTCTTAATTTGGCCCGATATAACTTTTCTAACCTATAATCGGCCTATATACTCTTGTTCTTATAGGGTCTGCAGAGTAGGATAAAAAAAATTCATGATGACAATTTTCAAAACGTATTTTTACTAATTTTAATCAGATTTCATTGATACATTTTATTTTATTGTATAATTCTGACTGTGTAAATTTATTTGATCTTGTCTGACTAAAAAATGATTTTTTAAAATTAATTTATTCATTAAAAATTTCAAGTTAGAAGGTGTATAGGCCTTACTCTAGAAAAAATAATATCTATGAAATATTTAGATAGTTATATTTCCTATGGACATTATGGTTTTGTCTTAAATCTTATCGCTTTGGTTAGTTGTTTTAAAATTGAGGCGTAAAACTGATAAAGAAAAACAGGAGAAAATAAAAAGTAGGAGATAACTGTATTATATATTCTTAATTAATCCTTCTTTTGATAGGAATGTACGACCTTACTACTTTTCTTCATTTCGTAATATCATTCCTGTCGTTTTAAAAATTACAGTTGGTTCGAAAATCGAAGAAGAAATATTTTTTTGATTAAATATTTAGCATGTCCTTCAAGAAAAGTATCACTTATACAACTAGCCAAACAAAAATGCAAATTTTCAACTGTCTCTGGTATAAAATTTTTACTTCTGCTACAAACTGTACCTAGAGACTTCCCGTAAAAATTTGTCAAAATGGGTTGAGAGCTGGTCAAAATCAGTTTAAAAAAAACGTATAAAAAAAAAATGTTTCGAATCCGGGATGATCGGGAAAACATTAGAAACTTCTGCACTGAATGCTAACGCGTGAGTACAGAAAGCCTCCTCTGAATCCTAGGCTCTGGAGGAATAAATTTGGATAAGTCGAGACTGGAAAAACTTTAGTTCGGAATACCCCATGTGACTGACTATAAGCGTGATGGATTTCTTTAGGTTTACATTACGGAAGCGATTTCAAAATAATAAGCTTTATGGTGTATTAAAACTTAGATTAATCCAAAACTAAATTGTAGTTGTCAATTATTTTTATGTATGTACTTATATTTTAATTAAATTTAGAATCAATTGAAACACACAATACAACAGAACCCAGGTTTTTACACAATACATGAAAATAATTCCAACATGTGGTTAATTCAGTTTGACGATACTACATCTTCTCCCCCCTTAAAGATGTCATGGTCGGAGTTGATCGGCGTTCTCTTCCGACGACCATCCGCCAGGACAATGTAAGAGAGCGGTTCAGTCAGCTCCACGATCTGCCCTTTCCCTTTCACATTTCCTACCTTAAGACTCACCCAGACCTGGTACGAAAGATTTCGGCCGGCTCTTTGTGTCATGTAGAATTTTTTGTTTTACAAGAGCGTTGTCAATGTCATTAGAAAGACATGGCTTGAGAAGATCTAGAGAGGTACGTAATCTTCTTCCAAAAAGGATTTCGGCAGCCTTTCTACCGGTTGTTCGATAGGGCAAAAATCAATACGGGAGCAAAACCTTCCGTAGTCGAAGATCTTTTATATCTCTCGATGCCTTCATTCTTCTTTTGAAGGTTCTGACCTCGCTTTCAGCCAGTCCATTTGTCCGAGGATGGTACGGTGAGGAAGTGATCCCCACTATTCCTGCTGCTTCTTGATTTCTGGGATGTGAACTGAGTTCCGTTATCGGAGACTACAGTACGAGGCAGACCGAACCTATAGAATAAGTCAACTAATATCCGGATAGTCGCTGAAGCAGTGATCTTGTCTGTTGGATAGACCTCAATCCATTTGCTAGTTGCTTCAATCACTACTAATCAAAATTTTCCTTGAAACGGGCCACAGTAATCCATGTGTAAGCGAGTCCAGTGTGATGAATACAGAGGTGTTCGTGGGTCATTTTGTCGTGTAGTCTGGCAAGGTTTGCATGTGTTGACATGTTTTTCTATGTCTTTGTCGAGTCTAGGCCACCAGATGTGATTACGAGAACGGTTTTCATGCTTGTGACACCAGGATGTCCTTCATGTAGAACTTTCTGAACAGCACTAGACAAACAGAAAAAAAGTGTTGTTTTTTTTTAACCGTAATACATTAACCTGGAATCCTCATACGAGACTGAAAAGACAAAAAACCGCTCGACGTTTCAGGCTACTTCAACACTTACTAGACAAACGCTCTAAGCACCCGATTAATTACAAAAGACTCATCTACATGACCATCATAAGACCTATTTGGACCTACGGAGTAGAGCTTTGGGGCTCCACTAAGCCATCGAATTCCTCTCGTATCCAATCCCTACAATCCAAAATCCTTCGTAAAATCCTTAATGCTCCTTATTTTGTTAAGAATAAAATCATCCATAACGACCTTAATGTCCCATTTGTTGCTGATTTGGCCCGAACCCGCTATCTATCCTTTCATAACAAACTTCATTTCCACTCAAACCCTCTGGTTTTAAACCTAGCTTCCTCTTCAATTCCCGATAATCCTCCAAGGCGTCTGAAAAGAAGATGGCCCCGTGACCTTCTTAGTTGAACTTGTGATTTGAGTACTACCAGTGGGTAGTTTCTCTACTTGTCATTTTCGCATGTCATTTTGTATCGCTTAGCCCATTTACTAGATGTATTTTATTTTTATACAGTTGTAAATATCAATAAATAAATAAAAAAAAAAAACCGTAATACAAAATATTTAGTTAAATTATAGTATTTTATCGAACCAAAGGTTTCATTTTAACACATTTGTATTAGTGAAATTATCGACAACGCAGTTTAATTATTTTTGTACATTAAGGAATCTTTTTTTCTAAGATTCCAATTCTAACCTATTATTACCTCCCTACTCTGATATGATTTACATTAGCAATTTAAAATAAGGCATTCCAAAATGACAAATGTAAATTTTTAGGGGAACCGTCCAGTTTAGTTAGTTATTTCTGTTTCACATTAATATTATCATTAAATGCTTAACCGTTGTATAATATATTTTGTTAAATTAATGTATTCTCATCGGTCTTAATGTCTTAACCCATCGGATTGTGAATATAAACTATTCTAAACAAAAAAATAATAATTTAGTTTCCCTGGCTAAACGTATGGACCTTTTTTTCGATATCTACATCGACAGATCAAATTCAATAAAACAAACAATAAAATTTGTAAGTTTACTTATTCAGAAACATTATCTGTCGGTTCGGATTGTAGATCTAAACAATTCCCAAATCCATGATTTAAAACACAATCGGTCGAGTGTTTACAATGATCAGTAAATGTTTTTCATTTTAGAATTTATTTTTTTAATTTCATATCACATTATAGTGGTTTCATTTACTAACTATTACCGATTTATTGTAATCTTATCATAACTGATAACTGACGCCATCATGTCAGATAATATAATAATTTTGTTTAAATAAATTTTCATCAACCTAACAATCTATTAAAGACACGTTATAATCTTCGCATTTCGCATTATAAACAGGACATAGTCTGTTGGGTCAGATATTTTTCTATATCTATATTAACAAATTGAATTCATGATTACATTAATAAATTAATATTAATAGAAATTAATAATAAGTTAACTAATTAAGAAACATTACTTGTTGGTTTGTATTGTGAATCTAAACTATTCCAAAAAATAAAAATAATAATTTGGTTTTGCTAAATGTATTGACCTATTTTTCTATGTCTATATCAACCGACCAATTTTAATGAAACAGACAATAATAAAAAAGTTAACTAATTAAGAAATAATAAGTTAACAAAAATAATATTTTAACTATTTAAGAAATATTAATATTACATATAGGCGATCACGACCAATATTTCAATGATTTTATTTAAATTATATTTTCATCGAAATGTTCCAAATGATTACAATATATTTACAAAATTTTATAAGTTTAGTTTTTCAATGCTTGTCGTGTCAGCTAGTATATCGTCGCTGTCAAAACAATACCGCCTATCTACAACTATTGGTGAAAATGAGTTAGTAACGGGAATGGACGTATTAAGGTCAGCAAAAATGAAAGAGCGTGATTTTTTGATACTTCTCTTCAATCTTTTAGTAATAGTTCCAACATTGTATAGATAAAAAATAGATTATAAATTGCCATGTCTGGTTTTGTTTCTCTCCTGTAAAATTGCTCAGTGGGTACTTAAGCGTGTTGTAATATAAAGTGTACAATATAAAATTTATTGTTTTGAGAGCGACGATATATTTGTTTTTTATTTACAACGATATCTGATTAATTTATTTATTATGAAAATAAATAACTATAAAAATAATGTCTGTATTCATATGAATATGAATTCATTGACCTGAATTGATATTCAAAAAAAAATATACCTTACCACGAACGAATTTCGATGTCAAGAATGAATTCGATGTCACCATCAATCAGATATTCCAGTTGAATAGGGCTCTTCAACTTCTGCTTCCGCCCCCCTCGTCAATAATGAACTAATATGCTCTTTACAATCTGATTTTCCACCATTCAGTGCCGGGAATGTGTCTTAAATATGTTCTTTAAATCTCTTTAAAGTCAGGAATCATTTGATCCCTTTTGTGTGGTTTATTTATTAAAATCAGGAATAATAAATAATCGTTCTCTGAACGATACGTTACAGCAACAGCCTGAGAGGTCACTTGTGGTATAGTTAGCGTAAACAATTTTTTTTGTTATCTATAATGTCTTTGATCACAGGTTCCCAGCCCGGCAGGTGGCTATGGAATTTTAAAGGGAGTAAAAAATTCTTAATCATGCCGGCCTTCGGACTTTTTCAACCCAAATTTTCTTCCAAATTTCTACAAAAATGCAACACCACAGTCCCTTTAGCTGAAAGATTGTCCACTGAAACAGGAAAGCTGAAACTGGTCAGATTAAACCACAATACGATGCTACCTACAAATGAAAGCTACATCAGCTTAGCTATATATATTCAGCAGAATTCAATGCCATCGGAATGGCCCTCCGATATGTCACCAAATCACCTGTTAAAAATTTGGTAGTAGTATCAGACTCTTTGAATGCCCTAAAAGTCAGGAGTAACATGTACCCAGACCACCCTGGGATAGAATATATATTGAACCTTACGAAACAGCTACATGATGCTGGAACATCGATGAATTTTATCTGGACACCGTCACATGTAGATATTATAGGCAATGAACTGGCTGATAGGGCAGCAAAAGAAGCTCTTGCTCTTCCAGGTCGTGGTAAAGATGTATTGACCCCATCTGAGCCAGCGCGACCACTAAGAGTGGTCCACGTACTCCAAGAGTGGCAGGCCTTATGGGCCAGTAGCCCTCCAAATGAGTTGAAGCATATTAAAACTTACGTCAAACCATGGAGCAGCTCCTGTTGTAACACCCGAAGGGAGGATGTGGCTTATAATAGGGAGGACACGACTTATAATGGGACATTCAAGGCTTACCCTCACTTACCCGATTACTAAAGAACACCCGCCAACATGCGAAAAGTACAAAGGTAGGTTGTCAATAGCCCATATCTTCGAAGGTTGTGCCTTTTACTAAAGAGCGATGGATAAAATAGGACTACCTACCAACGTATCCATGATATTGGGAAACGAGGATGAATACATTAATAAGCTCATCACGTTTCTATCAATAGAAGGTTTTATTGATTATATCTGATGCAGTTTTTGTTTTTTTTATTAAGAAAAATTGTTACTAAAAATCATTTTACTATTTTAATCATTATACTATTTTTTTTGTTATTCTTTTTATTGTTACTAAAAAAATATAACACTACTGTATGTATTATTATACTTGTATATATTATTATTATTATATACTATTATTATTATTATATCACCTATATTTTCTTCTCGCATTTGCGGGTTCAAAACAGAGATGGGGGACAAGTCTGCAGTTATTATTTTTGGTTTTTATATTTTTCATCTCTAAATATTCAGAAATTTTCTAACGATCCTGGCTGTGTCTAGGAGAACTGCCTGTTGAGACTCCTTTAAAACCTCGACCGGAATTCCCAGTTTCTCAATACCCTCCACCGTGGATTTAGGAACCAATCCATTCGTGGAGATTATAATAGGTGTTACTTCCACGCTTTCCATATCGTATAGCTCTTTTAGCTCAGCCGCAAGTTCTTGATACTTCCGAAGTTTCTCTCCAATAGTAGAGTTCACATTATTGTCGTTAGGGATCGCAATATCAATTATACTTGCTTTCCTCTCACTCGACTTTATAAGGAGGATATCTGGCCTATTATGATGCACTGTGTGATGGACTATCCCAATATAGCTTAAGGGGAGCTTTTTGTAGTAGTCTATTGGGATGATACTTATAATATGGTGCCTTTACATCTAGAAGGTTGTATTTCACCGCCAGGGCTTGATGCAAAATTTTGGCCACATTGTTATGCCTCTGAAGATATTCAGTGCCAGCCAACACTCCACATCCACCAGTGATGTGTTGGATTGACTCCAATGTAGCCGAGCATAGGCGACATTTATCTGGTGTTGATGTGTCTTTTAAAACGTGCCTTCTATATGATCCGGTGGCGATAACTTGGTCTTGAATGGCGATAACAAACCCCTCTGACTCGGAGAATATCTTGCCAGCCTTTAACCAATCAGCTGACATCTCCTTGTCAATTGAGCTATCATTTAATTTGTGATAGAATCTACCATGTAAAGACTTTGTTTTCCATTCCGTCAACCGTTCATTTTCTGTAAGAACTACTGATTCCGTATCTCTTGTTAGATTTAGTGCAGTTAGACCAGAATCCAACCTTGAAATAGTGACATAAACTCCATCTGTTTTTGTGAGGAAATATCGGCGTAGGGCCACTTCCTGCTTGCGGCAAGCTTCTTCGATATTTATCAAGCCACGCCCCCCTTTTCTCCTGGGCAAGTACAGGCGAGCTTTCGATGATATTGGGTGGCGGGCCCGTTCTTCTGTGAGAGTTGTTCTCACAAGACGATCCATCTCCTGTAGCCTGGTGGTTGACCATTGGTATATCCCAAAGCTATAACTGAGAGCAGGTATAGCCCAGGTGTTTATGGCCTTGATTTTTCTTTTTCCAGTTAGCTGGGTTTTAAGGACTTTTCGTAACCTAATTTTGAGGATTGTTAGAAGCTCTTGTTGCATGTCTCTTCGGGCAATTTTAAGATGCTGATGCATGCCCAAATACTTATATAATTTATTGGCCTCAAGTTCCTTGATGTATTCTTCCTCATTGATCAAGATATTGGGCTTGCTAACGACTTTCCCCTTGGTTACATGGAGCACTGCACACTTGTCGAGGCCGATTGACATTCCTATGTTTCTAGTATAACATGTAACGGCCTCAACCAAGCTTTGTAGCTGGTCTTTGTTTTTAGCATACAGTTTGAGATCGTCCATGTACCAGCTGTGGCTGATTGTGGTCGCTTCGTTGTTGATGATCAGCTTATATCCCTCCTTATTTTTTCGAAGGATCCTGCTTAGTGGGAACAACGCCATGCAGAACCACAGTGGGCTAAGACAATCCCCTTGGTATATTCCTCTCATTATTTTTATTTGGTGGGCCGTACTGATAGCTCCGATTTTCAGCTTAGTTTTCCATCCGGACATTAGGTTTGAAAGTAGCCTGCTTACTTTTGGTTGAATCTTGTATATATCCAGTACCCTCAAAAGCCAGCTATGCGGAACAGAATCAAAAGCCTTTCTATAATCGATCCAGGCCATAGAGAGGTTTCGCTGCTTTTTCGCTACTTGGGCAGCAATAAATGTATCTATTACTAAGAGTTCTTTACAACCCCTAGCTCTTTTTTGGCACCCTAGTTGTTCAGTGGGTATCATCTTCTCATTGTCGAGATGCTCATAAATCTTCGTTGCCAAGATTGAGGTCATAATTTTATATAGACCATTTAATCATGTTATTGGCCGGAAGTCTTCAGGACTTAAGTTTAATTCGTTCTTTTTTGGGAGCATGTAAGTGATGCCGTCAGTGAAACCATCAGGGAGCGTTTGCTTGTCATCGAGTATTTCCTGGTAGCTTTTGGCCAGCAATTCATGCAAGCAAGGGAATCTTTTAATCCAATAATTTTGAATTCTGTCAGGCCCAGGTGCCCTCCAATTTTTCATTTTCCTGACTGCTTCCGAAACATCTTCCACATCTATTGTCACTTCATTCATTAGAGAGGCATTCTGAAAACTTTTTATTTCATCATCTATCCATGTGCCCTCGACGTGTTCCCCCGGTTTTTCCCAGACACTTTTCCAATAGGCTTCGATTCCATCGGGGTAAGTGCTCGATATTTTTTCCTTTTGCGCTAGGTTTCTATAAAACTGGCGTTCATTTTGACCGAAAAGCTGATTTTGTTCCCGGCGCAAAGCTGCCTCGCTATATCTGCGTAATCGACTTGCATAAACTGCTAGCTTTTGTTTTAGATTATCCAGGTACAGAGTCAGCCTATATATTAACTCATTTTCCAGTAACGTCCCCAAGTTTTGTACTATTATCTCATCTATTTTCCTCTTTGTTTTGGGTCTTGCAGCTTGAGGGTTACGGATATAGTTTGAGATGATGCCAATTTTTCCACGCAAGTTGTTAATTTTCTTTCGAAGCCTTCTCTTCCACGGAGATATTTCCCTGCTTCCAGTTGGGAGTTTGGTTTTACATTTATTTTCCATTTTTATGCCGAGCTCTAACGCAACTGTCTTCGCAGCAATATAAAGCCAATGAGGCATATCTTGAAGCCCATTAATTAGGGGGATATTTTCCTTAAGTACTTTATTCATTGCATTGGTTACTTTAAGCGTTGTCCTATTGTACGGTACTCGGGGCAATGGTGGTCGTTCCCGAAGCGGTATTCCCTCAAGCATAATATGCTCATTTAAAAGTGCATGACTCAATCTCTTTTCAATATCCAATTCATCCGCTCGACTCTCTGGCTCTTTACTACAGACTGATGAGTTTACTCTGTCGATTTCTATTCTTGCATTCAGCGCTCTATCAGTTAGCTCGACATCACCTTCAGTGGCCATTAACTCGCGAACCTCGTCCTTAAGTAGTTCAATTTCCCTCGGAGAGAGAAAATTTCTTGCTAGTATAACTCGGACCTGATCACTCAACCTCTGTGTACTTACATCAATATCTGGAAAAGACACTCGCCAGTATCCCTGAATACGGTTGAGATATCCTATTTTATCTGTTTCGAGTTTTGTTGCCAAGTAGTATGCCCGGATGACAGCTTTATTCATATCTGGCGTCCATTTCATCCTCTTTGCACCTCTTGGTCTCTGCTGTCGACTTCGCGCGGGTGGAGAATGTCTCTCCTCCAAGCTCGAACTCGAACTATGGGCCGGTAAACGTTGCAGTCTTGCGGTCCTTGACGACAGGGTTGTGCCGCTCGCTCCACTATTCCCTGAAGGAAGCTGTCGAATGTTCCCGCCCGATGCAGCTTCAGTATCAGGCTCGTCCGAGGCTAATCTCCTATTTCGTAGCTCCATATTTAATGGGTAAGTGCATTTTATACCTTCCTGCCAGGTGATTGAAGCAGCCGCCCCTGACATGGGGAACAGACGCTGACCAGCTTGCCGCCCGATTCGGGAACCGTCGCACCTGGGTTTTACTAGTTTTGGTCCGCCCCGGGTATTTTATTTCCCCGGTACCCACCATATCCGGTGAGTTTTCCCCTATCCGCCATCTGGGGAGGCGCCCGATGGGAGACTAAATACTCCTCACGGGTTATTATATATTATTATATTATTATTCTACTGTATGAATTATTATACTTGTACTATGTTAGGGTTACTAAAATTATTGTTACTAAAAGATTATTATACTACTAAGGCGTTGATTACCAACCGGTTTTATGCCTCTAACTTGAAACAACCAACCAATATTCCAGTCATAATTATAACTGGATAGGTTATGTTAGCTAGGGGATATATTTATGATTTAGCAGCATAAGGTGATTTTAAATGAAAAAACAACAGTAACTGACTGATTCAAATAGCAACCCATCTAATAAGTTGTAACGAAAGCAGAAATTAATAAAAATGAGTATCTAAATAGAAATTTGTTGATGTCTTGTTATCATTTTATTTTAATTTAATCTTTTATTGTAAAGTAATTTGTTTTATTTAAAAACGAATGTGTTCATATACTTCAGCTGGTTGTACACGCCATACTTATGAGGAACAAAAGTGAGGCATAATTTATTGGAGCTGGCGGGCTGTCCAGGTATGACGTCATATCCACTCTGCGTCCTGGCCACTTCAGGGGTCTCTATGTCAATTTTGTTTTTCTAACCCTCTGCTTTTATTTTTAAAACAACAAACAGGGCCTGAATGGAATGAGGAATGATGAATAGTTTAAACAAAAATACAAATCGAATTAAAATTAAATGAATTGGTACGAATTGACATTAAAAAAAAAAAGATAAAACCGAAATGGTGCGGTTTTTTATAAATAATGATAAACATTGCTTCTTCTTGTTTCATTACTAATACGAAACAACAAAAGGCAATGTTTTATCATTATTTTGTTGTTTCATTACTATTATATGATATTTATTTTGTGTACATAGATAACATCCAATCTATCTATCTATCAGATGGCGCTACAACCCTGCGATGGGCCCTGGTCTCCTCTATGAGCCTCCACCATTTGGCTCGGTTTTGTGGTACTGCCTTCCAATTTCGGACTCCAAGCAGGTCTGTACCACTCCATACATCCACCGGACCATGGGCTCTTCCGACTCTTCTTGGACGATAAATTTCCTCTTCCATGACTTTTTTAGGCATTTAATCGGGACTCGGGAAACGTGCCCTGCGCACCTAAGGCGTCCCAGCCTAATAAAGTTCACAAAATCTATATCCTGGAGCAGCTCATAAAGTTCCTTATTTCTTCTTATCCAGCCTTCCTCGTCCCTTACAGGCCCATAGATTCTTGGAACGATCTTCCTCTCGAAGACCAGGAGATTATTTCTATCCTGTGTGGGTAGTATCCATATCTGGGAGGCGTATGTTAGGACAGGGCTGATCAGAGTTCAGCGTCATATAAATCAGAGAGTCATATAAATTGACCTTTGTTTTCCTGCTGATGAGCTTGCATCGAAACTGTTTTAACAGACCAAAATAGCATCGGTTAGCCGCTGTGATCCTTCCTTTATTTCAATGGAAACATTATTTGTTGCTGTGACCTGAGATCCAAGGTAGCTAAACTCCTCCACTCTCTCAAAGTTACAGCTTCCTACGACAACCTCTCTTACTTGAGGTCTGGCTCCTCCGGTGTACAGATATTTTGTTTTATTTTCATTAATAACCAGTCCCATGCGCGCGGCAGCTCTCTGTAGGCTTTAGAGAGACTCAATAAGCGCAGTAAAGGATCGTGCCACAATATCAAGGTCATCCGCATAACCGAGCAATTGGACCGATCTATTAAATATGGTGCTATTATTCTGGATAAATAAGATCCCAGTCTCTACAATGTTTATACCCTAAATTGCAGGAAAAAAACTAGTGGTTGAGGGTGATCTTTGACATATCACTCCCCTGCAAACCTTTGGCTTGGAAACTGTACTGTACAGTCTCTATAAAATACTGAGTTCAAGAATCTTCACGGGTTTTAGTATTTCATGTTTTTTAAAAATAAATAACATTTAATTGGATTTGTAATTGGTGCAAATAGCACCCATCACTGCTTGGAAGTATTCAAGTTTTAATCAAATATACATGTTTAATTTTTCTATTTTACTTAAAATACGAATTATAAAACCACAACTCGGTGGAAGATGGCTATTTCATACCTTGAGCTAGGCAAAGTTGCGTGAATAGATCAATTAAGATAACAATTTCACTAGTATGGGTATGTAATCTAATTGAAAAACGTTAAATTCAAAACCACATTTAAAAAAAAAAAAATTAAACCAGAATAATTAGTTGGGCTAGGCGATACAAGTGAATAATAGTAATTATTTTTCGATATAAGGTTTAAATTGCCTATAACTGTCTGGTATTTCGTATTTAAAAAAAAAAATATTAATTTTTTAATATTTTTATTATTTTGTAGTATTTTTTCCGTCGTTACATAAATCAGAGATTCTTAAGCGAATCTTGTTTGATCTATATAATAACTAGAAATTACTAATTTATTGTTTAGCAAAATTTAAAAGTATTCGCTATTTTGAAAACGTACTTTTCACTACTTTTAGCCCAAAGCAAATTTTTAATAGCATCAAAACGTGTAACGTTTGGCAAAATCTTTCGTATCATCTCTTACTTTTTCAAAGAAAATAATTTATTGAAAATATCTAGTTTTTGTGTGCACGACTAGATTGCCTATGTTTATAATAACCAGTGATTTTTAGGATTTGTGTTGCCAATACATGAAGATAAAATGTTAGATCAATGCATTTCCAGCCTTGGTTACTTAAAAAAATTATTTTAGATCATATTATTACATATTTTAAGCTTTACTTTTGGAAAATAAAGAACGTGGAGCGCTTTTTTCCTTTAATCTTTTTTTTAAATGTTACGCTTGTCCTCTAAAATATTTATGAAGACTAACTTTTTAGCTGATAAGAGCAATTAAAAAAAAAAATAAATTACTTTTGTCTAGAAAAAAAATTAAAATTTAACTAATTTTTAAAAACATTGTAGAATCTTCTCGATCTATTTACTTAAAAAATGCTTACATTTAAAGCAGATATTTTTTTAGAGCAGTATATCTCGAGTTCTATAGTTTCATACTTTTTCTTCTTCCTTAGCCCATAAGGGGCTTAGGTGAACATCTTTTGAAGTACGTGATAGAGACTGTACTATTTCAAGCACACCAGTTGTGCAGGGTTTTATCTGAGATCTGGCTCCAGGTTCTCCCCTAGTTAGGGTATGCATGTTACAGTACGAGTACTTATCTGGGTGAGTCCCAAAAGGGCCTGTAGGTGCCACATTGTACATCCGTGCTTATTAACAGAGTAAATAATTAAAATGTTATACATTGGAATTATTCCATAGATAATCTCGGTAATGATTCAGTTACCTTATTTTTAAAAAAATATTGTCTCAATCAATTTTTAAAATAAATGATTATCCGCATGTTTGGAAATCGAAACATATTCACGCACTCACAAAAGAATGTATCGCATTTCATTTCATGTATTTTTTTTTTTTTTTTTAATATTTTCTTACAAACTAAAATTACCTATTTTTATTACCTTTTCATTATTACTTTATTTTATCCAATTGTTGATTTAATTAATTCTCTCTATTTTTTACAGGTATGTATCAATCATGAACGCTCCTTGATTTCTTACATTGGTCATCAGAAAAACAATGGGGGAGGTGCTTTACTGTAAGGTATTCTCGTACATAACAATAAAATTCTTTAATGCCATTAATTGTTTTTTAGCAAATCTCATTTGCATAAGTAAGAATAGTTTGATATTTTTCTAAGTTAAACTGAAAGTATAAATAATTGGATTTTATTCAGAAAACACAGTATTTGAAAAAGTTTATAAAATTTAAAGTGTTTTTATTCTGTTTAATAGGTGTGTCAAACAAATTTAATCCATTTTTGTTTCCTGTTTATATCTCGTTTTATTTGTCAATAGAAAAATTAAATTTAATCCAATGTTTGAAGTTTACAAAACTGCAATAAGAATAGATGATGAAAAACTGTGAAAAATATATATTGGAGTGGAGTTTTTTTATTTTTTATTGTGAAAAACCTGAAGTGATGGGTTTGCAATCTACTGAAAGCACGAATGATAAACGTTCGATTCAAAGATGCTTCGTTCTTTTGGTGATGGATTGGGCACTAGCGAAATTGCAAGATATTGTTTTAAAAATACATAAAAAGTGTTTCTGAATTACCACTAAAATATGACGACAAGAATAAAATAAAGCAACGAACTATGCTAAAAGCTAAAATTGTTTAAAGAAAAGGATACAACTGGCTTTAATAACAAATGCCATTAAATGTGGCTTCAAATAGTTAACACTTTGTTGTCGGGAGATCCAAAAATACGTTTTCTACAAACTGTGGGTATAGTCGCGGGTCAAGTGGTCATACTTTTTTTTTTTTTTTTATAGATGAATGACAGACGAAATAAAGTTATAAGGGTTACTAATGTTTGTCGTGGCCGTTTCTAGTACATAGTATTACGAAGTACAAAGCAATAAATCTGATATATTTTTGATAAGATTAATTTTGTGTTAATTGTTTATATTGGGTTGTCACAGATGAAATGACTGTTTTTAGAACCAGTAAGAAAATAAAAATTTGAGATCAAATCCAACATTTTTTATTCAAAGTATTTACCATAATTCTCGATACACTTCTGCCAACGGCTTTCCAAGTTTTCTATCCCAGATTTGAAAAACGTTGAATCACGTGATGAAAGGAATTCAGAAAATGCATTTTTAATGTCTAAATCATTGGTAAACAATTTTCCTCGCAAAAAGTTGCTCAAATGCCGAAAAAAGTGGTAGTCTGTAGGGGATAGATCAGGGGAATATGGGGGGGGGTGTGGTAAGACTTCATAGCCTAACTCCTTTAATTTATTCACTGTCTGTATTGAAACGTGAGGTCGGGCGTTATCATGAAGGAGCTCGTGTGGGACCCAGGAATTGAGCTATATTGTCTTTCCGATCAATCTTAAATGCTTGTAAAATGTCGTACGACTTGTGCCTAGCTCTGACGCATATTCTCTGGCTGTTTTATGAGGGTCTTCTTCCACAGCATTCTTAAGATCTTCGTCCTCTATTGATGATTGAGGCCGTCCACGGGGGAGATTTTCGAATGCCGTATCTCCTGAGGAAAGTTTTGTAAACCAACGACGGATGGTTCTTTCATTAGCACTTCCTTCACAAAACGCATAATTAATATGTCTTGCTGCATGGGAAGCGGAATGACCGAGTTTGTTATCCTAACATCTGTATGCATACTTGGGAAAACAAAATAAACACAGTTTGCAAATAGAGGATTAACAAGTGCTTATTATAGATAGTCAATATTCTGTTAGGAATCAACAGGGAACGCTTTAATCCTCTATAAAGATTAAGATTTAAAAAATCGGGCATTTCTTGTGTGACAACCCAATAATAACTACGAAGAATATGTTCTAAGATATGAAACAAATCAAAGCCTTTTTTAATTTATCGTGATTTATTGTAGCAATAAAATTCAAGCACATTTTTTAATAAATTGCTCGCTTCAGTCTTAATGTTCGGGCACAAAACGCCCAACCACCTACCTACAAATATACATACAAAATATTAAAACAAATATTTTAAAAAACATTTTTGATTGCTCATTATTAAAAGGATATGTAGTAGATTCGTAAATTTTAAATGTATTAGGTTTTTTCAATAACTATACATTTAAAACTTTTCACAAATTATAAAATTGTCAATATCATTTTAAATTATCACAAAATTATTAAATTGTCAATATCATCTGTTAGCTTCTCAACAACTCTTTTGTTTAATGATCATAATGGTATTTTATTTTTTCAGTGGCATGATTTTTCATATAAGTTCTTACAGAAGAGGTTTATTTTCTAAATTAACGTGCTATGAAAGAGAATAAATAAAACTATATACGTAAATTATACGAAAAATAAACTTCGCAAAAATCCAATAATAATCTCAATGTAATTTAATTTAGCCTGTCTAGGGTAAAATTAGTATAAGATACGGTGTTCTCTTTTTTTTTTTAAACTCAGTAGCGCTCCTGATTTTGGAACATTTATAGGATCTTTGAATGGATATTGAGTTGACTTCAGTCCCTTATCTTTCACTATATTTTTTCAATTGTAATTGTAAAAAAAACTCTAATTATAATTTTGATTTCTTTTTAGGTTTGTTATAACATACTAAATATAGCTTTTTATTATAGATCATGAAACTAGTTTAGAGAAAGTATTATGCTGAGAACCGTATTCCAACTTTATAGTTAGGTACCAAAGTAAAAAAGCTGAATTTGCGAAATTTCTTGGTGTTATGTACAGTGCAATAGGAATATTAATTATTTAAATAGTTTATATAGACTAGTAGTACTACTTTTATTATTATTTTTCTCTTGTATTTTAATTGTTTTTAAAATAAAATGAATATTAAATATATATTAATTAAAACAGGATATACGTAAAGAAAAATACACCGATCATAATGGAAAACAATTCAATATATAATTTAACAAGTAATATGTTTTTTTAAGAATTTTAAATAAATAATTCTTGATTTCCTCAATGCAATCTTTTAATATAAATAAATATTATTATTATTACTTTAATATCGGATGACCTATTGATATTATAAATTATTATAATTTATTTATTTTATAATTTAATTTAATAATTAATGGATTTTTTAGTTGCAATTTAAAAAAATAAAGTCAAACGGACGGGACTTAATTTAATTTTAAAGTCATTCGGAGATCTGAGTGCTAGTGAGTATTAATAAAAGAGATCACCATATTTTATTAAAAATTTACTATTAAATTAAATTATACGAAGATTATATTATTGGATTTATGCGACGTCTATTTGTCGTATAATTTACTCATAAAGATTTCTTTATTGGCTTTCGTGACATATCAATTTAACAAATAAAAAGTTTCTGAAATAACTTATATAAAAAATTATATCACAATAAAAATAAAGAAATATCTTCATAATTTCTTCGCCTCGTTTAAAACATAATTGTTGTAGAAAAGCTAAAATATGATATTAAAAATTTAATGATATCTGATGAATATGATGATATTTAATGATTTAATGAAAATTAAAAAAAGAAAACAAATGTACCACTACAACTCTTGAAGGTCCTTGGTTCAGTATGTGGTAGAGACTGTACCGTTTCTAGTGCAACGGTAATGCAGGCAGGTGATTTTTCCTAGATCACGCTCAACCACCAGGTTTTCCCCAAATTATGGTTACCCACTTTATGGAAGCGGGGTGATCCTCAGAACAGTATTCAGAATCAACAGGACCCACTCCGGTTGTTGACTGGTTAAATAAATTATCTAACACAGCAGGATTTCAACCCGGGACCTTCAGTATGTCAACTCAGTCCTCTACCACATCCCCGTTTCCTATTTTAAAAGTGAATTTTACAAATTCATAAAACTTAAAACATTCAATATGCTCGATATCCTTTGGAAAATGATCAATAAAAAATGTAAATAATAATCATTTACCGTAAATAATTCATTAATAATAACAGTCTTGAAGCACGGTTAATGCGCATTTTTAACGTCTATCATTTAATCTGTATATTTATTAATGCAGTCGACTCTCTTAGGTAAATACAGCTCCTAATTCTCTTATTTTCTCTTCGGTCCTTCAGGTACATTTTATCTTCTCTTATATTTCGTTTTTGTTTAATTTAAAATTAAACTTTCATTTCAGATGGATAAATATGAATAGTGCAGGTGAATCATCATAATTTAAATAAATCAAATTACTAATAACCAAATAATTAAACAATAAAGCATTTAATTAAATCGAATAGTGCGCATCATTTCAATAATTAATTCATTCATTAGTAATGGTTTTCTTATACTTTTGTCAATAATAAATGTTTTAAACTGGAAAAATCAAAATCATTATGTTGGTTAACAAGAAACCCTTTATGCCAAAGGTTGCTGGTTCGAAGCATGGCAGGAACCCTGACAAAGGGAAAAATCAATGGTTATGCCGTATTGGAGTATATGATAAATAGCGGTCGTAAAACCTGTACATTGTCAGGTACTCGTTAAAGAGCAAGAGAATAACCCCTATACTAATTAAACCTGGATGTAAAAAATTTGGGAGTCCCACTATGGCGTCGTCCGATGAACCATACAAGCATAAAGTGACTTTAAAGGCATGGATTGGTGGTGTCTGGATGCTTAAATAGAAATGGTAAGAGAAAACATCAGATGTTGAGTTTGAAACCACTGCTTGTTGTTTTTTAATGGCTATTGGAGAATCAAATGATGGATAAAAGCAAATGAAATCATCTTACAGTAAGAATGAAAACCGATTGATCAAATTGATTTTTGATAGTTGAAAAATCGCGATATGTTTAGATGGTTTACGACTTCCATCCCCTCCACTTTTTTGACGTCACTCCCTTAACCTTAATAGGAAAGAAAATAATTAATAATGCATGGATTTGAATATGTGTTTTGCTGTACCAATTCATAAAAAAAATACATAGAAACTTCCTAGTGATTATTCACTAGAAATTCTAGAACATATTTTAATAACATATCGTTATTCTTTATTGACAAAATATCATTATTCTAGATTGACTCTCTAAAATCTCGCTTTTTCTTCTGATTTGGGTGCCGACATCACCTTTTACTTAGTCCTTATTTACCCTATTCTATAATATTTTAATATTTTTCCTTCCAACTCAGTACCCAAGGCTCGACACTGCATTAACAGATTTTATGTCAGGTACTGACTTCACAGGTGCCGGCAACAATGCCCTTGTTTACCCAGGGGTGAAATAGCCCATAAATTCAACAACTCTTTTGACTAAGTACAAATACAGCCATCAGTACATTATTATGATGTTTATTGGCTTCCATGATCACAACAATTCGATTCGTAAACACTCTGTTGTCATGTAGATTTAGATGAGCATGAGAGAAGTAGACACAAAAAACACAATGGTGATTTAATAGTTGAAAATGGACCATAAAGGAAAGAAGGACCCCACTGGCCGCACTGACAAACAATAAAGACGATTGCTGTAAGGTAGATCCGCAAGGGAGGCTTGTCGAGACAACAATGAAGTAAGCTTGATACTTGCTTTTTGATACTTGTTCGTATGTCACTACAATCTAGTGTTGAGATATGAGGGGGGTGTAGACGGCGTTGGCTGTTACCTACTTAAGAAAAGTGGAAGGGATCGAGGTCGTAAATCATCTAAACATATACCGAAAAATCTTCCCTGCTATATACATAAAAGGGTTTTTTGTTTCCAGAGCACTTCATATGTACTTTATTAGCTTTAGTTTTTATTTTATTAATTGTTTCTTTCATGCTACTATATAAGCCACTTACAATTACAGGAGGAAATTGATTATTCTTGTTGCGTCTAATGTTGGCGGCTGATAAGTCGGCGATAACTTCTTCGTCGTCTAAATCAGAAAATATTTTGTAGCTGTTTGGATATGTCTATATTATATTATATAACCTTGCCCCTTTTTCTCTTTTTGGAGGATTATTAACACCTGATATGGCTGGTGTGGCCGTATCCATATCGGTTTCCGCCCCCCCCCCCTCCCTAGGGGAATTGTATAGGATTTCGTAGTCCAATTATAAATAAGGAATAATCACTTGTGAGATAAAAAAAAAATTAAGAAAAAGAAATATAAAAGTCTAAAATAGTCAAAACTATTTGAACTGAGAGACTGGATATTGGAGTCTTATCTGGCTGCAGTCCGTCGGTATCACTGTACTCTCAAAGGGACTTCACTGGACAAGGAAGCTATTGTTCTAACACTTCAAACCGATAAACCGCGATCTTCACACGTCGCAAGTCCGCAAATGAAAAATAACAGTGAATTATCGCCATATATATGTTTTTGTTGTATTTTTTTTACTCAATCTACCTTGATTTGTCTACTTCTAGGTGTGTTTAGTTTTATAGTTTCCACAACTTCACCCATTAACAAGTCAACAGCATACCAAGCACAGAAACTTTACTACCAATATTAAAGCAGTTTTCGCTACATAGCGACTTCTAATGACATACTCTAGTTCTAAATAAATTAGAGCAATTGAAATAGGATCGTCCGTTTTGAACCCAAATGTATCCTAAACTTCTCGGAAATAGTGTTTGTCTATTTTTATTTTATTTTATGTTTTGGATATGAATATACAACGTATGTGAACTACTAGATTTTTAATGTTCTTCAATAGTCCTAGTCCAACAGAACATTATTCAACTACTGAGGTTAACCTTTTCAAGACAATCTAAAACTATACTATTATGATTATTTATTTTCTTTATTGCCATAACGAATAAATCTTTCTCCAGGATAAATTCTATCCTTCCACGATGTTATGGTAAGATGATTTCATTTGCTTTTATCCATCATTTGATTCTCCAATAGCCATTAAACATTTTTAAAATATATCCAATGGAAATAAAAATCGGAAAACGGGCCCATAAAATTACCAATAGCAGTAGTCATTCTGGAAAACAAGGAGCAATTGAACAAAATGAATAAAATAAATTACTGCTGTAACATTGTACTAAAATGGGGAAAATACTTCTTTCATTTGCCAAGAACTTAACCACGTAGCACGAAATTGCTTCAAAAAACCTAAATGCTTAAAATGCTCGGATGAGCACCTATCCAAAGCTGTCCTAATTCATTAATCGACGTATTCACCCCGAAATGCTGTAATTGCTCAGAAGCACACTTTTCCAATTCACCACAATGCATCAAATACAGAAGGAATTTAGAACTACAGTTAAGTAAAAAGAAACCAATTCTAAAGGCAGCACCTCGAAAGAATTTCAAACCAACCGAACAAGCATTTCCCTCCCTTCCAACACCGAAATCACAATGGCCTCAAAACACCTTCTCAAGAAATCAAAATCAGAACAATAGTAACCTTCATTTTCAGACTGTTTCAAAGAAATAAAAAACATTTTTAGTTCATTTAACTTAGGTAAGATTTAAATTTATTACTAAATTTAAAAACACGTTATTACAACTAACGGCACGTCCAAAGTATTTATTCTAATAGAGGGATTGATAGATTAACGATCATAATAATTGATATAAATATTTATAATACTTACATGTATATACATTTCATAAGCTGTAGCAATACGCCGTCAATCACGCGAAATCACGAGCTTCACAATAAATATCCGCTCGCTTGGAAAATTTCCAAAACAATCGCCATCCCAAAACATAATAAAAACCTAAATAATTTTACAAGACCAATTAGCCTGTATTTTAGCCAAAATCCTGGAACGCTTGCTTTTAAAACGAATTTAAGCATGTGAATCAGAACAAACTGATGAAAGATGAACAGTACGGTTTTAGAGAACACCACTCCACTATCGACCAACTAGCACGTCTTAACGACTTCATAACACTAGGATTCAACGATAAAAAACATACATGCATGCTTATGTTAGATCTCGAAATAGCACTCGATACAGTTTGGCATTACGGTCTTATTTACAAATTAATCTTGCACAAATTTCCTCCATACCTAATACATATCATATATTCCTTCCTCTCTAATAAACAATTCTATGTTCAAATAAACACTTCTAGCTCCAAAGCACTTCCCCTACCCGCTCCTCCCTATCTCCCAATCCTATTCAACCTGGTCTAAATCCGTGACATACCTCGGTTTAATTCTAAATAAGTCCTTAACATTCACAGAGGACATCAACAGAAAAACCGAAAAAAAACATCTACAAAATGTTTCCCTATTTTAATAAAAAATCCAGACTAAGCCCCAAAAACAAACTAATCCTTTACAAAACAGTAATCCGCTCATTGATAACCTATGCCTCACCTGTCTGGAGTTCAACCTGCCCCACAAATTATAGAAAGTTTGAAAGGGTACAAGACCTAGGCATGAGGATTATCAATAAT
Organism: Troilus luridus; assembly: GCA_964056705.1. Taxonomy (NCBI): domain Eukaryota; kingdom Metazoa; phylum Arthropoda; class Insecta; order Hemiptera; family Pentatomidae; genus Troilus; species Troilus luridus. The sequence goes on along the minus strand of OZ057412.1, from coordinate 94,320,465 downwards.
TATCCCCGCTACACGAAAATATCGACTATGCTTAGAGATCTTGAACTTCCCACTATAAAACAATATGTCTCAGGCCAAACCTATGTCAAAAGCCTACTTCGAAAAAACTCCAGCTTCCGAAAACCCGTTAATCCGAGAAATCCGTAACTATGATAAACATTCGCTACGACGGTACACGCATAAAAGAACAAAACATATACTTCTTACTTAACAAATCACTATTTGCAGGTATTGTAATCTAGTTATCTGTATTTAGTTTATGGTTATTTTTAATTGTTTCTTTATTTTTTTTAATTATTATTATTATATTTATTTATTATTACTATTATTATTATTTATATATTTATTTATTTTTAATATTTTTTTTTATTGTTTTTTTTAAGCGGGTTTTTCTACAAATGTCCTGCTATTGTAAAACTTATTTATAAATGATAACTTTAATTAATTAAAATCACTGTTCTTTAAACATGTAAAGGAAGTCCGGGACATGTATTCACACTTATGCTGCTTGTATATGTAAAATTTCAAATAAAGTTTCTTTCTTTTTTTCATTTGCGAAAATATCGGACTGCTTGTCCTGGATCCCGCTCAACCACCAGATTTTTCCTCTTTATGGTGGGTACCCTCTTTATAGAGGCTAGGTGAGCCCCAGGAGGGTCCTAGATACTACGTGTCCATCTCCGGGTGCTAACAGACTAAATAAAAGTATTGCCTGCAGCGGTATTCTTCATAGCTAAGCAAAAATTAATTTATTACTTGATTTTATAGAGTATTGCATTTTATAAGGCGATTTGCATCAGGTCCTCATGCCCTGGCGAATCACTCCCCTGCACCACTGTTGTCTAAGAAAAAAATAAATAGTACAGTATCTACCATGTACCGAACCCAAGACCTTTCATAGGGATTATAGAATGGCGTAGAGCCATCTGGATCGGCCTGGATGGGGCTAGGCGGCTCTATCTTCCGAGAATTGTCCCACCCCGACCTACCTTGCCTATATAAACAGGCCAGCTGTTTCGCGCAGTCAGTCAGTAATAAGCAGTCGTTAACTAGTGAGTTAGTACCAGTCTGTAATAAGTGCTTAGTGAGCAACAGTGATAATTAGTGGCCGTGTAATAATAATAATAATTGCTTTATTGAGAAATAATACACTCTGCCACTATCTTGGGCAATGAGTATTAGAGCTAAAAGAGATCATTCATTCCATATGTACAGAGAAAAAAAAAAATAAATAAAATAAAAAAAATAAAAAATAAAATAAAAAAAAATAAATAAAAATAAAAATAAGTAAACCTGAATAACAAAGAGAAAGAAAAAAAATATATATATATATACATATACATAACAATTAATAAAAATAAAATAAAATAATAATAATCTTGGCCACATTCATATCTATATACAATATTTACATACTGCCCCTGGGAACTCCGAATCGAACCCCTACACCCAGAAGTGGGTGCCGAGGCACAATGCCAGGAGATCCCAGCGCCTCTCAGTCAGCCGCGTCACCAGTCTAGCCAGTGGAGACTGAGTGAGGACGCTAGAGCCACACACTCTCAGGCATGAGTGGAGAAGCTGGCCATTGCCAGCACTCCAGATGTATTTTCATAAGAGATCTCTCGGCCACTGCCGCCTCAACCTACGAGGAGGGTTATAAGGATGGTTGGTACTAGATAGGGATTGTGCCAGGGGGTTAGGAAGAAGAGCAAGTTTCTGGTGGAAGGTTGAGAATTTGGATGGGATGAGATCAAGGACATAAGGGATCTTGAGGTCGTGATGTAAGGTCTTGTTTGTAACATAAAAGGGAGCATTGACTATTGTTCTAAGGACTTTGGATTGAAAGGATTGGATACGTTTGATGTTCGAAAATTTAGTAGTTCCCCATAGTTCAATTCCGTAGGTCCACATCGGTTTGAGAATAATCTTGTAAATTAATAGTTTGTTTTCAACGGAAAGTTGTGATGTTCTGTTCAGTAGTCTATATAACTGTCCGTATCTTCTGTTGAGCTCTTGTCTTTTAAGTCGAGTATGTGGGTTCCAGGTAAGTCTTTTGTCTAGTAGGAAACCCAGGTACCGGACTGTATCGGAACTGGGAAGTGGTATAGAGTTAAAATGAACTTGTGGACAGGATCTGCGACGGAGGGTGAAGGTGACGTGCTTACTTTTGAATTGGTTGACTTTGATACGCCAATTGGCGCACCAATGTTCGATTAAGGAGAGGTGTCGTTGTAGATGGGCAGATGCCAGTTCTGGGTCTGAATGGGTTGATAGTATGGCAGTATCATCGGCAAAGGATGCAGGGAAGGTATCAGGATCTAAAGGTATATCGGCTGTAAACAAGATATTGAGGATAGGACCTAGGACACTTCCTTGAGGTACGCCGGCCTCGATTGGATAACAAGTGGAGAACTCTGGACCACAGCGGACTCTGAAGGAACGGTTTGAGAGATAGGATCTAAGGATTAGATATAAGGATTGGGGTAATTGGGTTTTTAGTTTGAAAAGCAAGCCATCGTGCCATACCCGGTCGAATGCCTGAGCAATGTCCAGAAAGGCACCAGTGCAGTATTGCTTGTTTTCAAGTGCAGAGGATAAATGGTCAACCACTCTTAAACCCTGCTGTACAGTGGAGTGCCCCGAGCGGAATCCGAACTGGTGGGAAGGAATTTCAATTAAATGTAGGATGCGCTTAAGTAGGATTTTTTCAAAGATTTTTGAAAGGATAGGGAGGAGGCTGATTGGTCTATAGGATGAGGCGTTGTTGGGGGGTTTACCCGGTTTGAGAAAGAGAATAATAATGGAGTGTTTCCACAACAGAGGAAAGTGGGTTGTGCGGAGGATACAATTATACAGGTAAGTAAGGAATATAATTGCTTTTTGAGGCAGTTGTCGAATGATCTTGGAACTGAGGAGGTCATGGCCAGGAGATTTACGGGGTTTTAGTTTATTTATAAGGAATTTGACCTCAGAGGGGTTAACAGCTTTAGGGGGTAGAGAGAGAGGTTTGGTGAAGAGAGGAGTTCTTGTACGCTAGCTGTATGAGTGGGATTGTGGTTAGGGTGAGGGGTAAATATTTTAGAGAGGTATTGGGCGAATTCTTCAGCTCTAGTCTCCTCTGACGAAGCCCAGGAACCATCATCACGTCGGAGAGGATGGGTGATAGTATGGTGTTTCAGTACTTTTTTGGTTACACTCCATAGGGAATTGTCGGTTACGGATAATGAGGAGAGGCAGGAATTGTAGGATTTGGATCTAAAGGTATCTAATTTCTTTTTAACTAATTTGGTGTAATAGTTGTAGGATTTCCGATCATCTGGGTGCCTGGTTCTTTGCCAGAGGGTTCTAGAGCATCGCTTGGTATGGATTAGATCTAGGAGATCTTGGGGTATAGGATTCTTCTTGTAATACAGAGGGGATGGGGAAGGTGAAGATGCATTCCAGGCTGCTTGTTGGATCAGGGTAGTAAAGGAATTAACAGCATCGTCTAATTCTTGAGGAGATTTGAGGGATACTCTGAGGTCTATTGCATCGGTTATTATTTCACGGAAGAGGGTCCAGTTAACTGGACCTCTTAGGAAAGACGGTGAAGGGAGTTTTAGTATAGGTGATAATGAAAGAGTTAGGATAAGAGGGCTGTGATCTGAGGATAGGTCGTCAAGCCGGGAGACAGAATGATTTAACGGTCCTAGGCCTTTGTGGATGAAAATATCTAATAGGTCGGGATTACGGTTAGGATCGGTGGGCCAATAGGTGGGAGAGTCGGGAGAGAGGATGCTACTATGGGTGAAATAGAGTGCAGACTGCAATGTTCGCCCGCGAGAATTCGTTGTTCTGGCGCCCCACTGCTGGTGTTTTGCATTTAAGTCTGCACCTATGAGGAAGTGATGGTTTAAGGAATTGAGGAAGGAATTGAATTGTAATGCGGAAATCGGTATTTTAGGTGGGGAGTATGCAGCTACCACTGTTAAAGGAAAATAACTGGTTTGTATTTTTATAGCAGTGGTTTGAAGAAAATCATGGACTGGTAGGGGAAATGAGTGGTGGGAGAGGGAGCGATGGATGATGACCGCAGTGCCGGCATGAGCTGTTCCATCGGGATGGTCAGTTCTGTATATTTGGTAGTCAGGGATGTTGAATGATCGTTTGTTGGTTAGTCGTGTTTCAGTTATAAGGGCTACGTCAATATGTTTGTCGTGTAGTAGTGTACTTAGTTCGTTAACGTGATTTCGAACACCATTCGCATTCCAAAGGAGAATGGAAAAATACTTTTTCGGTGTCATTTATGGATTTCTGGGGACTTGGATTAGGTTGGATACTAAGTTGGTTAACAAGGAGATGAGAGGGGTAATAAGAGATTTGAGCTCAGTCAGGAATATATTCATGGTGGCAGTAATATCAGTAGAGTTGGTAGGAGGAGGAATGTAGGAAATTCGGTGTGGACTGGACTTTAGGGTATTGGTCCTAGGTTGAGTGGAAGGATTATGTGGAAATTGATATTGATGGTAGGAGTCTAGAGGTTGGGGTTGAGGTTGAGGTTGGGGTTGAGGTTGAGCCTGCGGTTGGGCCTGAGGTTGTGGTGTCTCATCTTCTTCCAGCATTTGGGCATATGATACCCCTGAGTTGGCGATTCTTGAGGGTTTCCTTAGCGGTCTTGGTGTAAGATCTTGACGAGGTGCAGTCTGCAGTCTTGACTTTAAGATCTTGTAGGTCTGGCACCCCTTGTAGTTAGCTGGATGCCCTTGGTGACATAGTGCGCAAACTGCAGGAGTTTGCCTTGTTTTGGTACATTCCTCCGTCTTGTGCTGTCCTCCACATCTGACGCAGCGGGGTAGATGATGGCAGTACCGTTTTGTGTGTCCATACGCCTGGCAGTTGTGGCACTGGACTATGTCTTTTTTAATATAAGGTTTCTCTACGACAACTCTAGTGTGATAGAGGCGATTGATTGAATATATGTTTTCAACCCCGGGCGATCTTTCAAGATCAACAAAAAGAGGGGTAATGGTATTTTGTTTCTTTGGCCGGGCTGTTCTCTATTTTCTTTTGTGACATTTACGATTTGGCGGATTTCAAATCCCATGGATGTCAGTTCATCTTTGATCGCATCTGTAGGCGTCGAAGGGTGCAGGTGTCTTATTACTACCCTAAGTGCTCTTTCTTGTTGGAGCTGATATGTATGAAAGTCAGCTTTCGTGTCAGACAAATATTTTACAATTTTTCTGTATGTCTCTGGAGTGTCTGGCAGTAATTTTGTGTCATTTGTACGACTGATGCAAATGTATGTTCCAGAGCCCGCAACATGATTTAATTGTTGGCATAATAATTGGAAATTTTTTATGTTTTTTATGAATATTGGAGGTGGTTTAGCCTCCCTGGGAGCTGGTGCTGCCTCCATGCTGTCTTCGGGGGTGTTAGATAGCGCCTGATATGGATTGGGGGTGAAGAAAGGAGATTCTTCTGTCGTAAGCTCAGAAGAAGTGCCAGGTTGGGGCTCCATATTTTCTACTGAGCTGCCGGGTGTAACAATGTTATTGTTCTTGCGATTTGATTTTCGAGATTTATTTTTAGGGGGAGAATTAGTAGGAGTAGTCCCTAAGCTCCTACTTCGTTTATTGGAATTCGCTTTACTAGACATCACCATATGAAAATATCTCATTTCATATTGGCTATGAGCGATGAATAAGTATAGTGCAAGAAAGAGGGAGAGAAATAATAAAAAAAATAATAATGATAATAACTTTAAAAAAAAAAATAAATAAAATAAAAATAAAATAAATAAACTGTTCAGAAGACGTAACTAATTACGTAGGCGCAGAGAAAAATGACTGACGTGAAGCCTCTCCCTTGGCCTAGCGAAGGCACACTGGCCGTAGGAAGGAGTGGGGAGCAAGATGCCGACGTGTCTCTTTTCTTATCTCTTGCACTCTGTTATTGTACTGTTCAGAACAGCTAATAATCAAGTGATTACTCACCGATTGTAGGTTCTAATGAAAATACAGGTGGTATAAGTTTACAACACTAAGTTTAACACTTGAGCGATAACTATGTCACTGTGAAATAATGAATGTTTAGAGAGACGAGATGACATGAGGTTAATAAAGCTAGCGCTTGCGCAGAACTGTGGCCGTGTAATAAGTGTATAAACTGTGTGTCAGTTTGCCACATTTGGAGAGTCTTACGGTCGGTGGACTTTAGTTAGAGAAACTGTAAGTGTTAATTTGTAATTGTAAACTATCGTGTAATATTATTGTATTTGTACAAATTTATATATAAATAGTTTAGTTATTTAGTATTAGCAACATCTTATTATCTTAGAAATTAGATAACATTTAGTAGAATATTATTATGGTAAATTGATATTAGTTTAATAATTTAATTGTTTTTAATAATCTCATTGTATTCTTTTTAATTTGTTAATAAATATTAGATTCTTGAATTAAGTAATAGTTTAGTCCATTTTACACCCCGTAGCCCGTAACAAATTGGTGTCAGAAGTGGGATTTTGTGTAATTGTTATTATTTTGTCTTGCATTTTGTAATTATTGGGCTACTGTATGAAAAATGGCTTCTCAAAGTCTTAAATTAATGGATTTGAAAGTTGCGGATTTAAAACGAGAATTAGAAGAACGTGATCTGGATTCTTCCGGAAATAAAAGTGTACTGCAACATCGCTTGCGTCAATTTTTTGTAGAGTTAGGGGAAAATCCAGATGACGTTCTGTTTGAAACTGATTTAAGCAAGTTGTCTGCAACTTTTAAAAGTGAATTAGGCAATGTAGAAAATAAGCTAGGTAATGAGTTAAGCACTGTTAAAAATGAACTAGGTAATGAGTTATGCACTGTTAAAACTGAGCTAGGTACTGTAAAAAATGATTTAATGGATACATTAGAGTCTAAGTTAGGCACATTAGAGACTAAGTTAATGGAAAATGTAGATAATAAGCTAGCTAATGTAGATAGTAAGTTAGCTAATGTAGATAATAAGTTAGACTTCCTTCATCCCCTATTTTCCTTTTTCCTACTTCAATAAATTTTCATCTTTTCACTCGGCTCTCTCCTCATCTCTGTCCAGATGCTGTTATTCTCTTCGCCCTCTCCTGGAAACCCTCAATAGTAAGCTTCCACCTCTATAAAGTTGTTTTGATTCAATAATAATAATAATTTTATTTTTGGTAAGAAATAAAAATAAAAACCAAACAGACAATGAGTAAAAAAATGAAGCGTTAAATTAACCTTGAAAATCAACAGTTTTAACACTCATCAGAGATGGGTAAACGACAATTGGTGTTATCGGCATCGAAATTTCGGATTCGTTAAGCATTTTATTGTTATTATCACCATTTCAAATAGAACCGTGTATAATTTTAGCCATAATGCGAAGAGGATTGTGCTGAGGAGTGCAGTTTATTCAACGGTGCCAAAGCTTTGAAATTAGTTACGGTTGTCTATTGGAGTTTTAATCTTTTTTACCTCTTAAAGATCCATGACTGCTTGTGGTATTTTTCGAACTAATAATAATGTGAGTAGAGCGTTCTTACCAAAGTCTCATACCTCCAGTAAGCCTGAGGGGCCCCCCTCATTTTTGGTGAGCGAGTCAATCGGGTATAGCCTGGAGGATCTTCTAGGGAATTTCCACCGACCATTTCCACATCAGCAACCCGTTGGGCACTCTTCTACGAGGTGATGATTTCCACCCGAGGTAAATGGTACATATATTATATTATATTTAAAATCCATGTAAATAAATACAGGTAAGGAAATAGGACTGGAAGTAAATTCGGATAAGACTAAGTATATGGTTAGTAGCAGGAACAGGGGAGATATTGTTTTGGGAGGGAATAAGTTTGAACATTCAAGTATTTAGGGTCTATGGTAAATAGAAAAAACGAAATTCAAGAGGAAATAAAAGCGCGATTAAAGGAAGGCATGTTATTATTCGGTATCAACATTACTAAGCTCTCGTCTTTTGTCCCGAAATCTAGACATCAGAATTTATAAAACCATCATCCTTCTAACATCTCTTTACGGATGTGAAACGTGGGCGCTAACGCTGAGGTATGAACAAAGTCTTAAGGTATTCGAAAATAAGCTGTTGCTCAGAATATTCAGTCCAAAAAAGGATGAGACCACAGGAGAATTTAGGAGATTACACAACGCAAAATTCCGAAGCATGGGCCCGGTTATTATTAATGAAGTGATAATTAAGGGTACCCTATGTATAGAGGCTAGTTGATTCTTGGTAGGGTCTTAAGATCCCACCCTCAGCTGTTAACAGAATAAAGAAATTATCTGCTTATACCGGATATGAACCCTGGACATTTGGCAAAGGAACTCAGCACTCTGCCACTGAGCCACTCCGCTCCATTCGATGAATTAGCAAGATTAAAAATCCACAATGACTTCAATGTTTAACCATGCGCTCATCAAGTTGAATGGGAACCAGGGATTCGAAAATCACCCGTGGGATTGGTCAATTAGGATGCTTGCAGATCAGAAGTCCGCTAGGAATGAATTAAAAACTTATTAGGATGGAATTTCAAACCGTGATCTGAAAAGAAAGGTTATGAATGTGTCGTAGAACGGGCAATAATGGGATCGTGCCAGGCTTTTAGCAAATTGGAATGCAGTTAGGACCGAAGTCGTCTACAGCATTATGGAAGTAATAAAAGATGATTAGATCGAGAAATGTAGATATAAAAAGTAAAATGGGTCAGCACTGGATGGGCAATAAAGTATGGAAAGAAACGATTATTAATAACATCTAGAGATATAATTTGTCCATGTGGATCTTAGAATATTATAAGCGATTATACTTTTACATAAGTTTGATTAACGTGATAAGTGTGTTTTACGAGTAAGGCTTATTGATTTAATAATATAAGAACGTTTATGACTTTCTTTGAAAATTTCAGTATTCAAACCTAAGACTAGTTTTAAGGGGGTTACATCTAATTTTATTGCGAATCTATTCTAGATAGACATAAAATATTTATTGGTATAATTTTGAAAATCTCGAGATGTTTAAGGACTTAAGGCCTAAGGTATATAGATGTTTAAAGACTTAAGGCCTAAGGTATATAGAAAAGACGAAATATAGAAATCAGAATTTATAAAACCCCCATCCTTCCAACTCTTCTTTCCACATGTTAAACGTGGCCTTTAATTCAGTAGGACGAACAGCGTCTTAAAGTATTCGAAAATCAGGTGTTGAATAGGATATTTGGTCCGAAAAAGGATAAGACCACTGGATAATTTAGTGGATTACACGACACTAAATTCCGGAGTATTTTCCCGGTTAATATTATTGGAGCGGTAGCGTAGCCAAGATTTGGATTGAGTTTATTGAACTGAGTAGGAAACGTTGAATTCCTATAAAGTTAATAAGCGCTATGCCGACTGGTGAACGTCTGATGGGCAGCCCGAGGCATAGGTGGGAGGCTTGAGTTAAGAGTGATGTGGCGGATTTGGGTTAGGGTAGTGATGCATGGATGAAAGTTTGTGATTTATTATTATTATTATCATTAACATAAAGTAGTTTCCTTTATCAAATACATATTGAAAAAATAACCTTACATAAATTACTTATTGATATCTAGCTACCGTGTAGTTTGGCTTTTGTAAATTTTAACACGAATCTAATTTTGATGGATAAATATCAGCATTCTCTATTTGTCTTTATAAAAGTTTCGATTAGGTGAGTCGCTTGAAGATTTGAAATAGTTTTTACATTCCATTTCATTTATTTGAGGGTATCTTCTTTATTTATCTGATTTGTTTTGCTGGAAAGATTAAATTAATTGTAAATAGTATGATTCAGTATTGTTACTTCTTTTTTTAGATGAATTATAGTTTTATGTGTTCGCTACAAAATTTCCAACTCGAATAAAAACCTTTTTACACATTTTAATTCAACTAATAAATTTATAGTTGCCAAATCTTATATTGTATTGCAGATGAATATAATCCTCCAATGAGCCATTAATTTCCTAAAATGTTTAATTAGGAATCCTATCTTAACAAATATTTTATATTTCTGTTTCAGAATTATAATTAACATTCCGAACTTAATCACGTTTAGATGAAAGTCTTTCTCAGTCAATTATTAGTGAATTTTTTTTTGTATAAACGGGACTCATTTAAGATTTAAACACGTGTATAAGTTTAAAATGTCACTCTTTGTTAAATGCTCAATGATAAAAACTTTTGTCCGTTATATTTTAGAGTAATTCAAATGGAAATCTTTAGATATCTTGAATATGAACAAATGGACTTATACCTTTCAATTATGGATTTCAAAAATAACAGCTCAAATAAAGATGAACGTGAATGCTTGTTACTGCAAACAAATACTGATTATATACAGTACACGAAACTGAGCTATCATTACACACATCATGACATAAAGGTTTTACTTATTTAAATTATAACAAACAGACTTTTTTCTGACGTCGTTTTTTCATGTATTCTTATTTTCTCTTCTGTCTATTTTGCTCTTGGTCTCTCCAATATTTCCTTCTCTAAAATAACTATCAACTTTTCTGATTTGGTAACCAAATTATTTCTGTCAATAACATCTCTTCTATTTTTACTTCTATAAGTCTATCTTAACATAGCTAATTCATGGTGGGGTTGCTCATACTTTTTGCACGTAAGCAACGATTTTAGGATTTTAAGGATTTTTGGGAGAGTCTGTTGATGTGTCAACAATATTTTAATTGTCGTTTTCTTTTGTTTTGCTAGGTTTGATATATTTTCTTTAATTGTATTTGGCATATTTTTTCAGCTAGTTTTGGACCAAAACCTTTCTCAAAATTTTGCGTTCTTTTAGTATCTTTTCCATGTCACATTTCGTGTGGATTGTGAATGTGGCACTTGCATATAGTGCTGGTGATTTAATTATTGTGAAATGATACCTGTTATTTGTGATAGATACGAAATGCATTTAGTATTGTGAATTCCACATGTCATGGCTCTCTGCCATATGCTCTCTTTATTTTCTGTTGTCTCCTCTTCAGTTAAACTTTTTCTCCATCCCTTGGTTCCGAAATATCAGCTATTTAATCAAATAGTTTTGCTCTATTTATTTTCAACATTATATTACATATTTTAGATATACATTATATTCAATGATAACGCAATTTCTTTTTTAATACGGGTTCAACTACAATGATTATTTTAATTTTATTAAATTTGATATAATAATCTCCAAATTAAAACACGGGTTTCAAGATTAAAAATGGGTTCTTAAGCTGTACAAAGCCATAAAGAAAAAATTTAAAACCCCTGGAACCGTGGAAAAAAAATTGATAACGCCAAAAGGCACTTTACAGGCTAAAACGCAATTTATACACTAAATTTGAAGCTTAAAACTCGATTTGGTGGGGCTGTATAGAGGTGCGTATTTTTTGAAAGCCATACAAGTTCATACAAACATATCAAAGGTTTGTACTCACTTTTATCGTATTGTTTTGCCTCGGATAACAATATACCTTTTGATACGTTTGTGTTAATAGGGCATCTCGAAATCATTCATAATCGCTATTCACGTACTATTAAAAAAAAAAAAAACAATTGTCCTTTCTCCCAGTGTTATATCCCGTTTTAATGTTAAATACGACAAACGTTACCAACGATTAATCTTAGCATCGAATATTACCCTTGATTATTCGGTTATCAAAGGTACTCATTATGAATATTAATGAATTAATGAATTTCACAATAGCATGTTCACGTATCGATTTATCTTAACATTCGGAATATGTTCTAATATTTCTGGGGAGCGGAGTGGCTTAGTGGTAAGCGCTGAGTTGCCATGCCGAAGGTTCTAGGTTTTTTTTAATCCATTAACAGATGGGCCCCTTGGTATCTAGTCTCTTTGTTCTCAACCCAACCTCTATAAAGTGGGTACCAAAAATAAGGAAATAAGGAAACCCAGGGAATCAGGTGGTAGAGCGTGACCAAGGACATATCAGCTCCCTGCACAGCCGTTGACAAGAAACAGTCTCTACCATGTACTGAACCCCAGACCCTTCACGGGTTGTGGTGGTACAGGATTTTTTTTCTGATATTTTTGTCGTCATTTTTAGACTTTGATAGTCGTCGGGAGCTAGAAGACTAATATATTTTGGATAATGGATCGGATTGATCATGCGTTTCAACGTTATGTTTTATTGGAGGAATTAATTAATGATGAAATCAAATAAAAAATTGCATACAGTACCCGCTTATATCGAAGAAAGATATATATTGCAGGAAAAATCAGTGCGTATGGGTCATTAAAAGTAGAATTTAAATATTGAATCAAAACGCTTATAAACTGAATCAAGGAATTGTATTTTACATCAAAGAAAACACACAATCCTAAATCCGATAGGAAATTCGGAAATTGGGTGTTTGATAACCCAATAAGGATACCTGGAGCAGAGAAATTTCACAAACTAATAATTAACTAAACCTATTCGTGGTTTAACAAAGTTTCGGCGAGTAATTCGACTTAAGCAAGTTCGAAAACCTTATTGGTGGTCACTAAAGCGTAATCCATATTACCTTAAAATTCCAATATTTCCTTTAAAAACGTAAATATAATAAACATTTAATACTAGATAAACTTCGATTTTTCTCGAAAGACTCATTTATCAGATGAATATGGAATGAAAATTTCGAAAGGATATACTGATTTTTTTTTTAATATGCATGTCAATTTTTATGTTTTCGTAGACTGGTATTTTTGAAATTTCGTAGGCTGATAATCCAGATTAAATTATTATGACAGTGTTGAATCGATAGTAATAAAATAAATTAATTAGAATTATTTCATGCCCATTTGGTTTATAATTTTTGTGGAAATGGTATATTAAAATAATATATATATTTATTTATAAAAGTCTTATATATTTATTAACATTTAATAATCAATACTTAATCAGGCTGTTCCTTGAAAGGGTTGGATTGTACTGTAATCAATTTTATCACTATTAGGCATACGAAGGGCTAAAATGATTAAATAATTAAATAAAAACACTGATATAAAGATTAAATATAAACGACCATTATGGTTATTTCACGATTTGAACTCTTTAATAAGTATCTTTAATAAGGAGAGGAGAACTGAAATAATGATAATTAAAATAATTAATAGTGTATTTGAGTACTTATTTTTAAAAATGTAGTAATTTAATATTTTGTTTGGTTATTAATTATAGATAATTAGATACTTAAAAATAAGTGTTTTTATTTGATTTTAAATACTTTTTAGTCTCCATTTTGTGTCCTCAGGCACTTTCCTCACTAAATATTATACGATAAAAACACTATAACCAATGTAAAATGAAAACATATATTTAAAAATATCTGATTACCTATTATTATTATTATTATTATTGACGCAAAGACTATTGAATTTCCTTTTTTATAAATTAATATTCAATTACACTAATAGTTATTTTTATAGTGAATATTTATTTTTAATATGCAAAAGTAAAATGGAATGCACAATAATAATCATAAGTTAACAATATTTGTACTTTTACCGTGACTTGCTCTCCGCCCGGTATCAATACATTTATTTTTAAGTAATTGATGTTTTTTTTTTTATTATGAAGTAAATAATTTCTACTAGAATAACAAATAAATTATTTTAGCTGCTATGCAGAATGAGTGAGGAGAAAATCTCTTTGATGAACGAAGTATTTTGATTTGGGAAGTACTTGATTGACCTTTGATCCGAGCAACTATTCCGTCTTCTGCAGTAAGAACTTGAGGATAGACTACTTATTTACTCTTCGCCGGTTCACTACAAAGGCAGTTCATGGCAGAGTGCTTCTTCATGAAAATCGTCCATTTCAACTTCGAACGCTCAAAGTTTTATTTTAATGATATATTACTAATTAAAGGGATTCTTACTTCTAATTAAATGCTACAATTAATTGGACGTGTTTTGCTTTATTATCATTCTTATTTTCTTTCACGGTTAAAAGACATGATGATATTAGCCTCCGAACGGTATTCTTCACAATAAACCTATTTTCCCTCCCTTTTCGGCCAATTTAAGTATATATTTAATTCATATACATTAAATATATTCATAGACGTATCTGTAGTCATATAATTATTGGTTTTCACTAGGAAAAAATCTTAGAAATAAAAATATAATTACATGCAACTAAATATGTAGTGTATGGAGTCAATGTATTACACCGAAAAGGTAGACTTATTTTATTAAAATAACACTATCTTATTTTGTGTAATTCATTGACTGCATCCCCCGACCATTTCACACAATTCTCAGAATTATCCAGTCAACCATTTCCATTTGAAGTGAACATTTTTTTTTTTTAATGTTCTTTGTTGGCTATAAAACCTACATTTATAAATATTTAAAAATAGTGGTGTTTTTGATCATAAATATTAAAAAACATCGAAAGAGCCTGCACCAATATAAGTCATGAAGTGTTCTGTACTTGAAGGTATACTGTTTCTATTACAACGGTTATTCAGGGTGATATATCCGAGACCATGTCGCAAGCGTCAGGTTTTTTCCTTACTTTAGGGTACCTACTTATAGAGGCTTGATAAGCCCTAGGAGGGTCTGTAGGTCCCAAAAGGCATATCCGTGGCTGCTATCAGATAAAATAATTTATCTCCCAAAGCTGGATTTGAACCTGCAACCTAGGGCAGCAAAGCTAGCCCCCCCCCAAAAAAAACAAAGAAAATCACCGAAAGAACAGTATAAAATTGATTGTTAAAATATATATAGATGTTGACCATCTGCCACTGTTTGGCATTGGATATTGATATCTATTCTTTTTATCTAGACCCATTAAAACGATTCACGAGCACATTAGTAAGTCACTTATGTGAGCTGCAATACGTTACACAATTTCAATACACATACTGAAATATTGTATAAGATCTATTACATCATCTTTAGCCTTCATTTATATGTTAATTTTAAAATGTTAAAAATAAAAAATCGAAACTATAAAAGTTATGCATTAGTAATGCTTAGTAGTATATTAATGCACCTGTGATAAATAATATTAGCGATTATAAATGATTGTCCAAATTAATTAATAACTGTAAGTAGACGTAAATAAGTACATTGGATTCAGTGGCATATTTATTTTGACTGTCTCTACAAGCATTACAAAAAATTTCGCGTCCTCCAAAAAAACATAAATTTCCTTAAAGTCAAAAACTAATTTGTAACATATTTACATTTATATGCTCCTAGTTCACCTATTTTATACTTAAAGGATCTTAAGTTCGAGTTTTAGAACAAAATTTAATCTAAAATTTGTAGCTTTCCTGAAAATGCCGCTCTGTGTTTAATGTCTCTACATTATTCAACAAGTTTTGTTGCATATAACAATATGCAGTAATGATTTAGTGACAAAATTGCCGAATTGAAAATACCACTATGTCTAACGGTTTATTAAGGCTAAGTATCCCGAGCCCACTTCAATAACCTCTGCTTTTGAGGTGATGTTTGCTCGGGTATAAAACTGACAACGGCTTACTTCACTTCCGTAAAAGAGATAAGTGCTGGGTTACGTTTGGTTAGCTTATCCTATATATGCGTATATATCTAAGTGTAATATATGACCGGGGTAGCTCAATGTGATTAGGTTCCGCGTTCAAATCCCATATCACAGATAAATTATTGAATCTGTTATCAGGCACGGATCGATCTTATTTGATCTAATGACCCTCCTAGGTGTAGCCCAGCCTCTATAAAGAGGGCAACCGTAAACTGTTGTCCTAGAAGAAGTACAATGGATTCTAATGGTACAGGTTTTTGATGTATATTTATATTCCATAAATTCGGATTTGATAATAATTGGAAATAAATTTTAAAACTCTGGTATAGGTATTATAGTACAAACAAATTATAGTATTTAAATTAAATATTTCTTCATATTATTAATCATGGTAAAGAATTGGGTTTTATTTTATCAATCTTAAACCTAATGCTGTATTAGATAGGCGAAACCTATTTTAATTTTTTTATATTCTTGATATTTCATAAGTAATGCATTTATTTGTGTGAATCGTGTATTGGTATTTTTTTAAACGGTTTCCTCAGATTGAGGTTTCTTTCGACTTAAAATTTTTTTTTTTCGTTTTTCCATTTTGTTTTTTAATATATATACTTACTCCAATTCCTTCTATCCATCTTTTTTTGTGGTCTTCCTCGCCTTTCCCTCTCCTCAGAATTCCGATTGAATATTAAATTAGGCTGTCTTTCGTCCTTCATTCTTCTGAGATGACCATACATACTGTTACGGGCTACTGGGTGTAAAATGGACTAAACTATTACTTAATTCAAGAATCTAATATTTATTAACAAATTAACAAGAATACAATGAGATTATTAAAAACAACTAAATTATTAAACTAATATCAATTTACAATAACAATATTCTACTAAATGTTATCTATTTCTAAAACAATATACAAATAATATAAGATATTGGTAATACTAAATAACTAAACTATTTATATATAAATGTGTACAAATACAATAATATTACACTATAGTTTACAATTACAAATTAACACTTACAGTTCGCTAACTAAAGTCCACCGACCGTAAGACTCTTCAAATATGACCAACTGCCACACAGTTTATTACACTTATTACACGGTCACTAATTGTCACTGTTGCTCACTAAGCACTTATTACAGACTGATACTAATACTAACTAACTCACACACACTGCCACTAGTTAACGGCTGCTACTCACTGGCTTATTACAGACTCGTCTTATTACTCACTTATTACTACTCGTCTTATTACTACCCCGCGGCCCGAACAGCTGTCCTTTTTATATAGGCAAGGCCGGTCGGGGTGGGGATTTCTCGGAAGAAGACCACCTACTCCCATCGAGCCCGATCCAGAAGCTTCTATGCCATTCTATAATCCCTTCCGCTTAATCCCATTGTTTGCCTAATCTTCTCAGCCGGTTCTCGTCCCCGCTCTGACCGTAACACTGCCCCCTCCTTAAAAGTGCTCTGCCCCAGAGCATAGTCCGGAGAAATCGGGCGGTTATGAGCTTCCCTCGATGGAGACGTATTTCCTTTCCAGGGGTTGAACGTGCACACCAATATGGCGACTCCAGAGTTGGCGAATGTCTGTTCAAGCATGTTCCTGACAACCTTCCACTCCAGGCCGTCATAGCCACAGCCCAACTTAGGGATCGCGAGCTTGGTGACACGCAGTCTCAGAAGCTTACTCCGCAGGTCGTCGAGGCTTCGCCGCAGGGCGTCATATGTGGGCTTCTGATCATTGGCACACTTGGTTACCAAGTAAAACAGGTGTCGTCCTTCGTATGTGTGGTGGAGTGCTTTCCCCACGCTTGGTCCTTGGCGTTCTAGTTCCGTAGTACCACCAAACTTCTTCCTGAAGACCGTTGCAATCCCTCGAGAAGTCCTCAGATCTTCGGCTACACAATGGGCCAGAGAATAGTCCGCGGGTAACGAGAAGATATCTCTGTATACTGCTTGAGTTACTCCACGGGAACCTTGTACCTTAGGTTGTGCAACTGATACCTTACTGGCCTCCACGTTGTTGAGGTACCTGACTTGCTGGTCTTTTGTCGGGCCATGGTCTCCTTTGTATGGGGCCAGTCTATTAAAATGGACTACCCTGGGTTTTCCTTTTGGCTGCTTTCTGATCCTATAGATGACGTCGTTTATCCTATTGATGATCTCAAACGGGCCATCCCAGGAGTTCTGAAGTTTAGGTGAGTAGCCTCGCCTCCTTCGAGGATCATGTAGCCAGACCAAATCTCCAGGTTGGAATCCACCTTTCTCTGCCCTGATGTCGTAACGCTCCTTCATTCTGTCACTGGCTCCCTGGATGTTTGCACGAACCTGCCGAAGGAAGACTTCTTCGTCTCCCATCGTCAGCACACCTCTCGACATGTCCAGCTTGATCCCGTATGCCATCATGAAGTCCATGCCCAATATGACATCTTCATCGATCTCTGCCACGAGAGCGCGGTGCTTCAGATGTTGATCCCCGATGTGGAAGGTGGCATCTGTCTCCCCGTAGACCTTGGCTGGCTGTCCCGTTGCAGTCCGTAATGTCCAAGTTGTTGGTAAGATCTTCTCAGCTGGAAGTGTCTTGGAGTTTAAGATTGTCATGCTCGCGCCGGTATCCACTAGAAGGCTTCGCAGCTGCCCGTTCACCATCCCATCAACGTAGAAGCCGTTTGTTCTGCTTCCTATTGACGCAACTCTGATGGCCTTCCTGGGGGCTTTGACGTTACGGGTTGGACACTTGCTTCTAGGGTGGCCAAGCTGGCCGCAGCCCCAACAGCGTATCTCCTTCTTATGGGTCCTGAGAGCATCCAGCACTTTGGTCACTATGTCCTCGACGCTGGTTACCACATTAGGCTCTGCTCCTGCTGCTCGAACTCGCGCATTGCCCCGTACAGACAGCCTGACAGCTTCAAACTCCATGGCCTGAGATAATGCGTCTCCCAACGTTTTCGGCCGGGCGAGCTTCACTGCTTGTTGGGTCTCTGGGTCCCGAAGTCCATCCAGGAATTTGTCGACAGCCAAACTCTCGTAGACATAGTCAGTGACCGATGGGTAGGCGTTCTTCACCAGCCGGGCAATATCCGCTTCAAATTCCTGCAGCGTCTCGTTGTCCTTCTGGACCCTGTTTCTTAACTGTGAGCGATATAGCTGGTCCATGTGGCGGTGTCCGAAACGCATTTCAAGTCTTCTAATCAGCTTCACGTAGTTGGACCGCTCCGACATGTGTATCCCCTGCAGTACTCCCAAGGCGTCTCCACGCAGGGCCAGACACAACGCTGAAGCTTGGGTCTCCTGTGACCACCCGTGGATCGAAGCCGCTGTCTCGAAGAGAGTCATGTAGTCCTCCCACGGCGTCTTTCCGTCGAATACTGGAATGGTGTTGTGAGCTGGTGGCGTCCCATTATTGGTGGGTAGAATGCTATTATGATGGCTGCCCTCGGATGAACGGTCGGTGTCGTTCGTCGGTGGGTTGCTCTTACGTCCCTCGAGAGCTTCCATTCGTAGCCTAATTTCGTTCACTTTTTCTCCTAGCCTAGATTCTATATCAGCTACTTTATTATTTACATCGGCTAACTTATTATCTACATTAGCTAACTTATTATCTACATTAGCTAGCTTATTATCTACATTTTCCATTAACTTAGTCTCTAATGTGCCTAACTTAGACTCTAATGTATCCATTAAATCATTTTTTACAGTACCTAGCTCATTTTTAACAGTGCTTAACTCATTACCTAGTTCATTTTTAACATTGCCTAATTCCTTACCTAGCTTATTTTCTACATTGCCTAACTCATTTTTAACACTGCTTAATTCATTACCTAGCTTATTTTCTACATTGCCTAATTCATTTTTAACAGTACCTAATTCATTTTTAAAAGTTGCAGACAACTTGCTTAAATCAGTTTCAAACAGAACGTCATCTGGATTTTCCCCTAACTCTACAAAAAATTGACGCAAGCGATGTTGCAGTACACTTTTATTTCCGGAAGAATCCAGATCACGTTCTTCTAATTCCCGTTTTAAATCCGCAACTTTTAAATCCATCAATTTAAGATTTTGAGAAGCCATTTTTCAAACAGTAGCCCAATTATTACAAAATGCAAGACAAAATAACAATTACACAAGATCCCACTTCTGACACCAATTTGTTACGGGCTACTGGGTGTAAAATGGACTAAACTATTACTTAATTCAAGAATCTAATATTTATTAACAAATTAACAAGAATACAATGAGATTATTAAAAACAACTAAATTATTAAACTAATATCAATTTACAATAACAATATTCTACTAAATGTTATCTATTTCTAAAACAATATACAAATAATATAAGATATTGGTAATACTAAATAACTAAACTATTTATATATAAATGTGTACAAATACAATAATATTACACTATAGTTTACAATTACAAATTAACACTTACAGTTCGCTAACTAAAGTCCACCGACCGTAAGACTCTTCAAATATGACCAACTGCCACACAGTTTATTACACTTATTACACGGTCACTAATTGTCACTGTTGCTCACTAAGCACTTATTACAGACTGATACTAATACTAACTAACTCACACACACTGCCACTAGTTAACGGCTGCTACTCACTGGCTTATTACAGACTCGTCTTATTACTCACTTATTACTACTCGTCTTATTACTACCCCGCGGCCCGAACAGCTGTCCTTTTTATATAGGCAAGGCCGGTCGGGGTGGGGATTTCTCGGAAGAAGACCACCTACTCCCATCGAGCCCGATCCAGAAGCTTCTACGCCATTCTATAATCCCTTCCGCTTAATCCCATTGTTTGCCTAATCTTCTCAGCCGGTTCTCGTCCCCGCTCTGACCGTAACAATACCATTCCAATCTTTTTTCTTTATATTTCGGAGGACATTTTGTTTAATTTGCATATGCTTTCTAATATTTCGCCTTTAGTCCCTCTTTCTAGCCAGAATACCCTGGCAGCTCTCCTCCCCCCGCCCATCTCAGTAGCAAGTAGCTTTCTCCTAAAGCAGGTATTATCGTCCATGTCTCTGCTCCATATAGCAATATGCTTTCAATTATGGACTTGTATATGAGCTTATGAGTATCTTTTGTCACATTATTGCTCCAAATTACCCAGTTGCGTGTATTTATCCTTTGTTTTATCTCTTTTTTGGACGTTCTGTTTCTTTCCATTATAGAGCCCAAATATTTAAAATAATCCAATCTTATTATTATTTAAAAATATTGGTCTTTATCTTTAACCAGCCCTACATTTAATTCAATTGAGGAGAAAGTAAGATTAAAATTAAATTTTTTTTCCCTTGTCCTCCAAAATTTTATTTACGGATAATTACAATATACACTTACAACACTAACCTGACGGTTGATTGCCTGGCCTTTGCAGGTGACCTGGATATTTTTCAGAAAACAGAGTTTATAACGAACATTAAGCCTGCACCCAGAATGCTAAATATAGGAGAAGAGGAAATCAAACGGACGGAAAAATTCTAATATCTGGGTAGATTCTAGATCTTCTGAAAAAGAAGCATTTGCACCACGGATTAGAAAAATGGAAATGGCATGCCAGCTGACCAAAAACGACTGTAAGAAAAAATCAGTATCCATTAATGCAAAAATACGAAATTATTGCATTATTATAAGACCGGAGGAGTTATATGCAGCAGAATGCCTTGCAATGAATAGAGGTTGAAAACGATCTACGAGAAGTGGTGATCACACAAGGCGACATAGAGAAACGTTCTCCGCTTAAGAAGAAACTCCAAGAACAGCAGGGTTTCCAACAAAAGCCAAAGCTAAACACAGGCATGGTGTGGACAGAATGGAGAACAGAACAGCTTATGGAACGAATGCAAGAGTACTGGGCAAAAGTTAAAGCCGAGGAAAAAGGAAGGAAAAGGAAGAGGCAGTTGTAATAGCGTAACATATCATTGTGTTACCATAGATTATTGAAAGGATTTACTAAAATAGAAGTAATTGGATATGAAGTCATTCCTTATCCCTACAGGAAAAGTAAAATATGTTTGAAGATAGATTTTATTTCTATCGCATTGACACACCATCGTGAATATAAGTTGGAATACTTTGCTGGAAATTGAAGTATTACCCATAAATCATTTAATTCTGTGTGATCAATTGTAAATATAATACAAATTTGGTTAATGTTTTATCTGATCTTTATATATATAATTCTACTGTACGTGTGTATGTAACTAAACTCCTCCTAAACGCCTGGACCGATTTGAATGAATTTTTTGTATGCGTTTGGGTGACTCCCTGTAAGGTTTAGATTCACAAATTAGCCCGGCAGATGGCGCTGCAGTCGGTATCTAGGTTATTTATCTATACTGCAACTAAACGGCTGGATCGACTTGAATGAATTTTTGTGTATGCATTCATTCATTCATTTCATTCATTTTTTTTTATGTATGCATTTAATTATTTTAATTAATTAATAAAATAAAAATTAATTAATTAATGCATTAAATAAATTAATTAAAACATTTAATTGTTTGTACGCTGTGTTTTGATATTATATGTATCGCATTTACGTAAATATTGAGCGTATTATATTTAGTTATAAGTTTTTCGTTTACTCTTCGACATTTTAATTTGAGTGTATTATATCAAGTTTGTTTCGTAATTTTGACATTTTAATTTTTTGTACGGTGTCTTTTGATATTTCAGTGAATATTAAGTGCATTATTATGCTACGTACCTAAAACAATGCCATGTCTTCGTGGACGATGAGGAAATATTGGTTGACGGAATCGGAATTCACAATTTGCCCAGAACCGCCAGTTAAATAGATCGGCAGAAGATCAACTGACGGGCAATGAAAAGAGATAACACAGTGAATACGGTTGAAGACAGTCATCGCTCTTACGACGATTTTCAATATTCATTGATATTTTGGGAAGGAGAAGATGGCTATCATTTAAATATCAAACAAAGAAATACAGCAACAGGTACAATCTACACATGTCACAAAAAAGTGTGAACCACGAAAGCAAGGTGTTCAACTGCATATTTATGGGAAATACATTAGGCCGATTATACACAGTCCATCCAAAGCAACGCGAATGTTTCTTCTTGCGTTTATTGTTGGTTAGTGAGCAACTATTCACTGATGAACAAAAGAATGTATACGATTCCAGCAGAACAAGGTGGATTCTTTTTTTTGGTCGCACCAGGTGGCACTGGAAAAACGTTTCTCATCATTAGATCACAAAATCATATTGCGTTAGCAATTGCTTCATCAGGTATTGCAGCCACTAAGCTTAATGGCGGACGGACTGCACATTCAGCACTCAAGTTGCCGTTGAACATTCACACAAATCCAGATGCAGTGTGCAACATAAAAAAGCATTCCGGTATGGTGTTGGTGTTTGCCATGACTATCAATATGTCAAAAGGTCAAACAATGTCGATTTGTGGGTTGGATCCAGAAAATCTGGTCTTTTCACTTGGCCAATTATATGTGACATGTTCTACCTTTGGAAAATCGTCAAGTTTATTCATTTATACTCCTCAGGAATTGACTAAAAATATTGTTCACCAACTCGCATTAAGATAAAATTAAACAAACAGTATTGATTATAACGAATTGTTTTTAGAAAAATTGATGTTATTTCAAAATAAAGAATAATAAAATTATTATATTATTTCTCTTTCATTTCATACTTTGTTTAATATCCTAATCGCTTGAAATATCATCCAGGACAACGTCTGTCGGGTCCGCTAGTTTTAAATAAATTCATTAAAAAAAAATTCATTTTTATTTTTACTTTTTTTAGTTATAAATGATCAATTTTATAATTTTAACAAATAAAATCATCAGTTTGTATAATTGGGGAAGTAAAAGAGGACAAAAATTGTACGCCGTTCAAAATACGGCTAGCGCCTGATCGTGTTACAAAACCCTTAGCGCCTGGTGGTAGTTTAATAATATATTCATTAATCCAAAATGATACTAACGAACAAGATAAGGCAATTACTTCCATAGATAATTATATATTTTGATGTTCATTAAATTAAGAATATCAATGAAATATTTAATAAAACACGTTAACAGGACTCTTAGTTCTTTAAAGACCACAGTTTCTCCAAAGTTTAGCGTTTTCACTTCAGTCGGCAGTCCTCATGATGGCATTTTTTTTTAATCACCGGTTACTGAAGATCTTCCGACTACAGGCAGATATGTGAATAAAATTTTCTGGTATAAAAATAAGGCGTCATTGATCCCAAAGAGCTGTTACTCCCATTTTCCAGAAAGGTTGGAGAATTTCCTTAACTGTAAGACTCAGTTTCCAAACTGTTTAGATCAAATTAAGGCTGCTAACTTGGAAAAGGAAATAAGCCGGGCTTTTGAGAGGTTTCTCTTATTCAGATGTTTAATCTGCAATTATAAGACTCTGGGGACGGAGGAATTTAATGTTGACTTGATATTCGGGGGCCTCACCACTTAGTGACTTCGTTATACAACATTGAAGAAGAGACTTATGCCTTTTCCTCGTAGTGTGCCTCGTATTTCTAGAACAAAGTATTTTTTTTATTTAGGAAGAGTTAGATGTATGAAAAGAATAAAGATTATCAGTATAGTTTAATATGACCAAGTTCAAGTGTTTTTTTACTTTACAATGAATATTACAAATAAATTATATTACAATTTAATACAGCGAATAATGAAAAAAGTGTAGATATTTTTTTTTCTATGAAAAGGGCATTATTTGAAAGAAAAGATATGCAGGATTGGGCATTTTATAAATGTATATTATTTAGATAGAATTAGATAGAGACTTAATGTTAAAAATGTAAACTGAATCATTATTATAAGTCGATTGTGAAAGGTGTGGGACTTGGCTTCAGGATTCTAAAATCACTTAGAGACATCCATCCATTTCTTTTATTCATTGACAGAAGAAACGACTACCATAAAATATTGTGCAAAACATTTAGGAATGAATAACAACACGACAGTGGTTTGGAATAAATACGTACGAAAAGTTTGTGTATGGAAAATAGTAAAAATGAATCATTTCATAGGAGGTTCTGGTAAAATTGTAGAAATAGATGGAAGTTCATTTGTCCTAGGAGACAAATGAATGCTTCTTTGAATTAATACTTGACAGATCAGAAGCTAGGCTAATGTCAATAGCCGAAGACATATTTCTTCCAGGAACCACGAAGTTCCGTTCATAGAATTACTGTTATCTGGTGTCAAACAACGGGGGCCAGTATAGCACACCAGTACCGAATTTATTTCATCGTAAATCGGCCAATAAAACTGCACACCTAAAAAGCTAATATCTCCATGATCATTAGATATGAGTAGCTTTATAATTTCACCAATAATATTTTTCTCGGATCTGAATACTTATGTGGACCACTTGTTCCTGTTGCAGATGTATATTACTTTTTTAAATTTTGTTTTTTAGACTCAGTTCCATTTTAGTCATTTATTCTTGAGATGTGCCTTTAGTTTTATGTACATCTGTAATTTTATCTTCTACATTTATTTTTGTTCATTAATTGTTAAACAGTGAACTCTGACGGTGTGTCATTTATACTTTTTCCATCTTGTATATAGCAAAAATTACAGATTACTAAAGTATTATTATAACTCACTCGTTTTCGGGTCAATAAACCGTACCAAACAGCAGAAATTTGTTTACAGTGAACTCTATGTAAAACCATTGTATTTATAATTCCTTCATTTTGAAATATATTGATTGCTTATGAATCTGAAGTGGTTTCTGGTTCTAGAAGAATGGTCTGTCAAAAGGGTATGTAGACCGAAGTGACCCTGAGAAAAAACCCAAGATGTTTCCCAAGATTAGGAAAGTACCTCCCGTTGGATGGGCATAGCAGTTTCTTGCAGTTGGTTTCTCCTCGGTTGCTAGAAATGCCTTTAACAAGAATTTTACGTCGAATAATCAACGGTGGACGACTTGTAATATATAAATTTATTGAAGTATTGAACATTTACAATTTATTGTGAAGGTAGTATCCTTGGCCCAATCCTTTATACAGTTTATAAAGCTGACATCCCAATTCATCCTAATACTATCCTTACCACGTATGCTGATGATGCATGTGTATTTTCAGTCAACACCAATCCAGTTATTGCATCCCAAAGCCTCCAATCCCATATCACTGATCTTGAAGAATGGTGTCAAAACTGGAGAATTAAAATAAATTCTCAAAAATCGCATCAAATCACTTTTACCTTACGTCGTAAACCAATGAATTCCTTTCAGTATCCTTTAATAATATCCCACTGGTGCCTGTAGAACAGATCCGATACTTAGGGTTGCACCTCGATAAACGATTACCCTGGAATCCTCATAATAGACTGAAAAGACAAGAAACCGCTCGACGATTGAGGCTACTTCAACACTTACTAGACAAACGATCTAACCTCCCAATTAACTACAAAAGACTCATCTATATGACCATCATACGACCTATTTGGACTTACGGAGTAGAGCTTTGGGGCTCCACTAAGCCATCGAATTCCTCTCGTATCCAATCCCTACAATCCAAAATCCTTCGTAAAATCCTCAACGCTCCTTATTTTGTTAAGAATAAAGTCATCCATAACGACCTTAATGTCCCATTTGTTGCTGATTTGGCCCAAACCCGGTATCTATCCTTTCATAACAAACTTCATTCCCACTCAAACCCTCTAGTTTCAAACCTAGACTCCTCTTCGATTCCCGATAATCCTCCGAGGCGTCTGAAAAATAAGATGGCCACGTGACCTTCTTAGTTGAACTAGTGATTAGAGTACTACCAGTGGGTAGTTTCTCTACTTGCCATTAACTCATGTCATTATGTATCACATAGCCCATTTACTTGATGTATTATTGTAATACAGTTGTAAATATCAATAAATAAAATAAATAAAAAAAACAAAAATAATTTATTGAAACATAACGGATATACAAGAGACATTTCTTATGTGAACAAACTAAGTGACTTATTGACTATTGGTTAACATTATAACTTATTGACTAGTCTATAACTTAGTCACTACTCTCATATCCACTACAATTCATTTCTACTTTCTACTCTCTACTCTCCTATTTCCTACCTTATCTGCTATCCTAGCCTTAGAGCTACTATGTACACATATAAAAGAAGACTTTTAAATTGCTGACAAGACGGAAGCACTGATGAAACTTTCTTGTAACAAATCCAATTTATGAAAAAATAGGTTTAGTTCGTTGCCACTACTGATAAACATTTAAAAAAATAATATTGCTCACATAATGCTGCTTCAATCATATTTTACGTAGTGTTGATCCTCTACTATTTTAGATCCTAACTAACCATCCTATTCCTCACTCCAACTTTCATTTTCATCATTTAATAACAATTTAAAACGTATTAAACAACTGCGATAAAAAAATGATTTTATTAATGTTTTATCTTTCAAATTGTACCATTACGCATAGTTACAACATTGACATTGCTGTTTGTAGAATACGAATGTATTATTCGCATCCTCTTCTATGTGAATCCTAAGATATATATAACGTTGACAACAATATTCAAACGGGGTAGTTAATAATTATTTCGTACCTACTTAGAAGTTAATGAGATTTCGCTTGGCTAATTACTATTGTGTTAATAACTAAGCCCACTTTGGGTTTGCACAACAGAGGATAGCTTTAGGCATGAGCGGTTTTAGAACATTGGTCAATATCCTCGTTAATTGAATTAACTGAAACCTTGTCCCTAAATAAATATTGTTGAAAAAGCACGTTATATAAAATTAGATTTTTATAAATAAAAACCTATTCGTTCAGTTTAAATCTTTTTAAATGTTATATTATTAAAGAGACTTTATCTTATATTCAAATTAATCAGTCCTCATACAAGACTGAAAAGACAAGAAACTGCTCGACGTTTTCGCCTACTTCAACACTTACTGGACAAACGCTCTAAGCTACCAATTAATTACAAAAGACTTATTTACATGACAGTCATCAGACCTATTTGGGCATACGGAGTTGAGCTTTGGGGCTCTACTAAACCATCCAATTCATCTCGTATCCAATCCTTGCAATCCAAAATCCTTCGTAAAATCCTCAATGCTCCTTATTATGTTACAAACAAACTCATCCATCATGATCTTAATATCCCATATGTTACTGATTTGGCCCAAACTAGATACCTATCCTTCCATAACAAGCTCCATACGCACTTGAATCCGCTAGTCTCTCAGCTTGCTTCCCATACTATTCCTGATAACCCTCCGAGGCGCCTGAAAAGAAGATGGCCTCGAGATCATCTACTATAGAACTTTATTGGAGTGCTATTGATGGGTAGTTTCTCACAAGTGTTTTCATGCCATATTCTACATTTTTGCACATTTACTTGATATAATACCATTATAGTTGTAAATATCATTGAATTAAATAAAAAAAAAAAAAAAAAAATTAATCAGTTTAAAGAGAAAAAAAACACGATTTAGATCCCTTAATTAGTTTTTTCTTATTCAACACTCCTCAGGAAAGTACCTTTTTTATTATGACTAACAATGAGGGGCATTAATTATATTAAACAAAGAATAATAAAGGTATTTTAGAGGAAGGATATAGGAAATTCAACATTAAAACGCTTTTGGTTATTTTAGTGATTATAATACTTAAGGGATTTTGTAATATAATTATAATTATTCAGCTTAATAATAATTATTTGGAGTCGCTCATGAAATAAATCTAAGAACGATTAAAATATAGATCTACAGCGAACCTTAATTTTTGAAGCATAATTTCAATTTTTAGTTATTGATAAGATTAAATTGATTTTTTTTCATGTTTCAATTATAAATAAATCATTAAATCTTCTTCTTCTTCTTTCGCTTCCCCCGGTAGGGCCTTCCAGCTTAGGGGAATGTCCAGCCAGGAGCCGAATCTATCCCGCTCTCTTGCTAGGTTTCTGGCTTGTCGGAGGTCTTTTCCTCATTTTCTGCTGAGGCGTTCGATGTACTCGAGATATGACATCCTTGGGCGTCCTCGAGGTCTTTTTCCATCCGGCATGTAATCAATCGTCTTGAGAGGGTCCCGGTGATCATTCATCCTGTCCACTTGGCAGAACCATTTCAGTTATCGGATTTCCAGGAGCTCTTTTAGCCGGGCAATCTGCAGTTCCTAACGAATCCTCTCGTTGCGAACACAGTCTCTAGTCGTCTGTCCCGCCTTTCTTCGCAAGTACCTCATTTCCGACGCAGTACCTCTGCTTTCCTGCCTCTCCGTCAATGCCCAGCTTTCAGCTCCATACAGCAGTATCGGCAGGTACATTGACTTTAAGATATGGAGTTTGACGTTCCTACCTACCTTCTGCTTTCCTACAACAGTATTACAAATCTGGTAATAGACTGTATTTGCCTTATTATACCTATTGGATATTTCCGAGTCCAGCTTTCCTGTCCTGTCCATTACTGTGCCGAGATAAGTGAAGTCAGTCACCACTTCCATTTCCTCTTCATCACAGTATATGTGAACTTCTTCCAGCCACCTACCCACTTGCAGGATCTTACTTTTGTTGGCATTGATTGTCATTCCTTTTTGTCGGAATTCTTCACACCATTCTGTCACCGCTTGTTGCAGCTTTCCGACTGAGTCAGCAATCTATACTATTCATTAATTCTCTCACATGGTAGATTACAAACCCTTCTCCCAGCTCGCAAATTAGAATACAATCAAGTCACCATGAACCACACGTTTATTATTTCTAATTTTCGCTTCATTTCAGTAAACGTTCTTAATTAAATTTAAGTATATGAAGAGTAAGGAAAATATGAAAATGTCAATTCGCTTACTATTGCTATTTAATCACAACCAGCCATGAATGCATGAAACTATGCACCCCCTAATTGGTTTGTGGATACTATGGTATGAATTTAATCACATTATTGACATATCACTTCATTCCCACATTCATCCGAACCTGCACGTACCCATATCTGGATGGAACACATATGGAAGGTACTCCATTTCTGACAATCAAAAATTGAATTATAACGTTACCGGACAATGGTTGAAAGGAAAAAATATATAGCTTAATGAAAAAGAATGAATAAATTAAAACTAAGCAACAAATAACAATCCCTTTCGAACTTATAATAATAATAAAATTTTTAAAAATCATATAATTTATATTGATGAAGCTTAGGAAAGAAAACCCCAAAAACATCTTCAAAACAAAACTATTATACTAAAAAAATATATATATCCAACTACTATAAATAATAATAATCGTAAAGGCACTAGCAAAAATAATAAATATAATTTAAAAAAAGATTCACCAGTCCCAGAGATAATCGGTCCTCACAATACCATTCTTAAAAAAATTTCAATAAAGTGATTAGAGTGGTTTGGACACCTAGTGAGGATGGAGAGTACCTAAAATGGTGCCCTGAAGGAAGAAGAAGAAGAGGCCGACAAAGACCTTCATGGACCTACCAAGTCCAGGAAGACAAACAGGAAGAAGATGCATTTGACTGGAAGACCTGGAAAAGGATGTTATCCTGAAATTTGGTTAGAGAAAACCTCAACTTTGGGGAAACTCCCAAGTTATTAAAAAACATGTATATTACATTTTAGAGTGATAAAATCTATTATATAGTTCATGGAAATATAATTAGAGGTTTTACATTTTCAAATATTACATACCTTGTGAAAAAAGATTATTAAAAGTGCGATGTTTATGAAAAAATGTCTATACTATCTCATCCACTAGGAGGAGACTAAAAAGAACGTGGATGAGAGATCTATTACAGTAGGAAATTAAAGCAAGCCAATGGAGAGGTACCGCTGGGTACTGTTCTTCGTCATGCTTTTCACGCCATTCTGTATTATTTTCCAGTCAGCCAATACCCTGATTGTCAATTACTTGTATCTGACAGGTGTAGATGACAATATATAGAGAGGGAAAAAAAAGACCTCTCCACCGCATCATGAACCAAGAAATTTCACTCCACAAACGATAAAAGGGTTCACAAGATCTCATCTATAATCTGTGAAATATCTAGGGCACACAATTTCAAAGAACAGAGTCTCACCAGGCCAGAGTAATTTACAATCTTACATATATATATATTTTTATTTTTAATTAAAACCTTGGTATGTAATGGTGTTATATTAATGACAATGGTGTTGAAAAAAAATATGTAAGTAAAGGTAAGCTAAAAGAAAAAGTTATAAAATAACCATGATTTTCATGTTCATCAACATAAAATTTGGGGATTATAGACACTTTTGATCACAGATGATAGTGTCTTGCTCTTATAAAGTCCCCATAAAAAAAAATTCGTAGTTATGCTACTTTCCAAGTTATTAACTGAGTAGCAGATTAAAATATTTGTTAGAGCAAATGCTTAAATATTTATACATAAAAAAAATTTTTTTTACTTACGTGAATTAGCTTCGTGATGGAGTTGTAACTTCTTCTGCAAAGCTTAAACTCTAAATAAGTCTTAACTTAATAAATGAGTTAATTTTAATCGCAAGCTGGTTTTTGCCTTGAAACATTTTATCGACCAATCAACATGTGCTCAAAGAGCAATTTGGCAATTGGTTATATGGATTCATTGGAACTTAAATTGTTCATTACTATTAAAAACTCTATATCATAAAAATTCATTGTATTTTTTGTTTATATATCTTATACATGCAAATGATGATTAATATTAATAGTTACATAACAAGTGCTGACTTCGCATGTTAATTGGATAAACAAATAACAAAAAACGTTCACATTTGAAAAAAATAAGATTGTTTAACATTTCATAATAACATGAGCCATTATAAGCTATGCTAATGAAATACTTAACCATCAAGGTAATCAACTCAATCTAGAGTGACGTCACTTAGTTCGCCCGAGGGGGTGTTTTGAGGGCAAGAAATTCTCAAGGGGCTTCAGCTGTCTGTTGTCAGGTAAAGTGTTTCCTGAACGATTTTACCTTATTCAATGTGTTTTATTTATAGTGCTTAATAGCTGAATAGGAGAATCCTTTCAACATTTTTCTTTGATATGTCTTAGGAACGATGAGTTCTATGACTTTATCGATTTTACTTAGCTTTTAACCCTTGTAGTGCTGAGCTAATTTTCCACTACTTCCATGTTGTATTGACTAAGCTGCTCTTTCCAGCGGGTGACTCGTGCTGATGACTCCATCAACTTTCCGACCCATAACAACGGCCTACGGTCCGTGTGGACGAACTTTCCCCCGAAAACGTGCGGTCGGAAATGCTAGACGCCCACACGATCCCAAGCAACACCCTTTCCAGTGCGCTATAACGGGATTCCGTCTTTGTTAATCGTCTGCTGGCGTTTGCTACGGGACGCTCACTACCGTTACCTTCCTGTGATAATACCGCACCTAAGGCGTACTCACTCGCATCTGTGGTGATGTGAAATTTCAGCGTAAAATCGGGAAAGGCAAGGATTGGTTCTTCCTGGAGTTTTCTCGTGGCTGTCCGAATATTATTTTCAATTTTGAGGTGTGATCACGATGCTCTGTCCTGTCTTCTGCAAATTGTTTAGTGGCACAAGATATTCCACCATTTCCGGCACGAATCGGCGATAATAGTTGAACATTCCTAATAACCTCCGTATTCCTTTGACATCATTCGGAATCGCCATTTCTCTTATCGCCTCGACCTTCCGCATATCTGGTCACACTCCCTCTTTGCCCAAAAAATTAACCCCTATAAACCCAGTGACCCGGGCGAAAGGATTGCGGGAGAGTATGGTGATTTATGGGTGTATCACGACCGGTCGGATTATATGGGGGTGAAATTTTTGGTGATCCCTGCGAGGTTGATGAACGACGCGCGGAGGCTTTATCCGGCGGAAGTAAGAGGGGGTATAAGTGGAGACGAAAGACATCTCCGGAGAAGGCCCGGTGTGAAGGGGGAAAAGATCGGTGAGGATTATGATAACTTTTCGGTGGGTCAGGAAAGGTAGACTTATTAGGAGATGGATTTTTGCGGGGTACCAGCGAATGATGAGCCAAGGTTGGCGACTGGCTTGGTGATTCCCGAACGGGTAGTGGAGACGAATCTTGCAAGGTGGGAACAGTTGATGAAGAACTATGTCTGGGTTCGGTGGCGCTGTGGCGTTGAGCGGAATTGTCGTGCGGCTGAGGGGGCTTACATTCCGGAGACACTAACCGGGGAGAGCGGTGCGGTGAATTATGTGATGTATCCGGTCGCGGTGCGGGAGCGAATTGTTGTGCCGGAGGTTGAGCATTGGGCGCAAGTGACTCATCTGTTAGATCATGAGTCGGAGCGGTGTTTAAAGGTGAAGCGGCGGTGGTATCAGATTTACGGCGGGAAATATAGGTCAATAAATCGGTGAGCGTTGTAAAGTCTTCCGGATGCTGAAGTTTAAATTCTCTCTGGGTGACCGGAACAAGTTTCTAGAATGCGACAGTATACAATAAATAATCCCCCAGATTTGGAATGCTCGAAGTTTTTAATTGTTGAAATTTAGAAATATCCCCATTGAACCGGGGCAAATCAAGAGGTGGAAGGAGAATGGCCTGCGGGTTAGGTGTCGGGACAGCGGTATTACATAGATCTAATATCGTTGCTTCTAAATCCATGGCTTCTACCTGGGCCTGAATAAATTGTTCTTCAATGTCGGCTGGGATCGATCGTCCCTTATAACTTTTTTTTTTTTTTAATTTAATTTATTGATATTTACAACTATATGATTATAACTAGTAAATCTGCTGATATGTACATTTTGACATGAAAAACACATGTGGAGTAACTAGCCATCGGCAGCACTCCAATAAAGTTCTATAGTAGATGGTCTCGAGGCCATCTTCTTTCCTTATAACTAACTATATTCGATAATTTAGGCATTCTTGGCGGTAGGCATTTTTGAAATTAATTGCTTTAATTGATCAATATAATTTTGAGCTAAACAGGTTTCGTAAGTGTTCGCGGCTGTTTTACATTTTTTGGCGAGAAATTGAGAATAATTTAATAAGCTGATTAATATTGCCTTTTGAGATATACCCTTAAAATTAGATTGGCGACGATTGGCCATTTTGAACTATTAACACTTAATAAAAAACGGCTGAAAATAAATCACAATGAATAATAGTATTGACTAATGAGCCTTAAATTGAAACAATTGTAACCTAAATAGAATTGAATAGATAATCACATATGTGGCGGAAGTTACTTTAAACATTATGGCCGAATAACTAAGTAACAATGAGGCAATATGGCCGTGAAACACCAATGGTTCAGTATCTGCAGAGAAAAATGAATGCTCTTATTAAATTCCCGGGTTTCGGCACCAAAATGTACGGGCGTGATTAGACTGAATAGCAAAAAAAAAGGATAATAAAATATAATAGTAAAATAGAGTCGGGGTTTTTAAATAAATTGGCCAGATACTGGAACATGTGGTTTATTAATTTTAAATATAATTACAAGGTTAGGCTTACACTTAAGATAATATAGAAATTATCATTTTTATAAAGAAAGAGAAAAAAAAAGAAACATGAACAAATTAAAATATGAAAGAAATATTAATATAAGATTTGAACTTAATGAATAATTATAGGAGCACACTGACACTGGGCGATGTAGGCCACATGGTGATTGATTATAGAGTCTTTATCTCGAACAGCGAATGATATGATGTTGTCTTTGAGGTTATTAAATTGAATGAGAAAAGGCGGACTTACAGTTGAAGGGAAGGATTCGTTTCCTGAGCTCTGATAGTCTTTGGTTAGCAGGCGATTTCCTCAGCTCTGATTGTCTTTGGTTAGCAGGCGATCTGGTGGTATCAAGAGCGTATTTTTTGTATCTGGTGCTAGGCGATCTAGGGCTATGGGCGAATATCATGCGGTGAACGACGAGGTTTGCTTTTTGTCGAGCAGGCGATCTGGTGGTTTGCTTGGAGTCTGGATGCGAAGAGAAGTGAAGTGCGAGAGACGGAGTGGGGGAAACAAAGTCCCTTTTATTCGTCACCAAGGCAAAGTCTGTGAACGACACCCCTGGAGATTTAAATTTTTAATCAAATTTTTAAAAATGATTTGCGACCGAACATTCTCATTTATTTTTTTCAATAAATTAAGATAAACCTAGAATCCAAGTACGGAATCAAAAGTATCCGTATTATTAAAAATAAAATTACTCTCAGATTCCTCATCCTTCCAATTATTGCGGTCTGGAACCCAATTTCCTCTTTTACCTGCTTCTTGCCCCTTTTATTCTTGCCCTTCCTTCACTAAAACGTAATAGACAATCAAAAGTTTTATAAAATATTAATAAATTTAATTTCTTTTCTTGCTAAAACACTAAGAATATGAGAAGTTTCTCATTTCTACAACATGCTATTATTTTGCTGATTATCATTTTTTCTTAAAATGGTAGATTTATTTTCTTGTGTAAATTGGTTCATCTTTATTTATTTATTTTATGATTCGAAAATATAATTATGGAAACATTCATGTTTTTTCCATTTGAATAAACATTTAATTTTAACGATCTAATTATCCACGACTGGGAATCAAAGGGAAAGGGAAATTCGTGTAAACAGAAACACACAATATTTATTAATTACAATTATTTGGAAATAATAAACCATTGAAAAAAAATTTCCAGCTTTTTATTACTCTAAAAGGCACAAACTCACTCGCATGCGGAATCGCTGACTTTAAGGCTGCTTTTGTAAAATCGCTAAATGATTCCCTCTTTTATGTTATGTTGTTTATTGAAATGGGAAATGGATGTTTAATTAGGCTGAAAGGTCGAGGATTGAAAAACATGAAATAGCTTTTAAGCACATTTGAAAACTTCTTGCTTCTTAAGTTGGAACTTTTCATGCCAAAACTAGATTGTTTCCTTTTAGATACTTCTTACTGATGTTTTTTTTTTGTAACGTTGTAAACACTACAGAAGCAATCATAATAAGTGAAAAATATCTCTTGCTTTTTTATTTATATTTTTTTTTGAAGTCTATTGCTGTAAGGATTGTTGCCAAATTAAATGAGAGTTCAATTACAAAACAATACAAATTTAACATTAATTGTCCGAGATGTATAAAAAATACATAACAACAGCAATAGAACGTTTAAATAGAATTTTAGAACAAATTTGTTTGATGTTTAAAGTAAAAAAAAAACAACTTTACCAACATTTAAAGTTGCATAACCGTTAACATATAAGCATTAAACAATAAACTTAGTAAGGTATTTTTAAGTGACTGAATACCATTTTTGTTAATGTCTGACCTATAGTTTTTTTAATTAAAACCTAACTCTACATTGTCATTTATACATTATAAGCCAAGCAGTTTTTCTCACTTCAAGGCGGTTAAATATCAGTCAATATTTTCAAACACTCTAGCTATAATCTCAGGAATTATATTTTATTGATGTTATTTTTTCTTCTTCTAGAGCTTGAGCCAGTTGTGGCTGCATTTCTGTCTTCTAAATCTAACACATCAATATTAGCCTTCTCGTTTGGAAGCCATTCAAATCTCCTAAAAAATAAAAAAAATCAGCTAGTGTTTGCCCAAGGTGTGAAGAAAACAAATAATATCAATATAGGAATAATAATTAGTAACCTTGTATTGAAATTATTCTCTATCTTGAGTTTTCACGAAAAGTTTTAAAATGGACGTATCTGCTGTAAACCGAAAACATAAATTCTTCGAGGCTATAATTATTTTCTTTGTTTACTTAAGAAAGTAAAAGCTACTTAAAGTAGAATTAGAATGTTTAAAAAGCTGAAATAAACAATGTTCGAGCTTGATTAGACTGAAATAAAAAGGATAAAAAATAAAATATATTAGTAGGATAGATTCAGGGAATAAAATGATGAAGTCAGATACTGAAACATTTGGTTTATTAATTCTAAATATAATTACAGGTTAGGAATTTTACAATTAAAGAAATTATCACTTAAAGGTATGTAC
Source organism: Troilus luridus (assembly GCA_964056705.1). Classification (NCBI taxonomy): domain Eukaryota; kingdom Metazoa; phylum Arthropoda; class Insecta; order Hemiptera; family Pentatomidae; genus Troilus; species Troilus luridus. The sequence goes on along the minus strand of OZ057412.1, from coordinate 94,283,948 downwards.
AAAGGGAATGGTTAATTTTACAGAAGAATGATTTTAACAATGTGACGAAAAGAAAATGATTAAATCTTAATTATTATATCGTAATGATGATTCATATAAACGAGACATTAACACTGGGGGACAGGGCTACATGGCGATAGAATTTATAGTGCATGTTTCGTACAGTGAATTAAATATATTGTCTTTGAGGTTGATGGCCGGTGAACAGCTCCCTCTTACTAATTGAATGAAAAAGGTGAACTTACAATTGAGGCGAAGGATTCGTTTCCTGAGCTTTGATTGAATTTGGTTAGCAGGCGATCTGGTGGTATCTAGGGTGTACTTCTTGTATCTGGTGTTAGACGATCTAGGGCTATGAGGGAATATCATCAATGGCCTACATGTGGTGAACGGCGAGGTTAGCTTTAGTCGAGAAGAGTGGAGAGATATGGATAGTTTGCAGTCTTAATCGGAAGTCAAGTGTAGCGCGAGATGACGGAGTGGGGGAAACAAAGTCCCCTTTATCTGTTTCCAAGGTAACAATTGTGAACAAGAACAAGAGATTTAAATTTGAATTTATTAGATTGATTTGCGACTGAACAAACAATATCTATTAGTAAAACGAATACTATAAATTCGTTAAGGTATTTTTTTTAATCTACATTACTTCATTGTTCTTCATTCATTCATCATTCATTAGTTCATTGTGTTTTTGCACATATCTCAAAAATGTATGTTTACTATTCACCCCATTGAGAAATGTATTGAATGGAATATACCTTTTTAATGGTTATTTATTGCATATTTTCAAAGCAATTTTAATGTAGTATATCTTTTAAAGTAAAATTAATTGCAATTATTTTTAGTTGAACATAAAGTATTGACGATTTATCTGCATATATAAAGCTCTATAGCTCTATTTCATTCTAGCCTATAAATAAGCACAAAACTAGGTGTATCCTGACATATTTATAACCTCTAGCCGCAAAATCGAACATTTAGAACGGAAAAAACAACATTGACAGTGATAAATTAACTCCGTTTTTTTTTCTTCGATGGTGTGATTTAAATCTCTGCTGTTCCAAAACGTTAGTAAGAGTAGTTTAGGACTTTTCCTCTACTTTCAGAATATATTTTTATATGCATATTGGGTGGAGATAAAATCGTATACAAGGTAGTATAGCGATATATAAGGGGAATGAGACCTTATTGGATGTTTTATTTTTTAAATTTAAATCAGCCCATTCCTAATAATTTAAATGATCCATTGATTGGGACAAATTGCCATATTGGCTTCACTGCCCAAGGAATGATCTCAAGAAAGGTCAGATCCTTTGATCTGAATAATATTTAAATAATAAAATGGGATGCCACTCTGAGATCATTATACTTGAGATATAGTAAATCTATATCATTAATGAATAAGAGACATTTCCCTCTCTTCTCCAAAGGTTGACTAGGTTGACTGATTAGGAGTTGTTTAGTAAATATTGATAATTTTTCATCTAATTGAATAACATTATATTTATAGTGTCCTGAACATATTTACAAATTAAATTATAAATCTTCTTACAAAGAAAGAAAAGGGGGACCTTTTTGCTAGAAGTGACAGTCCACATGTTGAGTTGCCCGCTTCTTGCCAACAACTGTCCTCACCGGTATCTTAACCCTTTCAGCGCGAACCGTCGATAAATCGACTCTCTATTAATGCGTATAAATTGCGGAGCGTTGGAATATTGGAATAGAGAATAAGCGTTTGGTTTTAGGTATCGATCTGTGCGGACCTGTCGTAGCAGTAATTAATAAGGTACTTTTTTTCAGAAATCATTTCGCAATTTATGCAAAATATCTGAAAATTAGCTCAGCACTGAAAGGGTTAAGGGTAAATTTATTGAGCCTAAAGGACAGTTAAGCTACCTCCTCAATGACTCTAACCCTATTTATTTTGGTCCTCCTAATGTTCAAAATAGTGTCACATATTGCAAAATATACAGAAAAGGATCAGAATATTAGGTAAATTGTTCAAGTAAGAGAGGAGTGGCTCTGAGGTAGAGTACTGAGTTACCATGCCGGAAATCCTGGTTCAATTCCCGCTGCAGGCCATGATTTTTATTTAGTCTGTTTGCAGCGGGAGATGGATCATATAGGATCTAGGACCCTCCTGGGGCCCACCCAGCCTCTATAAAATATTATAAAAATAGGGTACCCAAAATAAGGGGGAAAAATCTGGCGGTCGAGCGTGACCTAGGACAAGTCACCTCCTTGCAGAACCGTTGTCCATGAAACAGTACAGTCTCAGTGATGTACTGAACCCCAGACCCTTCATGGGTTGTAGTGGTACAGGTTTTTTCAAGTAAAAATAGAGGATTGAGTGTTGAATCATACTCGTAATAATAACTTTAAATTTTTACTCAATCATTAATACTTTCACAAAAATGATGGCAAGAAAAGCCTAGTGAACAGGACCTTTAAGCTATTGATCTATGGAACTCTATAGTACTTAAGGATTTGGAAGGTTTAAGGCTGGAAACATGGCTTTCGAGTTAGCAACAAAAGGAAATAATTGATTTAATAAATGAAAATGAAAACAATTATAATAAATAAGCTATATATTTATATACAAGAGGAAAGATAAACCTATGGTTGGTGGAGGCCTGGTTTCAGTTATTCCATTACAGCATTGCTACTAATATAATTAATGTACCTTAATTTGAATACTAAGAATTTCATATTGATTTCATGACATTAAAAGTGACTGAGAAATAATATTCATAATTAAAAAATATAATAATTTATATGTATACATGTTTTGTTTGGGGAGGAAACGGTTAAATTTAAAGCTTCAGAATTGCCCATTGAACATCACAGGCATCGGCAACCATGCTACCACTAGCAAGACGAAAATGGTTTCTTGTACTTTGACCCCTAAACACACTCGAGACAATTCTATATCCGCAGATGCTGTTAGTCTCCATGAAATTTGTGCAGAGTTACCGGTTACGACGCTCTCAAATGAATTCAAATATCGATGTTCCTCCATTTTATTGGCCGACCCGGCTTTCGACTTAAAAGGGAAAATAGATTTATTTCTGGGTGCGGATCTTTATCCCGAAATCCTTTCCGACGACAATAGTTCCGTCATCAGGGATAATCCCCTGAAAACGAATTATGGGAGCTACATTTTATGAACACCCACCGCAAAACGCCCTCTGGCCAAAATATAGTTTCTCCTCCTTTTAGAAACACCAAGACTTCAAGTCTGGGAGATAACCGGGAAACCGCTCATAAACGACTCCTGAATATAGAGAGCAGACTGAAGCGGACAAATTTAGAACCTCAATATTATCCCTTACTTCTAGGAGTATTTGGACATGTCACACATGAAATTAGCTTGCCAACCCTCGTCGTATGTCATCCCACATCATGCTGTGGTAAAAAGTACCAGCTCTAAATCGAAACTCCACGCAGTTTTCGACGCTTCGGCCAAGGCTTCCCATGGATTATCATTGAATGACCGCTTATACATCGGGCCGAAGTTTCAGCGGGACTTGACGAATATAAAAATTAAGGCTAAAAATAGAGTCGGCTCCCTTAAACCAAGCCTTACAATTCCCAGATTGGAACTCTTTGCATGCTTGCTGTTAGCCCGGCTAATTTAATCCCTCGAAAAGTTCCGAACCGCCATTACCATCACAGCGACGCATTTATTTACGGACTCTACAGTCGCTCTCTGCTGGATCCACACTCCGCCACACCAATTGAAACATTCATCGCCAATATGGTAACCGCCATTGTAGAGATCATCCCACCTGACCTTTGGGGCCACTCTTGCAGTCAAGATAAGCCAGCTGTTTGTGGATCACGAGATCTAATGCCTCGCACGAGGATGCAGTTTTCTCAGTGGTGGGAAGGACCTCCATTTTTGCAATTACCTCTAAACAGATGGCCAGATTCTTCCTGAAATCAAAGATGAGACTACTGTGATGATAGCCACCACCAAACCGAACGAACTTTTCATCGCTCCAACGCCTCAAAAACGTCTTCGCCTATGTTCTCCGCTTTGTTAACAATTGCCGCACCGCAAAATCTCATCGTAAACCCGGCGTACTGTTTGTTTCAGAACTCCGAGACAGCATGAATTTATGTGTCCGTCTATCCCAGGAACAATACTTCCATAATGATCTTAAGACTATGCCTCTCGAACAAATGTCTCAAGCTATTAAACCGTTATCACCTTTTATTGACAAGCTGGGTTTTCTCAGGGTGGGCGGCAGGCTTCGGCAATCAGATCTCACGTATGATCCCAAGCACCCCCTCATTTTGCACAAGAAATCGCATTTAGCAACCCACATATGTGACTGGTATCATCAAACCACAATCCGGAGGCCCTCGCGTAATGCAGGTGTTCATTCAACGAAAATTTTGGATACCAGGACTTCGTCAACTAATCAGGATGCGCATATTTAGGTGCCTGCCATGCTACAAACTCAAGGCCAAGGCAAACCAACCTTTAATGGCAGATTTACCACCTTCCAGATTTTGCCAGGTCCGCGCTTTCACCAATATTGGGATTGATTTTTCTGGCCCTTTTCAGATTGAGGAAAGTAACCACCGTAAGGCTGTAATTTCTAATGGTTGCATTTGCCTCATCGTATGTATGGCCACTAAGGCGATCCATTTGGTAGTCGTCTCCGATCTTAGCACCAGTGCATTCCTCGCTGCGTTGGACCGCTTTATGGCCCGTCGTGGATTATGTTCTAATATCTACAGTGCCAGCGGTACAAACTTTCTCGGGGCGTCCCGCGCACTAAAGAAAGTACACCATGTTCTGGAGAGACACGCTGAAGATATTCACGACAATTTAGCCAAAACTGAGGTTTTTTGCCATTTCAATCCGCCCGTGGCACCTAATTTTGTTGGTATTTGGGAATCTGGTGTCAAATCCATGAAGCGCCACCTAGTTCGTGTTATGGAAAATCATGGCGTTATGGACACTCAACTATGAAGAATTCACCTCGCTGATCAGCCCCATCGAAGCCGTTCTTATCAGCCGTCCCCTTTGCGCCATTTCGACGGTCCCCAACGATAATGTTGACTATTTGAGCCCTGGACACTTCCTCATTGGAGGACCACTATTGGCTCCGCCGGAAGAGAACTTGACTGACACCAATCTACACCGCTTATTCCGCTGGCAAGTTTTCCAACAATCGCTCCAGAGCTTCTGGAAGAGGTGGAGTCATGAGTACCTCCAGACTATGATCGGACGACCTAAATGGGCCCAAAATTCCCCGAATCCTGCCATAAGCGATGTGGTTATGATTGTTGGTCATAACACCAAGCCTTTGCAATGGCCCCTGGGAAGGGTTGAAAAACTTCTACCTAGTCGTGATGGAGTAGTACGGGTGGTGCAACTACGAACCTCCTACGGTTCAATTACACGGCCTACTAATAAATTGGTTCCCCTTCCAATAAACTAAACTTTACTTTACTTTTCGTATATTTATATATAGTTTTTTTTTGTACATATTTTACATTGCAAGTTCGCTTCTTCTGTTCTAAAGTTTCATGTTACCTAATTACAAAATTGCTATCATTTTTGGGTGGTTGTTATGTTTAGTTCTTTGTTTAGTTTTTTTTTTATGATTTCTAATTTTTTTGTATATAATTCCGGATCAGTTTTGTTGTTTTTTGAATACTGAGCCCAAAACAAATCGAAAAAAACTTGCTAATTCCATGCCCGTTTAAACAAACAAATAAGAGACGGGAGATCGTGATACTTTTATTCTTTACTCCATTCTGATATTTTGTCAGTTGTCGTTTATGTGTTTGATTATATAGGAAAGCTCAGGTATTTCTAAATTAAACGTTTTATAAGATTAATGAAATTTATAAATAACATACGTTGACATAGGAGATATCATACACAGTTTCTCGGTACTTAACTAATTTGAACGTGTTGAGGTCAAACTTGAAAGCTATTGTTAATTTTAATATGTATTTGAACTAGATATTAAGAAAGCGCAGTAGGTTTGTTTATGTACAAGCTGCCTATTCAAAACGGAAACGAATACTAAACTCAAGCCGGCTGACGCTGATTATCGCCAGTGCAGAGTCCCCAGCCTACAGCTTCAGTTCGCTGTGTGCACACACTGACTCAATTTCGGGACCGTGTCCTCATGTCATTAAAAACAAGAAACACCTTTTCGCATTGAAACAGTGGATGTGATTCCGTTTATTTTTTTACTCACAGCAGTGATATGTTTTTCTTTGTTTTTTCTTATCTATAATTATTTTCTTTCGAATTAAAATTTACTTTTTTTGCATGAAATATTTTTTTTAAGGTTTTAATTACAATTATTTGTATCACACTACAATTTATTTTTATTAGTATTTGTTTCGTATGAAATATTATTATTGTTTATTTTTTGTTCTTTAAAGAAATATTTACTTTGCATCCACAATAAATATCTAATGTTATTTTTTTTATAAAGTCTGATTGTTTATATTTTGTTTTTGTTTTTTATTTAAAAATAGCCCTTTGCACTATCCAGCCATCACATATGTTGCGTTGGACAAAAGTAAAGGCCCTTTTGAGCCCCTAAGAACACGCAACAGAATGTACTCCTTAGTTGATGATCATCATGTCATGAAATATTTTATATAAATTTTATCATAAGCTATTATGTCTACATTACAACTTATAGTAATGATATAATAACTCTAATAATAATAATAATAATAACCTGCGAACCTGTTGCCTTTAAGACGTGAACAACTTGTTGCGATTTTCAAAGGTAGTATACCCATTAGGACTAAGTTGCTTTTCCAAAGATATTATAGTTTATTCTAAAGATTGGCAACAATTATTTATAGCCTTTTTAATAAAGAAATAATCCAAACTGGATTTCAGCAAAATCATTCGGATTATTTTACCTGCTTCTCCTTTATAATTACCAGCCATTATTCTCGGTTCAAAAATTATTATTGAATGAAATATCAATGGATTGATTGATCACTACTGTTTTATGAATCCTTAATCGAAAATCATCTCAAGATTTGGGTACTTTTTTTATTGAAAAGCATTGCTATAGAAAGTATATTGAAGATTACCATACTGAAATAAAGTTTAAAACATAAAAGCATGAATAAATTAAGACTTATACAGTGTTAAGTCGCTGCCTGTCCTACGAAGTCCTCCATTATTTTAAGTTTGCAATATTTCTGGGAATCAAAGAAAAAAATTTCCATTGCTCACTTTGCACTTATTAAAAGAACAGTGTAGTATTTCAGTTGGCTTTTCAGAACTTATAATCTACTTTAAAAAAATAAATTTTTAAAACTGTTTTAATTAACATTTTTAGTTAGAAGTTAAGTTAAAATTTTTCTTGGAAATTACAAAAGTTAATCAAAACTGACTTAGACGTTCTATTTTTTTTTTTATCTAATGTAAGAACCCATGAACAGTTCAATACCCTATAAATACTGAAATGTTCCTAAGGTAACGGTTGTGCAGGGAGGTGCTTTGTCTAAGGTCATGCTCAACCGCCGGGATTCCCCCTCTTTAGGGATAGCTGCATTATAGTGTCAGGATAATCCTCAGGAGGGTCTGCAGATTCCAAATGTTCCAACCGTTAGCAGATAATTGATTTTTTAATTAATCCGGATTTGAACCTGGAATCCTCAGTACATCAATATAGCGCTCTACAAATTGAGCCACCCACTCTTTTGATGGAACCCATTCGATAATTTAAAAAAATATATTGAGCAGGAGTAAATCATCACGATGTCACGATTAATCAGCCATTCTTCTTCAAAAAAATATAGCACTGCATTTAGACATGTTAAAACGAAATTTTTCTATTTTTAATAAAAACAAGATTGACCTTTTTTGAAATAATTTTTGATCTTTTAATATTGTGAATCCTTTATAAAATGTAACAGGTGAAACGAACAAAATTGATTACACGTTCATACCTCAAAGCATAGGTGATACGATCGTATTTTTAGATGTGAACAAAGAGAAGGTACTTAATTGAATAATTGCAAACTCGCGAAGCACATAATCCACTAAAGGGTTGCCTCTTGATTCGAAAAAAGAATGAGAACTTGATCCACATTTTGTTCAAGCTCACATGAAAAATTGGAAGCTTAGGGATTTTCTTTTATTTGTTATTTATTTGGATTATTAATTATTTGTCGTTTTAGTTTTGTTTGAGAGAATTGTAAGTAAAGGAAGTGTTGATTTCACGGAATACATATTAATTCTCTAATTTTGAAAAAAAATTTCAATAGTTTTTTCTGAGGATAGGGCAGCTGACCCCTCAACTCATCCACCAACCTGGAGGACCAGCAGCTGATTGCGACCCTAGGCCCGAGCCATGGGGTCGTTTCTTCCTACGCCAAATTGTAGAAATGGGTGCATAATCTGAAAATAAATAATCCAACTCAGAATTTAGTAAGGTTTATAAATTTACTCTATTCCGTTATCACGGTTTTATAAGGATATGATTTATTTAACTTTCATCTTCTCATCTCCTTATGCATTTCCGAAATTTGATTATTGGAATTATAAAGATTTGGAGCATCTCCCACATTCAATTTCCATTACTTTTAATTTATTTAGCATTGCTTAATAATGTTAAATTATATGAACTTAAAACTAAATCAAATGAAAGATGCCTGAATATTACTCATAGCCTAAAAGCATATAAAACTTGTATCAAGAAAATAAAAAAAATAAAACCACTAAAACTCATGGAGGGTCGTGGATTAAGTACATGGTGGAGACTGTACTGTTTGACAGTAGGTGGTTTGTCCTAGATCACGCTTAACCGCCAGACCCCCCTTTTTTGGGTACCCACTTTACAGAGGCTGGATGGTCCCTAGGGGGATCCTAAATCTCGAAGGATAGATCTCTGGTCGCTAGCAGATTAAATAAAAGTCTGCCGGCGAGCTGTACCACTCAGCTACTCCGCTCCCTAAGAAAATAGTTGTGATTAGAAAAAAAAGAAAGAAAAGAAAAAGTGAACTCATAAATTATATTTCTTGTCACCTGGAGAATTCCATTTATCGAATACGGATTAGATAGGATACATATATTAAATGGCTCCATCTGTAGAAAATAACCTGTCGTGCGTCACCTTTCTCGGTTATCCTGTTTGAGTTAGCAGTAATGATAGAAATCCTATACCCCTCTGTCATGATCGGCTCTCTCGGCAAACAAGTCAGTTTTCTGTCAAGGATCTTCTCAAGTCTCCGTTTCATACCTCTGAGACGTCGGCAACTACTTTGAGCGTTATCGAAATCGAACTATGACACGTGTAGACAGAACAAAGGAATGATCCTACTACAGTCTACTACGTTAGAATATAATATTAAATTATGTTGATAATATATTTAAAAAAAAAAAAACTGTACCCCTACAATCCATGAAGAATCTTTGGTTCAGTACAAGGGAGAGTTTACTGTTTCTAGGACAACGGTTGTTCAGAAAGGTTTTTTTTTAAAGTGTTTGAAATCATAGTCAACAGCCTGGGTTTTCCCTAATTAACAGTACGCACTCTAAAGAGTTGAGCTCTAAAGGGGGTCATTAGATCCTACGAGATCCAACCAAGGCTGTTAACAGATTAAATAACTATCTGCCACCTCCAGATTTGAAACTAAACCTCCGGCATTGTAACTCAGTGCTCTACCAAGTGATCTCGGCTCCGTTTAATATTTTTTACGATAAGAAAATAATATATATATATATATATATATATATATATATATATATATATATATATATATATATATATATATATATATATCAGTTTTTCTAGAGAACTAGAAACACAAGGACAATAACAAACATTACATAGTTATTAGTCATTACTGCTCAGTAATTCTAACAAGAGATAGCAGTGACTCAGTGCAAAAGTGTATGGCTAATTGAAGAGTGCTTTTCCCACCGACGAATAATGGGGTTCAAGGCAATGACATATATCAATATATGTCATTATATTTTATTTTTTGTTGATTGTTATAATTCTTAAATATTTTTATTTGAAAAGAAACGATATGTTAAGAGCCGACATAATATATGTCATAGCTACTCGGGGTTGGCAGGAGCATTAGAACTTACATTTCTTTCCTTGCCCAGACCTCCAGGTGAATATTAAGGTCCTGAAAAACCACAACGCGATTCCCAATAAAAATACGCTGTGGTAAAGATACGTTAGTATATTCCAGTAGGCTGACGGATCTCACTATTCTCGGAGGGATGAAGAAGAAGAATTTGACCGAAGAATGACATCGGGTCCACACTTCTACGTAGTATCATTGCTCAAACAATGAACTGAGAGAAAAGTAAGATCCTTTGATCTGAATAATATTTAAATAATAAAACGGGATACCACTCTGAGATGGTTACCATTGAGGTACAATATTACTGTATCATTAATGAATAAGAAACAGATCCCTCTCTTTTCTAAAGGTTGACGTGGTTGACTGACTAAGAGTTTTTTGGTAAATAAAGATATTTTTTCATCTCCTTAAATAACATTTCATTTATTGTGTACTGATTATAGTAACAAGGGGGAGCCCTTTCGTTATATGTGACTGCCTACATCTTGCCTACGACTACCTCCGTCCTGTATCTTAAGATATTCTCTTATCTCCAGGTCCTGTTCCAAAGGGACACGTATACTACCTGCTCAGTGACCCTTTACCTATTTATTTATCTGCGCTTCCGCCCGCCACGAATCCTAGCCAAGCTTGAACTCCATTCACCACCCCGGAATTAGGATATCGACAGGTACTTTTCGAACAAGTCCCATCCTTAGCCTGTGCACCGAAGCCGGTTTTCCTCCCCTTCTGTTTAGAAGACAGAAATTGGCTATCAGTTATGTATCCAAACTATACTTACAAACTGACCATCCAACTCATAAATATATATTTAAACCTAGGTTTACTTCTGCCTTCCATAATAACCCGAACTCGACTCTCCCTCTCGCAGAAAGAATCTCATTTGCAATCGCCTTTCTTAAAGACATATTACTCCATAATATAATAGATAAATATACACCACCCTGGACTTACAGACCACCCAAAGTATTTCTAAAGCTGTCTAAGTTCCGTAAACAAGACACCCTGACCGCAAAATATAGAAAAATGTTCTGTGAACTGCTACAATCTTTACCACACCACACTGCAATATATAAAGATGGCTCAAAGTCTGACACCTCAACTGGATCTGCCTTTATTACGCCCAATTCAACCCATAAAAACAAGCTACACCACCTCTGCAACGTCTATACCGCCGAACTAAATGTCATAGCATCCACATTACATTTCTCCATGACAAATATACAAACCGAAAACATAGTAATAATCTCCGACTCAATTAGCGCCCTCCTGGGATTGAACAATATGTACTCACACAACACCATAATCCGACGGATTCACGAATATCTAATAATGCTAAACCACATAAGCAAAAAAATATTCTTCATCTGGGCCCCGGGACATGTGGGTATTGTGGGGAATAAGATGGCTGACAACGCTGCTCGAGCAGCTCTAACCCTCCCAGGTAGAGGCACAGCTTTTCTAACCGCCCAAGAATTTGCTCGCCCCCTTAAAGAATGTATAGATAAAATATGGCAAGCAATATGGGATGAAAGTCCAGCCGGCAAATTGAAGTGTATAAAAAGGGAAGTTAAGCCTTTGACTACATCTAATCGCAGTGAACGCCATGAAGAAGTTGTTATTGCTCGCCTCAGAATAGGACACACCCGGCTTACCCACGCACATCTCATTACAATTGATGCACCTCCGATATGCCCTAGGTGTAATAAAAATCTTAGTATCAGACTTATATTTGAGGAATCCTACTTCTATAAAAAAATACTAAATCAGCTCAAAATACCACTCGATGTTAGGAGAAGCACGTAGAGACAGCAAATCTGAAATCGACAAAGTTGTGAAATTTATTACAAACTGTAAATTCATAACCAATGTTTGATGATCCATTATCCCTACTATAGATGCAATTGTTGTTTTTTTCGATTGTTTTATTACCTTATTATAGATATACTTTTTTGTTAGTATGTGTGTGTCTGTATGTATTTTTGTTTTTTAAGATAATTAAATATAAAAATAAAAAATCTACTAGCGTTGATGACCCTAGGGTTTTTCGCCTCTAAGCAACAACAAACAACAAACCTATTTATTTAGATAAGTACCAACGTTCAAAATAGTGTCTCATAACGCAAAACATTAAAAAAAAAATCCTAAATCAAGCAGAACGATTTCGATAATAATTTTTTCAAAAGTAAAACTAAGAATTTGAAAAACTACACATTCATCATACTTATACTTATGCATCACAGAAATGTGAGATAATTTAAAAACTGTTAGAGCGCTGAGTTGCCATGCCTAATGTCCTAGGTTCAAATCCCGCTGTTGGCAAGACCTTTATTTAAACCACCCTCTATAAAGTGAGTAGCCAAAAAAAGTTTGTAAAAATCTGGCGGTTGAGCGAGATCCTGAACTTCCATTGCCTAAGAAACAGTAAAGTCTCTACCATGTACTGAACCCCAGATCCTTTACGGGTCGTAGTGGTACAGGTTTTGTTTTTTTTACTAATAGTTTGAAATAAGTCATATATTTACTAGTATGATACTATTTTTATTAATTATTTAGCCGCATGTAGTACACACTAAAAACTATTCCAGCGCAAAGTAAATGACATCCCAAGACAATCATGATGACACGCCAGACAACTCCCATATAGTGCTACCTAAATGAGCTGGCTGGGGGAGCTCCTCTGTTAACTATTCATGTTGATATCGTCCCGGGGGAACTGCCACAGGTTATTGCTTCCTCTCTACTCTTTTTCAAGCCAAGTCCTTATTAGTTCATTCTGTTCAATGTTTACGAAATCAGGTCGTTTACGAAATAATTTTTTAGTGGAGCTAGACATCGTAATTTAGAGGAGTAAAAGTTCAAAATAAACTCGTTAGGATATTCTTTATTCTTTACTTTTCATAGGCGCAACTGTGTATCAACCAAAGTTGATCTAAGCGTTTGTTTTTCTCTTTCTTGTTTGGAAATAATCAATGTGATCAATTCTTGAGCAGGTCTCATGGCCATTGTCTTTTTAATCTATTCATACAAGTCCGGATAACAGGGAGTACGAAAGAGGAAGAACATATGGATTTTGGTGATTTTGTGTTGATGAGTGGAATATTGTGTATTTGTTGTGGATATATGATTTAATAGTGAGAATGTCGTTGTGTATAGTGTGATTCGAAATAAACCAAGGAGCATTAATTATTTTTTTAAGGTACTTCGTCGTTGTCAATTTCGACTGCTGGACACGAAGTTATCTGTATGGAGAAGCTTACACAAATCCGAGCGAATTTTCCCCAAATACATAAATTAAAGCTATTAAAAAAATCATCAGCAGCAGGTTAGGGTATATTTGCATAAAGAACAAAAATTAAAAACGTAAAATTTTATAATTCAACAGTACTGCGAAATTTAGAGGTTATAATGAGTATAAGTACAAAAGTTATGGTTACATATTGGGTTTACATATGGTTACATATACATACAACTGTCTTGAGAGTATTGGGGAGCCAGCTCTGGCGAAGTGTGTCCTTTTCTCGCCCTAGTTTGCCTGGTAGTGAGGCTTATGTACATGAGATGCATGAGAAAATAAAACAATTGTGAGGCGAGAAGGCTATTGTGGAAAGTAGCGAGTGATGAGCGATACAGAGTGGTCTACTTCCCCCCTGACCACACTTCACTAACTCTCGTAACTGACTGACTGATCGCTACTAGGCACGTGACGTATGAGGTAAAGTACGAGTGCCCAAGCCGACCATTTACGAACAAAGAGGGACTATTATTATAGAAATATAAAATCAAAAATAGCTATTGATACCCGGGGAGCGGAGTGGCTCAGTGTTAGAGCACTGAGTTGACATGCCGGACATCCTGGTTCAGATCCCGCTGCAGGCAGTACTTTTATTTAGTCTGTTTGTAGCGGGAGATGGATCATATGGGACCTAGGACCCTCCTGGGGCTCACCCAGCCTCTATAAAATATTATAAAACAGGGAACCCAAAATAAGGAGGGGAAATCTGGCGGTTAGCGTGACCTAGGATAAGTCACCTCCGTTGTCCATGAAACAGTACAGTCTCTACCATGTACTGAATCCCAGACCCGTTCACGGGTCGTAGTGGTACAGGTTTTTTTTTATTGATACCTGACAAACCCTTTATTAAAATTGAAAAGCCTGGGGGTCGAGTTTGATATCAGTCTTACTACCTTCCTTGGAAACTGAGGGGTTTCTAAGCTACAAGTTCAACGTTGAAGAAATAGTACAAACTCAACCATTTACTGATTAAAATACCCTTCCTTTTTGGTTGTTTTGGCACATTTATAATTGTTTACTAATTTAATTTGTTTTACTACGTTTTTTTTATGAGGGTACTATAACATCACTAGTAATGTCGTCCCGGATTAGGAGATAAATCGATTTGATATTAAAATTTTATAAAATCTTTTCTCAATTTTATTTAGTATCTTATTTCCATACGTTCACATACTATTTCTTTTGACTATGTGTCAAGCTTAGCCAGTACTGATTTTTCTATTCTATGATTTCCCTTTAATATATTCAAGTTATTTTGCAATACTTTTTATCAGCATAAGTTCGCAAAAAAAAAATATTACTTTACAATTCAGAATTGTATAATATGATTTCAAAATTATTTGTTTTATTTACATTGTATATATTTTTCACCATTGAATTTTTTTTACACACTATGCAGTGTTATATTTTATATACTTTTATGTATTACATACTTCACATGCTTGTATTTTTAACTTTATATGATTAGCATTTTATTTCTTTTCCCCAAATATTTTTTTTGGTTGGTTGTTATCTTAAATATCCACTTTAGCTCTTACCGTATATACCTCATTATATATATACCCATTGTTTTTAGTAATTATTTGTCATCGATCTTTTATTTTTTAATTATTTTTTATAACATTAGAGACTTACCCTAAACCTTTTGTTTTCCTTTTAGGGTCTTATTTGTCCATCTTTCCTTTAGCTTTAAGGCTTAAGCAAATTCGTAAACTAAGTAGACTTCAGTTACTTAGTAGAAGTAAATTAAGTTAACTTCCTTTTATAAGGGTAATCGTATCTTTATTTATTTTTATTTTTACTATTTAAAATTCCGTTTCTCCAAATATTTATCATATCTTAATGGTTTAACTGTATTTTTTAAATTTAATTAATTTTACGCGTTTAGTTTTTTATATCATGGTATTCTGATGCAGACCAATGAGTTACTGGTAATACTTTTATTATTTATGGTTTTTATCTATTTATATTTGTAGGTATATAATGTAAATTTTTTAAAGTTATTTGTTGTTTAATGCATTTCATTCCTAAGCATTCTTCCTTTCTATTTTCTTATGGTTTGGCGAAGATCTATGATTAGGATTAAAAAGTCATTTAAGTTCCATTTTTTTCTAATTATTTCGTATTATTCATGATTACGGTCCTGTTCATAATATGCAACAAAAAAGTTTCAAAATTTATTTGCGGGACATCGGATGATGACTTTATGAAGATTATTTGCCCCGTTATCCGTCCCGCACAACACTGAGGATATGAAGGTTCTGAATATCACTTATCCTTAAAAGGACTGGCAGACAAGATATATTGTCTTTCATAAACATACATGGGCATAAAATAATATGTATATTTTATGTTCAGATAAAATAAAGTATTTATTGTAAATGTGGAAGAAAATGGTCCGGGTGGGGTCAATAAATTTCTCTTGGATGCGGAGAAAAGTTTATTAATTAGCCAACGTTTCGACCTACTTTGCAGATCTTCTTCAGGGCTGTCGCGGGGGGGGGAGCCAGATAGGTCCGTCCAAGCTGTAATCACATCACTCTCTAACCAAGTGAAAAAAAAAATTAACCTCTACCCGGACCATTTTCTTCCACATATATTATCAAGGTCAAAATTATCATTCAATATTTATTGTAAAATTCGGTCGTGTAGCGGAAAGACTTGTAGTTAGAACCAGTAATCATTTTGTAATTTCTATAGTCAAATCGTTAAAAAAAACAACTATTTATAGGTCAATGTTTAACAAAACTGGCTAAAACAAGTAAATAAATTTCATAAAACCTTACTTTAGTTAGTGAACACAACATTGCATTGACAAAAGAAGAATCACTGCTTCCGTTGTTTATTCTCTTCAATGCAAACTTTATTTGTGCACAATTCTGCCACATTGAAAGCACTCTCTGCCAAAGAACTTAAGAAGATGCGAGGTATTTTTCATCAAATTGCAACATTCTTTTTTATTTTATTTTTATTTATTTATTTTTTGGGAACTAGCCAACAAAAGACCACCCAGACATCATATTTTTCGCTCTTTCTTTCTTATTCTCAAATAATCCTTCATTCACTCTGAAGGGTTATTTTTTAGTGCATATGTAATTATTAATTTAATTGAATAATTTTGCAATTTATAATCAGACTGACTATAAATTATAATATAAATTGTATTGTAATTCTATTATACACATTTAAATATTAAAATTTTGAAAACTAAATTTATCTACTAAATGATACATTGGGAGGATTCATAGTTTCGTTGGACCAATCGTAATGCCTGACCACACTCCGCAATAATCTCGCAGCTAAAGTCAAAGTAACTTGGCTTGGATGTTTTATTACATCCACCATATTCTCTTGACCTTGGTTAATCTGAATACCACCTATTTCAGTATACAGTGCTCAGAGCCCCCCCCCCCCACGAATCCTCGTGTAACATAACCAATAATAAGTTTTGGAGGGCTATGATCGTAGTTATGCTGAAGCCTTTTAGTATCCCTCGGCTCTTTTTACCTGGTCAATCCTTTATTCCTCTACAACTCGCAGTAACTAAAACATTAATACCATTTTAAAAGCGTTCAGTTTTATTTCTCTTTTCTATTTAGTCCAGGATCTATAGTCCATTTTTGCACTTGATCAGTATCAAGTTGAATCTTCGTGAATAGCTTCGTTTCGAAGAGACGGCCAACAATTTCCTGTTCGAAAATTCTCGTTTGTGGTAGCTAACGGAGGTAGCAAGGATAAAATATGTCGATTTGATGATTCTCAAAAATTTATTACTAACTGGTTTTTTTTTTGTTAAATCTCAAGATGATTATCTAAATTATTTGAAAAAAATATTTTTCCTACGAAATGTATGGTTTGATCAAATAGTCCCCTCTTTCCAACATGTATCGATACCGAGGTCATAAAAAATGATTACTAACCAGCTGATTTATGTTTACTTCTTCTTTTTTGACTTCGTTATCGATAGATATTGGAAGGAGGGGACTCTTTGATCAAACCACACATTTCACCCACTGGTTTCTAAGCTTCCGAATTCCACCCTAAATTTCCTCATCATCTGGTGGGTCATGAAGCTAACATTATTTGTAACGATAGTTTGAATCGGAACTGTCTTCCAGGGAAGGGTGCTGAACCCTTCCCAGCATACGTTTAAATTAGTTATCAATTTTCCATCTTTAAATCCCTTTTTCTGGACGTTAATAGTCTTGTAGATAGCTCTAGTATTATCTTGTCTACTTAGGACCTCAATCTCTCTTATTATGCAGGTTTTAATATTTTCCTCTAATTTTAACGCTCTATAGCTAGAAAAAGCCTGACGATTCATTCCCTAAACATTTTCTTCTATGCCTTGTTTTTCCTCTATGTAGTTTCCTGGCATTCTTGTATAAACCGTTCAGACCTCTAGGATGGCTCCTCTAAGCCCCAGCACTTCTTTAGCATCTAGCTTAGTTGTATTCTTATATTGGCACCATACTTTAACAACGTCATTCTCTTCAAACCCTACATTGCACCCTTTTTGAAAACTAAATTGTATACCCAGACTTCTAGCAGCTTCCGACCATTTATTAGATATGCTATGATGCCATAATGTGAGCCGGTAACTCATCTAGGTTTCTAATTTTGGAATATATGATAGCTAATACGACCACTGGAAGCATAAAAAGCTATTACTGAACACTTCTACTGATTAGAACGTAGTCAATCCTGCATCTGGAGTTATTGTCTGGAGAAACTCAAGTAGTCTTATAGATGTTTTCCTGTCAAACATGGTACTCCCGGGAGCCATATTTTTAGATGCGATAAAGTTCACCAACCTAGTCCATTGCCATTTGACATATTGTCTATCTCATTCAACCTTGGACCTCAGTACTAAATCTCCACCTAAAACTATGTTTATTTGACGATGACACACCTCGATAGAACTTTCTATAGATTTTATATCTTCTTCCGCGACCTGTCTTGGTGCGTGGTACGAAATTATAGAATAGTTTCTACAATCTTCTTCGGAATCTGCCTTTAATTCATAACTTACAGATCCGGTGGTTAACAGCTTCGAAATATATTTCTAGTTGTCTCATTCTGCCACCAACAATAAAGCCTTTTCCGAAAATATGTTGGTCCTTGTGACAACTGCAGTAAATGGTGTAACATTTTATCTACATTATGTCCGATCCTGTCCGTCTCCTCTTTTGGATCGCTGTCACATCCATCAAATACATGGACAATTCATCCAATCGTACCTTCAATTGTTCTATGTAATACAAGAAGGACATTCTATGTGCTAATTTAAAATCATTGATAGAGGCTGGTTGATATCTTTAAGACTCTCCCAATCCGAGGCTACTGTTTCACAGAAATCATTTTTTTCTGAGGGAGGGTAGCTGGCCCCTCCGCTCAACCCCCAACATTCAGGACCAGCAGCAGATTGCGACAATATGGCTGGGCAATATCGTAGTAGTTTAAAAGTCTACTAAGAAAAATAATTTTAATAAGTTTAAAAAGAAAATTAAAAAGATGAACAAAAGAAGAATGAAATGAAATAAAACATTTCACATCAATGAATAGCATTAAATATAATTGATCGCCCTTTGAACATGAGCTTAAAGTAAATTCTAACTCTCTTCATTCAACAAACTTCTATCTTAATTTCCAGAGAATGTGTTCCTCCCAAAGGTCCTCTCTAAATTGCAATAGGATAGGGCAAATTGCTACAAAATGAAATACATAATCTTAAGTCCCACAGAGAGCACTTATACTTTCATCTAGTCTCCAGTTTCACGCTTAGGTTGTGTATTGTCCTCAGTGTTTCATTACTAAGCTCATCATCTATTGTCGCTTATATAGGAAAGCTCAGGTATTTATAATTTAAACGTTTTATAAAATTAATGAAATTCTTCGTTAGTAGAGACTATAATATATTGAATGCTCTCATTTAATATATCATTCAACATTTCTATAACTCCCCTACACCGTACACGGTCTTCTTTCTTCGATACTCTTGTATCCTCGACAAATTTAGTATATTTATGTGAATCTTTGTGAAGATTTCGCATTAATGCACAACTAGACCTCTTTTTAGGCCTTGTCTATTGAATGGAGAACCTTGAGAGTATAGCTAAGACGTAGATTGAGGGTATCCAAAAGTATTCTTCAGTTTCCGGGAAGCAGCTCACAGTTTGGTAAAACAATAATTTTATATAGCTTCTCGGGACTTGTTCTACTTTTTCATATCTCTCGACTCCCTAAATCTGAACTCCGTAACAAAGTGCAGCCTATGTATCGGGGTTCAAGAAACTTTCCTCATATTGAGCCGCCTCCTTACTCATGTATGTGTTTTAGCCCCGTCCCAAATACTTTTAATCTACTACAATACATCAAATTGGGTTTTCTATTTCCAGACCACATGTAGTTCTGTCATTCCGAAAAATCATAAATTTAGATTAGTAGTTTAACTTTTAGGTTCCACAAATCGTTTGCTAGTCATCTCAAAATATCTCTATGCTTAAATCTGGTATGAGTAAAATAATGTAATATTTTGCATCTTGATCATCATATCGCTGATTCGGCGTAATTAAAAGGTTTTTTTCAAAAGGAGGGTTTAAATTTATTCATTGAAATTTACGACTGTATTATAACAATAGGGTAAAAATATAATGGAATGAATGATTAATTATAATGACATTGATAAAAGAAAGTAGAAAACCCACCTAGTGATGTACTCAAATAATAAATTGAATTAAGAAGGTTACGGTGCCTTCCTTGGTTCAGGTCCCTTGGAGGTCTCCTAATCAGTTGGGAGCTTAGAATGTTGAAGTACCCTAAAACGGTGAGCAGTTTCTTGTCTTTTCAGTCCTATATGAGGATTCCAAACTTAACGTTGGTCAAGACATAATCCCAAGTTTAGGATTTAACCTACAAGAGTCAGTTCGATATTATTAAAGGATACTGGAGAACATGAAGTCATAAGACGTTTTTGAATTCTACTTATTATTTTCGAAAATATTATTACTATAAGAAGTTAGTAAAACAGTGAAGAACTATCTGCAGAGTCAAATACTTTCTTCACATTCACGCAGATGTAAACATGGGCTTGTTTTATGGATAGAATTATTTTTATGACATTGAGTTGTCAATGGTGTTATATAAATTATAAATCCAATCCTGGAACCAGCTCGCCCTCCGGCAAAATATTGTTTTCTTCTGTATATTGTTTTTTTCTTTTTAATTGAAATCCTGTGAATATAATGTTATATATATATATTATATATGTGGTCGCATACTACAATGAAACAAATGCTCTAATGTTTTTTACCTTGCCTATGTAACGGATATAGCAAAGTCTCTGAAAACCTTATTTATTATAGCCTTTTTTTATCTAGATAGAGTTAATGGGCGAATCTTTTTAACATTCATAAAGAATTCAATTGATTCTCGGAGAAGAACTTCCCATATACTTTTTTAAACTAAAAACAATAATGGTTTTATTATGGTAGAGTGCTACCAACGATTAATTTTGGAGGTCACTTATGCTCTAGTGGTTAGCATAACAATCTGCTATGCCCAAGATCGTGGCCATAGGATTTTTTAAAGAGAGTAAAATTTTAAATTTAATCCTTTGTTATGCCATCCTTCGGAAGAGACCTAACATAGATGTCCTAAGCCTGTACGATTTCTGGTACTCGTTAAAGATCCCTGTCATAATTTTACCTTTATACACAAAATTTAGGTCTCCCAATGTAGCATCGCTCGATCAGACATTGCAGCAATATCAGACAGTGACGTTAAATAAATAAACAAACGTTAGTTTTTTAGTTTCACTACAAGTCTTTCCAATATTATCAGATAATTGTATCGATGAAATTTTATCATCTTATTTATCTTTATTATCTTATTAGATTATATCATCTTCTTCAGTTTTTTTTTCCTTTTTCCTTAATAGGGGTGGCATTGGTATATTCCATACACCCATATGTGATTTATATGAAAGTTATATTCTCAGTAAGCCCAATCACTTTGTTGGTACTGCTATAATTTATTATTGTCAGTGTATTTGTTATTATATACATTTTTTGCACCATTCATATACATACACACATATGTATTTACATATACACACACATACTTAATACAAAAACATATAAATGTAGAAAAAAATTTTATATAAATGTATTATATATTTTTGTTAATTGTTTTCAAATATTCATGTAGGTCACACATTTTTTTTAAGGTCAGATAATTTTAATATTTCATCATAAACAAAATTTTTTTTCAAATTTAAATTCTTGAGCATCTTTTCTGTTTATTGGATGTTCGCTGGACATTCAAGTATAAAATGCTTGAGGGTCTCATTATGATTATACTTTGTTTCGCATTTAGGACTTTGTTTTAGGCTTATCTTGCATAAATAATTGTTGCTAATTCCATGATTTATTCTCAGCCTAATGTAAGTTTTTATTGTATCTTTTCCTATATTTATATCACGGTTTTCTAAAGAATTTCGGAAATATCGATTTGTAGAACTGCCCGGTGGAGTTGTCCCGATATTGACTCTGTCAAGTTTCTACCTCATCTAATTTAATGATTTTATAATAATCTGATTACGGTACTTTAGTGTCTACTTGTTGGCCAGTTGTAGATGCTAATTTTGCCATTTTGTCCACTATTCCGTAATCTTGGATCCCCACATGTCCCTTAATCCACAAAAATATAATTTGTTTATTCGCTTTTGTTGCCAGATTATTATATTTTATTATTTTCTTTTGGAAATTATTGATATTTTTATTAACAATATTATTTAATGATAATAATGCACTCTTGCTATCAGTTAAAACAACAACATTTTGATCAATGGATTGATTGATGTATCTGACCGCTTCTAAGATGGCATATAATTCGGCTGTATGTGATGAAAAACCAGAAGGCAATTTATACAGAGAGGAGTCTTTGAACTTAGGAACATAAATCGTACAACCCGATTCATCTTTGATTCTTGAATAATCGGTATAAATATAAGCATGATGGGGCAACTTGTCAGCGAGCAAGGCTTTTATATTAGGGGCTAGCATTGAGTGGGGTAATGATTTTTTACCTACTTCTATTTTTATATTAAATTATTGCAAAAGCATTTCATATTGTAGCTCATATTGAGAAAGATTTTTATTTGAATATACTTCACAAAGTGATAGATGGTATTTAATAAACTATTATATACTAAAGGAGTGTACTTCTTTTTCTGCCAGTATGGCTTATTTAGGATGAGAACACTAAGGTTTACTACTTAATTGTAGCATTTCTGATTACTTGCATAGGTTTTAAAAAGAATTCTGTCTGTAGTTGTTTTCAGAATTTAAGAGGTGGTTCGTTAGCTTCAGTTAATAATGCGTCTATTGGGGTGGACTTAAGCGCTCCTAAGCAAATTCTTATGCTCCTATTATGGATTACATCTTACTTTTGCAAATGTGTATAAGGAGCTTCTACATATATCGCTGCTCCATAATCGAATATTGCTCTCATCGCACTCCAATAAAATAATACAGAAATATTAGAATCTGCTCCCCATTTACTATTGTTACTAATCATTTTTAAAATGTTCAGATCGCTTTATGATTTCCTGAATGTGTTGACTCCAATTTAGTTTTCGGTTTAACTAGACTCCTAAGAATTTCACGGTATGGACTCATGTGTAGGTAGTCCCAGCTAGTTGAATTCGGTCATTTAGTGAAAATGCACGTACTCTACTGAATGAGCACACGACAGATTTTTTTTTTTTTTTTTTTTTTTTTATTTAATTCAATGATATTTACAACTATAATGGTATTATATCAAGTAAATGTGCAAAAATGTAGAATATGACATGAAAACACTTGTGGAGAAACTACCCATTGATAGCACTCCAATAAAGTTCTATAGTAGATGATCTCGAGGCCATCTTCTTTTCAGGCGCCTCGGAGGGTTATCAGGAATAGTATGGGAAGCAAGCTGAGAGACTAGCGGATTCAAGTGCGTATGGAGCTTGTTATGGAAGGATAGGTATCTAGTTTGGGCCAAATCAGTAACATATGGGATATTAAGATCATGATGGATGAGTTTGTTTGTGACATAATAAGGAGCATTGAGGATTTTACGAAGGATTTTGGATTGCAAGGATTGGATACGAGATGAATTGGATGGTTTAGTAGAGCCCCAAAGCTCAACTCCGTATGCCCAAATAGGTCTGATGACTGTCATGTAAATAAGTCTTTTGTAATTAATTGGTAGCTTAGAGCGTTTGTCCAGTAAGTGTTGAAGTAGGCGAAAACGTCGAGCAGTTTCTTGTCTTTTCAGTCTTGTATGAGGATTCCAAGTGAGACGTTTATCCAGATGGAGTCCTAGGTAACGTATCTGTTCGACAGGGTTCAGTGGTGTATTATTAAACGATACAGTAGGACAGGAATTCGTAGGTTTACGACGAAGGGTGAAGGTAATTTGATGGGATTTGTTAGGATTTATTTTAATCCTCCAATTTTGACACCATTCTTGTAGGTGTGAGATATGGGATTGAAGAGATTGGGATGCAACAAATGGATCCTTATTAACTGATAACACACATGTGTCATCAGCGTAAGTAGTGAGGACAGTGCTTGGATGGGTTGGGATGTCAGCTGTATATATCGTGTATAGGATGGGCCCCAGGATACTGCCTTGAGGAACACCGGCAGACTGGGTGAAGAGGGAAGAGTAGGAACAATTATGGTTTACTTTAAAGGTTCTATTACTGAGGTAGGAACTGATAATAAGGAAGTAAGTTGAAGGTAAGAATTTACGGAGTTTGTACAGCAGTCCTGGATGCCAGACTCGATCAAAAGCCTGCTCTACATCGAGAAAAGCTCCCGTGCAGTACATTCCGCGCTCTAATGCAGATGAGACAACGTCCACCACACGATGGCATTGCTGGATGGTGGAGTGTGATGTTCGGAAACCAAATTGGTGATCTGGGATTATTTGATTGGATTCTATGATAGGATGAAGACGTTTCAGAATGAGTTTTTCAAGTATTTTCCCCATTATGGGCAAGAGAGATATAGGACGATAAGAGGATGGGAGTTCTGGTGGTTTTTTAGGTTTTGGAATCATCTTAATTATGGATAATTTCCAGGAATCAGGAAAATATGTGGTGCGGAGTACGGCATTGTATATATATGTAAGGAGTAGGATCGCTTTCCGAGGAAGGCGTTTTAGAATCTGGGATGTGATTTGGTCGTGTCCAGGGGCTTTGTTGGCGGGTAATCTATGAATAATGTTTGATATTTCGGAAGGATGGAATGCTTTAGGAGGAGGGGACAACTGAAGAGGAATACTTAATTCTGCTCCAATGCATTCAGAGTGGGTTTGATTAAGGATATCTGGATGAGGGTTAAATGTTTTGAATAGGTGCTGGCCGAAAATTTGTGATTTTTCTTCATCAGATCTTGACCAGGTTTGGGATTCGGTTAAAAGTGGATGGTTGAATTTTTTATAGTTTAGGAGTTTTCTAGTGGTATTCCATAAGGATTTGTCAGTAGTACTGAGATTTTCTGTACGGTAATACAAATTTTGAATTTTGAATGTTCTGATCTCTGATTTTAATTTGTTGGTCAGTTTGGTATAATGGCTCTTGTCCGATGGATATCTCTTGCGGTGCCACTTTGCTCTTGCCCGTCGTTTTTCTTTTAATAACTCGCGAATATGAAGTGGCCAGTTATTCTGTTGATAATGATTTTTACTTGGTAAAGTGTTATATTTTATATTGACTTGTATTGCTTCTGTTAGTTTGTCTATTGCAGAATTAATGTCTCCTTTTGTTTTAAGCGGAATTTTGAGGTCTAAATTATTTTCTAGATTTGATCGGAATTTATCCCAGTCTACACGTCCTGTAATCAGTCGGGGAAGAGAGGGCTTAGGAATGGGAATCGAATGCACTTGAAGCAGAACTGGACTGTGATCAGAGGAAAGGTCATCCAGGGATTTTATAGCAGTTTGATTGCAGGAAATCTGTGAGGAAACAAATATATCTAGAATATCTGGACGTTTTTTGAGGGATGTAGGCCAATAAGTAGGGTTTATGGGTGCGAGGATAGAGAAACTATTAGAGGTTGAAATTTGGGATAAGATGCTACCACGGGAATTGGATGTTCGACAACCCCATCGTTGATGTTTGGCGTTGTAATCTCCTCCGGCAATAAACCGCGGTCCGAAGGATTGGAATAAGGATTCGAGGATGTTATAAGAAAGGGGGATACCAGGAGGACAGTATACAGCTGAGAATGTTATATGGAAAGGACTAGTTGAAATGGTTACTGATGTTGATTGAATGGCGTCAGTTGGAGTAGAAGGAATAAGAGAATGTGGTATAGATTTATGGATAAGGATACAAGAACCGGCATGTGCTGTATCGTCAGGATGATCTGATCTATATGTGATGTAGTCCCGTATGTAGAAATGTGTGCGGTGAGTGAAGTGTGTTTCAGTAAGTAAAGCAATATCTATTTGGTTGTCGTGTAAAAATATATCAAGTTCGTCACGGTGATTATGCAGTCCATTAGCATTCCATAGGACGATAGCTAGGGGCTTTATGCTCATCGTGGGTAATTAAGTGGAACTTCGGTAAGGATTCTCGTGAGTAGAATGATGAGAGGCTTGATAGTCTCTTGAAGATCTTTCAGGAAGGATGACAGGATTGAATTTATGTCGATGGAGTTTTGGATTTGGACTGGATATGGGTCTGGAGTTTGATATTGATAATTAACGGGTAAAGGAAGGTTGGCTGGGGGTTGTACCCGAGGTGCTGGATTTACATTCATTGTTTGATGAACTGAAGGATTCATTTGATTGTTGTGATTGGAAGTGGTAGGATATGGTTGCTGTGGCGGTAGTTTGACTATTAAGGTTTCAGGATGGAGAGGTATATGCTGACGTGGGGGTTGGACTTTAGTATTGAATTTCTGAGGCTTGGATCTAGGATCTCGGGGTTTGGGTTTGGAGGTTTGTGGCTTGTTATAGGAAGGCTGTGGTTTATCTTGGGAGGGGAGAGGTGGCCGACGTTGAGGCTGCTGCTGGTTCGTTGAGGTCGGGATTATGTTTTCCGGAGGTTGAACTCTGGTGATGTGCTGATCTGTAATGGTTTTTGGTAATTCCGGAAATATAGTTGAGTTGTTGAATTCAGGTGGATGAGGAACATTATTCTCTATGCTTTTCCCTTGCATTTTATGTGTTCTCTGTAGCTGGAAGTTTTTGTATACCAGGCAGCCTTTATAATTTGCCGGGTGGTCCCCACCACAAAGAGCACATTTTGCTGGCTCATTTCTGGACTTCTGACATACTTCTGTTAGATGTGAGCCAGCACACTTGACGCATCTGGCTTGGTGGTGGCAATAGGTCTTCGTGTGACCTAAGTTTTGACACCTAGTACACTGTACTATGGTGTTTTTGTGCCTTGGCTCCTCGAATTTAACAGTTGAATAAACAAGCCTAGTGACTTGAAATATTTCAACATTATTTTTGGCTGGTTCCAGTTCGACAAAAAACAGAGGAAGGGGATATTTTTCAGTTGGGTGCAACACTGACGAGATGTTCCTGATGTTATGGCCTATCTCTTCCAGATCTCTCTTGATTGCTGCCGTAGGCGTGGTCGAGTGAAGCCCTCTTAGAACTACCCTACATGATTTGTCTTGTTTCAGTTGGTAGCAGTGGAAATCGTAATTTTTGCTTGTCAGGTGATTTATGAGTTTTTTATATGATTATTTGTTGGTGGTGTTTATTTTTATATCATTTACTCGGGAGTAACATCTAAAATTTGGCTCGACAGATTTTGAAGTTGAAATTGTCAATCCAGTGTCTAGTCCCCAACTCCTTAAACCTCGTACTGATTCGTCTAATAACTCCACACACCTATTAATATCTCTGTGAGAAGTATAAATATATATATAAGTTAAGATGGGACTAAGAGCTGTATATCCACTAATACCAAATTCTTATAAACAAACATTGTAAATACTATATATAGAGAATTATAAGAGGAATAAAGTCAGTGTTTAACCAGCCTTCAAGTGTGTTATTTGTCCCTTAACCTTCTTTTTTTTATGCTTTGGAGTGGTGAAGTCTTTAAGTGGTTCCGAAACCCTGGAACGTTTTTGCAGTTTAGTGAGGTTTGTTTTCTACGATTTTTTTTTCTCTTTCTCTAGATTTATTTTCATTTAGTTCTTTTGCTTTGAAGATAATTTTACTAAAATGAATGAGCAAAGAGAAATCCTTAGGCCAGCAACGTTAACGTTGGAGCCTCCGCAGACTGAACAGGGGAATCCCGAGTTTCCGCCATTGCCGTCAACAACTCTAGCAATGGCGAGGGCAGACCTAGCGGCGCAGGAGGCAAACAGAATAGCGCAGGAGACTAACGAATTGGAAAAAATGAAGTTAAGGAAGGCAAACGCACAAGATCTGAGAAGGGAGATATCGGACCTTGAGAAATTCAACGGAGACATAGGCGAATTAAATCACTTTCTCAAGGGCGGCGACGGCATCATGAGCAGTATTCAGTCTCAGGTCGCATCGGACTTTTTGGAGGAAGCGGATGCCAAAAGGCTACGAGTAGCTTTAGCACGGAGGGTCAGAAGGAGTGTTTTAAATCTGATCCAAGCGGATGAGGATACCTCGTGGCAGGTAATCAAGGATAGATTAAAAAAGGCTTACGGAGGGGGGCGATGGGCCCCAGAAGAGGACATGTTGCAGATGTTTCGGGAGATGAAACGAGCAAACCAGTCTAATGGACAGTATGCTGCAGGACTTCTCGCTAAGCTTAATAAGATAAATGAGAAGTTGAGAGAAGTCATGGACACCGGTGCTGTCGAAGCGTGGATGCTATTTATGACCACGGTCCTGAAGGTGCAACTGGCTAGGGACACTGGAAAGAAGGACGGTCTACCCAGAGATAGAACATTTATGGAGTGTGCACAAGAGATGGTAGACGCGAGTGCTCGAGATGAGGAAGAGAAGGAAGTGATAGAACCAGGGTGGAATAGGGTGTCGTACCGGAGGAACGAAGCAGGCAGAAGCAGATTCAGACAGGAGCCGGGAAGAAGAAGAGAGGGAGAGTTTGTGAGAAGAGAGAAGCCACCAAGAGAAAGAAGGCAAATTGTTGAGAGGAAGAATGGGAGAAGAGAGGAAAGGAGATGCCACGAATGCGGCAAAACAGGGCACTTGGTAGCTCAGTGTCCACGTACGCGGTGCTTCGAATGCCAAGGTGAGGGACATATGGCCAGACAATGCCCATATATACGGCGCAGAGAGCACGACAGAGGTGAGCCGATGGAGATCAATGCCCACAGACTGGGACGGAGGAGCAGGATAATCTCGGAATCTGCGAGATCCTCGGAGACCTCAGGGTCGGAGACGGAAGGCAGCGAACCCAGTGGCAGAGGAACTCCCGAAGGAAGGAGCAAACAACGGAGCACAGGGAGGCGTGCCGAGCAGCTAAGAAGGGAATGAGGATGGTGTAAGCGGAGGGGCAACCTTTTTTTTGTGAATAGTGCGGTAAAGAAGGGTGACAGGTTGCCTGTTATTGAGTTTTACAGGGGGTGGAGGTGTTTAGTGGACACAGGGAGTTCTTGTACACTAGTGGGTAAGGACAAGTTAAAGTTATTGTTTAAGGGTAAGAGTCAGCCAGACATTAGGCCATGTCAATGTAAAGTGGTCACTTTGAGTGGGCCCTGTACGATAGAAGGGGAAATCGATTTAGCCCTAGATAGATGGCGAAAGAAGGGAGAGGCGTTGACGCTGCATGTTGTGGAAATCATGCCGCGGGAGTATGGGGGGATTTTGGGATGCGATGCGTTTAGCAAATTAGGGTTGAGAGCTCGTAGTACAGGGGGTCAGTGGGTAGTCCGGATCGGGAACAAGAAATATAAAACGGTGCAGGAGGTGAAAGGGGGTGTTAGGTGCGTTGGAGTAATTGCCAAGGGTGCAGATTGGAGACAGGCCGTACGGGAGGAATTCGGGGATATATTTTTTCGCGAGGGAGACCCACTGAGCGCGACGGGGGAGACGCTTCATGAGATCCATCTGAAGTCGGAGAAGGTCACTTATGTAAAGGAGCGGAGGTACCCACAAGCGTTACGAGGACATATCCGCGAGGAGATTGAGGAGTTAAAGCGGCAGGGGATCATCGTGGATAGCAAGTCGCCGTTTAATAGCCCACTATGGGCCGTTAAGAAGAAACCGGTTGCTGGGGAATCTAGGGAGCGCTATAGGGTAGTAGTCGATTTTCGGCAGCTTAACGAAAATACGCGCGACGAGAAATACCCCATTCCCAGGTTAGAGGATATTTTAGACCGGCTAGGGGGAGCCTCAATCTTTAGTACGCTCGATCTAAAATCAGGCTATCACCAGATCCGGATGCACCCCAGGGACCAGGCCAAAACCGCGTTTACATTCGAAAGGGGGCATTATGAATTCACCCGTATGCCGTTTGGACTGAAAAATGCGCCCATCACATTTCAAAGACTGATGGACGAACTCTTGCGGGGACTGGACGAGAACATGTGCCAGGTCTACATGGATGATTTACTGGTGTTTAGTAGGACAGAGGAGGGTCATCTGGAAGACCTGCGACGGGTGTTTACGCGAATCCGGCAGTTCGGGTTGAAGCTATCGCCAGAGAAATCGACTTTGGGATAAGCGGAGATTAATTTTCTGGGACACGTGATTTCGGGGGAGGGGGTACGTCCAGATGGGAAAAAAGTTGAAGCAATAGGGAAGATGGCGATGCCGAGCGATGTGAAGGGGATCAGGAGATTATTGGGGACACTCAACTACTACCGACGTTTTGTACCGGAGATGGCGGAGAACTTGGTTCCTTTGAACGAACTGCTGCGAAAGGGGCGCACAGTTAAGATGACGCCAGAAATTGAAGCAAAGATCAGAAGGTGCATGTTACAGTTGCAAACTGAACCAATCCTGGCATTCCCAGACTTCGGGAAACCATTTGCGATCACCACAGACGCCAGCGAGTATGCACTGGGGGCGGTTTTATCCCAGGAAAGTGAAAAGGGGGAACGACCCGTAGCATACGCGAGTAGGAGACTCACAGATGCGGAATCTCGTTACAGCGCACTCGAGCGGGAATTGTTAGGCATCATATGGGCGGTGCAACACTTTCGACCATACGTATTTGGTAGAAAATTTAAGGTACATACAGACCACCGTCCGTTGCTCTGGGTGGGTAATCTGAAGGAATCTTCAGCTCGAGTTACAAGATGGAAGGAGATCCTCAGCCAGTACAACATGGAAGTGGTGTATAAGCCGGGGAAAGACAATGTGGTAGCGGACTGGCTCTCTCGTGCATTACAGGTCAATGTGTTGGAGACGGAGGGGGCAGAAGCGTCGGAGGAGTTACAAAGGTTTGTACGGGAATGGACACCAGACGGAGAAGGAGGACGAGTGGACGACCTCCGAGGCAATGAGGAATCCTCAGAGGACGAGTCAGGAAATGAGAGACCGGTTGAGATGGAGGAAATTGATGACATTGTCAACAACAAGTCCCGGCAGGTCATCTGGAAAACAAGGACTACGGGGCTCGTGAAAATGGAGTTTTCCAAGTATGACAAACATTCCGTCATCACTATCTGGTCACAACCTGGAGTTCGGGAAGAGCAAATGTGTCGTGTGCTGAAGGATGCCTCTAAGGCGGGAGCGACCCATTACCTGTATGTTGGCAATGCGACGGTGTGGGATAAGATACGCAACTTATGGCGCCTCGAGAAGATAGGGATCGATAGGATGTTCATCCGATGCCGGTCGATGGTGGAGACCATTCGGGATCAGGACCAACAAAAGGAGGTAACCACGGCTTATCATCAAGGCAAGACGAACCACAGGGGTATCAATGAGACGTTGGCAGCTTTAAAAAGAAAGTATTACTGGGTAGGGATGCGGAAGACGGTAGAAGAGATAATAAGGGATTGTCACATCTGCCATACGGCCAAATATGACCGCCACCCTCCCGTAGGATTACAAACTGAGACGCGGACATCCACGGTACCCCTGACAGAGCTTCAAATAGACACCTTTACGTGGAGAGGTTTTAAATGGGTAACAATATTAGATACGTTTAGCAAAGCGGCCATGGCCCACCCAGTAAAAGAAAAGTCGGCGGCGGCGGTGAATGACGCTCTACAGACGTGGTACCAGTGTTATGGGGTGCCAAACACGATCTCCTCGGATGGGGGCAGAGAGTTCGATAACGCGCTCTTGCGACAGGAGATGAAAAGGTTGGGAATCGAGTGGCATTGGAACACGCCCGGACATCCGAAAAGTAGGGGAGGGGTTGAACGTCTCCATAATACGTTGGGGGAACACCTCCGAGTATTTCATGCGGATAAAGGGTTAGAAGCGAACGAGGCGATGCCCCGAGCAATAGCGGCATATAACCATTCCATACATATGGGCACCGGGTTTTCCCCTTTCGAAGCTCTTTTCGGGTTACGCGCACGAAGGAGAAACGAGGAGGAGACGGTGGTGGACGAGGGCATGGCCGAGCAATTAAATGCAAACAGAGTAGAGCTCGAGAGACATTGGGGCAAAGCACACGGACGAATGGCCGCAGAGAAGAGTAGGAGAGTGGCGCGTGAGAACGAGGGAGTAAGAGATGTCATGGGTACGATTAAAATAGGCACTATTGTTTATAGAAAGATCTTGTCGAATCGTGCGAAGGAGGTCCTCAGGTATGAGGGTCCATTCAAAGTGATTACGATTAGGGAGCATAATCTTGTCACTATTCAGAGTCTGGTTGAGCCCAGGAAACGGAGAACCGTTCATATTGAACAACTTAAGGTTCCGGCAGGGGAGGGCCGATCATAAAATTGTATTTATTTCAGTTTATTATTGGATATATTTTTTTTTTCTCTTTTTCTATGTAGTTTTAGGAATTTAGCGATATATAGAAGTATATAATTTTTTTTTTATGTTTTGTATGTTTTGTTTTTGGTAGAGTTTCCTTGTCATTGTAAATAAAGTTTAGGTATAAGCCTTATATTGTATATATCCAGTGAGGCTATAGAGTAAGATAGTATTAAGTTGGTTTTGTAAGTTGTAGAATTTGTTTATTTGTGACGATTGAGTTTAGCTTATACTATGTTGTTGTACCAGTATTCTTTTTTTTGTTTTTTGTTTTTTAGAGTTTACGAAGATGTTCGTAAACTGGCAGGGGGGAGTTAAGATGGGACTAAGAGCTGTATATCCACTAATACCAAATTCTTATAAACAAACATTGTAAATACTATATATAGAGAATTATAAGAGGAATAAAGTCAGTGTTTAACCAGCCTTCAAGTGTGTTATTTGTCCCTTAACCTTCTTTTTTTTATGCTTTGGAGTGGTGAAGTCTTTAAGTTATATATATATATATATATATATATATATATATATATATATATATATATATATATATATATATATTATCGGCAAATTGTAAGATAGAAACCTCTTGAGGTAGGTATTTTCTTATGTTGGCTGAAAATATTGCGAAAAGTAAACTACTCAGAATGCCTCCCTGTGGTAAACCTACTTGCGCTATTCTGGTCATGTCTATTTTATTTGATATTTTTAGTGATATTCTTCTATCGCTGATCAAATTTATTATTGTTTCAACAAATTTAATAGGGAAATCCATTTTTTTATTTTTATAATACAGTATATGTAACGGAAATGTGTCGTATGCTTTAGTGTCGCTTAAAAATAAAACAGTGTCGCTTAAAAATAAAGCGACTGTTTTATGTCCTGACGTGAGTGCCGTGTGTATGTCCGTATTTAATTCTAGAATGTCCTGTCTCCAACGTCACCAACTTCGTCGATCTTATCTGTTTTTTTCTCTCTTACTCAATTAAAACCATTCACAACTAATAATTTAACGATGTACACAATTATAAATCAAACACAAAAACATTATGGTTCGAGAAAAGCTTAAGGTTATAAATATGATGTTCACTGTTCCACAGGCTCGAAACATCTGATCTTATTCAGTTAATTTAACTGAGGAATATCTCTGTCATTAATGATTTCATAAAATAATAATGAATTAGCTCCGTTATATAACAAATAATATTTATTTAGCAATTTCATGATGCTCAAATCTTTACTTCTCATACGTTCAATCCAGATTTTAAATGTCGTCAGTTACTTCAGCATATATTAAATATTTCGGTCAAAAAAAAGATGAGAAATAACATATACAAAGAAGAAATCGAAAGGTAATTGGTTTCCATAGAAGTGAATAAAATACACTTGGCCGGCAGATCGATAACGTTAGCCCCAACAATTTAGATCGTTTAATCTTTATTAGTACTCGTCTATTAATAGTACCACGATTATAAATAAATTATTGTTTATGCTCTGAGAGATATATATACAGTGTACGGCGTCATGGAACATATTTATTATTTATTTATGTAGTACAGTATCTATGCCACATCGGCATGCATGTCTATCCATAAAACATTTCTTTTCATCAGTTCTTCTTTGTTTAATTTATTTATTTTTATTTTATTCATGATGCGCCTGCATTCGTCCGATAATCATGAAGATAACATGGCAAAATGAAAATAGCCTTAGGCGAGTACCGGATGAGATCCCCTTAACTGCTGACACTAATTTGAAAGATGAGCACTGGCCCGGCTACTGAGAGAGGAAAGATGGATAGGAAGCATCTCGTTTTTATCTCACGAAGTCCAGGAAGAATTGAATATTTTAAGTGAATGTTTCATAAACAACTTCAAAATTGAATGGATCGACTGCCTCTATTTATCTATCCAAACACTGACAAATAATAATAGGATGTATAAGAAAATGGCCGTTTTTCAATCAAATATTTGTATTATTATTTCTTTGATATGGAATAAAATTAATACTCAAAACATAGCCTATTGTTATCTAAAGTCATTAGCCATCTGCTAGCTAATTGCTCGATCCCACGCTGATGCCATTCCTTGGCATGGCTGTCAAAGAAATCTTCGACCGCAATTTCAACTTCGAATTGTTTCCCTTTAAGGAAATGGGTCACAGATGGAAACAAGTAGTGATACAATGGAGCAAGGTCTAGTCTATATGGTGGGTGAACCAAGAGCTCAACCCATGAAATTCTTTAAACTTTTCTTTAAACCAAATATTTGTATTATTATTTCTTTGATATAAAATATAATTAATACTCAAAGTATCTACCGTCATTACACATCTGCTAGCCAATTCCTCGATCCTATATGATACCATTCCTTGGGATGGCTATTAACCCTCCGACGCGCGCGCCTCATTCCATAAAGCAATGTCCACACTATGAGACATTTGCCTGCATATAGACGAGACAAACCTTAGTCCTTCTCAGCAACGATCTAAGCAACGGTCTGAGCAACGGCCTAAGAGCAGCCGGATTAGTGTCGTCTAGCGTCCACACTACTATTTGAGTTTCTAGACCAATCTTAGTCAATACACCATGGAGAGCATTGATTTGTTCGGAATTAGTTCTTGCTTTATGCTTATTAAAAATGAAAGATCGCGAAAGAGTAAACGTTGATGACCTTGCCAACTTCTCGCTAAAGTAATACGGATACCTTCGGCAATACGTTATTAACCCTCAAGTACTGACATAGTTTTCCTTACAGTAGTACTGACATCTGGTCACACGATGATTTCAAAACTCATTAATAAATACAAAATAAAATATTTAAACATTTTATTGGCTGTTATTACTTATATCAACCTTCTTTCATTTTCCACAATCAACGAATATATGATATTTTATCAAATTTCAGTAAAAAAAATAACAAATGTGATCAATGAAGGAAATAGTGACAATCAAAAACAACCTATTTTAAATCTTGTTTATTTATGAGGAATTAGTGTAGTTTACTTGCGTTTCTCAAAAAAAATAAATTAAAAAACTACAATAAAAGTTTTTATTTTAAAATAAACATGCTATAGTTTAAATTACCAATGAATTTTATAGTAAATAATTAAAAATAAAATATTTTTAAAAAATGACTTGAATGGACTCGCGTATTTCTGAGATACAAACACTTTTTTTTTACCTGAATATTTATAGTGGGAATTTTCGGTCAAGACTGTGGTAGGGATGGGTCGAAAGAAGAGGGAGATAAAAGTTTATTCTCAAGGAACTCAGAAAAAATACAAATTTAAATTAAAAAACGGCAAGCTACATCAAATTACACTTAATAATTATTTCCAGGAAATTCATGGTATCTTAATAAATTTCATCTTTATCACACATAATTGCATTTAGCATAGTTTTCACGTCCAAAGCATTATTCAAATTAAAAATATGTTTTTCGACTATAATGATAGAAAATAAGGTATCACACTGAAATAAAATACAAATTTGCAAAAAATAGAGAATTAAAAGACTGACGCAATGATTAAAGGGTGCGCTTATCACAACACTTTAACCTAACTATTTATTGTACGAATTTTTGGCCAAGACTGTGGTAGGGTTGGGTCGTGAGAAGAGGGAAATGTTAAAACCGATAAGGATCAAAGAAAGTATACACATGATAGCTATGATCTATAATTACAGTAATTATTATTAAAATTTATAATGAACAATAATAATGTAGAATACTGCTCAGACTGGGCAGTGTCTCGTCTCGTTGCATGAAGTCTCCCATTCGGATCGGGAGATCTTAGACCAGCGATTTTGGTCTCAGTAACGGTCTCAGCAACGGGGATTAGTCTCAGCAGCGGCTCCGCAACCGTCTAGCGAGACCAGCTTATACCACGTCTCTAGACCAGGTCTAAGCAACCGTCTAATAGTGTGGACGTAGCTTAACGTAAGTGCGCATTTAGACCGCCAGCCGTCCTGTGCTGTTTGCTTTCCCATTTTATTCAGTTTTCGATCTGGGATGAAGGAATAAGAGACAGCAATATTCAACGACACACGTTTTTATCAAAACTTGGTAAAAAATAATAAACTATTGGAAAAGAAAAACTGACTTCCATGACTATTAGGAAGCAAAATGGAGAAGAGAACATAATTAGTATCACTTTGTGAAGCAATAGAATATGTTTCGAGACTAGTAATAAAAACTCAAAATTTTAAAAAATAAATAAACTAAATAATCATATCGCTTCACAGTTTCACATGGAATGAGAAAAATATATGAATTTTTCAGTCTTATAAGTTATGAAGATAGACCACATTTTGTCACATAGATCACAGCCATTTTTTTCCCGTTTTTAGTTTTCTTCATCACTGTTGGTAGATTCATCACGTCGTTGACACGACATTTTCTTCGTGCTTTGTTTCTTGCATGCGTACTGTATGTGCCACAGGTAGTTTGTGTTCTGTTGTTTTTCTTCGCTCCACATATATAGCAAAATTTCATGGGGAGAGCAACTTGAGGGTTTTTGGTTCATTTCACTGGTTCAGGAGTGTTTCATGCAGAAGATTTTGGCTCAGGTAACACGTTTACAACACCTTTAGCTCTAGTTTTCGAAGTAGATAGCAGAGGAGTGCTTTTCCACAAAGTCGGCCAATATAAAATCGAAAATCCTCCCTCCTTCCAGCATGACCAATGGTTCTTCTTCATCTATAGAAACCTCAGACTCGGTAGTGTGTTGGTCTTCTTCCACATCCATTGGTTCGAAATCGATGGCATCCTCCAGTTCAATTATACAGTACATCAATTTATTTCCCTTAAAGAAACGGGCCATGGATCGAAACAAGTAGTAATCCAATGGTGGATTTCTGGCGATGTCTGGACTACTTGGTGGATGAGGCAGGAGTTCGAAGCCATGAAGTACTTTAAAGTTTTCTTTGGTTCGCCGGGAAGTTTGAGGAAGAGGATTATCTTGTTGGAATAAAACTCCTTTTCGGTTGATTAAAGTAGGTACTCACAACTTCGTGTACAGTTTTTCCAGGTGATCGTAGTAGAATTCAGAATACATAGAGGATCCACCAGGAACAAATTCATGAGGAATACCACCTTCAAAATTAAAAAAAAACTCAAAGCTTGGATTTTTTTTTGTCAAACAGCCCCTTGCAGCAACCGGAAAACCATTTCCCGCGATCTAGCCACTGCTCATATGTATTCGGATTTAGCCAGTAAACCCACTTTTCATCACAGGTGTCAATCTTCCTATAAAATTTCATATCAGAAGGGTTTTTCAATAATTTTTCTCAAATTTCTAATCTCTAAATTAGCTGATTGCTGAGGATCAGACTACTGCACTTTTTCACTTCCCTAATATAGCGTAGATGGCTACTAACAATATCTTTTGACACACCACAATCCCTGGCAAATTCGCGAGTACTTGTGGATGGATTTGACTCAACATCTTCCTGCAGAACTTTATCAATATCCACTAATGGCCCCACGGAGCCCTTCTTCCTAGCTAACGTCTTATCACCACTAATAATTTTTTCAAACCAACGCCGCATAGTGTGGTCAATGACAGCTTCTCCTTCATATTTGATAATTTCACGAGTTGCTTCAGCAGCTGTGAATCCCCCCCCCCTAATGCTTTAAAAGAATTTCGAGTATTTCGTAGTACACTGTCATAAAACAAAAAACTGAACCCAGGTTTTTTTCGAAGAATTCGAAGGGGATTAGACAAGCTTAGAGAATGCTCTAAAGGGATTATTAAGTATTGGCAAGTATTAAATAGGATTAAAATATTTACAGTCCTTTGAAATCTTGAATTTGATAAAATTGTCATTTTTTTTTTAAATACCCTCTTAAATTATTCTAAAAAGAAATTACCGGATGCAAGTAGAGAGGGAGAAATAATAATATTATAGGCACCCGAAATCAAGTCTAAAAAATTAACTAAAATTTATAAATGTACTGTTAACATCAAAAGCGAATAAATAATTTCTTTCCGATTCTGTTTGGATATTGATAAGTATGTGGACATAGTAAATGCATTTAAATATTGGTGTATGGGTGACCTACGGTCTAGTGGTCAGCAAAACAACCTACTATGCCCTAGATCG
Source organism: Troilus luridus (assembly GCA_964056705.1). Taxonomy (NCBI): domain Eukaryota; kingdom Metazoa; phylum Arthropoda; class Insecta; order Hemiptera; family Pentatomidae; genus Troilus; species Troilus luridus. The sequence continues at coordinate 94,245,543 of OZ057412.1, read as the reverse complement.
CGGATTCGCAGCCCGACAGGCGACCTTAATACTTTTTACAGACTGAAAAATATTCTTGGTTAAGCCGTCCTTCGGAAGAGACGTACAATGCGTAGAGAACGTACAACAATTAAATGAATAATAAATATTTGTGTACTAAACTTTAACTGACTTCTCGATTATTACGCTATACATCATTAAAAGAAATTAGGTATATTGTGTTTTCTAGCTAATTGGAAGCAGTTACGTCGCTTAGAAACTCTACAATTTTTGAGGCGTTCAATAACACCTATTAATTATAAAATGTTTGTAATAATATAACGGTTTAGCTTATCAGCTCTTCCGAATACATAATTTGGTGCTACCTGGATATAATATGGTTACTAAATGCGGGAGAGGAGTGGCTCAGTGGTAGAGTACTGAGCTGCCATGCCGGAAATCCTGGTTCAATTCCCGCTGCAGGCCATGATTTTTATTTAGTCTGCTTGCAGCGGGAGATGGATCATATAGGATCTAGGACCCTCCTGGGGCCCACCCAGCCTCTATAAAGTATTATAAAAACAGGGTACCCAAAATAAGGGGCAAAAATCTGGCGGTCGAGCGTGACCTAGGACAAGTCACCTCCTTGCAGAACCGTTGTCCATGAAACAGTAAAGTCTCTACAATGTACTGAACCCCAGACCCTTCGTGGGTTGTAGTGGTACAGGTTTTTTTTTTAAATGCGTTCAATATGTCAGCATTACGTTACATCTCTCAAAATATTTATTTCTGACTGAATTTGTTTTTTTGGTAGTCTAAGAAATCAATTGAAAAAATTTTCTCTGAATTCGTTAATGTAATTCAAGATCCATCAATACATCCAAGGTTTATAATGCACCATCAATTGACTTATAAAAATATTTTAGAAAAATAAGCTGAATCAGAAGCTTCAAAAATTGACTACCATCATTTGACCACCCGTATGCTTTTATTATCAAATAGGAGGTTGGTAGTATTCCTGAGATTATTGCCTCTGTGCATGGAGGCTGAAGTAATGGAGATCTAGCTGGAATCGCCTTGTTCTATATTTGCAATCCAGATTGCAATACCGTTAGAGTGTGCATCGACTACAAAGTAGTTTCAATTATAGTTTCATTAGGGAGGAAATAAGGACCGTGGGTGATATGTCGGATATATAAAAGTTGTTGTAGTTGAATGATGGTACTATTGAGACATTGGTAGAAGTAGACCATGTGTTGTTAGTAGAGAAAGACAAAAAATGTACTTTAAGTTCATCAGCTGAAACAGGAAAGACTACAGGGGAAGGGGATTTACCAAGTGAAAGTTTCCGAAGGATTTGCCATTTGGATTTAGGATCGGACGCAGTGGAAAGGGCTTCATGGAAGTATTTGGATTATGCCTGCCTTATTGTATATTGTGCTAAATTGCGCAGAGTCCTGAGCACTTGATAATCGTCCGACTATAGCGTCCGCGGGCTGCGTCTCGCTTCCTTTGCAGTTCTATGTTTTGACACATCCAGGCAGGCAATCGAGGGAAGGTTGAAGTTTTAAGAGGAGCATGGGTGTCAGATTCTAATAAGATTGTGTATATATATCTATCTATCTAAGTTAAGATGGGACTAATACCTGTATATCCACTAATACCAAACCATTGTAAACACACATTGTAAATAGTATATATAGAGGATTAATAGACGAATAAAGTCAGTGTTTAAACAGCCTTCGTGAGAGTTATTTCTAATCCAACTTCTTCTTTTTTTTTACATTCTGTGTCCGGAAGCTCTTAAGTGGTGCCGAAACCCGGGAACGTTTTAGCAGTACAGTAAGAATATTTTTTTTTCTTTTCTTTCTCTTGCTTTCTCTCTGTTCTTCACGAAAAAACAGTTAGAGCTTTTCTTCTTCTTTTTTTTTTAAAGAAAATCTAAGTTAGCTACAAACATGAATGAACAGGGACAGAGTATCCTCAGACCGGCAACGTTGACATTGGAGCCAGCGCAAACGGAACAGACGAACCCTGAGTTCCCGCCTTATCCATCGACTACTCTAGCAATGGCGCGAGCGGACATGGCCGCACAAGAGGCAAACAGGATCGCTCAAGAAACGAATGAACTAGAGAAGATGAAGCTAAAAAAGGCGAACGCGCAAGACATCAGAAGAGAGATCTCCGACCTGGATAAGTTTAATGGTGATATCGGAGAACTGAACCACTTCATTAAAGGCGGGGACGGAATAATGAACAGTATCCAATCCCAGGTGGCCGTGGATCTTTTAGAAGAAACGGACGCTAGACGATTGCGAGTGGCCCTGGCACGTCGGGTCAGAAGGAGCGTCCTGAATTTAATCCAGGCCGATGAAGAGACGTCATGGCCGGTGATCAAGGAGAGGCTAAAGAAGACCTACGGAGGAGGGCGATGGGCCCCCGAAGAGGATATGCTTCAGATGTTTAGAGAAGTAAAGAGGACGAACCAGTCGAACGGCCTGTACGCCGCGGGACTCCTGGCAAAGTTAAACAAAATTAACGATAAACTGCGGGAAATAATGGAAACCAGCGCAGTTGAGGGCTGGATGGTGTTCATGACCACAGTCCTCAAAGTACAATTGGCCAGGAATACGGGGAAAAAGGATGGGCTCCCCAGGGACAAGACATTCGTGGAATGCGCTCAGGAGATGATGGACGTAAGTGCCCGAGACGAGGAGGAAAGGGAAGTGTTCGAACCAGGATGGAGCAGAGTGTCGTATCGGAGAAACGAAGTTGGAAGGAATCGAACCAGACCAGACCCGGAGAGAAGAAGGGATAAAGATTTTGGCAGGAGAGAAAGGGCACCGAGAGAGAAGAGACAATTCACAGATAGGAGGAATGGGAAAAAAGATGATAGGAGATGTCCCGAATGTGGCAAGACAGGGCATCTGATAGCCCAGTGCCCGCGCACGCGCTGCTACGAGTGTAACACGGAAGGGCATATGGCACGGCAATGCCCATACATAAGGCGGAGGGAACATGATAGGGGAGAACCAATGGAGGTTAATACGCAAAGGATATGGAGGAGGAACAGAGGACCATCTGAATCATCTGGAGCTTCCGAGGCTTCAGGATCCGAGACGGAAGGCAGCGACCCTGGCGGCAGAGCAACCCCCGGAGGAAAAAGCAGGCAGCGGAGTGCAGGGAGGAGAACCGAGGAGGTAAGGAGAGAATGAGGATGGTGTGAACGGAGGGGCAACCTTTTAAGAGTAAATACTATTGTGAAAAAGTGTGAGCGGTTGCCTATAATAGAATTTTGTAAGGGGTGGAGATGTCTGGTGGACACGGGAAGTTCGTGTAGTTTAGTAAGTAGGGGTAGCTTAAGAACAATATTCAAATGGAAGGGGGAACCAGAGTTGAGGAAGTGCCTGTGCAAATTAATGACTTTGAGTGGTCCCTGTACAGTGGAGGGAGAAATAGAATGGGCATTGGATAGATGGGGAAAGAAGGGGGAGGTAATAACCTTGCATGTGGTAGAGAACATGGCGCGGGAATACGGGGGGATTCTGGGGTGTGACATACTTAGAAAACTAGGGGCTAAATTGCGTAATTCAGGGGGTGAATGGTTAATAAAAATCGGGAAAAAGAAATATAAAACCGTGGAGGACGTGAGGAGTGATGTGAGATGTGTAGGGGCGATTACCCAGGACAGGGAGTGGCGGACAAGGGTTATGAAGGAATATGCGAACATCTTTTTTCGCGAAGGGGAATCTCTGAGCGTGACAGGAGAAACACTGCATGAAATCAACCTAAAGTCAGAGAAGGTTACGTACGTAAAGGAAAGAAGATACCCGCAGGCATTGAGAACACACATCCGGGAGGAGCTGGAGGAGTTGAAGAGACAAGGTATTATTGTCGATAGTAAATCGCCCTTTAATAGCCCCTTATGGGCTGTGAAGAAGAAGACCATGGAGGGCGAGACTGAGGGACGCTATAGGGTAGTGATCGACTATCGACAACTGAATGACAACACGCTGGACGAAAAGTACCCCATCCCGCGATTAGAGGATATCCTGGATAGGTTAGGTGGGGCGGCGATTTTTAGCATGTTGGACTTGAAATCTGGGTACCATCAAATACGTATGCACCCTAGAGACCAGTGCAAGACAGCCTTTACGTTCGAAAGGGGACACTACGAATTTACGCGCATGCCTTTTGGTCTTAAAAACGCGCCCATAACGTTCCAGAAACTAATGGATGAGTTCTTACGCGGAGTAGACGAGAATATGTGCCAAGTGTACATGGACGACCTACTGGTTTTTAGTAGAACTGAAGCACAGCATGTCGAGGACCTGAGACGGGTTTTTAATCGAATTCAACAGTTCGGGTTAAAACTTTCGAGAGAGAAGTCGATTTTGGGGCAAAGAAAGATCAACTTTCTAGGACACACGATATCAGAGGAAGGTGTGCGGCCGGATAGTAAGAAAGTCGAGGCAATCGGCAAAATGGCGGTTCCAAGCGACATTAAAGGAATCAGACGGCTCTTAGGAACTCTCAATTATTACCGACGTTTTGTACCGGAGATGGCTGAGAACTTGGTGCCTTTGAACGAACTGTTGCGAAAGGGGCGCACAGTTAAGATCACGCCAGAAATCGAAGAGAAGGTGAGAAGGTGCATGCTACAGTTGCAAACCGAGCCAATTCTTGCATTCCCAGACTTCACTAAGCCGTTCGCGATCACCACAGACGCCAGCGAATATGCACTGGGGGCGGTTTTATCGCAGGATAGCGAAAAGGGGGACCGACCCGTGGCATACGCGAGTAGGAGACTCACAGACGCGGAATCTCGCTACAGTGCACTAGAACGGGAATTATTAGGAATCGTATGGGCAGTGCAACATTTTCGACCATATGTATTCAGAAGGAAGTTTAAGGTCCATACATACCACCGTCCGTTGCTCTGGGTGGGCAATCTGAAGGAGTCTTCGGCTCGAGTCACAAGATGGAAGGAGATCCTGAGCCAGTACAACCTGGAAGTGGTGTACAAACCGGGAAAGGACAATGTTGTGGCTGACTGGCTCTCTCGTGCCTTACAGGTTAATGTGATAGAGACGGAGGGTGGCGAAGCGTCGGGGGAGCTGCAACGGTTCGTGAGGGAATGGACACCAGATGGAGAAGGAGGACGTGTGGACGACCTCCAAGGCAATGAGGAAACCTCGGATGACGAGTCAGGAGACGAGAGACCGGCTGAGATGGAGGAAGTCGATGACATAGTCAACAACAAATCCCGGCAGGTCATTTGGAAAACAAGGACGACAGGGCTCGTAAAAATGGAGTTTTCCAAATATGACAAGCACTCCATAATCACTATTTGGTCACAACCTGGAGTTCAGGAAGAGCAAATATGTCGCGCGCTGAAGGATGCCTCTAAAGCGGGAGCGACCCAGTACCTGTATGTTGGCAATGCGACGGTGTGGGAGAAAATTCGCAACTTGTGGCGACTTGAGAAGATAGGTATAGATCGGATGTTTATCCGATGCTATCGATGCCGATTGATGGTGGAGACTATTCGTGATCAAGACCACCAAAAGGAGGTAACTACAGCATATCACTAAGGGAAGACCAACCACAGAGGTATTAATGAGACGTTGGCGGCTCTAAAAAGGAAGTACTACTGGGTGGGGATGCGGAAGACGGGGGAAGAGGTAATGAAGGACTGCCACATTTGCTATACGGCTAAATATGACCGCCACCCTCCCGTAGGTTTACAGACCGAGACGCGAACACCGACGGTACCGCTGACAGACCTCCAGATAGATACCTTTACGTGGAGAGGGTATAAATGGGTTACGATATTGGACACCTTCAGCAAGACGGCCATGGCACATCCAGTAAAAGAGAAGTCGGCAGCGGCGGTGAATGGCGCCCTGCAGACATGGTACCAGTTTTATGGAGTGCCGAACACGATCTCCTCGGACGGGGGCAGGGAGTTTGATAACGCGCTCCTGCGACAGGAGACGAAACGGTTGGGAATAGAGTGGCACTGGAACACGCCTGGCCATCCAAAAAGTAGGGGAGGGGTCGAATGTCTCCATAATACGCTGGGGGAACACCTCCGAGTATTCCACGTGGATAAAGGGTTGGAAGCGGATGACGCGATGCCTCGAGCAATAGTGGCATACAACCACTCCATCCACATGGCGACTGGGTTTTCCCCTTTGAAGCTCTTTTTGGGTTACGCGCACGAAGGAGAAACGAGGGAGATACGGTTGTGGACGAGGGCATGGCCGAGCAACTAAATATAAACAGAGTAGAGCTCGAAAGATGTTGGGGTAAAGCGCATGGACGAATGACCACGGAAAAGAGTAGGAGAGTAGCGCGTGAGAATGCGGGTGTGAAGGATATCATGGGGACGATCAGAATAGGAACGATTGTTTATAGGAAGATCGTGTCGAATCGCGCGAAGGAGTTCCTTAGGTACGAGGGTCCATTCAAAGTGATTACGATTAGGGAGCACAATCTGGTCACTATTCAGAGTCTGGTTGAGCCCAGGAAGAGGAGAACTGTTCATATCGAGCAACTGAAGGTTCCGGCGGGGGAGGCCCGATCTTGAAATTGTATGTATTTCATTTTGTTATTGGATACTTCTTTTTATATATATCGATATGTAGAAGTATAATTTTTGGTTTTTTTTTGTTGTCAGTGTAAATAAAGCTTAGGTATAAGACTTATATAGTGTATATCCAGGGATGTTATAGATTAAGATAGTGTTAAGTTGGTTTTGTAAGTGAACAAATTTTTGTTTTTGTTTTGTAGGTTCAGTTTAGCTTATACTATGTGGTTGTAAGAAAAATATTTTGTTTATTTTTTATTTATTTTTTTTTTTTTTGAGTTTACGAAGATGTTCGTAAACTGGCAGGGGGGAGTTAAGATGGGACTAATACCTGTATATCCACTAATACCAAACCATTGTAAATAGTATATATAGAGGATTAATAGACGAATAAAGTCAGTGTTTAAACAGCCTTCGTGAGAGTTATTTCTAACCCAACTTCTTCTTTTTTTTTACATTCTGTTTCCGGAAGCTCTTAAGTTCTATATATATATATATATATTAAACAAATTTTTGTATGTGTATGTACATACACACACGTTAATACCAGTTATTTCAAGAATGACGCTCCTTCGTTATTTAGTTCTTCATTATTAAGAATCCCATCATGGAATCCATCACCCACAGTTCATTAAAAAGTCAGAAGCTTTCATGGGATGGTACCTTATAATTAAAAGTCTATGTTTTTCGGGCTTCTCAGTAAGGACCGAATAGCTCACAAGAAAACATAAAGAAATAAACAGTGGCAATAGTTTATTTAAATTTCAAAATTGTAAATTTAAATTATTAGCATTAGTCTTGTTTGGACACATATTGACACTCCGAATAATAATTGTATACATTTTCGAGTAGTTTATTTAGTAATGAAGACATACGCTAGGCTCCACAAACTCAATACAAAATATCAATTGAAATGATAATTATTTTATAGTTATATTATTTATACCTCCTATAAATTTACATAGATTTTATTTTCATCTTTACCATTATAAGCACCGTCAAGTTCAACAATTCATAGATCATTTGAACTTTCAATTATTTCATAGACCAAGACATTTAACTATTACAAATAAAATCTTTTAGGAGAAACGAAAAATTAAACGCGTTACAGATGTTTTGAGTTATTATTGTTATCACTTGCACAACCATTAAAGGACTTTTTAAATTAGTATTATTATTCTTAAATCAATGGAAATCTAACTTCTAAAATTAAAAGGTTTAAAATTAAAAGAAATTGTATAACTAATGCACAGGCCGACAGGATTTCGGACGCAATCCTACAAGTTTATTACCTACCAAAGGAAATAAAGAAATTTTCACTTTAAAATCGACATAATCTAAAATAATAAACAATTTCTATTTATTACATTTATAAAATTCCAAAAATAATTACTATATTTCTTGAAAAAATCCAATATTTTTTTATTCAAAAAAATAATATTCTTCTTCTTTTAAGGATCTATGTCCCTTGACGTCCTCTATCCGTTTCCTCCAGTTCTCCCTGCTCAATGCTTCGGCGTTCCAATTCTGAACATTTAATAAGTTCTTGGAGACCTCACTGACCCCATCCAGCCATCGCAGGGTCGCCCTATTCTTCTTTTACGCTGTACATTTATTTTTCTATGACTCTCATTAATAGGGTTCTTTGACCCTAATCATTTTGGCCACATGACCCGCTCAGTACCCACATAGTAAACTATAATACCACGATAGGGGCTTAGAATATATTTTAAAAAAAAGTAATATTAATGTTTCTAAATATCAGGGTAAACAAATATTTTACTTGTTTGTCTTTATCTCCTGGGGCTACGTCCGGCTCTGTCTCGACGAAACTGTGATGAAAAAGATAGTGTTTAGTATGAATACTCAAGTTCTGTATTCCTCAGGCTTTGTATACTGATGCTAATACTGACATAATCCTTCTGGGTTGTTATCCAGTAGGCATGTGCGCTAATACAACTCATAAAGTTATAAAAAAAACAAATACGTATTGATTGATCGCAAAAAAAAAAATTATGTTTAGCAGAGCTGATAGAGTTGCCATCTCATAAATGTTAGCTATAAATAAATACGGAAGGTACTCAAGTTATTGCTAACAGAACCCATTCGATATCTGACACTTCGGGTTAGAGGTATTGATTGTCATTTGAATTATTGCATATGGTGGCATGGCGAGCTGCCAGCACTCCCTTGTTCAAGAGATTGTCGTTCCTGATTTTCTATTGTTATTATTATTCATTAATCACGAGTGTGATTCTGGTAATTATCTTTTTCTTAGAGCACTGTTTAGAAGATATATATTCCATTCTATAATCAGGCAACAATTATTAGAAATATATTGATATAATATGCTCTTCTTCATTTCTTTAATCTTCATTATTTTTTTCGTACCTATCCTTCTATGTGAGAGCGGGGTAGTTCAGTATAATTCAATGTTGTATGTAGCCATAACAAGGCCAAAATTGTCCAAGAAATAGTACCGTCTTTGTGAAGTACAGAAACTATGATCCTCCATGGGTTGTAGTGGTATAGGTATTATTTCTTATGTACACACACTAATACAGTATCCCTATAACTGAGCTAATATAATAGATTCCCTTTCCTATCAAAAGGGGTTACACCCATTGTATTAACTGAAACATTTTAATGTATGAAAAATCAAAACTATATATATAATTTTTTTTATTTGTGATTATTTAAATATTTTTATTTTGAAGAGAAAAGATTTGACCTGGCCGGGATTCAAACCATATGCAGAGGATACAGGATCGGTGAAGAGAATGGATTTGTCTGGCCTGGTTACGAGCCTGGTAGCTTAGTTGGTAGAGTGCCGTGATAGGTATGCGGAAAACCCGGGTTCGTAGACTATAATATATTATATACAGACTATATATATTGGATAGGAGGCCTTGACCCCCCGCGGGTTGTAGTGCCATTAAAGAAGAAGAAGTATATATATATATATATATTATGTTTTTATTCCTGTTCATATCTGTTATTCTAAAGGGACTTTGTCCCAGAATAAAGTTACTTTTCTATTCTATTCTATTCTATTCTATATATATATATATATATATATATATATATATATATATATATATATATACACTAAATATTCTATATATAATATTTTATAGTCTATATATAATATATAATAATAAGCTATGTATATAACGTTTAATTATATTGATTAAATTGTTTTATTTTTAAAAATATGTATCTTGTTTATTTATTTTTTATCAGCCTTAAATTAAACAGATATCGATATTTTTTTCTTAACCTTCTTTATTTAATAATATAATACAATTAAAATTACAAATGTATCCATAATATCGACATTTTCTTATCAAAGCCAGTTATATCCATCATTTTTTTATATTGAATGAGATTTAAAAGATGAGCTTATCATAAAAAAAATATCATTAATTATTGTTTGAAGTGAATTGTTAGTAAAGTAACGAAGAATAATAAAAAAGAATTGTTAAATTGATCCTTTTTTATCAGCCCTGAAAACGTTTTGAAAATGGATGCAACCAGTTTTGAAACCAAAAGCCTCTATTAAGCACTGTTGAGATGAAAAAGAAGTAATAGAGGCCAGGATAGCTCAAACGGTAGAGTCCCAGACTAGCGGTCTGGAAGACCCGGGTTCGAGTCCCGTTCCTGGACATATCTTTTCTTTTCAAATAAAGATAAAAAAGAAGTAGATTGAAAATTCCTTTTTAGCAGCTTCAGGAGCTAAAATAATTTTTATGGAGCTCGTTTGAGACTCTAGTGTTTTACATAACTTGGGTCGACATATAGGTGTTGAGGATATTGTCAGGAGAAATGAAAAACAACCCATTTCATAGGAGCCGTGGATGGAAGGGATGAGTTTTGAAACAAACCGCATAATACTCTCCGGATGGAGTTTTGAGTAGGAAAGTTGTCGGGATATCATACGCCGGATCCGCCATCATTTTCCAATTTCCCTCACAAATGGACTCCCACTTAGCCGAGCGGATGCTATCTATAGAGTTACATTGTATTTCACTTTTCCTCAATTTTCCTCTTTTTTTCTTTTCCCTTTCTTTAACTGACACCAAAAACATTCTATTCTTTAGAATTAGAATATATTTTTTTAATTGAGTCGAATTGTCGAAAACGTTAAAGCCATTAATTTGAAAATATTACTAACGGCTTTTAATAAAAATATGTAAGATTAATACAGTAACACTAATTGGGTCCTGAATAACACGCTTGTATTAAATTCCTCTGTATGAACGAGGGATCGAAGTGGCTCATCGGTAGAGCACTGAGTTGCCATACCGAAGGGCCTGGATCTCCTAGACCCTCCTGAGGCTCACCTACCCTCTGTAAAGTGTGTGACCAAAATAAGTGAGAAATATCGGGCGGTTGAGCGTGCTCTAGGACTAAAAACCTCCTTGCACAACCTTTGTCCATGAAACGGACAGTCTCTACCATGTTCTGAGCCTCAGGCCCTTCACGGGTTGTAGTGGTACAGTTTTTTTATCTGCATGAACGCCCAAAAGAAACAGAATCTTTGAACTCGATTTTCGGCCACTTCAAAACATCGAATTAAATCGAAATTTCGCACACTTCTCAAGGACTGATATAAAGATATAATAAGATTGTATCATTATCCAGACTAGGATCTTCGGAATCAGCAATTACAATTATTCATACCCGAAGACCCGGTGGTGTTTTGTGCGAAGTGGCATAACTTTGTGACAAGCGGTTGATTTATTGATCTATAATAAAAAAATAAAAGAAAAACTATACACTGTTTAAGGGATGATCGATCTAAAAATAATCATAAGAGTTTATTATTTATTTTTTTTAATACTGCAGTACTATTAGAGTGTTCCAAGAATGTATCGAAGTAAAATAAAGAATATTTTTTAAATACTTTTATTTGGAAAGAAAAGATATATCCAGGACCGGGACGTGAACCGGTATCGCCCATGTCTCTAGCGTGGTGCTCTGCTTACTGATTTAATCTGGCTCCCATCTCGGTCAGACACATCCTTTCTTTTCACTGATCCCATAACACCGTGTTCTCGCAATTTGCGATGTATACAAGCGGAAGAATGTTCATTGAACATTATTTTAATTAGGAACTTGTTGACTTACGTCATTATACATTATTAGAATTTATTTTATTTTATTTTTATTAATTTTTATAATTTTTTAATATTTTTATTTGAAAAGAAAATATGTGTCCAGGACCGGGACTCGAATCCGGGTCGCCCACGTCCCTAGCGTGGTGCTCTGCCAACTGAGCTAACCTGGCTCGTATCGCGTTAAAATAAAGAATAAATTAAAGAGTAGTTTTAAAAATACGCGTTCAAGCCAGCCGAATAAAAAAGGATTAAAAAAGCAACAATACTCTTCAATAGTAAAATACCCTAAAGCGCATAAATTAATTTAAATTCACGAGTGGTGAACAAAAAAAAAGTTATGTTATCGTAAAAAACGAGGATACTTTTTAAGATATTTTTGTAATGACCCTATTTTTACACATATCAGTCAATAAAATATTTAAACAATTGACATCAAGCATCTCTAGATTTTTTTAGATAAATGATAAATAACAAAAATAGATTGATTACCTGATACATTTTGGATGGAAGTCAAGTTTCATCAATGTAGTACAAAACAAATGTGATATACAGTTACATTGTTTAACATTGAAAGGCACTGAAATTCCTGTATCAGCATTTCAATTTTTAGTTATATGATATGATGATTTTTAGTTAGTACGAACCTTCAAAGGATACGCATATGAATTTTAAAGCTGGTTTATAAGGAAAATTGGTTTATGAGATATATCATGGTGAGTGAAGCAAAATTTGTTAATGTGAAATAGTTCATAAAAATTAATTTATTGTATGAATGAAGCTTTGCTTTATCCTGGACTAAAGTACTGTTGAAGTAATTTTTTTGGCTTGATAAGCATTATTTGTAGTCTGCACCACGAAAATCAACTGTTAAAAAGTGGTTAACTAAATTTAAATTGGGTGAAATCAGCACCGAAGACGACAGACGCACTGGACGCTCAAAAGGAGCTATAACTGACAATAACTTAAAAAAAGTGCACAAAATAATTACGAATGTCCGTAAATTCAATTTGATCGAGATAGCTTGGAGTCTGAATGTATCAAAAGAGCGTTTTGAACCTATCATGCATAAATATTTCGACATGCTAAAGCTGTGTGCAAAATGGCTGCGGCGATCTTCAATCATAATAACTAAAGATTTTTTCCGTCGATATGTGACAATAGATTGATCACTACACTCCAGAGTCCAATCGACAATCAGTCGAGTGTATTGCACTCCATAAACCGAATATAATGTATGGAAAGGTGCACGGTCGGCTGGCAAGGTTATAGCATCAGTATTCTGGGATACGCAAGGTATAATATTTATTGACTAGATTGAAAAGAGCCACATCATTAACAGCGATTATTGCATAAAATTTTGTAAGCGTTCAAAGTATCAAATCACCAAAAAACGAAAACGACCCCATTTGAAGTAGAAAACGTGTTGTTTCATCAAGACAATGCACCATTTCACATGTCAATGAAAACGATGGCAAAATTGTTTGAATTAGGTTACTATTTGTTTCCCTTCCACCAAATCTGGCCACCAGTGACTCTTTCCTGTTTGTAGATCTCAAAAGAATGCCTTATGGAAAGTCATTCAGCGCTAAGGAAGAAGTAATCTCTGAGAGTGATGCCTATTTTGAGGTTACAGAGAAATGGTGCTATAAAATGGTATCGAAAAATTGGATGATGGCTATAATCGTGATGTCGCTCTCGAAGGGAATGATGTCGAAAAATAAAATCGAATTTTACCAAAAAAATGCGTTTTACTATGTTAGCCTACGAACTTTTCAGCCCGCCTATTATATATCTATACTGTTTACAAGTCCAACAGTATGAGTTGAATCTTATAATTGATTAGAAAAATTCAGTTTGTTGTATATTGACCTATTATGAAGGAGGATTTTAGAGTCGTAACTTAAGACCGTTAAAGACGGATCAGTAACCAGGAATGAAAAAAAAAGTGCTGTAAGAAAAAATCGAAGTTTGTTTATATTTATTTGTTCATAGTATATGAACATGTTTCCTTATTACAAATAAAATAGGATGGTGTTGGTGGCTGCCTGCCTGTGGTTGTTTTCAAAAGTTGCCAAAGGGCAAGGTTCCCTTTGGGGACGATTCTGTTTTCTCACATAAGTTCAAAGGGTTTAAAGGACAGTGTAGATCTATAGATTAAGGCTGTTCGGGATCAGCAGGTGCACGAGGATATTTCTTTCCCCGAAGCATACCGTCTCCAGATCAAACCTCTGGGATATTGGCAAACTAGCACTAGTCTCCTCTCTTACACTTGGTATTTGTGAGTTAACTTCTTTTGGTTGAAGTGCCTAACATAACTGTAGATGTGGGAATAGTAAATTTCGGATCTCGGAAATTTTCCTATGTGTGCGGAAATCACCTATCTTAGTGCTGACCTCGCTCAACATTACTTAATTTTTATTACGTGGTGCAAATTCTTTTTTATTTATATGCTTATATCTCGTAGTTGATATTTATTGAATTCTATTCTATTAATTTTAAGAATATGTTTGTTTTGTTTTTAATATTTCTGTACTACTATTGTTGAAATCAATATTTTCGGTTTAGATCTAAAAAAGCTCTAAGCTCCCGATTATTTACAAAAATTTACATGAAAGTTATGAGACCTATTTAGACATACGGAGTTGAGCTTTGGGGCTCTACTAAACCATCCAATTGATCTCGTATCCAGTCCTTACAATCCAAAATCCTTCGTAAAATCCTCAATGCTCCTTATTATGTCACAAACAAACTCATCCATCATGATGTTAATATCCCATATGTTACTGATTTGGTCCAAACTAGATACCTATCCTTCCATGACAAGCTCCATACCCTTTTGAATCCTCTAGTCTCTCAACTTGCTTCCCATACTATTCCTGATAACCCTCCGAGGCGTCTGCAAAGAAGATGGCCTCAAGACCATCTACTATAGAACTTTATTGGAGTGCTACCGATGGGTAGTTTCTCCACAAGTGTTTTCATGCCATATTGTACATATTAGCACATTAACACAATTATTATAACAATATAATAGCATTATAGTTGTAAATATCAATAAATTAAATAAATAATAAAAAAAAGATTTTAAAAAATTGAAAACTTGCCTATGCACTTTACGGTATCAGGAAATGTCTGTAAGTAGAGAAAAGAAATCTATTGTATTTGAAAAACGTTTGTTTCTTATAATAACACTATGTACTGTTAATATTGAATAATTATTGGCTGGCTGTATTAATAACTGAACAAACTTTTTTTAACGTCTGAAATAAGTATTTTCCTAATATTTAAAAGCTTATTGCAACCCATTTTCCTCTCCATAGTTGATAATACTATGTGCCTCAAAAGAGTATCTGATATAAACGAAATGAGTGAAACTGATTTTTTTAAAATTGAAAAATATATTTAGTGTTAAGCGTTCACTAAAAAAAATTGAAGCCATTTTGACCCTATTCCTTGCAGATAACTTAAAAATTCTGAGATAGAACAAAATATTGTACGATTTTTTAGAAGGTTACTTTGAACTTAAGGCTAGGGTGTGAATTTAGCGCTGGCGAAATCGCGGAGAACAGCTAGTTAAAAATAAATTGGCTCCATTTAGAAGAGGAGCTCGTCAAGGTCATCCATTTTCTTTTTCATTCCTCAGGCCAACAGAGAAAGATGAGAATAAGTTATTCCGAAATCCATGCAACAGGAACCAACATAAATATGTACCCACGCTGATTACACTGTTATAATTCAACAATTGATTGAGACGTTTCCGAAGCAATCAGGGAGCTCTCTGTTTCTAAGCTACTCTGCTGGTATTAAAGGTATTTTAATTAAATTTATGTAATATTTCATTCACACAATAAAAACCTTTCTCCAGTCATTTATGTTTTTAAAACAAAAGGACCATGGAGGATCATTGACCTCCAAGTAAAACTTTTAAACAGTTAAAATGATAATAAATTATGACAATAAAAACAAAAAGATATTTGTGACTTGTTACTCTTTCAAGTTGATGATAAAGAAGAAATGATGCAGAAAGTTGTTTGTATGGTTGATTGAAAATGACATGTAACTGTCGAATTTTTTTTTTTTTTTTTTTTTCTTAGCCCCTTTGGGTTTGAAGATTTCTAAGTAGAATTGAAGATAGGACGGAGAGGTATCTCTTGTACTGTACGATGTACATTTTAAGAGGAGGATGAGAAGGTGGAAGGTTCTAATTAATTCATTTCTATTTTTTAACTTTAGATTTTTCCGGTGATGGGGCTCACCGTGTCCTTTTCCTTTTGTTTGTTGATTTTATTAATTTCTCAGTTCAGGCTGAGACTTTGTACGTGATCTTGCCACGTTTGTGGCCGTCCTGCTGGGGTGAGTGTCCGAAAAAGAGGGTTAGTACAGTATTTCAGGCTGTCGAAAAATTTAAGGTGTCTACGTTTATTGAAGTCTGTAACTGTCGGTATGTCGAAAGTAGTGTGTAGGAGGTCCGTTTTTGTTTTGTTTAATGTTGTGTGTCTCACTATGCGTTGCAGTACGCCATTCTGAAACTGTTGGAGCTTTTTCGCTGTTGCCGGCGTGATGTTACCTAATAGTGGTGCTCCGTAAAGGAGTGCCGGTCTTAGGATGCTCTTGTAGATGGTCAACTTGAGGCGGAGTGATAAGTTAGGAGATGTAAGCAGGTGGTTAAGTCTGTAAGACTTGGTCCTAACCGATCTGAGTTTCTTCCTACAGTGGTAGGCTAGTTTAAGGTGCCGGTCAAGGGTGACACCTAAGTAGACTATGCTGCTCGCTGGTCTGTTTTCACGTCCCTCTACCCTATAGACCTTAGGGAGAGGGCGGCGCTTTTTTCCCTGAAAGGAAAAAATTATGCAGTCCGTCTTTTTAGGATTCACTGTGATGTTGAGTGCTTCTAGCTTCTGTGTGATGCTCACACAGACCTCCTCCGCCTGCCGTAGAGCTCTCTCTGCGCTGATCGAGGTGCTGTAGATCGCTATGTCGATCGGCATAGGCAGCTACAGTAGCTTTTTTGTAGTTGGCTCCAACAGTTTCAGCTGTGTATATTGAGAAAAGTACTGGAGATAGCACAGACCCCTGAGGCACTCCGCAGGTGAATGCGATGGCTTCCGATAATGTTTCGCCGATACGAACTGCTATCTTTCGCTGTTGAAGAAACGACCGTAGGATCGAGTAGAGCTGTTCCGGAAATTCGTTGTCCTGTAGTGTCTTGCATAATAGGTTATGGGAGACTGAGTCGAACGCTTCCGTGCAGTCTATGGAGATCATAGCGGTCGCTTCGTTCTTGGCGGTGCACTGGCTCACTTCCGCATGTATCTTCGCCAGGTGATGATCCGGGCAGAGGCCGGCCTGGTAGGCGGTTTGCTCCGGTGGGATGAGTGCTGTCTCTGAGCAATACGCCTTGAGATAATTGAGGACAATTTTCTCAAAGACTTTCCCCAGATGCGGAAGCAAGCTTATGGGCCTGTAGTCCGCTGGCTGTGATCCTGACTTCAACGGCTTGAGTAGAGGAAAAAGAATAGCTGTCGAAACGTTTTATATTAAAAACATAAATGACTGGAGAAAGGTTTTATTGTGAGAATGAAATATTAGATAAATTTCAGTCCAGTTTACATCCTTTTAAAATTAAATTTATGTTTAACGCTGCCCTGGTTGAAAAATCCTGGGACGCCATTAAAATTACATTCTCTTTTCCATACTAAAGCTCATGATAACTTGTATTTTTGGAAAATATTAAAAGGGAAACAAATTAAAATACAAAACTTGTTGTGACCCAAATCGAAGCGACAACCTGCGGAATGATTACCGATTAAAATATTACACTTAGATTTAACTAAGACGGATATATCCATATATATTTAGTTTGAAAAAAATATTAAAAGTAACTCAAAATATTAAAGAGTTGAAATTAACTAAAATACCCTGAACTCTTCAATAAATTGTATGGCAGGTATTATTGATATATTTTTTTAATACCTCGGTACTCAAAATAGCTGTAAAGGCATTCCAGATTTTTATTTTTTATTTTTAGGTAGTAGCAATATAAATTTTACTCATTCTAATAGATGCTTGAAAATAACATTATGTAATAACACAATCTGGTGCAAAAAAAATACTATATATCCAATGGCATGCAAACGAAAAAGTAAATTGGTAAAGAAATGTATTGTGGAGTTCCCATTTTCATTTTAGTATTCATAATGAACACTATGAAATGTTCATTCCTTTCATTCGCTCATTTATGAAGTATGACGTTTCGGGAAATATTGCTGTTCAAATCAAATCTTAGCTAGTTGGTTTGTGTGAATGTAAGCTAAGAGTATAAAAGTATCGAGCAACTAAAATATACGGTTGGGATAAGTCTGAAATGTTACAGAACTACTGAACTCAGTGCCATCGAATACATTGAAAAAATACCACTTCATTAACATTAGTTAAAGTGATAGATCCAATTGCCTCTATGTCGGACTAAAACGTTCTCTTCAACAAGTCAATGACCTGAGAAAAAATTCCGCTCCTTTCAAAGACTCCTTAATAACTGTTCTCCAATTTCTCCTCGGTCAAATTGTGGGTCTTCCGCCCTCAACGTTGAACGGTGGCTCAGCATTAAGGAATATTTGAACAGGCTTTTTTCAATAGTACTCAGTTCTGGCCCTGAGACTAATAATACTAATTATTCTCAGATATCTCATATTCAACTATTATCATAACCCTAAAGAGATCCTCTTCGCGCTAAGGGCTTATCATCGCTGTGAACTGAAGACTTATAACTTGTGGCTATCGATTGATTAACATCAAGGTACGACTAATTATTATAGTATTTCTTTTGCGCCGAATTGTTTAATATCAGAAAGTTGTTTTCAAGCATCAATAGTCTATTAAAATGAATAAAATTTATACCGTTATTAAATAAATAAGAAAAAAAATCCGGAGAACCTTCGCAGCTATTTATGCTCTAGGGCAATCACGAACTATATATAAACATTACTAACCAGAATCTTTATTAAAAATACAGGATATTTTAGCTAATTTGAACTCTTTATTATTTTGAGTTATTCATAATTTATTTTTTTATAAACCTGATTGTTCACAATATCTTTCTTTAAAGCCGTTATTAAAGTAGGTAATACGTATATATCTGTCTTACTTTTTTTACCTGTACCACTACAACCCTTGAAAGGGTCTGGGGTTCAGTACATGGTAGAGACTGTAGTTTTTCTTGGACAACGGTTGTACCGGGAGGTGATTTGTCCTAGATCACGCTCAAACGCCTGATTTTTTTCCTTATTTTGGATACCCATTTACAGGGACTGGGTGAGCCCTAGAAGAGTTCTAGATCCCATAGGAGCCATCTCCGGCCGCTAAGAAATTAAATAAAAGTTTGCCAGACAGCTGAATATGAACCCATGACCTTTGGCAAGGCAACTCAGTGCTCTACCATAGAGTCACACAAATCCCTGTCTTACATTAAGCTGTGGTGTAATATTTTAATCATAATTTTATGCAATAATTAAATGAAAAACCGAAAAAAATTGGAAGACTTAAATACGCCAGTGTCCTTATTGTTGGCTTTCAACAGACGCATATTTGTGCTCATAATCCCCACCGATTTCGTCGGACACCCTTATGTGTTAAGGCCAGATGATTTAGTAACCTTAAACAAATATTATTTCTAATTAAATATAATCATAAAAATAAAATAATCTTTTCGTAAAAGAACGAACATTTTCTTTACTTAATTTTCATATTTTTTTTAATAATAATTTAAACGTTTAATTTCAAAATTGTTTACAATAATTTTTTTAACTTTAAAAGGTAATTTTATTTGTTTAGTTATAAGTCTAATAGTTGTCATAAGTTTCAAAACATATGTTATAAAAGTTAAGAGAAAAAACAACGGCTTTTGTTCGCTCCGGGTAGACCAAGCCAGACAATGTTGGCACGAGCCTCTCGTATGCTCTGAGGAGCATCTGTTATATTTTAAATTTGAAGAAAATACTAATTTTCTGCCCACCTGCAGATGTAATTATTTTAAACTTCGTCATCGATTCGACCAATTCGAATTGTGTCCCAGTCGATCATCTCAACCTCTATTGTCTCAACAACTTCGCTCGCCTTGCAGACAAAATTCTTCTGTCGTCTCAACATCCAGCTCGCCCTGCCGAGAATCTACTACTGGAATCTACTTCAACAGACAGATAAGAGTTATTTTTTGTTTGTACCATTTCAACTACAAAACCGGATAAACATTCATTATTTTTTAATAGATTTTATTTGAACATTTCATTCATTTGTAATTTAATAGAGTTAAATTTACTATCGTAAGATTAAATAATAATTGTTTTCCTTTTGTTATTAGTTAGCTGTTTATAATTTAGTTAGTATTAGTAACTTCATTTTGTCATTATAAAAACGTTTAAATTGTTCTTTTAATTTAATCAATTGTTTTTTTTTATTATCAAAAATATTAGTTATTTAATTAATTAAAGTGATTGATGTTATTAATTTAATAAAAGGTTACAATTCAAATGACATGCGATCTGGTATAATTGAATCAGAAATTTATTTTCCTTGTCCACTTCGGAGCTCTCATCGAAAGGTCCAATAACTATTTCGAGGTTGCTCAAACATGTGTTCATAGTTCTATGAGGGTTAAAATGAGAAAAAAAAATAAGCCGTATAGAAAAGACACGTTTTTTTCAATATTTACGTACTCGACCTAATTTCTCAATAATAAGTAATTATATGAGGAGTTTGGTTTAAAAATCGTGTACAAACATTTTTTCCAAAAATGTTTTAGTTTGATTTTTTATTAGTTCTTAATTCCAGAAATGCTGTATTAGAATTTGTTTGCTTCAAGACCGTCTAGATCCTTCAAAAATCAATACCAAAAGATTCCATTTCCTATCAAAAGTGGTTACATCCATCACATTATATGATCATTTTTGATGTATGAAAAATCAAAAGTACGTATATAGGTAGTTTAATTGTAATTATTAAAGTGATTTGTTTTTAAAAATGCCTATTTTATTATTTTTTTAATTTCTTATCAACCATATAATAATCAGATATGGTTATTGTTTGAAGTCAATTGTTAGCAAAATTAGGAAAAATAATAAAAACAATTTGTTAAATAGATGATTTTTAAATTTCAGTTTTAGAAAATGGTTGTTCCCGGTTTTGAAACCAAACCCCTCATATTAAAAATAAATTGTATTACTAATTTCATTCATAAAATTCCTTAAACAGCTTACTTAGATCCGTTTAAGGTTTCACAAATATCCATATCCTATAAAACACAGGCAAAAACTTAACCAAATGATCACTCAAAATATTTTTCCGTATTGTTGAACTATTGATAATGACATCTTGATATCCATTTAAACCTGTCATTATATCTTCGGGAAGGAGGAGTAATGTATTGCCTCCGGTGGCCGTTTGATTTGAAGCCCGGAAGCGAACTTAACCGGCATTACTTAGCCACATCACAAACAACATTAGCCCACATTAAACCTCAACGCACACGCTCCAGCGCCCCAGTGAGGATCACTCGTATTAATCCACGTCTACAATTGGATATTGATGTATTCACCCGCTTCCATCCTCAAAGAACCTAAACACGTTTTTGATGTCGTGTATGGTTACAACAATGGATATTCGTTTAAGTAATTACAGTTAATTAGATATAATTCGGTTATTGGTCCAGCTAGAACCCATTTCAGAACTGGCTGAGTTTTGAATTAATGTATCGGGTCGCGTCACCGACATGCTCGAGAAGTGTTGCACGAGAGAGGGTCCGCACAACTGCTTCTGTATGAGTTGTACAATTCGTTTTAATCAACTTTATTTTAAAGGTAAGAATTTGATTGTTATAAGAATGATAATATTTAACTAGAAGTCCGTTTAATAGTGGTGAAATCCATACGAATAATAACTTAAAACATCGATAACTGAATAAACTTTTTATTTCCTCTAGAAGATTTTATTTGCCATAGTTAAATGTCTTGTTTTTAGTTGCCAATTGATGCAAATTCACAATAATACAGGTGATAAAAATAATATAACTGCACAATAATTACGTTTTAAATTATGTTGCATTGATATTTTGTATTGAACTTGTACAGCCCATCATATCAATAAGTTTTGATCAATAAAGATACTACTGGAAAATCCATATGACTATTGCTCGAAGTCAGAGTAGATGCAAAAACCAGACAAGTGTTAATAATTTCAATATACAATATATGAAATTTAAATAATTCAGACTATAACTGATTTAGAAATTAAAAAAAAAAAAATGTTATTCCTAAGTTCTGAGTTTTAACATCTATCGCCAGTTCTCATGACTGCCTATTTTTTTTTTTTTTTTTTAAGGCACAATCTTAGGAATTTCAGGATGAGAAGGTAACTTTAAGCAATAAGAATATAATTAATTTTTTATTTTTAGTAAATAACAAATATTACAACATAATTTAATATTAGAATTTTAATGCGGTATTTTTAATAAAGGTAGAATGATTTATTAAATTATATTTTAATTGAGGATCATATTCTATTTTCAAATTACAGTAGAAATTAAATTATTTAATAAAAGCTGTCGCGTTGCACGTGCACTATCCGGCTTTCTAAAATTAAAACGCTAATTGGAATTGGGAAGTTTTTAAAATGATAAAAGTGAAACACGAGAACGTTACGCTCCAAATGTATTATTAATTAATTAATAATAGGTGTAACGAATGTTTTTGTTAAATTAAAGTTTAGTTCATTAACTTGTTCAGCCCAATTCACAATCCAATTCCCTACACTGTTAATTCATCTGCCATTCCAAACCACCTTACTACTGTCCTTACCTATCCTAATACCTGATTATAGATATGTACTATCAGACAACACTGATCCAGTTATAGCATCCCATACTCTCAATCGCCTATCACTGACCTTGAAGAATGGTGTCAAAACTGGAGGACTATAATAATTTCGCAAAATCCCATGAAATCACTTTTACCCTCCGTCGTAAACCAATGACTTCCTGTTCTACTGTACATATCGTTTAATAACACCCCACTGATTCCTGTAGAACAGATCCGATACTTGGAACTATATCTTGACAAGCTTTTGACTTGGAATTCTCATACTAGACTGAAACAAGAAATTGCTCGCTCTTTAAAAAACCGGCCATGGATCGAAACAAGCGGTAATCCTATGGTAGGATATCTGGACTACATGGTGGATGAGGTAGGAGTTTGAACCAATGATGTTCTTTAAACTTATTTTGGTTCGATGGAAAGTGTGAATACGAGCATTATCTTGTTGGAATAAAACTCATTTTTGGTTGGTCAAAGCAGGATAACGCTCTGACAACTTCGCGTACAATGTTTCTAGTTGTTTGAAGTAGAGTTAAGAATTCATAGAGCATCCATAAGGATAACGCCTTCAATATTCCAAACAACTCAAAGCATGGATTTTTTTTGTTTTTAAATGCCCCTTTGCAACAACCGGAATAGCAATTTCGCCACAAACGAGCCATTGCTCACGAGTATTCAGATTTCGCCAGTAAACCCACTTTTCATCATTGGTGACAATCTTCCGGTAAAATCTCATATCAGAAGGTTATTCTATAAATGTTCACAAATTTCTAACCTCTTAGCAAAGGAGTACGTTCGTGAGTTCTACAGCACCTCCCCAATGTAGTTATCTACATTACATACATTGTTTTTCACCTACCCAATGGAGCATTGATGGCGACTAACAATATCTTTCGACACACCACGATCCCTGGCAAGTTCGCGAGTACTTGTGGATGGATTTGACTAAACTGCTTCCTGCAGAACCTCATCAATATCTACTAATGATCGCCCGGAGCCCTTCTTCTTTTCTAACGTCGTATCTTTTTCAAACCAACGCCGCGCAGTGTGCTGGCCAAGGACACTTTTTCCTTCAGCGGCTGTGATTTTTTTTCCCCGGTAATCCCTTAAAATTACGAGAATTTCAACTATCATGTTACTTCTTTGAAACAAATAACTACACTGAGGCTTTATTTGAGGAAGTCGAATGGATTAAACAAGCTTAGAAAATGCTCTAAAGGGATTATGAAGTATTGGTAAGTAATTAATAGGATTTGAATATTTGAATAAGTGTGAGGAAAACTAGGCTGGAATCGTATCTCACTTCTTGCACTGCAGGTTTGAGTTGGTTCTTCTTCATTCCTTGCTGTAGGTGTACGATCATCCCTACGTATTGAAGATGAGATAGCAATTGATTCTCTCATCTTAGTATCGTCGTATGCTGGAACTCCACGAGTACTGGTCTTTTATTTGTTGCGCTTTTGTATTTGATTCCACATTTTCTGTAATTGTTTAGCAACCTCACATCCTCTATAACTTGCAGGATGTTGCTCATGACAGTTGATTCAAAGTTGGCTTCATATTACGGCTTAACTTGCAATCGATTGTTAGATGCTTACCTGAGCACTTTACGCATCTCGGTTCACGGTGACAAAAATTTTTAGTATGATTGAAGCATTGGCACCTTTTACATTGCGGAATCATATCCGTGGTTTTCCGAAGAGGTTCTATTTTAACTTTTATATTTAGGATTGAACTTATATTATATATTCTATCCAAATTTTCTTTTTGATCAAAAGTAAGCATGAATAGGGGGAGCCCTCTTCTCCTGAGTTCATCCTTACTCTTGTCATCTCTTACTCTTTCCTTTTTTATGATATTTACTGCGTCTTATTACCTTATTACATTACCTTTAGGTGGCCTGCTATTTTTATCTTTGTAAGTGTACCACTGTACTTCTAGCTAATTTGGTTTTTTCGACAACGTTCTGTATGAGTCTGGACCTGCCGTCCTGATCTTCCATTTATTATTGTTTTGAGCCACAATGTTGTAGTCACTGCTAGATATTGGTTCCATTAGTGTTTTGATTTATTCATAGGTGGTGACAACAGCTACCTTCATTTGTTGAATCCGTGCTGCCAGTTGCCACCTCTGGCGAGGATTCTGCTTTTCGCTGCTTCTCTTATTTTGCTTGACAGTCCAGTCAGTTTCTCTTTTAGATTCCTCTTCATCAGTTTGGAACTCATTTTTACTGACCCTGTCATATTCATGACTTTCAGTTGCTTTTGATTTTTCATCCATTTTTTAAGTTCTTAATTTTCTTTTCTTAATCTCTCCAGCTTTTCGTTCATCTGAGATATAACATTTTCCATTTCACGTAGCCTGCTTATCAGTTCACGTTTGTCATCATTTATTGAGCTCTCTTGAGGTGGGTGAATATGCGAAAGTTGGCCCTCCCCAGAATCCATAGGCCCGACCTCCTTAAAGGAGGGTGGATTTTCCATGAGTTCTGGATTACCACCTCGGGTAGTTGATCCGTCTGTTTTTTCCATCGCGTGGTTTCGCCGTTGTATTTTATATCTCATGCCAGGTTTGTTGACTGCCGCCTCACTGGGAACAGACGCAGACCAGATGGCCGCCTAATATAGGGCAGACGCCTCTGGGTTTTCGTACTAGTTATGGTCTGCCCCGGATTTCCCGATACCCGACTCTGGCGAGCCTTCCCCGATCCGCCACCTGGGGAGGCGCCTGATAGGGGACTAGATAACCCCCACGGGGTTTATAAAAAATGAACAAGGAAGGAACTATTGTTGTGCTAATTCGGAAGTTAAATTTAATTATTCGCTTAATTGCATATTTTAATTCAGTATTTCATCATAATCCAATACATTATTCAATTACGTGATTCATCATATTTATTTTGAATATTTTCTCATTAATTTCAATTTTTTTTAAAAGTTCCATATGAAGCTCAGAGTAATGTTTCCTAAAAAGCCATATTAAGTTTGGCTTTTTAGAAAACATTACTCTGAGCTGCCTTTACCTCCTCAGCATGTAGGCACAAGATAGGTAACTTTGTTGGTTGCTAATGAGTAGCTAACAGCCCAAGAACTTTGAGATGCAGGATGTTGTTTAAAAGGTGGATGGTAAGTAAGAGGCAGCTGCACATCTCTACAGAAATTATTAAAAAAATATTATTTTTATGTAATCTAATCTCCACTATTTCGTTATTTTCTTACTATATTCATCGTAATAACTATCAAACAGCTTGAATTAATGTATGGGCCTCGTTACAGAAACATAGGACTTATTAATGAAGCAATTGGCAAAACGAATGGTATCTCAGAAGAATTAGGAAACAGTCTCAGGAAGGAACTCGTAAGAGTATTCTTTCCCATTATCCGTTTTATCATGAGTAGTGATATGCTCATTTATATGTGAATAGTCGAATGAGGTACCCGTTATGTTTTCATAGTGTTAGTGTGAACGGCCGGAAATCAACGCTTTTACTTTTTTGCTCACATGAATACTACTTCCTTTACTATTTGTTTTCAACCTGGTATATAAAAAATAATAAAAAAAAAGTTGACCACTACAGCCCTTGAGGGTTCAGTACGTGGTAGAGACTGTACTGTTTATTGTGTAACTGGCATGTAGTCGTAAATAATAACAATACAGTAATTTGGCCTACATCACGCTCAACAACTTGGCTATCCCCCTTTTTTGAGTACCCACTTTATAGAGGTTGGGTGTACCCCAGAAGGATTTGTGGATCCCACAGGTTCCATGCTTAGATGTTAACTGAAACCAGTACTAACAACCCTTGAAAGGTCTGGGAGATATGGCAGATACTGTACTGTTTCTTGGAAGATGGTTGTTCAGGGAAGTTCTTTGTTCTAAATTATTAAGTATGTATATAGGGTCTATCTCCGATTTCTAACAGCATAAATAAAAGTCTTGCCAGCAGCGGAATTGGAACCAAGATTTTCGGCATGGCATCTTGGTGCTCTACCACTGAGCCACTCCGCTCCCTGGCTCTTAACAGATTAAATTATTTATCTGCCACAGCTGGATTTGAACTCGGAACCTTCAGCCTAGTAATTCAGCATCTACACTCCGATTTACTCAGCTCCACGTATACATTAATGGAAAAGCAAACATTCAGAAAAATGTATAAAATGAACACCCTTAAGGCATAAGAAAGGTTTTTAAACACAGTCTTGCGTCTGTAAATAGATTTATAATTTGCATTATTGAGTGATAAATTGATTTGCAATTGAAAAAATCAGCACATTTTTACTATGAAGATGCAGTTTAATTATAATGGGTGTTTTAATTTTTGCCCATCTTGGTATAATTAGGAATGGGATCATTATCGAGTATCAGTACTGACACAATAAAGGCTCGTGATCACCATTTTCAATCATAGTAAATATTGTAATTATGGTATGAATGTGAGAAATTATTTCAATTTTATTATCATTTTCGCAAGTATTTATTTTGTTTTTATTATCAGCATGTATATATTATTATTTTATTTTATATTATTGTTATTTATTTATTATTATTATTTTTTTATTGAATGATTGTATAGCTATTTAGCGCTATTACTTATTGCCTAAAAGTGGCAGATTGTAATATCTTAATAAAGCGTGTATATATATATATATATATATATATATATATATATATATATATATATATATATATATATATATTTACATATATTTCAAAAGTTGTTTTGGCTAGTCATTCCGCTTATTTCCCTTCTCGGGGTAAAAATTGTCTTCTCTTGGTTATTTTATTGGTTGATACATAGTAAAACATGTGCTGATTTTTGCAATTGCAAATCAATTTATCACAATAATCAATTTATCACATTTCAGCAATAATGGAAATTATAAATCAATTTACTCAATCATATATTGTTTTTAAACACAATATGCTTTATGATTAAAAACCAATGCTGTGTCTTAAGAGTGTTCATTTTATACATTTTTCTTAATTGTTGCTATTATATTAATGTATACGTGGAGCTGAGTAGCTCGGAGTGTAGATGCTGAATTACTACGCTGAAGGTTCCGGGTTCAAATAAATTATTTAATGTGTTAAGAGCCAGGGAGCGGAGTGGCTCAGTGGTAGAGCACGGAAAATCTTGGTTCAAATTGCGCAGCTGGCAAGACTTTTCGTTAAGCTGCATGCAATCGGAGATAGATCCTATGGGATCTAGGACCCTCCTGAGGATCACTCAACCTCTATAATTAAGGGGGGGGTCTGGCGGTTGAGAGTGATTTAGAACAAATAACCTCCCTGCACAACTATTTTCAAAGAAACAGTACAGTATCTACCATGTATTGAATCCCAGACCCTTCAACGGTTGTTTTGGTATAGGTTTCAGTTAACAGCTAAGCATGGAACCTGTGGGATCCACATATCCTCTTGGGGTACACCCAGCCTGTATAAAGTGGGTATTATATATTGAGGAAAAGCCTGGCGGTTGAGCGCCATCACGGACGAATAACCTCCCAGCACAACCTTTAACCTATCAGTATTCTCTACTATGCACTCTATCCAACACCATTTTCATGGGTTGTAGTGGTACAGCTCTTTATTGACTAATACGTTTAGATTAAGAGAATAATCATGTTTTAATTCATTATTTTTTTAAAAAGGTTTATTGTCTACCTCGTTTTCATTTTGTTAGGAATGAAAATATCCTTCATACTCAATGTAATCATTATTCCAGTAACCTCAATTCCCCCCAATTTATCAGCCCCAACATAAAGACGTTAAAATTGCCTTCTCTAGCAATATCGGACTACATCATTTAGTCTGTTTTTTGTTACCTTTCCTCTCTGATATTTCATCATCCTTTCCCAGTACTCAGTCACGGTCTCTTTAATATTCATTTTATGATGAGCATTTTATATCTGGCCATGGTATTATTATATACCTCACCACGTATTATAGATAATGAGACTAGAACCTTCTAAACCTTGGAAGCATTTATTAACGTTTAGAAGGTAATTCTTTATCTGTTTTCCTTGGTTATGCTTTATTAGGAAGTGAAGATTCCTATACATTATTAATAATTACTTGTTCTATTTTGATGGCTGTGAAAATCTATAATATAAAGCAAAGATTATTTGGTTGTTTTTTGTTTAGTATAGTTTAGTATATGATTTTTAAAAATCATATCATTTATAAAAAGATATAACTTCATTTTTAATAAAGTTAAATTCATACAGTAGTTCACTCTTCAAGAAAACACGTCCATATACACAAGCTAGAAATGACGCAATCCAAAATTCTCAGAAAATTTTTAAATATTATTCGTTTATCACACCATATACACAGCGACATGAACATCTTCACTGTAAAATAATACACTCGTGGACAAAAAAACCGGCGCACCTACATTTTTACGTAAAAAATGAATACCAACAGGTAAACGGTCAAACTTTTCTTACCTTTTTATCAGGAATATATTCTCGAAGAAGAATAAACGATAAAAATCACAACTCCAATAGACAACAAAACCTTTAATCGAAAATAAAGAAGAAAGTTCACTTAAATTCGCTGTTAACAAAAAAAAAATCTTCTATTGTTCGATATCCAAGTCTTTTATATAGAGTATTGCCTCCTCTTGCTCGGACGACATCCTGCACTCTTCTAATGATGTTGGCAACGCGATCATGAGGGATCTGATCCCATTCGCGTACAAGAGCAGTCCTCAGCTCTTGGGGGTCCCTTGGCGGGTTCAATTGTCGCCGGATCGATGTCCCAATCTGGTCCCAAAGATGTTCAATCGGGTTGAGGTCGGCGCTGCGAGTTGGGCTGTCCAAGTTTCGGATACCAACCTCGTTCAGGTGATCCCGTACCACGTGTGCAACGTGTGGCCATGCATTATCGTGCATTAAAATGAAATTGGGGCCGATGAATGAGGCAAATGGTACCACATATTCCTCTAGAATGTCCGTAATGTAGGTTCCTGCATCAAGGGTTGGCCTCCGGAACACATGGAGCTCTGTCATAGGCTCTAAAGAAATCCCTCCCCAAACCATCACGGAGCCTCCTCCTAATGCCACTCTTCCCGTTATGTTGCACTGAGCAAATCGGTCTTCAGACAAAAAAAGATTTGTTTTGGCCGGGATTCGAACCCGGGTCGCCGTATCTCTAGCGCGGTGCAGGATGCGGACGACCCGGGTTCGAATCCCGGCAAAGACAAATCTTTTCTCTTCAAAATAAAAATAATCACCATCAAAAGAACAATACGTAAAGAAATTATTGGAATTTATTATTTTATTTTATAATGCACATTCAAGAAAATACCAATGCGTTTAATACGATATACTACAAACCTAAATAATAACTACAAAACTAAAAAAAAAAATTCACTTACTTTTTCATTCTTAAATATTTTTTTCTGTAGCCCTAGCTCGTGTTTATTATATTTTTTCCTTTTTATTTTCTTATTTTTTCCTCCATCCTTCCAGTGATCCTAAAAGTGTGTCCTTAAGTTAATACCTTCTCACCGATTCCCTTTTGCAGAGAGAAATCCCCTTTCAGCTGTATTTTCACCATCTGCTGACAACGCCGCTGTACTTGTGCATTCTCTAGAAAGATTTTCCTTTGATGAAAATAGCCTGAGTTGACCTACATGTGGAACTGAACAGCTTGCAGGATCATTGAAAACATAAAATACTATTTATCATCAAACCTGACTTGCTATAGAAGGATACAATGTTCCGCGGGACAGTAGCTCTTTTATATATCTTGTAACATTTGATGAGCATTATAATAAGATGGCTATTTATTATAATAATAATAAGGCTTAGCGAGCCCGAAGGAAGGCTCGACATCGATACCTCCAATTTTAGCCTACAAACTTCCGTAGACCACTACCCTAACCCAATTACGTCAGACCACTCTTAACGCTATCCTCCCACCTACGCCTCTGTTTACCTCTCAGATGCTACCCAGTCGGTACGGCCTATATTAACTTTTTAGGAGTTCGTTAGTAACCAAGCCCAGAAACTTTACAAGCCCATCGCATCACAATTGACGAAATCACTTCAATAAATAATAATATGAAATTTTTTTTTCAAACTTTGTATCCATGTAGAATTACGAACTATTTATGAAATTAGGTGCATTTGATATAAATTCCAAACTCTTACGATTTATTTTTCTTATGTCATTTTCCTCGGATAAAAATACGGGATAGTGGAAGGAGGATATTTTATATACATTTATCTATTTCGTGTTAACTTGGTCTCCTCTAAGGGTCCAATTTGGGTCCTATAAACTGATGTACAGTATGTAGAGCTGTTTTATTATTTTTCTTAATCCGCTCCTCGCCTACCGCCTGAGGCTGTTCGTTTCTTTCTGTAGAGCCTGATTCATAGACCTCGGTTATGTGCCATCTCTCATATTTTTCCCCCAGTCCAGATTCCTGGCCACAAACGCCTCTGATAGTTCTTCCTCCCAGGTTTTCCCAGGCATAGGTTTTCATAGGGCACCCACCTTCATTTCATAGGTAAGTTTTGAAATTCTCTCACCTGTCATTCGGGAGACATGTCCAAGCCACCGTAGACGGATTTCCCCACTATTCTCGTATTCTCCTCCAGAGTTTAGTCGTTTTCCAGAGTTGTTTTCTAAGCAACGCAATACAACTAGTAAGAGAGCTGATTTCTTTAAATTGAGTTGATGTCAGACAAGTACCTTTTGGAAGTCTCGATAGTTTTTATACAAAACCCCCGAAAACAAACCAACTCGGATGATAATTTTCAATTTCGTATTTAAAAAAAAGCATGAATTTAGTTACTGTGCTTTGCTGCATACTTTTAAGTTTAACCATATTTTTTACAGATGGAATTTGAATTGAAGTCATTGCAAATACGATGGGTACATTCAAAATTTAATTTCAAGATCACCCAATTGTCTTATCTATCAAAAAAGATTTAGAGATTAAAAGATAAAAGACCCTTCAGAAAGTGTTATTGATGTTAAATACCATTTTGAAATAAGGTGTTCTCCGTAGGTTTATTGTTGTGTAGAATTTTTTACTTGAAAGTATTGTAAGCATTATTTTCTTATTTACGTTACTTAAATGTTTTCTTATGAACGTGATCTCATGCCTCTTATAGCACGTTCTGATTTTCGATTTTGTTTGATTGCAAATATATTTTTTAGGATGTGCGTATATTCAAAAAAGGGTCTTTCGATGAAACCAACGACTATGTTGGTTAAGAGAGCGATAAATAACTTTGAGAAGCGTTAAATAATTGACAGTTTTTATTCGAATCATGGTTAATATTTATTTAATAATTATCAGTCATTATATTTATTAATTAACAAAACCATTGCATTATTAATAAACAACATTATTCTATTATTAATGAACAAAATAATATATAATTATTGCAGGTAATGTACTTTTAATTCTTTTTTATCTTAATTTTTCATCCACACGTGCCAAATAAAAAAACATTGACAATCAGCAGATTGGCTGACACTAAAAGTATAATACAATGGCATAAAAGGCTTGAAGAAGAACAGTGCCCAGCGATACCTCTCCCTTGGCCTGATTCAATTTCCTATGATAACAAATCCCTCATCCACGTTCTTTTTAATCTCCTCGTAGTGTTCTCAGGCATGAGAGTCGTGGCCATTTGTTTTATTATTGGGTTGTAGGGGAAAGCTGGAAAGTAGTATTTTCGTATGTGTTCGTCAACTGTTAGTATTTTTAAGTCAGTATGCAGAGTTTTTTTATTGACATACCAAGGTGCTTTTGTGACAAGTCTGAGTACTTTTGATTGGCAAGTTTGTAGTCGTTTTCTGTGAGTCTGTTTAGCGATGCCATAAACTTGTAATGCATATGTCCAGTTTGCTAGTTAGTAACTGTACGTGTGTAATTCTCGTCGTGTTTCTAGTTTGGAGTTGGCGTTTTTTTCTTAATATGAGGACCCCGTGTCATTCTCCTACCAAATGTTAGGTTAAGGCATTGAATTTTATTTGTCTTTGGGATGGTTGAGTTTTTAAAGAGCTAAGCTTCAAGGAACAACTCTATTTATCTAATATCTCTAACAACTCGATTTAACACACTTTACTTTAGTCAGGTACAGGTCAGAATCAATTTGTAATACAATACAATACCCCCAGAACTTCACAATAACGACCCAGTACGGCAGGTGGGGACAGGTTACGTATGGATTTGCTACTGTAATATAAATAAATAAAAACTATACAATAATGAACACAAAAATATATATTAATTAACGACGGTCAGGTAATAAATATTGAATAAAATAAAAAAAATTAAGTGGTTGAGGTAGTGGCAAATCCATTTTACACAAATCTCATTTGTCACTCGGCTATTTATAATCTTCACTATATTTCACTGCCGTTACAAGTTGTTAAGGTAAATGGGAGGGCAGGTTTCGCGTCTAAGTGTAAAAGTGATGTGTTGTGATTTTTCGTGGTTCAGCCTGATTTTCCATAGTTGGCACGATTCATTTAACTTTTGTAAGTTACGTTGTAAGTTTAGTCAGGAATGAAAAATAAAAAATTAAGATCGTCAAGCGCAAATGTGTTTGTACCGTTGGTATCACAACCCATGGTTTCATATGGTCTTAAGCTAGAGATAAGATGATCTGTTTATTTGAAGGTAAAGCAAGAAAAAATAATCTGATAATTACTAGTATTTTAAGTCGATTACTTGGGTTCTGTGGTAGCCTCTTATCAAGAAGGGCGCTAGAGTAATGAATGGGCTGTGTCTGAGAAGGGAAGTTGTTATTACAGGGAAGAGTTAAGATGGACTGACTACATCTGTATCAGACTGGCGTGCTTACATTTCGACTCATTTACTTTAATACGCCAATAGCTGTGCCATTGTCAAACTAATGGAAGGTACTTTCATAGGTTAAATAATACAATTTAAGGATCTTTTCATGATGATGAGATAGCAATAACATTGAAATAAGTTGCAAGAACGTTATGAGTTGTACAGGAATGTCAGCAAGAAGTAGAGGAATGTAAGTGCCGATTTGAAAAATCCGTGGTTTCGGCCAGATAATAATTGGAATGCAGAGAATATTTTATATTATATGTGTATTATATGCTTTGCTGTTTCTTGTTTTGTAAAGCGATTAGTGATATTTAATTTACATATCGCTGTTTTGATGGGATTCAGAGTCCCTTGTTGAGCCACTAGTTACAATTAAAAAAGCATGCATGTGTTGTCCACATTTGATATTTTTGTATTTTTACACTGTTAATTAACTTTTAGTTGAATTCTTGAAATTCACCAGCGAGATAGCTACTGCAGCTTCATATCATATTTATTTTACAGTTATTTTTTGTAACAGTAAAATTTTAAAACATTACATGTTTTTTAATAAAATTACCCGATCCATCTCTAATGCACCGGCATAAATACAATGTGCTTGGAAAATATTTTAAAATATACCATATGTAATATTTTATTAATTTTTTTGCGACATTATTGCAAAGTGATATTTCTCTAATTTACCTAAGCATATGCTTCATCCAATACTTGTTTCTTCAGTTAAATATTCCGTCGAACTGAACAAAGTTTATACTAACAAACAAACAAAACTCTGAGAGGGTTCTAAAGTTGATGAAGAACTAAACCCTTCTGGCTGGCGGGAGATAAATAAGTAACTCCTCCATCATCCGACTCACTTTGAAAGGGCTTATCAAGCCATTTAAAAATAGAGCACGTATTTCATTAGGGCTTAATTCCTGTCTTGTTATCAACTGAGCACTTCCTTTTCACCTTCGCGCTTAAGAACTCATAATTTTAAGGCCCTCGTTGAAGAAAGTTTTCTTAGGCGAGCTTGTTTAACCAGTTATGACTTAAGTTCTTTTCCCCGTTTTTTGTTTTCATCAAAGCTCATTAACTTTATCCCTTTGCGAGGTTAAAGTGTCTAAAAATCTGATCAATAAATTAAGGATATTTATTCGACTAATTAGTCCCCTGAAAGCCGAGAGTTGAAGGGCTGGTTCTTCATAACATCCACTTCAAGCAATTAAAACTTATATTTGAACGCATCTTTGAATGGTATTATTACCAGATCAGAGCAGGTAAGTGCTTATGCCAAAAAATGCTTTGTGTCTAAAACAAATATTAAAAAAAAATATATATGAACAACAGCATATAAAATTTTCGCTTTTAGGACCTAAAGCAAATAACTCTGCAGTTTCAAATATTGATTTTTACAGATTTTTGGGTAGCCTTGTCATGAAATTTTGTCTAACACACTTTTCCTCCTCATCCCTCATGGTTTTAGTCCGGTTATGGATCTGATTTTCCAAAAGCATACAATTGCTTGATTAAAATGGTACATTTTTTTGCTTCTAAAATCTTAAATTAATGACTTCACTTATACCTAAAAAGGGAACATGCTCGTTATCTTCGATTCTTTCCTCGAATGGATCGGAACGAAATTTAGGGTAAACTTTTGGTCCTTTTCCCTACTCTAATTTGATGGGTATTTTCGTTAATGTGGGCCTTAAACCTTTCCTCTTGCTCTCTCAGATTTGATCATATAATTTAGTGTCTAGCGACTGGATATAATATTTAGTTAAAAATAGCAGTAACGCTTATAAAGAATTTTTAGTGATTCAAGAGAAACACACTCATCAAGATTTTTACCCTCCATTATTTCGTGAATTACCAATCTGATGATCGAAATCGGCCCGGTTGGGAAACAAAAAAACATTTAAAAGAAGTATTAATTCATTGAAGAAACATATCATAACACCAAAGCATCAACTAAAAATAATTAATTTAAAGAAAGAATTATATACAATACTATTTACTAGTTACTGCTGAGCCGCAAAAAAAGTTAAGACAAAGAAAAATGTTGGCTATTTCTCGGCCAATTGAGGTTAGGTAGACGTCCACTTGTAACAATAGCTCACCACATAATGAGCTCACAGATGGTGAGCTTCAAAATCCCTTCGGTCTACCCCGATAGGTAGGAGCACTGGACGGACGAGATAAGTGATAAAAAAAAAACTCGATACAATATCGTAAGAAAATTTCATTAATTTTTAACAAACCAGAACTGTGAAATTTTGAAGAAAAATAATTGAAAATCGGGAGCTAGGGCTTATTTGCCATTTATTACGACCATTCTCTAGGTATAAATGAAATAACAGCTAAGAGTCTGTTTCTTTATATAAAGTTATAGTCTCTTTAATCAATTTATTTATCTATCAGAACTATTTATAACTTTTTTTTAGTAATTAATCATGCCAAAAGGGTAGAAGGAAGAGTAAGTCAAAATTGGAAGTGGTTTAGATTCAGTGATCGGTGGCAGTTACTATTTTCCTAATGAAACTTCCATTTTTTGTTTTCAAAAAAGATTTTTCTCATCTCCAGTAAAATTATCTTTGGATGTATTACCGTTTCAATGTCAACGCCTCAATAATCTAGATCAACGAAGAAAGTAATGTCATGTTACACAACGGTACTAACTGTTGAATAAGCGTAGTATTACGACCCTAAGATGCTACTTGGATCAGATAGCTGCTAGTAATTATGGTCCACTATCAGATTAACTGACACATGTTGATAACTCATATGCCTTTTGTGCTTATGAAAATTACATATATTCTTGTTAATTCTTGGAGGAGGAACAATTATTTTTATTAAACCACTGTTAAATTATGTAATTTACTTTTTGAAATTAAGTTTATAGATTTTTATTTTATTTTTTATAATATAATTAAATTAGAAGTTATTTGTGAAGTGTTATGTTGTCAGATCTTTACATAGCAACAGTCCTGTTGTAATTTTGTGTCAAACTAAAATTGATCTTCCAAATACTGACATGTCAATTAAACATTATTATTTTCTAATACTATCGATACTATAGATTTTTCATTAATTCGTTTATTCCTGCCGGATCAGAACACATATTTGTGAGTGCCGCTATTGAATTCAATGACAGAAGTAACTACTATAGGTATTGCTGACGGATATACGGAGTTTATTTTTTAGACCGGACGGATTTTTTAGAGTTTGGAAAAAATGTTTACTTAGTAAATACCTTTAATTCTTACTTCATTATTAAAATTATTTTAAAAAATTGAGGAAACTATTA
Organism: Troilus luridus; assembly: GCA_964056705.1. NCBI lineage: Eukaryota > Metazoa > Arthropoda > Insecta > Hemiptera > Pentatomidae > Troilus > Troilus luridus. The sequence continues at coordinate 94,208,897 of OZ057412.1, read as the reverse complement.
GGTATTTCATATACATCACTGTATAATAGAGTATTTTAAATACAATATACACTTGGTTACAAACAACATACACTTTGTTACCTTGGAGGCAAGTTTCAAAAACGTATGTGAGGCGTTCAGGACCAAAAACGGATTAATCTAAATTTCTAAAACTGATTTTTTTCACAATTTCCGCCAAAACTTCAGGATCAGAAATAAGGCGGCAGTGTGTCGTTTTTGACAAAGTTGCTTGACTAAACTAGCGTAAAATTTAATAAAGTTAATTTTTATAACTTAGGAGTTATCCACTATTGATCCTTAATGCCTCGTGTACTCGTCTCATTCATAACTCATGTTAATACAAAACTTAATTCGTTTGGTTACTTCGTTCGTAAACTTAATTGGTCAGTTACTTAATTGGTAACTTCGTCACCCATTATCACTAAAGTTTCAACCCCCCCCCCCAAAATAATAACACAAACTTTATACAATTTAAGCAACAGAGATAACTTCTTCTGCAATGTTATTGAATGACTGTTCTATAGAATATCAGTGCGCAGTACAGCAGTTACTTCTGTCATTGAATACTATTAAGGCATTAGCGAATATATATTCTGATAAGCCAGGAATGAAACGAATTAAAGAAAGATCTGTGACTAGTATTAGAAAATCAAGCAACAATCAAAACTGGCTCTACAACCCAGTACGGGTCTTGCATGCCGCATCAAGGTGCCGCCAAGCTCTAGATCCAATAATGCTACCTGCATCCTTCTCGACCTCATCGATCCCATCTTAATCGTGGCCGTCCACTTTTCCTTTTTCGGTCAATCTACCCAAATAGCAGTCTCTTATGAGAAGCGTTGTCCTCCATTCTGGCCACATCTCCAGCCCATCTAAGCCTATCTATTCTTATATACTGAACCACGTCTAGCTCCTGATACATCCGATGTATCTCTGCATTCTGCCTGAGTCTAAATTGATCGCCATCTCTTACTGCCCCATACATCCTTCTCAATATGTTTCTTTCTAAGAGCAGTAAACTAATGGCATCTGCCCTGTACAGTTAAAACAGGCCTTATCATTGTCTTGTAAAGTATCACCTTGGCTCTTCTTGATATCAGATGCCTTCTTAATATGTTTGACATCCCAAAATAACATTTATTAGCGGTCAAAATTCTTCTTTGTACTTCCGCTCCAGTTGAGTTATCCGTTTTGACCAAAGAGCCAAGGTAGAAAAAACTGTCAACATTTTCAAAAGTGTAGGTGCCAAACGTGATAGAGGGTGTTGATTGCCTTGAAGGGCTAGCAAGCATATATTTGTTCTTGGCTTGATTCACTTGAAGACCCATTCGCCGTCCAGCTTTATCCAATGGAATTGAAGCTTGCTGTAAATCCCTCTGTGTTCTTCCAGTCATATCTATGTCATCCGTGTAAGCCATTATTTGGATAGACATTATTTGGAAGTCAGAATCGTACCAGTGACTTGTAATCTTGAGTCTCTTATGACCTTTTCAAGTGCGAAATTGAATAACAGGCACGAGAGTCCATCCCCCTGTCTCAGACCCCTAGTTGTTCTGAATACTTCAGACAAGTCATTCTGGATCTTGACCTCGCTTCTCGACTGCCTTATCAGCAATTCCACAAGGCTTATCAATTCTCTGGGGACATTCGTTTCTTCCATACCTTGATACAGTTTCCCCCTGAAGATACTGTCATAGACATTGCTGAAATCCATGAAAAGGTGGTGGGTCGTTATATTCTACTCTCTGGTCCTTTCCATAAGAATTCTCCGGGCAAACATTTGATCAATACAAGATCTACCATTCGTAAAGCCGCATTAGTACTTTCCTATCTCTCTTTGGGCATGGGGGAGTAGTCTTTGGTATGCCACATTGGAGAGGACTTTGTAGGCACATCTAAGGAGTGTTATGCCACGATAGTTATCACTATGCATCAAGTCTCCTTTCTTGTGAAGAGGGAGGATAAGGCCAATACACCAGTCACGCGGGAGAGTTTTATTTAACTAAACACTATGAAGAAAATTTCGGATCACCTTTATCACTTCATTTCCATTAGCCTTCAGAAGTTCAGCTGGTATGCCATCACATCCTGGCTCTCATTGTTCCTAAGCTTCCGAATCGCATCCTCGACTTCTTCATCACCTGGTTGGTCAAGAAGTTCACACTCTTTAAAACGAGTGTTTGAATCTGAATCCGAGTCATCTTCCAGGGAAGGGTTTTGAAAATTTCCCAGTAGACTTCCGAAGTGTTCAAAAATAATAATGTTTAATTGACGGACATATCAGTATTCGGGATATAAAAAAAGAAAAAAAGAAGAAGCAATGGAAGCTCTCTTTTTCTCACCGAGTTTTCGTGCTAAAGGTCCCGTGTTCAAATCCGGCTTTGGTAGATAATTTATTTAATCTTTTAATAGCCGAGGATGGACCCTGTGGGATCTGGAGACCCTCCTGGGGTTCACCTAGCCTTTATGAATTGAGTATCCTTAATTGGGGGAAAATTAGCGGTTGAGAATGATCTAGGACAAATCGCTTCCTGCACAACCATTCTTCTTAAAACCGTACAGTCTCTACCACGAACTCAACCAAAAACCTTCATGGGTTTTAGTGGTAAACGATTGTTTTTCTCCAAAGTGTTTGACCCCGCTTAAGATATCAGAGATATTCAAAGGAATGACAGAACGTATGGGACAACAGTTCTCCAAGCAAGCTGAAATTTCTAAAGAAAATAGTAAAAGCTTGGAACTGCTTTAGTTTTAACATCCGCTGGGAGGAAGAGGGCCTTACTCGACTCGGAATTGGGCACTCAAGACTGACTCACCTAACCACCTAACCACCAATGAGTTACCGCCATGAAGTCATTATAGCTATTTTTGATAATAAAATATATTTTATATGGGCTAAATGAAATTTATAAACTTTTCTTTATTCTCTAAGCACGATTGTAGGTATGATATTAAATATTTTATATCTTAATAGTGATGTGACTTATTTTTCTTCCTTCGGTATTTTGCATTTTTATCAATAATATCACTATATTCTTTTATTTCTTGCATCTTTTAATTTAACTTGTCAGGATTTTTTCTTTTTCTTTAAAAAAAAAAAAAAAAATCAAATGATAACAACAAATTAAAAGAAAAATGTTTTTACAAACTTTGAATACTGAAACTTTGAATTCATTAATATTAATTTATGCAATTTTACGTAAACACGAATTAAACGATCGAATATAAACTACAGTCTTAAGTATTGGTATAAATATTTTCACCAAACTTTTATATATTCTTGTAGATATAGTTGAAAAATATCACGTATTGCATTTTTATCGTTGCTACCCTTAGAGTGGAGTAATATTTGCATGGTTTTCAGCTATGCTTTGTATTTCACCTATATATATCTAAGTTTTTAAGTCGAATACGGTACAGAAAATGCTAAGTGTATTGAGGGAAGCGAAATCGTGATGTTCTCGTTGTTTTTGGCTTGAAATCGATCTGTAATATAAGCAATATCTTTTTATCAAGCCAATATCTCACTTATTCCCTCATTCACAACATAAATAACACTATTCCTACTACCTAAATTAAAGCAACTCACTTCGGAGGAAATTAGACTTGAACACCTATTCACCTGTATATGGCTGTAGATATATTTTCCTTGCAAGAAAACATTTGCACACATATATTATACTTTTTCCGAGAAAAAGCAATAATAATATTAATAATACTAAATAGCATAACAATAATGAACGTTTGATGCGAGATAATGAGATTATGATGCGAGAAAACGAGCGAATGATAACGATAAGTGCACAAATTATTAGTAAAAATTAAAAAAGCATGTGAGGACTATGGTGTTTCCTAAAAAAGAAGAAATATACACAGGTGAACATTTATTATTAGTTATTATCAATGTTTTAAATTTTCTATCCGTTTTAAAACATTTTCCTAGAAAAGCCATTCTATTCCTCACCCACATATACTCGTATATTGCTGTACTTCGCACTACATATTTTCCTAACCTCTGGAAATTATCCGTCGTAAAAATGATATCTAAACAAAAAAAAACAAAACGGAATTCCCTTCCTGTTACCGTCCTATTTTACTTTTACCACATATGGGTAAAATCCTGGAAAAGCTCATCCTTAAACGATTGTACCCGATCTTGGATACAAGCCACATTGTACCAGATCACCAGTTTTGATTCCCAACATACCACTCCTTTATCCAACAATGTCGTCCTCTGCGTGGAACCTAGAATATATTGTTATAGAATATATTGTCTTTTAATCGATTACAATCTCCGTCGATTACTACCCCCTACATTTACGTTATTTTTTCCCTAGAAGCCTAAATGGCCTAAATTTTAAACAAATAATATTTTATTATTTTAAAAATTAATATATTTATTTTTTTACTTTGCAGCGGAAGACGCAGATCCCGGAGATTCCGGTATATGCGGCACGATCCTCACAGGGCTGTCTTGGGTCTTAGTCATCTGCACTTTACCATTCTCACTCTTCGTATGTTTCAAGGCAAGGTTTTACATATCTTATTATTTTAATTTAATATATAGTTTAATTTAACATTTTTATTATTATATACTAGGTTTATTCAATAATTTGCTACGGAAGATAGAAAATAGCGCATTGCTATTGGAGTTACCGGTCCCAGTATGGTTAGATGCTTTGCTTAGTTAAGTACTGAGAGTGTCCTTTTAGATTATTCAAGAGAAATCTACCAAAACTTCGGAGCTAATCCCCAGGGCGAGACTTTGATAAAACATTAATATTACAGGTAATTTCCAAAACTATTAGAGGTGACCAAATTCAGGAACCCAAATTGCATCGTAGCCGATGCATAATACAATACAAGTGAACTATATCAAAGGTTTCATAACTTCCTCTCAACATAAATTAAGTTGTGGGATTAATCTAGAGAAATTTATATTAGCATTTGATCGCATTGCTTCTCCGATTTCCTACTGCGACTAAATCAAAATAATAAAACATTACATATGAAACTGATTCCCAGTTATTAGTAAAAATAGTTGGTGGCTAACATCAATCACTGTATATGTAAGCATTCGACCAAATCAATACACGATTCTTAATAACTATACAACATCTTATACTTACTTTTTATATTTATTTAAAATCTTATTATTACTTTCAAAATAAATTAATTTTATTCTAATGTGATTATAGATATGTGGCTATCATATATTATATAATATTATAATATTAAATAATATTATAAATTAGTATTCTATCATATAACCTTTCAAATTATGATAATATTACATAGCACTAAACAAAAAGACGTTTATTAATCTGTATTTATGTTATATTTGTATATAAAATATAAATATCTGATATACAAAAGATAAATATTTTGTTATTTTACTTAATTTAATTATTTATTTAACGTCACTTTATTATATCATGGATATTCGGAAGATGCTCAGTTGGAATCCTGAATTTTGTCTATCCAGGGATAATTAAAATAGGAATCTTTAACGATTATGTGATATCGTATAGAAATGGGGCCGCAAATTTAAGTCCCATCCAATATTTGATATTTGTATTAATAAAGCAACAAAATGTTGAAATATATAAAAATAAATCGTCTAGATGTTATTTCTAATTAAAAATTATATAGCTGATATTTTATTTCCATAGTAACATTCAATTAATTCAGCCTAAGATATTATATACAATAATCCTATTATGTAGACTTTGATACATTTTATGCTGTATAAGAATGTATTGTATTGAGACGTACTATAATGAGTCTAAAAGTCCGTGCAATAAAATTTCCACTATCCGAAGTAAGCTTTGATAGTATTCCTTTAAATCCTCATTAACATTTTAATCCCGTAGATCCCTACCTTCTATATACATTTTCGTCATCCAATCCTATCCAACAAGTCATTCAAAGTAAACCATAATATTGTCTGCTCATCCCTCTTTCATCAATCAACTGGTTTTCCTCAAGGCAGTATCCTCAGCCCAATCCTCTATATAGTTTATACAGCTGACATCACAACCCATCCTAATACTATCCTTATCATGTATGCGGATGACGCATGTCTATTAGCAGTCAACACTTATCCTGTCATAGCATCCCATACACTTCAATCCTATATCACTGACCTTGAAAAATGGTGTAAAAACTAGAGGATTAGAATAAATTTCCACTAATTCCGGTACTTAAGACTGCTCATTGACAAACGTTTAACTTGGAATTTCATACTAGACTGATACGACAAGAAACAACTCACCATTTTAGGCTACTTCAACATTTAATAGACAAACGCTCTAAGCTCCAATTAATCACAAAATACTCATATAAGTGACAACCAGGACTTACGGAGTAGAGCTTTGGGGCTCCACTAAGCCATCGAATTTCTCTCGTATTCAATCCTTACAATCCAAAATCCTACGTAAAATCCTAAATGCTCCTTACTTTGTTACAAACAAAGAAATTTCAAATAATAATTTTTTTTTCCTGTTTTTTTTTTACAACTTATGGTAATTATAGTCATATCCCCAATACCCAAACGCCACCGCTCCCTGTCCATCAAATCCCCCTCACGGGGATCACATAATTTTTTGCCCCTTGTTTACTTTATGTTCGATGTCACCCTCACTACCTCCTCCAGACGAGAGCCAGCATCCGATGTACTTGAACTGTTTGCAAGCATTGAGCGTCCAGTCATCGATTTCAAGTGGTAAATTTGGAGCGTTTAAAACCATATACTCTGTTTTATTTTTACTGATTTTTAGCCCCCCTCCTCGAATATGTGTCTAGTAACTTCCTCATCATCTAGCTCACGTCATCCAGATCCGATGCGATTAATACTTGATCATCGGCATACTGCAAATTGTATATGACTTCATCCCCAATTTGTGCACCCATTCCCCCGCATGATCTTTTCCAGTCTTTAAGGGCTTTTTACATATAAATGTTGAAAATCAGGGGTGAAAGGCAGCAGCCCTGTTTCAAACCTTTGTTAATTGGGAAGCTTCTAGACACTCTATCTCCTTTTTTATTGCCCCTGTTATGTTTTTATAGATCCCTTGAATGGCTCTGATGAGGTATCTCTTAACAGATGTATCTTCCAAGTCTTGAACAGTGTCCCTAGAGGTACGGTATCGTAGGGCTTGTGTTAATCTACAAACATCATGTGGAGTTCACGGTCGTGGGCCGTCCTTTTTTCTATATGTTGTGAGAGGCTGAAGATATGATCAGTGCATGATCTTCTAGCTCGAAAACCCGCCTGTTCCTCGCTGATTTCTTTCCTTAATTCATTTTCAATTCGGTTTTTAATTATTCGGCCAGCGAGCTGGTAACCTAAATACCTCTGTAGTTTGAGCAATCCTTCTTTTGACCTTTTTTGAAAACTGGGGTGATATATCCTTGCTTCCATTGTTCAGGGATCTCTCCACCATTGAAGAGAAGTGTCCATACTCTCAGCCAGTGTCATTTTGAGTTCGAACGGGCCTGCTTTAATAAATTCTATTGGAATAGAATCGGGACCGTGAGCTTTCCTATTTTTCATTTCATTGAGAGCTGAGTCCAGTTCTACAACTGTTACTGGCGGTATATCTTCCCAATTCGATGTTATTTCATTCGATTTATTCCAAACGAATTCTGGTCGCTCTTCATGGAATAATTCTTCAAAGTGATTCACCCTTTGATCAATGGGAAGTTATCCACATCTTTTGGGACTTTTCAAATTTCTTAATGTCCTCCAAGCAGCACTAGACTTTGCCCATCAATGTAAGTGCCCACATACTTGCTTGTTTTTTCCCAAAAGGTACCTACTGCCTTCCTTCTAATACTTTTTACTATTTTACAGGCACTTTTATATTCTCTCAGATCCTTCTCATTTTTAGATTTCAGCCGTTTATTGCACTCTCAGCACTCTAACATCGTTCACCTTTATCCTAGTGGCGCACCTGAGCATTATATAATTTATGTTTGATTTTTGGCCTTTAGTGGGCTGGTGCCAGGAGAATTTGTGAATTTCATTATGCTTGAAAATTCCATTTAATATTTTTATGTTTAAAAGCTTACACAAACTTATTAATCTTGCGCTGCTATCGTTAGTTTTCTCTTCTCCGAAAATCCCCACGGTCTCATCGTTGAACTTGCTGACACACGTCCATTGAAGTCACCCATACAGATAACAATCTTACGGTCAAGTGTTTGCTCTATGAAGTCACAAATATCATCGAAGAACGTGTATTTTATGGGTTGTTTGGAGTCATCAGTTGGAGCGTATATCCCAAAAATAACAATCGCTTCTCCAAACAATGCCATTTCAAGTTTAATTTAAACATTCATAATTACTAATACACCTGCGCAATTTCTCGTTAATCACCACTGCAACTCCTGCTCTAGCCCTCTCACTTTTTTCTACTCCACTGTTGATATAAAAGAATTCTCCTAAAAATTCCTCGTAACTTCCCTTGATTTTAGTTTCACTAAAGGCTGCCACATCAATGTTTTGCTTTTTCAGTTAATTTTCCCCCTCCTTCTTTTTGGTTCTTTAACCTTGGACATTCCATGTACAAAAAAAACATGTTCCGTTTCCGCGCCTTAAGTCGTTGCCCATTAGATCCGTCAGGTTTTCTTTCTGTTTTGGGTTTGAAAGCGAAATATATTTTTTCCAATGAAGAGGTGCTGGCCCTACAATCATCCTTTTTAAACTGTAAGGACAGTGGTTTGATTTTGGGGTTCCCTTCCCCTAGACAGGTTGCCTTCACTATGGCTATGAGTCCCGTCCACCCAGGTCGCAGTTTAACGTCATGCCCGAGACGAAAAGAATAAATTAATTTTTTTTAAATAATAACATTCACTTGATTCTACATATAAGATTATATCCAATAATATTATGTCGAATTTATTGCATTTTATACTATATACGAATGTAAGGTGAAGAATGAGAAAGCTATCGGTATGTCCTATAGTAATAATTAGATCCTCATTAACTCTTAAATAATTAATATTAAAAAAAGTTTAAGACATTAAGCAAGATCAGTATATATAATAAAGTTTACAAGCCGAATCCATCTAAAAAAATGGCAATCAGTCAGGTCAGCAACTTGGAAATGAGATCTTAAAGAGAAAACTTGTATAACTGCAAGTTGTTCGTCTTTTATTTATTTTGTTTTCTACCGACTCTATTATGTCTTCTTCATTGCCTGAAATTGAGGAAGCTTTTATATTATTTATGATTATTCTGTTTGTGAGGAGACGATAGTAGGATGGTGAGAACCTGCTGAATAAAACATCACTCGCAAGGTGGATCATCCTTTCCTTTTATTTTTATCTTATTTCATGTCTTCGTGTAATTTTGATATAGGTTTTATTAATACTTTAAGGAGAACATTTTTTTTATTGCTCAATTGTTTATATTTAATCCATAATCTTGTATTCGTATTATAATTAATTCAAAGGTGGTTTCTCATTTTCTTTTTTTATCCCTTGTCCGTCACAAACAAATATTACAAAGGTTTCTCTAGAAAAAAACACGATTCAAATACAAAGGTTTTTAAAATCTTCGGATACAGATTCCCATTTGATTGACACATTCTAAAGACGTTAATCAAAAATTATGTATGACGCTTCACATAAATGAATAAAACATTACAATCTGACTCTAACAAACACTGAACTTATAGTTTAAACTCTGTACTGATGATGAAATATTAAGGTTGCTGAACACCTTGTCTTTTTTTTGTAAACTTTTTTGTAATTTCAGTATTCGATTAATAATGATTTTTTTAAATAATAAAACTTTTATATGTGTATACTTGAGGGTGCGGGGATCCACAGTTTGAGCGCTGAAATACTGTAGACCGCGGGTTCGAAGCGGATGAGGCAAGTAAATTATGTATTCTGCTAACAGCCGCAGACGACTCTTCGATCTGCAGACTCTCTCAGTTAGCAGTTAGCTTAGCCTCAACAAAGTGGATTCGCTCAATTGGACCCTGGGATCAGCAGAACCTCCTGGGGCTCACACAGCTTTTTGAATATGGATGCCTTACATAGGGGGAAACGTGGCGGTTGATTGTGATCTCAGCCAAATCACCTCCAGCATGAGCTTAGACATATAAACAGTAGATACAGTCTATACCAGAGGGGCTAACCCAAATGACCTTGCATACTACATTAGAAATGCCTCATAACTCGCGTATAAAATTATATACAAGCTTTGTTCCCTCTAGGCAGTTGTCCTTATGGTAACCCAGCACTGCTCAGAAATTCTACAAAGTTTGCTTGTCTTGTCTGACTCTTTTAACATTTATTGTTATTTTTAAATTTCTGCATGTTCCATGTTATTATACTGGCCTTTAAAGATATGGTCTGGTATGCAGGAAAACCTTAGAATGGTTCAAATATGTCGCATCACCCCCTGCCTACACCTCCTTAATCTTTTATACATTCCAGTATTCAGATTAATATTCCCTTGCGCTTACTTTATTTATATATGTAAGTAATGGCAATTCAATTTTTGACAGAGGCAAAAATGTGCATCTTATGAATATTAGCATCTTCAATATCATATCGTAATGATAGTTCAAAAGTAAATCATGATAAAAGCAATTTTTTCATAAATAACTCCCTAGGGAGATCATAAATTGACATCAATTTTACGTATAGGTATAATATAAGAACATAATTTAAATAATGGAATCCCAGCAACTAAAAGGTTTAAAGAAAATTAATAGAAATATTTACTTTTATAATAACTAATACACCATTGTACTATAGAGGACCACTTATATAGCGGTTTAGTAGTTAGCATAACAACCTAGCATGCCCAAGATCGCGGGATCGCAGGCCGGAATGTTATCTTTTTAATTAATGGGGTAGAAAATCCTTGGTTATATCGTCCTTCGGAATAGACGTAAGGTGGGGATCCTCAGCCTGTGCGGTGTCAGGTACTCGTTTAAGATTCCTATTCTAATTATGTCTGGACTTTCTGTCCAAAAAAAGAATTCCCACAGCGTGGCCAATGCAACTTGATGTGACGTAAAATGAATAAAGAAACAGTTTATTGTAAATTTCGTGTAACAATCTAAGCTATGGATGCAGAATCACCGATTTAAATAAAAATGTTGGTGATAGATCGAATAATTTTGGACAATTGTCAAGGGGTTCTTGTTACTAAATAAAAATTTCAAAAAGTCGAATCAAGGATTAATGAGGTAAATGAAATCCATTATAGTGCTCATCAACATACTTACAGGTTAGCCTCTCTGGTATAGACTGTATCTACTGTTTATATGTCTAAGCTCATGCTGGAGGTGATTTGGCTGAGATCACAATCAACCGCCACGTTTCCCCCTATGTAAGGTATCCATATTCAAAAAGCCGTGTGAGCCCCAGGAGGTTCTGCTGATCCCAGGGTCCAATTGAGCGAATCCACTTTGTTGAGGCTAAGTGAACGGCTAACTGAGAGAGTCTGCAGATCGAAGAGTCGTCTACGGCTGTTAGCAGAATACATAATTTACTTGCCTCATCCGCTTCGAACCCGCGGTCTACAGTATTTCAGCGCTCAAACTGAGGATCCCCGCAACCTCAAGTTTACACATATACAAATTTTATTATTTAAAAAAATCATTATTATTTCTAATCGAATACTGAAATTACAAAAAAGTTTACAAAAAAAAGACAAGGTGTTCAGCAACCTTAATATTTCATCATCAGTACAGAGTTTAAACTATAAGTTCAGTGTTTGTTAGAGTCAGATTGTAATGTTTGATTCATTTATATGAAGCGTCATACATAATTTTTGATTAACGTCTTTAGAATGTGTCAATCAAATGGGAATCTGTATCCGAAGATTTTAAAAACCTTTGTATTTGAATCGTGTTTTTTTCTAGAGAAACCTTTGTAATATTTGTTTGTGACGGACAAGGGATAAAAAAAGAAAATGAAAAACCACCTTTGAAAGAAAAAAAAAAGCAGAATGGAAGATTGGTTTGAACCCTGGAAATAAAACAGGGCCAGGGCCGCCGGCACGAAACCAGTTCAACAGATTTTTAATGAAGGTTTTCTTTTTTTATTTACAACATGTTTTTAATTTGTTATAGCTTTTGTCTATGGAACTGTTTCGAATAAGAAAATTGATAAGAGTAATAAGTGTCATTTAGTAAATTCATTTGCAACACCCCTAGCAGACGACACAACTCTTCGTCTGCAAGGGGTGTTGCAACAAATATGTATGTTCCAAAAAATAATATCTAATTGAATGAGTGTCCGTCAACATATTACTTTAAATAATATGTTTTATCTGAAGCTCAAACGTTACGACCAAATTCTGTTAGAAATGTTCATGAATAAATAAAAGCTAATATTTAAAAGATGGAAACACTATTATGACGATTCTAAAGATGGCGACTCTCAATGATGACGATTCCGATGATTAAGAAGAACCCAGGCCATCAGGTCATATCCCGGACTATCAGGAGGGCCGAGATGTTGGACTGTCCACCAGCCTGCTGACGCCCCCCCCCCCTAAAACACGAAGAGTTGTGCTAAGACTGAGAAGAATTGGGTTAGAGACGTGAAATTTCATTAGCATATGATTTGTAACCTTCCAATGATTCTTTTTACAGTTGTATTAAGCCTTAGTAAAGTTTGTTAATTGTGAATTCGTTTAACCATGGAGAAATCCCCAACAAACTGGGGGCGGCTTTACTCGTGTTTGGGATTTCCGTTTTTGGTTGAATTAAGGACATTGTGTTCAGATACGAACTATTTTTGAAGAATTACGATGGATTACGAAGTAAAAACTAAAGCCCAGCTGAAGAAGATATGCCGACAACGGAACCTCAAAACTTCGGGTAGCAGGGCGACCGTGATTGCACGTTATTGGAGTACGACGAAGAACATTACAATGTAAGTGTTGAAAACGACGCAAATGACGACGTTGAAGTTAACAAGACTGTAAGTAATAAAAATAACTATTGTACGTCTTTCAAAGATATGGATTCGGCGGTTTCGACTTTTTCGGGTGATGATTTAACGAAATCATTTAATTCTTGGATTTCGGATTTCGAAGATATGGCCGAACTTTGCGGATTTGATGACAGACAGCGTGATTTTTATCCCCGCCGGCTTTTAACCGGATCGGCTCAGAAGTTCGTAAATTTCGAAAAATGTGGAAGTACACAGCCGATTTTAAACGATCATTGTTAATCGAGTTCGGTAAAAAACTAGACAGTAAGAAAGTGCATGATCTTTTAAGAACAACGAAGCCAAAACCGGACGAATCATTTATTTCATACCTGTACAGCATGTTGGAAATTTCTCGCGATTCTGACGTCGCAAGTCTACGTACGTCTTCGAGTACGTCATCGATAATATATCTGATCGTTCCGAAAATAAAATCATTTTATATGGCGCATCCACGACCGCATATTTTCGAAATAAGTTACATATTTATGACGAAATGAAGAAAAAAACGTGATTTTGATAATAGAAGAGACGTCAAATCCGATAATAAATACGAATCGAGATAACAACGATCTCCTCGACGATGTTATAATTATGGAGTCCTATCTCATGAATCGTTGCAGTGCCCTGACCGCGATAAGGGACCTAAATGTTTCGAACATGATTCATTTGATCACAAAAGTAAGGATTGCCCGAAAAAGGCACGTTCCTTACCAAAGGAAATTTTCATGACCTCAGAATACCCGTAGAACGTAACGATCTTAATATTATTTCTATTAAAATGGGTCCTTACAATTATATACCACTTTTAGATACAGGTTTGAACTTGAATTTGGTCAGAAATTCTTGCGTAGCCGAAGACGTTGAACCTGAAAAATCATCAATTTGTTTCGGGACAATCGGAAATCAGAAATTTTTCACGATCGATCATTTTTCACACGATTTTTCGACTTTTGGCGAAAGTTATGACTCAATTTCTTTCTACGTTGTCGAAGACAATCTCATTTCTTTCGATTTAATTGTAGGAAAACCATTTTTGGAAAACGTCGAATTGTGTATTACGAAATCTGTAATTATGACTATTAAAAAGACGATTAAACCCAATGTTTTCCAAATTGCTTTGCCTGCTGAAATAGAAGACCTTGACGTTGGTTTGTTTAAGTACGCCGATCTTGTGACGAAATTGAAGATGTCTTATAATAAGAAGCCTGAAGGTAAAAAGGTAAAGTCAGAAGAACCAGTTGAAGATGAGGTTACAACCGCACCAGATGGAACTGTAGTCGTGTACTCATCTGGCAACGTTAAAGTTAAGAAGCGCAAGAACGAGGAAGACAAAGATGATGAAGACGTTAAACAAAAAGGTTATAAAAAGGGTAAAGTAAACGCTTATAAGGAAGTAAAAGTTGAAGCCGATGATGTCGAAATGGACTCTTCAGATGATGGTAACTCCGCAGTTGATTCACTCGATGGAACCGATGACGAGGCCTGTGATGATGAATCTGAAATCGAAGATGATGACGATGATGATGAAGAAGATGATGAGGATGACGATGACCAGTCGATAGACGACGAAGAAATAGAAGCTGCGGAAAAGGCCTACTTAGAAGAGTTGATGTCATTACAGAAAGAAATGGGGTAAGAAATCTGGCAAAACTTCAAACGCCATAGAAATGAAAGAAGAACTGCAACTAAGGATATTGTGGAACAAGAGTGCACAATATCTTATGATACGCAGAGAGAAGACTTACGACGACATGCCAAAACTCAGATAAAAAAGATTCAAGCCGAGCAGAGGACGGACAACGACCGAAAACGACGAACACAGCAGATATACCAAGTACTTGACTTAGTGGCGATTAAGAGAACTCAGTTTGGTACGTACGCGAAGATTAAAACCCCATACTTGGGACCGTATAAAGTTGTTGCTGATAAGCCATAAAACCGATACGACGTTAAATATGGAAACACTATTATGACGAGTCTAAAGATGGCGACTCTCAATGATTACGATTCCGATGAGGAAGAAGAACCCAGGCCATCAGGTCATGTCCCGGATTATGAGGATGGCCGAGATGTTGGACTGTCCAACAGCCTGCTGACGCCCCCCCCCACCCTAAGACATGAAGAGTTGTGCTAAGACTGAGAAGAATTGGGTTAGAGACGTGAAATTTCATTAGCATATGATTTGTAACCTTCCAATGATTCTTTTTACAGTTGTATTAAGGCTTATTAAAGTTTGTTGATTGTAAATTCGTTTAACCATTACAGAAATCCCCAACATATTTATAATTTATAGAATTAATTAAAATATTACTAAAATAAATGTAATTAGATCATTAATTGAGCGGAATAGCTCAGTGGTAGAGCGCTGATTTGCCGTGACGAAGGTCTCGGTTTAAAATCCGGCTGTGACAGATAATTTATTTATGCTCTTAACAGCCGAGGATGGACCCAGTCTCTACGAAGTGGTTACCCAAACTGGGAAAAAATCTAGTGTGATCTAGGACAAATCACTTTCCTGCACAACTGTTGTCCAAGAAATAGTACAGTCTCTACCATTTACTGAACCCAAGATCCTTCATATTGCTACACGTTTAATTTATTATAATTTTATTTGATACGGATGGAATAAATTATTTCTAATTACATATTTTTTTTTATTTTATTGCTATTCATCTTTATTGGCAGGTTGTGCAAGAATATGAAAGAGCAGTTATCTTCAGATTGGGACGCCTAATGTCTGGCGGAGCAAAAGGACCCGGTACGTATGGTTTTCAATTATTCAAATGAACTTAAATTAAATTAAAGCTATTTTTATATAATAATCTCTAGACAATTTCATACAGTATATATATATATATATATATATATATATATATATATATATATATATATATATATATAATTTTTGTCATATTTTTACCTGAATTAGAGTTTTTTAAGGTGTGGTACAGTCTCTAATGGTAAATAGTAAAAAGTGGGTATTGAAATACGACTAGAAAAATAAATCTAAACGATAATTTTAAACTGCAAATTTTATTAATAAACTCAAGTTTATTACAATTTTTTTCTTATAATTATACAATTATTCTTATAAAAATGTTGAGTACACGCCTTGTGAACGGCGATCAGATCAAGTGTGTAATCAAATAGATTATTTACAATTAATTTACTTAGAAGTATTATTTACTTTTTAAGTTGCATGTATACCAAAAATACCAAATTATAAAGTATAATTATTTATAAAAGCATGAAATTGAAAAAAAAGAAAGTAAGAAAATGGTTATTACAGACGTGTACAGTGATAGTAATAAATCACCTTTAATTATTTTATATATAATTCCTGAAGATATCTTCCAGATAATGAATATTATAAAAATATTTGATTGTATTTAATAGTTGTTATTAAACTAACCGAACGAAAAAAATAAAGAAGTAATATGAATGAAAGAAGTATAAGCTAACTAAACATTAGAAGTTAATGCTGAAAACCATTTAAACATGTTGGAATATATATTAAACAATGTTATTAAAAATATTATGTGTTATACGCTTATGATTTTATTTATTTATTGTTAATGGGTCCAGGAGGATTAATCAAAGAATTCCGACGTTGTTTATTCCTTCATGTTTTATCCATATATATTCTTTTTTACAAAGAAACGACGTCAGAATGCATTGATATATATATATATATATATATATATATATATATATATATATATATATATATAGTGTTGAAGTGTAGAATTATGTAATATGCGAGGTAATGTAATGAATGTAAGCAAATAAATGGTACACAGTACTAATTATGATTCCTTGTTACCGTAAAATCTTCAAAAAAAAGAACTCTTCTCATTTAACAAGCCTTATTAAATTAAATTTTAATAACTATGCACATTATAAAATATAAATAATATACTCTGTTCTATTTATATACATTATAAATAATGTATTCTGTATTTATAGTATGTAAATAATAGTTACAGATAGGAGAAATAGATAATTTTGATATTGTATAATTTCAAAATCAATTTTAGATTTAATAATTTATTTATGTTACTAATGTAATCTAATCATAATTTACTAGTCAATTTAAGAATAATAGCTGTAGTTTAATAGTGTTAATTAATACTTAAGACTCGTATGTCATGAAGAACTGGTTTTTAGGTTATGTTAACTCATATGAAAGCTACGAGCTTTTTTTTTTAAATATGTTTATTTATTTTATTTTTTTATCATTCATTTCGAGCATTTTTTCAGCATACAGTAATCGAAAAATGGATATTTTTTTATCAAGAAATTTGTTGGTCCATGTAGATATAGATATTTTTGTAGGATCGTAGATATAAGGGGTAAAAACAGCTATAAGCAACAGTTTTCAATTATTTTTCCAGCCGGATGTAGTTCGACAATATGACAAATTTATACAGGTAAACTGTTGCAATCGAATAAGCGTGTATGCTCCCCTTAGTCCCTAGTACAAACGAACATACGTATGATCGATCTGTGCCAATCACACGTTCAAAGGCAGGGAAACAAAAAAAAAACAGCTTCAGTGTGCAATCTCCTTCTATGTTTGTATGTTCAATAACGAATAGTAGGCGTCCAATTCAAAGCATCCGGACATGTGCAAAAGATCAATAGTAGAGTCATTTGGAAAAAAAAGGGGATATCTGGAATGTTTTCTAGGATGTGCTCTTTCTGAAATCGAACAATGCCAAATCGTTCCTTTGCCATTTTCAAGTTACAATATTGAACAAATTTGTGAAACATTGGTTTTTGTTGTTTCCATCGATTGAAAAACAATAAAACCATAGACGATAAACTCGAAAAATCTGGTCCTTTGGTATCAACGAAGCCTAGGAGAGTGGCTTCCCATATGGTAGAATATTTGGAATATATATGAATATTTGTAAAGTGAGATGGAAGGGAGATTTTGTTTAAAAATGGGTTTGGGCGCCATTTTTCCAATATGGAGAGAGGTGTTGCAATGATGGAAAAGTTAAAATTCGATTAGAGCACATCGGTATCTGTAACGTTACCAATTTTCAAATCTCAAAGAAAACTTTCCATATAAAACTGCCAAATGACTGTACTAGAAGTAATCTGTCGCTCTTATCTAGGGGAAGGGTGAATGGATTATCGAAGACCAAACTAAAAATGACCCTATCCTATTTAATTATTATTTATTTCTACCATTCAATGTAAATTTCTAGATTTTAAACCATATTCATATTTCCAGTCATAGATAATATGACATGACCCCTTATTCTGTTCAGATTAAATTTACTCTCGTTTATTTCTTCATTACTTGTTTCTTTACCGTTCTCATTTACTACAATTAGTCTTCTTTATTAAAAAAAAAATCTGAATTTATTTAACTGTTTCTGTTTCTTGTTTAATATAATATTTTTCAATCATTACTGTTCCTTCAATTGCATTGTGTATAATTTTATTTGCATTAACTGCAGATTGATTTTATCTTATTCATCATTGCCCTGAATAAGTGCAATGAAAATGCAATGATCAGTGTCTTGTGACTGAGCACAGATAAATGTCTCTAAGAAAATTAATACTGTATACTTTTCCAGTTTATGGGATTCGCTCAAAAATCCGAATTTTAAACTTTATAAATATTAATCGATCAAGCCAAAATTTGAGGACAATCATTCAAGCACTTTGGTATCCAATAAACATAACTCTGCACAGATCTTAAATATGCCAACAGTCAAAGAACATATGGGAACATACCGCAAGATATTTCACAGCAAGCTTCAAGACTATCCTGTCAGATTCATCCAGGAAATGGCCCAGAAAAACATGTCAGACAACATTCACAAAATATTGAAAAGAAGCTGAATAAGTGACCTCCTAGAATGAATTTAAGAAGACAATTCAATTTTAACTCTTGGATTGGGATATTATTCATTGATTGTCGGTGGCCTCTGGTGGCTGTTAATTAAAATAATAAAGAGAAAATAAATATGTTCAGTTACTAACAATAAAAAAGTATTATAATTAATGATTAATTTGAAATTAACCGGGTTAACTGATTAATAACTAGATTAAAGGTATTTAGACACCTAGTGTTAAAGGAGCTGGTTGTTTATACAGAGATTTAAAGAGATAAAATCTACGGTTAGGAAGATAAATTTAAGTGTAGAAGACTGGAAGACAAGGAAAAGGAAAATCACGGCAAATTGGGAGGTTATTCACGCTCCGTGGGAGATTAGCAATGGCTACGAGAAAAATGGAAAACAAACTGTCACTGAGGGGCCCAACTACTCACCCTTCGTTAATTCTCCTTTATATATTCTGGCCAGCATCTTTTTCTTTCTTTTTTTATCTTATATTGTTTATAAGATTATTATTAAATAGTTACATGTATTCTTGTTTGTTTGAGCACTGAAAATGTGATTAATAGGAAAATGTATGTAAAAGCTAAATTCTTCGAGATTCTCCCTAGCTTCTTCGACAATACGGATCTCGGGAAAAATGCCACAATGTCTTCCAATACGATAATTAAGCTATCATTCATCCTTTTAGTTCGGTTAATTGCCTATTTGATTGTAAGTGGTTGAAATGGATTGGCACTACTACTTTATTCCATCTGTATACGAATGGAACCATTGGAGATTTTTCTTATTTACGTACAATGGAAAATCGTCTTAAGTGATTACGCAGAGTCCATTTTTTCTCTGTTCCAGTTCCTCTGTCATTCAATTCTTGTTGCGTGGAGTCCGTTGCTGGTTGTAAAGACAAATTGAGCATTGAAAAACCACAGCTTGGGCTTAGGGATTTAATCCTTATTTGATTGATTGTTCTCTTATTGTTCATTCTGACCGTTGAAAAACAGTAATCAGGTTTCAAGATCTTCCAAATTTCAGAATATTTCTTCGTTGGATTTTTGACTATACCCCTCTAGTTTTACTTTGGGTCCATGAATCCCCCTCAGCATTTTTCTCTCAATCTTCAGGACTTTCTCTAGGCTCAGAAGGTTGTTTCCATACCATACAGTATTACTGGCCTTACTACTGTACAGTAATGCCTTATTTTTGCATTGGGGTACAAATTTTTCTTGCTGTACATTCTATTCTATAATAATATCTTATGGCATCGTAGAAAGGTATAACAGTTTTCAAAGGCCCGATCCCTTAACTATGTTGCGGCTGACGAGTCGGAGAGGAGAGAATACATCGGATAATTTTACCTGATAGAGGAAACGAGAGCGGATTCCACTCTCCTAGAATTGCAAACAGCTGAGGTTTGGAAACGAGCTATCTCAAATAGAGTTGTATTGTTGGCTACACTGTGTCTATTACAATTTCCTCTAGTTCAGTTAGTGATTACATAAAATAAGAAGACTTATTGTTGAATTACTGTGCATACATTTCAATTGAAATGTATTAAAATAAGTCATTCTTTTTTATGATTGCCATATTATTAGTAAAATTACAAATGATAATACGTATTAAAAAAAATTGTATACATAAAATTATGATTTTTTTTAATGCGTATTATCATTTGTAATTTTACTAATAATATGGTAATCATCATATTTCAAAACCAAATCATATAACTAAGTACATATAAAAATCAAATAATTTTAAATTATTTATACATCATTATTTGTAATTTTCCATTCTTATTATTTCTCACTAGTTATTTTATTATGTATATTACTCTTAATTTTCTCACTATTTATTTCATTATTTATCTTTCTCTCTGTATTTCTATTCATTTTAATCAACTATCTTTATATAAACTGTAATTCTTCCTTGGCACTTTAATGTTATATATAGCTACTTTCTGTTTCTTTTTCTCAGCCCTGAAGATTACCTACATCGAAGGCTGAAACGTAGGCACAATAAAATAAGTCATTCTTGTTTTGTGTAATCATTGACTGCATCCACCCCCTTTATAATTTTGACTATTGACCATTTTATACCATTAAAAGAATTATCCAGTCAACTATTTTCTATTTAAATAAGAATATCATGTGTTCTGGTCGTTTTCAGCTGATTGTTAAGAAAATCCACGCCAAGCTGATGTCATAATTGTGTCCTGTTAGTTACTACCAGCTACTTGCAATTTTTCAAATAGTGGTTTTGCGGTGATCAATCAATCATCTTTTCTTTTTTAGAATAGACATAATATACAAAAAGAGCTACGTAGAACTTGAAATGAATAATCCTACTTCATGTTTTAGGATATGATTCCTAAGAAAAACATTTGTCCACACATCTGCCTTATTAGTTACACAACATTAGTTATTGATCCTGTAACAACACTAATTAAGTGAAATAACGGGTAAAGTGCTTGGTCTCACTAATCTAGTCCAACGTTCCATCTCCATTATCTTTTTGAAGTGAACAGAAGCCTGCAGTTACTTCCTTGGACTATCTTTTAAAACGTGGTATGCCTTTTTTATTCCCTGTCCACTTATTACCACTCGAAGACTTTTAATTATTCTTAAGGGTAATCATGTTTTATTTTGCAAGGAGATTAGCTGTTGTATATACCACATTTATGCATACTCTCCCCTATTCCATCATTTAAAAAAAATAATGGTAGAATAACTTTTTTTTTTAATTAAAAAGGAAATAGAAGAGTCACGTAAATTACCGCAATAGACGGAAATTGATTTTTTTTAAATGACCAATTATTTGGATATATATTGGGAATACCCTTACCACACCTATTGACATACCATTGTTTTTGTAAGATAGCATGAGTTTGGTTGCTAGGTTACTACACATATTTATGAAAAAATACTGGCTTCCGAAATTCCACTAAAGTATAAATATGGTGAAGTTGTCTTTGGCAAAGGACTATATACATATAGTGTTATTTCACATTTCGTTTATGAAAGTAAGTCAATAAGCAGGAGAAGTGCTAGAATTGTCTTAGTTCATTATCAAAGGCACCGTGGGTGTTTCTATGCAGCTCACGTTGTCATTCGCTAATTGAGTGGATGAACCGTTTTCTAGAATATAAACCACCTCTCAAATGCACTTTCCTCGAAATGTAATAGTAAATGATAAAGGTCAAAACCGTTTACATCCATTTTCAAAAAAATTCAGGACTGATCCAGAAAGATCCTATTTTAAAAAGTAATCAATTTCACAAATGGTTTTCATTTTTTCCCCACTATTTTGCTAATAATTCACTTTAAACAATAATTACTGACAACTTTTATGACGTTTTCTTTTTTGGAATCTCATATAACATAAAAAATATGTTGGATGTACCTGACTTTTATCAGAAAATATCGATATCTGGTTAGTTTATGGTTCGTAAAAAATCAATAAAACAGACATTTTTATTAATAAAATAATTAACCAATATACCTTGCCGGTCAAAATTTTGAGATCACTTCAATTTGTTTGGAAATTAGGATTAAATCAAACAAAATAAACCAAAACTAAAGAAAAGTTAATATGGAAACACAATTTGAAAATATAAGTACAATGCAGTTATACGTTCTTCTCGTCAAAAAATTCTCACTTGCTTTTCAAAACCGCTTTGACCACTCGAGGCGTTCTTTCTATAGACTTAACAAACACATTTTTTATTCTTATTTAATTTTAGCCCCTTTGTAGTCTCAGTTAAAATTAGATTAAATCAACTTATTTTTATTTTATTTACCATAGTCCCAAACACCTAATTAGCAAATTTGTTTTAAAAATTCAAATAATAAGATACCTATATATTGTAAATTTGCATTGAAAATTTGGTAAAATCAAGGTTTTGCATGATTTAAGTAGATTAATTGATGTAAACGACAGAGGTGGTCTCAAACTTTTGACCGGCAGTGTATATACATAGTTTGGATTTTTCACACATCAAAAATAATTATTTAATGTTGTGGATGTGAACATTTAATAGGAAAGGAATCTTTTGGAATTAATTTTTAAATAATCCAGACGGATTTGAAACAAACACATCTAATACAGCATGTTTGGCATTAAAAACTTTTTAATGTTTTAATGTTTTTTTCCCAAAAAATGTTTGGGAAAAAATGGCAGCTCATATGTTGTATGGAATTATTTTTTGTTAAAAGAAAAAATCAAGTACTACTCGAAGATCTGTGGTAGAATTATCCGTGCCGTAAAGATTACGAGTTTTCTTTACTAAAAATTAAGGTTATTTTTTTATCAACTTTTTTCTCTTATACCTAATGATCTATACTAGGCCAAGTTGTTGGCAAGAATCCAGACTAATTGTGTATGAAGCACTTAAAAATTCGGCGTATGGGAATTTACCACAAATAATATTATACGAATATATAACTTTTACTTATTGTTCTTGAGATTCAGTCCATTACTTCAACTTCTTTTTAGCGATGTTTCGAGAATATGTTGGTCTCATAATCATAAGTAAAAACTGGTGATCCTAATTAGCTAAACATTATTCAATGATCATAACTCTTTACAATATTTACATATCGATGCAAGTATTGGAAAGGTATTTGGATGATTAATTCATTTGCCTATTCATCATCAATTTGGCATGATTATGAAACCAACATAGTCTCGAAACGTAGCCGAAAAGAATCAATTCTATATGAAAATAGTTCATCTATTTCTTTAAAAAAAATTATTATTTAATTCCTTCTTTTTTCAGCTTATTTATTTATAGGAAACATAAATTATGTATCACCTCTGTAACTAAATTGTGTTTTCATATTCCTTCCCCGTAATATAATAAGCTTGAAGTTTTTTCAGCATTAGTATTCTATCCAGCTCCCTTTTTCCAACACGACAATTAGATGAAAAGAAGTTGAAAAACAAAAGCCTAAATCCCCTAGGGTCGCTGAAGAGGTTTGTCAAACAGGCCTTCGCTAAGGGGAAAATAAGACTTGACTTTCACACGATTCATTCATGAAAAAACTCTCATATCCCTTCCTACATTAGCTTTTTGGTGTTAGTAATTGATAATTTATCAAACTTTCGAATGTTTCTACGCGATTCAATATTTCAATCTTTCAAATATATATATTCGATTATGTATTTTATTTGAGTCATTTATTTATTATGTTTTTTAATTTAACTGACAATTAAATAATAAGAATAGTTTGTATTTACTTCTTACGATTCCATAATTTTTTGCTTCCATAATTAAAAAAATATATATAACAATTTTATGACCCTAATCTTTTTTAAACTTTGATTATAATATTATTTTAAGCCAATCATTGCATAGGTTGGGTACTATCAATGAAATTTTATTTAGTAAAACAACATCATGATATCAATATATTTTTATTCATAATATTTATCGTCATTTTTTATATATGTTTGCAACGTTTTATCAAATTTTCAATCCCAACACTGAAAAATTAAGGGGTTTGTGATTAAATAAATTTTGAAAATCCCTTTTTGACTTATTTTTTTTAATATTTACTCTTAAGGAATTTGTGAGATGGAAATTTGTTGGAGTTAGGTCTGGCGAATAAGGAGGGTGTGGGAGGACTTCGTAACGCAGCTCTTTTAGTTTCTTCTTCTGTCGTGAAACCAGGCATTGTGTTAGTATATGTAGGTCCCATTCCAATGGAGGCTGCTTTTTGATTAGTTTTTGTTACATTGTGTCAATATCTCATCAGTATGATGTGGATGTGAGGGTTTCACCTCTTGGTAGACAGGATAAATTATTTATTTCTTATTATTTCTTTTGAATTATTTATTCCTTACAAAGACTTCTCCTGCAGAACCGAACAAGCGACATAGTTTACGACTATAAGGCGATCAGGAACAATCTTAGAAACCATATACAAAGATTATAAAAAAATACAAAGATTAAAACAATTTGAACCCGGGGATTGGGTTCAAGTGAGATATTACAAAGATCGTGGAGAGAACTGGAGTTTTGGAACAGTGACAGTAAGAAAAGACAAACTGAATTATGATATCAAGACCGACCATGGTGAAGTTTGGAGGCGACCTGCGGATCAGATGCTACTCACAAAATATAAGGGGGAAAGACTGACGTGTTTGTCAGTTGTTATTAAAAACATATGATTTTGTATATGTGATTCAGTCTTGAATAAAGGTTAAAAAGTGTTAACATGTTTATTTATCAAGTATACAATAGTTATAAATTTATTTTCAAGGTAAAATATTGCCACATTATTTAGAAATTGAAGTTAGAAATTGACGAGACATTTTCAGATAATGACCCATAAAATAATAAAGTATATCTGAAGACTTTTCGAATGATATTAGTTGACCTTATGCATATGAAGAACAAAATGGTCCTGGTTGAATTCTCTTTAAGTGAATTTATTGGAAAACTATTAAGAAAAATATCTCTTTAATAAGTAGAGCTATCAGAAAAAAAATCTCAGTTATAAGGAGAACTAATAAAATAAAATATACTGTAATGAGCACTGAAGAAGACCTGCAATGCTGTTCGAAACATTGGCTTTAAAAGAAATAGTTCTCTTATTAAAGAGAATGTGTTCTTATCTCCACCTGGACCATTTTCTTCCGTATTTTAGATGACGTTCTCGTTTTATTTAGTAATCCAGAATTTGTGTTATTTTTTTCTATGAAAGGTAAATGGACCTATTTTGGTGGTTATTATATGTTTTTTCTAAGCCCGACAAAACGATTTGCCGTGAAATTCTCCTTTATTAACACTTTCCCTACATTTGTTCCCTTTGAACTGTGTGTCAGGAATTCTGTCCGAACAAAACGACATCTGGGGTCTGTATCACCTGAATAGGGCATTGTGGTAGTATTGTCTCAGTATTTATAACAACGGGTGCAAAATGCTTCACCTCACACTCTGTATTCTGGCAGCTCGGAGTTCCGTCCATTCAGAGTTTCCTTTATCAAACGGATCCGTTTAGCATACAAACCCTGGGTCGTCAGAGATGCCAATTACCATTTAAGCATTAAGATAAATTATGTTTTTTAAAGAGTGAATTAAACCCTTGAAATTTATTATTATTAAAATCACAAAAAGGTTTAGTTTAAATTATTAAAACTAAAGATAATCGTTACATTATACACACATTCATTATATATATATTTAATTTCCTTAATTTAGTTTTCCAATAAAATTTGATGTAACGACTTTTTGACAAATATTTCTAAAAATTATTACACATGTATCTCATAGACATAAGGTAAATATTTATAGGCATTGTTAATTTGTTATAATTATATTTCTGGCAAGTTAAATTAAAGGTTTGAGTTACCCTGAATAATTACTAGAGAATTCTAAATGTTAAACACGTGAGCATCCTAATGAGTTGAAAAATACTTTGTAAGTATGTAACTTTTTAAAGAAAACTCTTATAAAAATAACAACAATTAAATTTTAAAGTGGCATTTTTCTAGGGTGTTCATACTTTCTTTCTATTTGATGCTTTATGGTTGTTAAGCAAAACCAGTGAATATTATGGTAATACCAGTTTTAAATGAAAAATGTATTTCAGACTATAAGATGCTATTATAAATAAAGAGATTGATATATATATATATATACAATTAATGTGTTTAGTTATTACTACATTACTTTAAACAATTTATTGTATTGCTAGGTCTATATAAATTAATGATGCTTGCAAAAGGTATATTTGAAACTTATATAGTTTACTGTAGCGTTATTAATAACAATTATGTTATCATAGTTTATACTTATTAAGATATTGAGTACACAAAATGTCTCTAGCCTGCTATAATTATATACACTGTTAGGTATTGATAATAGCTGTTATATAACTCAGTAGTTTAATCATATGCCAGTGCATATGATGGAAATAATTAAACTGAGCTTTTTGCAATGTCATTACTTTTCCCAGGTCTCATCTATTTGTTACCATTCGTCGATAGGATCGTCAAAGTCGACATCAGGCTCAGCACTTACGACATCCCTCCTCAGGAGGTATATGGCAACTGGAAATAAATAATTGAATTAATTATTTTAGGCATCTTAGAGTACAATGTCGAACTTGGATGATGGAATGAAAATATATGTTTCGTGATGAATTGAATATGTATCATTAGATTTTATTATTTATTTATGCATGTTATTATCCATTTTAATAGCATATTTAAAAAAATACTTATATTAGATAATATGTTAATTATTTTATAGATTTATGTGTTATCGTTTCCTATATATTCTTCTCTATGTTCAAAGGTATTCCTTCACCATGTAGACGATATCTTATATTTATTTTTATTTAATACGCTCATGGAATGATCTATTTGTTCATTTTAGGTATTCTCTTTATATTTTGCAAATCATAAAAACATTTTAAAAATTAATCTTAGAGCAGAGATATTCTAAACAGCAATGATCTTCAATTTCGGAACACTCAGTTTTTAAAATGATTTATTGGTGTGGCAACAACCAACAAAAGTCTCCAATATCTTAAATCGCCTATTTCAAACTATAAATCATTTTAGATCACACATGAGAATAACGCATTTTTTTGCGCAAAAAGGAAAAAAAATGACTTTTATAATGTTTAATCCATGTTGAAACTTTTTCGTGTTACATAACTAAAGTAAGGGCAATTAGTATTGATTAGAATCGTTCAAAAATGTTTTACCTACTGTTTTCATAAAATTTATATTATATCTTCTATAACAAAAAAGATTGATTTGAAAAAAAAAAAATTAACTTAACGATGCAATTCAATTATAGGTGTTTACATTATGTTTTGTCTATATTTCAATATCCCATTCAATACATTTTTGAGATTATAAATATACAAATGTATTTATTTTTTAATCATAGGCAGATTGTAGTTTTTTTATATTCCTATTTTTTTTTTATCAAAAACGTATCAAAACGCATTTACCATTATCATTTAATTTGTTTTAAGGAAAAAAAATGTTTAAAGAAGCATTAAACCATTGTATATAAAAATCACGAAAATCTTTCTTTTTTAAACTATGGTATTTTAAGGCTGCTTAACAATTCTCTATTCATTCACCGATTTCTGTTTACTACTGCACCAGAATTGAATATACTGAAGTTTTTTTATATTCCTATTCTTTTTTAATCAAAAACGTATCAAAACGCATTTACCATTATCATTTAATTTGTTTTAAGGAAAAAAAATGTTTAAAGAAGCATTAAACCATTGTATATGAAAATCACGAAAATCTTTCTTTTTTAAACTATGGTATTTTAAGGCTGCTTAACAACTCTCTATTCATTCACCGATTTCTGTTTACTACTGCACCAGAATTGAATATACAGAAGTACATAGTGAACATAATACAAGTGAACATAATCCTTCAAATATGATTAGAAAAACTGAGGCTCATGATTGAATTTATGCATGCAGGTACATTAAAGTACATGAGTATATGAAGGAGTAATACGACTAAATCATTCCTGCCATAACAGCTTATCAGCTGTCCGTGCATGAGCCAGGAGTGCCTGCCTATCTTCAGTGAGATAAAAGCTACCTTTTATCTACGTTTTAACTATAAATTTTCTTTTCGACTTTTTAACTGATTTTGGTGTTACAGGTTGATTGTTGTACTATTTTTTTATTTTCTATCATTCTTCTCGTTGATAATAAATCGTTCCAATCCTACCCACTGATTTAAAAAATATCATCCCTATGCGTTTTTACGGCTACTTGTCCATTCCTTCAGCTAATTCTGCCTATTTTGCCAATCTTCCTGGTGCTTTCAAAATGACCAGTCAGTCATTGAAATGATGCTTAATACCGAACACTTCAATGTCATTAAATAGAGTCCCAATTCTATCGTTAGTTAAAGTTAAAGTTATGTAAATAGACTAAATAGATCGTAGGTTAAGTCAATAGTATTAGGATTAAGATTATTATTAAACATATGTAAACAATCATGTGACTAGATACACTGGAGAGAAATAGTCCAGGATCCATGGTCCATTTTTGCACTTGATTAATATCAAGCTGAATCTTCGTGAATAGTTTCGTTTCGTTAAGACGCCCAACAATTTCCTGTGCGAAAATACTGGATTGTGGTAGCTAACAGAGGTAGCAAGGATAAAACATGTCGATTTGATGATTCTGAAAAATTTATTACTAACTGGGTTTTTTTTTTGTTAAATCTCAAGATAATTATCTAAATTATTTCAAAAAATATTTGTCCTACAAAATGTATGGTTTGATCAAAGAGTCCCCTCCTTCCAACATGTATCGATAACGAGGACATCAAAAATGATTACTAACCAGCTGATTTTTTTTTCCTTTCTTCTTTTTTGACTTTGATTTCGCCTTCCCCAGGATTGTATCCCAGGAATGTGTTGAGTCACTCTGAATCGCATTTAAAATTCTCCTCGAGATTCTACTTACTAAAGATGCCTCCAGAAGCACTACATCGGTTTCAAACAATGCGCCTGTATTTTTCCTGGCCACTATGAGACTTTTAATTTGGTCCTCCCTTTGATGAAATGCTCCAGATCACCAACAACTCCTGTAAATGGTTCCAGCTGGCTAATTACTTCATGTATGAACGCTGAGCCTTGAGTTCTTATTTACAGCAGCTCCAGTTGGGTCATTTCCGCCGCTTTCGACAACTAAGCCTACAATTTCGAGCGTTCCATTGCTCCCTGAGCCAGTTGGTATTCTAATTTAGCTAGTTTCTCTTCTTCGCCCATGCTCAAGATTTTGTTAATTTATTCACGTCGTATTAAAAAAAAATCGAATTATCCCGCGGTATGGCGGAGTGGGTTGGTCTCCAGAAGAAGACACCTTTACTTATTAAAAGAACGGTGGGCCATTCGGAGGGAGAACTTGGTTGCCGAGAAGATGGTTGTCGTAAATCATGTAATTGTATTTGTGTCTCTATGTTCCTTATTTAACCTTCTCAGTAATGTTTCCTGTTATCAGTTGTGTACAAGTGATGCAATGTAGTTTGTTTATGTGTGTGTTATTGTGTTCAATAAAACCTTTCAAGAGGTATTCTATTCTTTCTCAATGCTAGTGCTGCATAACAGGTTAGTTGAGAAAATAATGAAAACGTTCGGCCAAGCTGAAGGAGCCCAGTGGATAGAATTTGTGAAGGGCATTATGAAAGTGCAGTTAAACCACTACATTGATCGACCCGGCTCACTTCCTCGCGATCGAGACTTTCTGGATTGCGCGCACGAGCTAATAGATGCACACGAGCGGAAGGAAGCTCGCTTGGACAAAGCAGAAGGAGAGTGGTTACAAATAAGATCCTCAAGAAGGAGGTATGGAAGCCCATCCAGACAGAACACTGACAAAAGAAGGTTTAAAAAGCGACATACTAGAGGTTCTAAGGAAATGAAAAGAAGACCTGAACGACATTGATACGAGTGCAACCAGACGGGACATGTAGCAGCGCAGTGTCGTTTCACACCATGTTTTGAATGCGGTAGACAAGGTCACATAGTGAGAGAGTGTCCAAAGAGGAAGTCAAGAGTGAACAGGAGGGAACCTCAACCTGAACCCATGAAAATCAACAACCAGGACGGGCAAGGCTCGCAGACATGCAGAAGGAGCGGAGGCGGAGGCCACTATTCCAGCGCTGAGTTATCAGGAGAAGAGAGGGTAATATCGGGACGCAGCACTCCGGCTCCGAGTAGACATGAGGTGAGTAAGGGGAATCCAAGGAGGGGGTACCTCCGGGGCCGCATTAGTGACGCGCCAATCGCGTTCTGATTGAGGATACGGTAATAGGTGGGTCAACCTTTTGAGTAATTTAGAGATTAATAATACCGGGAGAAAGGGGTAATGGACTAGGTTGCCAGTGGCGAGATATGAGGAATCGGGTATGTCGTTTCTATTGGATACAGGGAGTACTAACTCGATAATTAGTAAAAAGGGGGCAGTGAAATTGGGTGTCTGGGGCGCGCAAAAACATTGCAAGTGTACAATTTCTACGGTTAGTGGGCGTGCTAAGAACTTGGGAGAGGTTTACCTCGATCTTAGAGAGTAAGCAAGACAAGTTTACAAAGTTAAATTACATATCGTCGAAGAAGGATACGATTTCATCGTGGGCTGTGGTATTCTGCTTAAAACGGGTCTCAGGATGAGGGTAAAAGAACGAACCTGGGGGTATCAAATTGGGAAGTTGTACTATCAAACTGTCAGAACGATATTATTGAAATCAGGACAGTTGAATGTGGGAGGGGACCTATAGACCGAACTGTAAGTTGCTACCATGACCTATTTTACAGGGAGAATGAAGTCCTACCGACTACAGGGAAAACAGTACATAAAATCGTCCTCAAAACAGACACCCCTGTTTATGTGCAAGACCGACGGTACTCCCGAGCTATGAGAGAAGTTATTAGGAAACAGCTCCAAGAACTGCTGTATTATGTAGATACTGTAAATATTTATATTCTTTAGTGGTGAGGGCAATAATAACCATTTGTAGTTGTTTGCCCTTAAAATAAAACAACAACTGCTGCAACAGGGAATCATTAGACATAACTATTCCCCTTACAATAGTCCGTTATGGGTAGTGGGGAAGAAAAGTGATCCAGAGGACAATAAAAGCAGTATAGAGTATTAGTAGACTACCAAAGATGAACGGTACCCACTTCCTAGGGCCGAGGCCATCTTGGATCGACTTTCGGGTGCTACTGTATTCAGCACATTAGACCTTAAAAGCAGATACCACCAGGTAAGAATGGCCGAGGAGGAAATCGGTAAAACAGCCTTTTCATGGGAACGATGGCACTACGAATTTGTTCGAATGCCGTTTGGTCTAAAAGGAGCTCCACTTACGTGGCAAAGAGTAATGGACGAATTTCAGCGGGGGTTGGGAGAGGAATTCTCACAGGTTTACATGGACGACCTGATCGTGTTTAGTCGTACGGAAGAGGAGCATGTGAGACACCTGGCGCGAGTATTCGACAAGCTACGAGAATTCGGTCTCAAGTTATCCCGCGGGAAGTTGGAAATCGGTCTGGGTGAAATTAAGTTATTAGGCCATTTTGT
This sequence comes from Troilus luridus, assembly GCA_964056705.1. Taxonomy (NCBI): domain Eukaryota; kingdom Metazoa; phylum Arthropoda; class Insecta; order Hemiptera; family Pentatomidae; genus Troilus; species Troilus luridus. The sequence goes on along the minus strand of OZ057412.1, from coordinate 94,176,997 downwards.
TTCCCTGAACGAAGTTCAACCGGATCCGGAGAGGGTTAAGGCGATCCAGGAAGCACCATTACCCACGAATGCTCGCTCCAGAGAAGGAATTGAAAGGGGGAAGGAGAGTTAAAGTTATGTAAGTAGACTAAATACACCGTAGGTTAAGTTAATAGTATTAGGATTAAGATTGTTAATAAACAATCATGTGATTAGATACACTGGAGAGAAAGGAATAAAGTTTTCTGTTCCGTTACTATTCCGCTATTCTGAATACTGTGTCTATACTCTGCCCGAAAAACACATTTTTTTACGTATTTTTGATTCAGTCTAATTGTAAGATAGATATATATGTATATACATGGTTTCATGTTAGGACGTATTTTTTTCCTTATCAATCCCTTTATAATGATAACTTTGTTCTGATTTTTTTTTCTTTTAAAGTTAGAAGAGTTGAGTTGTTACATAGTTGGGGATTTCACTTTATTCATTAGACATTTTTAATGAATTAACTTGCCAGAATTCGTGAGACGGACTAGTCGACAAAGCACGGAAAGAAAGAATAATGTTTACAGAGCTACTAAAAACAAAAAAATACATTTTCTTTTTGGATTTAATTAAAAATTATTTTTTTATCTCAAAGATACCCTATCTACGTATGCCAATGATCTATCAACAATGAGGATGATCATGCATGTCCACGTGTGTGTGACAGACATGAAGGATTAATCGTTAGAAAATTCAATAGTAATAGACAATAAAAAATTGTTAAATAGCTAAAACTAGAAAATAAAATTTACTATTAATACTTCTAATGATAAATATATAATATTTACAGCATACTTTTACAATAATGGTTAGTATAACAATATTTCAACCGTTTCTAAAACAAATTTTTACTATAACCCTTGAAGGGTTTTGGGTTCAGTACATGGGAGACTGTACAGTTTCTTCGACAACGGTTGTGTAGGAAGGCAATCTGTCCGATATCACGCTGTAACACGAGGTTGTCCCCCAATTAAGGTATCATAGAGGGGAGATGAGGACCAGGAGGGTTGTAGATCCTGCTGGGTTTTCCGTTACAGATAACATATTAAATAATTTATCTGGCACAGACGAATTTGAACTGAGAACCTTCAGCATATCAACGCTAAAATACTAAATACTAAAAATTAAATCTTCTGATCATCTATGTGGGATTAACTTTATTAATAATATAACATTAGACTCAATTGTGAGTGATTCACTTGGAATGGTTGATCTATGACAGACATAATATCAAAACTGTGTCTGATAAATAACAAACTCTATTTACTCTTGTTTCCCATTGCTTCGCTCCCAGTTTTAACGGTTATGCTCAATTAGTCAAATGAGGGTAGAACCAGTAAATCATTACGAGAGCCTCTCAGGTGTCTGCCTCCTATTTCAGGCGAAACGGCTAAAAGCTATTTTAAACCGCATTAAAAATTAATTTACAACCGGGACAACTTACTGCCGAAGGAGGCTCCTAAAAGGGCACTTTATATTTTCATAACTCCTGGTTAATTATCGAGTAATGACGTAAGAGGACACGGATTTCCGAATGTCGCATCACATAAATAACGGATAGCTCTGAAATTATTTAAATATTTTTTTAAGCAACTATGTATAAACATAAACATCACTAGTGTATAAATATGAAGATAAGTTTATATGCCTGGCTTGGGATTATACACATTCCATTCGTTGTATGTAATGCGATGCTTATTTGTTACTATTTGGGTTTCCTTAAAGGTGTTCTTTATTTACTTAAAAAGTACTGAATATTCTCAGTAGGAAAAGTTTTAAAATCTTGTGAATAAATATTTTAATTTTTTCTGAATGAGCATACAAATATAAACAATTAACAATACAAGAAATATATAAAAAAATATAAAAGGGCAGTTAGGATTGCCGACAGAAATGAAAACTCCAAACTCTAGAATGAGTGTGTCCTTTATTTAATTCTAAATCAATTAAAGTCCGAATTATTTAAATTTCAAATTTGTAAAATTAAATGATTAACATTAGTCTGATTTTCGCATATACTGGCCCTCCGAACAATGATTACAATTTTAAGTAGTTCATTTATTAATAAAACAGAATAATTGGTATATATTTATATTATTTATACCTTTTAGTTAGATTTTTATAGAAACCAATGACCTTTATTTTCATTTTTAGCGTTATTATCATCGTTAAGTTCAACAATACTTAAAACATTTGTACTTTCAATTATTTCATAAAAGAAGACTTTTAACTGGGACACTTAAAATCTGAGGAAACAAAAATTTTAACCAGTTACTGATGTATTAAGTTGCTATTAGTATCAATTGCACAACTATTAAACAATTTTTTCGTAAAATATAAATATTCTTTTATCAATGGAATTCTAACCTTCAAAGTAAATTTATAACCATAATTTTTTACAAAGGCCGCTATGGGTCGCCATTCTTGCGCAATACTTCAACAGCTAGCTAGCTAGGTGCTGATGCATACTCCGAAGCTTTTCCCTAGATACCATAGTCCATAAACGCACCTAAAGAAATTTTTTTTCTAAAAAAATTGCGAATACGGTAAATACTGCATTTCTTTTATAGAAGTATATTTTCTTTTCACTCCCAATAAAATGGAAGGGGTAGGGGTTGAGAACATCAGTTTGTTTTTCTCTTTGGTCATTACATTGCTTTTAATAAATACGCCCATCTAATCTAAACCTCTTTCCTATTTTGAATAACACGTATTTAGCTCCAGAATCTTTAAAAATCTACCAAGAAAAACAAAATAAATGTCCAATGAAATAATCTTAATATGTTTTATATCCCTTAAGAATGTTTCCCCTCTTAGAAGATCCAACAATATGTAACTTCAATTTTATTATTTACTAACCGGACCTCCTTGGTACTTGAATTACAAAACTCTATTACCTACTAGCAACAAGCAACAATATACAACACACGAATTAAGTTTATTTCAACTTTTCTTCCCTTGTTTTCGTTCCTTACATGTCTCTTTCATTCGTTCCCAGCGTTTTTACTTTCTTTCTTCTGTCCAAATTACACCTTTTTTTCTTTTCGTTTTTTCAAGAAATCCTTGAGCATTCTGAAGTTTTTTCATAAGTGAAGACCGTTATAGAGTGTTTTTTCAGCCTCGGAACGAAGGTAATGTGTTCCAAAGGAAAAAGTTCTAGGTGATCTATTGAAAACTGCAGTGGTAGGAGTATTGTAAAATCAAATCCGCCGCCAACTGAGAGCTCTACGTCAGAAGAAAAAGGGAATCGAAAATGGTGGTTAGAGTAGCGAAGAGGAAAAACTGGGAAAATTCGGTAGAAGTTTACAAAATGATGTTTACAGGGAAAATATTAAGATTTTTTGGAAGAGAATGAAATAAATGATGGGAAAGGCGACCAAACCCATTAGAAATGTTAAGGACAAATCAGGACGAATGATTACTGAAGATGGGGAAATATTTGAGAGATGGCGACGCCATTTTTCTGTATTATTTTCTGGTGTCTCGGAAGAGAGAGTGGAGGACAGACGGGAAACAGAAGAATATGATGATGTGATATGGGAGGAAGATGTCACATAGGATATAGGAAAAATGAGGATTGGAAAAGATGGTATTGCTCCAGATCTTATAAAATTTGAAGGTCTACAATTACATTAAGCTTTGCAGGACCTGTTTCAAAATATGTTCTCTTCTAAATCTATGCCTGAGGAGTGGGGATGTAACATCATCATACCGATCCACAAGAAGGGTAGCTCTAGTGAATGCCAAAACTATAGGCCTATATGTCTCTCCCCTGTAGTCTATAAACTTTACTCCGCTACACTGGAAAGGAAACTTCGATCAATTGTTGAAGACAAATTGGAAGAGGAACAAGCAGCTTTTAGACCCCAACCACAATCCTATCCCACAAAAACATGGGATAGAGGCAAGCGCTTGTACCTACCGTTCCTGGAAGCAAAGGGAGCATTTGATTCAGTACCTAGAGAAGAAATGTTTACAGCTCTAGCCACTAAAAATTTGCCCACAACATTAATAAATGCCATAAAAAGCACTTATCATGGCTCCAAAGGCGTGGTTAAAATTAATGGAGGAATGTCAGAGGCTTTGGCCGTGAGAATGGGTGTTAGACAGGGGAACAGCCTTACTCCTCTTCTTTTCTTAACTTTTATGGACGAAATATTGAAAATCTGCAAATGGAGGACAACACAGATTGTCGTGGGAAAGTGGAACATAAGGAAAATCCTAGCGCAAGTAGTGGTTTCCGTAGACAACCACATTGCCTCATTGCCGATTCCAAGGAAAATCCACAACAGGTGGTTACGGAGTGGGCTGGAACAGGCTGAGCTGGAAAGGAAGGGTACGACATTGAATGTTGAAAGAAGTTTATGCACATCGGGCGTGAAGAAGAGGAAGTTTTGATTCACTGCAGAGGAGAAACCTTGGAAACCTTTCGCCAGCGTGTCAGCTCTGTCATTGCCGGCGATGCCACAGTGCCCCGGGATCCACAGGAGGACTGTTGTTCTAGCATGGTTTGCCATCGAATTTATCGCGGAGACAAGGGGAGGCCTGGGAGTGCCTGCACTGAGGGAAACAGTGGGGAGGAGATAGTTGGGATGGATTGGTCATCTATGCAGAATGGATGAGGACCGGGACCCAAATAAGTTTTTTGAAGCCAGGCCTATCGGACGCCGACCTCGAGGAAGACCTAGATTACAATGGACGGACCACATCTCAAGGATTGGTGAAAGGACGGGAAGGTCTATGAATGTAATAAAAGCGCTAGTAAGAGAATAATTGTTTAAAGTAATTAATAATATGTTTTTTATACTGAAGTCATCATTATGCGTTCATGGTGTTAATGATACTTGATTTGGTAAATGGTTTGTATTCATCGTAACAGAATTTCAAGAATTTACATTATTAAGCTGACTTATCATGGTAGAAACATAAAAAAATCAAATTACGAGTAAAGAGTAAATGTGATGAAGGGTGAAGAAAGCAGCGAACGAAAAATAAAACCATTTAAGAAGTGAGGGTTAGAGATAATTGAATAAAGTTAATTGATATTGAATAAAGGGGCAAGTTGGGATCTTGGACGGGGACATTAAAAAATTCAACTGGATGAATTTTTGAAATTGCTCAATGTCCTTCCTTCTCTTTCTTCCCGGCCATTTCTTCCTTAACTAAGGCAATTATTACCAAGTCACCAGGACTTCAGTCGAATGGCCACGTTAAAGAATATATATTTTTTCCCTTAAGGATCAGTATGCTGGAAATTGATCTGAAGAAACATGTACAATTGCGGTGTTAGTTGATTTATCCTAGTGGAACAAATTGAAACTTAACACTATAATCAAAATTATTATTTATGTTTTTCGTAAAATCCTCAAAGCTCCTTTGTTACGAACAAATTAATCCATAATGACCTTAATGTCCCATTTGTTGCTGACCTGGCCCGAATCCTATATAATTTTTTTCATGACAAACTACATTCCCAATCAAACCCACTAGTTTCAAACCTGGCAACCTCTTCAATTTCTGATAATCCTCCGAGGGGTCTGAAAAAAAGATGGCCTCGTGATCTTCTAAGTTGAACTTGGTATTGGAGTATTGGTAACTACCACTGGGTACTTTTCAAGACAATGTATACATTCATTATATTTACTTGATGTATTCATTTTTATACAGTTGTAAATTTCATTAAATAAATTTATGTTCAGAATAAAATCATGAAAATATCAAAGAAAAAAGTCAATGAATCCGACTCTCCATATCTTATAGTCCATATTTTGAATTTTTCATTTTTACTTGTAATTTTTTTCATTATTCCATTAATTATAACTAAGAAATTGACGCACAGATAAATTTTAATTATCTAATTTACTATTTACAATTTTTTTAAATTGTTATGGTATTGAAGCCATTTCATTAATTTTAAAAAGCAACACTAATTGATACATATCTCATACTAGTTATAACACTAGGAAACGTTTAATTTAAACTTGAGAAATAATTGAGATGTGACTAATATAAAATGATTCATTAAAAAAAAATCTTTGTTCGGCATACATGCAGTAAACGATAATATTATAAGCAAATAAAATAGTTCCAAACATTTAATGCTTGGTTTATTTATTCACTCGTTTTGTTTTATTACATCGTTTTGTAAAAGTCTAGGCTATGACTGAATGTTATGAGATGCTTATTGCTGTTATGTAAAATAATATATTCACCTATTAACAATAAAAAATATATTAATAAAAATGAGTTTAATGCTTATCTCAAACAGATGAAATGTTTACACATTGCTTCAGTTGTTTGGAGTACGAAGTACTTTTAACTGGAAATGACAATAGGTATTTAAGGGATTTATATAACATCAATAATTTGATTTTTGAAAAAGTATTCTTAAATGAAAAGTGATTAGAAAACTAGGACAATAACGATAATTATAATGTAGTAAAATTATTAGATCAATTACAATTATCTTTAATAAAATAGGTAAAAAATAAGAACGTAAGTTTTTTTTAAAAGTAGAGATGGTAATAACTTCTCTGCTAAAATCAAAAAGAATTTCTGTGAATCAACGGAAAATTGTTTTTTTGCCTTGTGTATGTTTACTGGCTGGATTAAATATTTTGGCAACTCTATCAGGAGAGAACTTTGACATCAACCGTGAAACGTGTTTACACTCATTAGGCAGCTTTAGCGTCATTGCCCTTAAAAAAAACAAAAACAGTTTGTACGAATGTTAATAGTCGAAGACAGAGAGAAAGAGGGAGAGTTTAATCTAACATCTAACGAGTAGAATAAAAAAATATATGTATAAAATAATAATATATATATATATTTAAAAATTTTAATCTACAAAATAAAACTAAACTGAGAATAAAAAGCTTAGACGCTTTCAATACATAAACGGGAATAAATAATTAATAATTAATTTCACTGGCTGAATGTAAATAGAGCAATCTATAAATAAAAATGTGTTTTAAGTAAAAATAAAAAAATCATGTAAAATAAAAATCAAATCTGAAACTAGATAATAAACATGTCAGTATTAAAATATTAATACCAAAATGCCTGGAAAGTCATTGATGAACCAAATATTTGTGAAAACGTATTTTTCTTAAAAATTGATTTATTGAAATTCACTATTGTATTATAATAATGCAATAAGTAAATATAATGAATGATAAGTAACGGCATGAGATAAAAGAATGAAGTGAAACTGGCCACTGGTAGTACTTAACTGATTTAAGGTCACGAAGACATCTTCTTTTCAGGCGCCTCCGAGGATTATCGCAAATGAATGAGGATCTTAGGTTTGAAACTGGAGGGTTTGGATGGGAATAAAGTTTATTATAAAAGGATTCATATCGGGTTAGGGCCAAATCAGCAACAAATGGGTTACTAAGTCCATTATGGATGACTTTATTCGTAAAGAAATATAGAACATTGTGGATTTTGCGAAGGATTTTGAATTTTAAGGATTCCATAGGAGATGGATTTTATGGCTTAGTGGGGCCTCAAATCTCTACTCCGTAAGTCAAAATAGACATGCATACGAGTCGTTTGTAATTATTGTAATTGAGACCTTAGAGCTTTTATCTAGTAAGTGTTGAAGTAGCCCGAAATGGCGAAATTAAATCAGTCACTTAACTGGACTTAACCATTATGTTAAAATTAAAAAAGTAGTTATTTTACCCCAATAAAACATATACAATAAAAACCAATTACCAATCATTAAAAATTCATAAATTGTTACAAGGCTTGAAGATAATCATGATAACCTCTATAATGGTTAAATATTAACCCGGTAAAAGGTAGCTTTCTTCTTTATCAGAGAGCATTGAGGTTCGAGTCACGTTCCGTATTCATCAAACCTTCTTGTCCTAGCTCCGGTAACATTAATTTTGGAAGAGCTTCAGTAGATTGAAATTAATATCCTCCCTTCATTGCTCAGTTTTCAACGTAACACAGTAGTTTTTCTTGCTCCTCAAGTTCAAAGTTTCATTGGTAAAATACTGCAAATATTAAGGATTCTGGTTTCAAATTAGCATCAACTGAAAAAAGAAATGTGTTTCTTTGGTGTCTTCGAACACTGTATATGACCCTATATCACTGGAAACTCTTGTCTCGTGTCTGTCTTGTTCAGAATATTCACGTATGATTTATTTTATATATAAATATTATTACAAATATTCATCTAATACTCACATTTCAATGTTTACGGAAACACTATTAATATATAATAAATAAAACACCATTACGGATGAGGAAAGGGCAGCCAGGTCTGAAAGAATGGACAAGTTTCGGAAACAGAAGAGGATGACGTAAAGCTAATATTTTGAAGACTGCAAAGTACGTGGATTGATTCAGGTGCTCCAATGTGGGCGTAAACTAAAAAAAATTAAAACAATTAGTAAAATAATAATAATTTGAATCAATAATAAATACTCTATCGAATGTTTTTCCTGCGAGGAACTACAGATGAAATGCACGTTGTTAACACCTTTTTTTTTTTGGCTAATGAAAGTCGCTCCTTTCCAGTACAAAATTATGTAGTCCATATTGAAACTACGAACGGTGAATATATGATGGTAATTCTTCATGGTCTCACACGTTATTCTTTGGAGCGAACAATACCAGCTATGGCCTTTACGTCATTCAAGTTGATGGATTTCCTTTAATAAACCCTATTGTTGTTGGCCAGCGAAGAGCTGCTTCGAAAAGGAAATGGAGAGGTTCATAGGCTTGAGATCAAAAATATTATTATTAATAAAATAATTAACTAGCTGTGATAACAAAAATTGATAGTACTTAGAAAACCCCATATTAAAATGACTACATAATACTTTAAACCGTAAAGACTATTATTTGTAAAGCAGCTATAATTGTTTATAATTACTCTAGATGATTAAAAAAAAATGCGAATCAAATGAAAAATAAAATATATACCTTAGGTTATTTACGTACTTCTTGAATATGAGTTTCTTTAAATTAAATGTACATTTTTTTCAAGAATTAAAAAAAAAATGTTGCCGGGATCTTATTGGAAAATTTCGTTTTAATTTGTAAAACAAACCTTATATATTTATTTACAAATGTTTAAAGTGGTCAGTGGGTGCATTCGATATTTATTTTTTTCCCCGAATAATGTATTTTCTCCTTCCTTGAGTCTCCCTACCGCTATCCTTTTTTTCTCCACATCCGCTTATAACAATTTAATATATAACTCTGTTGTTGCTCCATATTCATGTTGTTTTTTGTTCATTTAACGTCACTTTTTGCTGCAATGGCTAATCGGACGATGTGGGAGCTCTAAATTTTGCCTATCCAGGTCATATTCACTTTAATATTAACCTATGTTAAACTCATTTTTTCTTTTACTTATAACATTAAATTCATTATATTTTGTGATAAAATCATTTTTCATTTAATTAAACTATTAATTTATTTATTATATTTTAGATTTGTTTTCACTCTTGTAATTTTTTTTTTATTCGATTTTTTGGATAAAAATTGTGAGTTTCAGGTACATCAGAGTCCTCTGTAGTTCATTATCATTTTTGAACGGTTGGCACATTTGTTCTTACTATTTGATGCTTCTTGCATTCAAACAGGTGCTTTACGGTAATTTGTACATTATTACAGGTTGGTTGGTACTGCCCTAGAAGTAGGTGGAGATGTGTCAGCTTAGTATGGCCAATTCTTAACCTGCTTATTACTGCACTCTTTTGGGCGTTAGGCCCATTGCTGTCAAAATTATTTTTCTATCTAGTCCCCATCTTTGGTGGGAAAGGATTTTTAAGATATTTAAAACCAGTCTCTCTTCCTCATTCTTCTAGTTGGAAAATCGTCGATTGCATGATCTGTCGCGTGAGGTTTAGTTCTCTTCCTTTGCAGCAGAGTAATAAATCATCGGCGTAAAGGAGCCCTTTAACTGGGAGAGTTATCCGATCTGTGATATCATTTATAGCGATAAGAAATAAAGATTCACTAAGAACTGTGCCTTAAGGTACACCATTTTCTACTTCCATTTCGTCGGAGTAAACTTCATTTACTTTCACCTGCATCACTATTTTGTTGAGAAAATGCTTAATGAAATTGGTCATATTTCTCCTGACACCGATCTGTAAGAGACTGTTGATAATTCGTGGTCGGTAGACCATGTCTTAAACCTTTTTAAGCTCATTTTTTCTGAAAGTGCAGAAAGTATCTCGGTAGTGATATTAACGAGGTAATCGGTTGTCGAATGGTGAATCCTGAAACCTGCTTTGTATCTATAGAAGTATTTTGCATGCTCGAGGTACCAACTAAGTCCTTTATTGGTACCAAATCCCGCTGCGGGCAAGACTTTTATTTAGTCTGTTTTCAGCTGGAGATAGATCATAAAGGATCCCTGCCTCTATAAAATATTATAAAAATAGGGTGTCCAAAAAAAAAGGGAAACATCTGGCGGTTGAGCGTGACCTAGGACAAGTGACCTCCTTGAAGAACCGTTGTCCAGGAAACAGTACAGTCTCTAACATGTACTGAACCCCAGACCCGTTAAAGGGTTGTAGTGGTACAGGTTTTTTATACTACTATAACCAAGATCATAAGCTGTTTTTTTTACTTGGAGGGTCTCAGACAGTAGGAAATAATTATAGATCTAAAATGTTTAATGATAAATATGTAAAAACTTCTATTCATTCGTCAACTATTTCCTTATAACCTATTTTTTGATTCAACGAATAATCTTTATAAATTCATTAACAACAACTAGGAGCTTGTGTATCAATACCAACTCATGTTCCCACCCCTTAAGGATAGGATACATAAGGTACCAACCCTTAAGGAAAACTGTCGGTTGTGATTTGGTAATGATAGAAGCCATCTTGGAAATGCCGGGGAAAGCTGTGTTGGTCTGACAAAACTTCTTGACTGTGTACCTGGGGCACCTTAGTTCCCTCTCCAGCGAAAATACTAGAGTATTAAAACGAATCTCAAACAACAAAATATTAACATTCGATATTCAGTAATTTTGAACAAAAAATTGGGAGAACCGTTTGACCCTGGGAGCCATCATCTGGGAGCCATCATATTGTTACGGGCTACTGGGTGTAAAATGGACTAAACTATTACTTAATTCAAGAATCTAATATTTATTAACAAATTAAAAAGAATACAATGAGATTATTTAAAACAGTTAAATTATTAAACTAATATCAATATACAATAATAATATTCTACTAAATGTTATCTAATTTCTAAGATAATATACAAATAATATAAGATATTGTTTATACTAAGTAACTAAACTATTTATATAAATTTGTACAAATACAATAATATTACACTATAGTTTACAATTACAAATTAACACTTACAGTTCGCTAACTAAAGTCCACCAACCGTAAGACTCTCCAAATATGACAAACTGCCACACAGTTTATTACACTTATTACACGGCCACTAATTGTCACTGTTGCTCACTAAGCACTTATTACAGACTGATACTAATACTAACTAACTCACACACACTGCCACTAGTTAACGACTGCTACTCACTGGCTTATTACAGACTCGTCTTATTACTACTTGTCTTACTACTCGTCTTATTACTCGTCTTATTACTACCGCCGGCCAGAACAGCTGTCCTTTTTATATAGGCAAGGCCGGTCGGGGTGGGGATTTCTCGGAAGAAGGCCCAGAACCGCCTAGACCGGCCCACAAGGATCTACGCCATTCTATAATCCCTTCCGCTTAATCCCATTGTTTGTCTTATCCTCCCAGCCGGTCCGACTTCCTGCTCTGACCGTAACACTGCCCCCTCCTTAAAAGTGCTCTGCCCCAGAGCATAGTCCGGAGAAATCGGGCGGTTATGAGCTTCCCTCGATGGAGACGCATTTCCTTTCCAGGGGTTGAACGTGCACACCAATATGGCGACTCCAGAGTTGGCGAATATCTGTTCAAGCATGTTCCTGACAACCTTCCACTCCAGGCCGTCATATCCACAGCCCAACTTAGGGATCGCGAGCTTGGTGACACGCAGTCTCAGAAGCTTACTCCGCAGGTCGTCGAGGCTTCGCCGCAGTGCGTCATATGTGGGCTTCTGATCAGTAGCACACTTGGTAACTAAGTAGAACAGGTGTCGTCCTTCGTGCGTATGGTGGAGTGCTTTCCCGACGCGTGGTCCTTGGCGTTCCAGTTCCTCAGTTCCAGCAAACTTCTTCCTGAAGACCGTTGCAATCCCTCGGGAAGTCCTCAGATCTTCGGCTACACAATGGGCCAGAGAATAGTCCGCGGGTAACGAGAAGATATCTCTGTATACTGTCTGAGTTACTCCACGGAAACCTTGTACCTTAGGTTGTGCAACTGATACCTTACTGGTCTCCACGTTGTTGAGGTTCCTGACTTGCTGGTCTTCTGTCGGGCCATGGTCTCCTTTGTATGGGGCCAGTCTATTAAAATGGACTACCCTGGGTTTTCCTTTTGGCTGCTTCCTGATTCTATAGATGACGTCGTTTATCCTATTGATGATCTCAAACGGGCCATCCCAGGAGTTCTGAAGTTTAGGTGAGTAGCCTCGCCTCCTTCGAGGGTCATGTAGCCAGACCAAATCTCCAGGTTGGAAGCCACCTTTCTCTGCCCTGATGTCGTAACGCTCCTTCATTCTGTCACTGGCTCCCTGGATGTTTGCACGAACCTTCTCGTGGATATTATCCATCCGCTTCCGTAGATTCGTGACGTATTCCTCTCCGTTAACTTCCTCATTAGGCTTGAACCCGAATTTTAGATCACAAGGCAAACGAAGTTCTCGGCCGAACACCACATTTGCGGGGGTCTGCCCCGTTGCTTCATGGACTGAACTCCGGTAGGCTAACAAGAACAAGTGAAGATACTGGTCCCAGTCTCGCTGATGCTCGGAGACCACTTTAGACAAATATCGACCCATTGTCCTGTTCATGCGCTCCACCATGCCATCCGATTGAGGGTGAAGAGGTGTTGTCCTGGTCTTCCGTATCCCCAGTGCTTCGCACATTCCGGAGAAGACTGCAGACTCAAAGTTTCTTCCCTGGTCAGCATGGAGTTCCATGGGTACTCCAAACCGGCTGACGAGCTGCTTCACAAGTACGTCTGCAACCGTGACTGCCTCTTGATTCGGAAGGGCATACGCTTCCACCCACTTAGAAAAATAGTCCATGGCCACGAGAATATATCGGTTGCCTTCGTCCGTCACAGGGAAAGGGCCAGCGATGTCAATCGCTATCCTCTCGAACGGTGCTCCCACGTTGTACTTCTTCATAGGGGCCTTCTTTCTTCTTGTTGGTCCGTTAGAAGCCGCACAAGTCGCACAACGCCTGCACCAGTCCAACACATCGTCCTTAAGGTTTGCCCAGTAAAAGCGTTCACGAACTTTTTCCAATGTACGGTGAACTCCAAGATGGCCGCCAGTTACACCGTCATGTAGTTCCCTAAGCACTTCGGGCACTTTATTCCTTGGAACGATGAGCTGTAGCCTACGCTGATCTCCTTCCGAGTTCTCCAATGCCCGTTTCAGCAGCCCATTGTCCACTAGAATGGAGTCCCATTGGGCCCAGTACGTTTTTACATTCTTCGACATTGGAGCAACATCCTGCCAGGTAGGTCTTCCTTGCCCCGATACTTTCCATTGTTTTATCTGTTTTAAGTCCGGGTCCTCGTCCTGTCCCTTTGACACCTCTGCGTCTTGCCAACTGTCGATGACAACTGTAGTCCTCAACACCGCTGTCTGCTTCTCTTCTTGTCGAGAACAATGCTTGCAGCCTTCATCACAAGGTCTTCTTGACAGCGCATCCGCATTTCTGTGACTTGTCCCAGAACGATGAGCAGATTCAAAGTCATACTCTTGAAGGCGCTCGATCCACCTCGCCACTTGTCCCTCTGGTGACTTAAATCTCAGCAGCCACATTAGAGCCGCGTGGTCCGTTCTCAGGAGGAACCTTCGTCCGTATAGGTATTTATGAAAATGCTCTATGGACTTTACTACTGCCAGAAGCTCCTTCCTCGTGACACAGTAGTTGCGTTCCGGAGCTGAGAGTGCTTTGCTGAAATATCCAATCACCCTCTCTTCTCCGTCTTGGACCTGAGAGAGGACGCTTCCAATAGCGATGTTGCTGGCATCTGTGTCAAGTATGAACTTGCCCTCGGGGCGTGGATAGCTCAGAATAGGAGCACTAATCAATTTGCTCTTCAGCTCCTCGAAGGATGCCTGACACTCGTGATCCCAATGGAAAGTCCTTTTCTCCTCGGTAAGTCTGGTAAGAGGTTTTGCGATGTTAGCGAATCCTTTCACGTACCTCCGGTAATAGGTGCAGAGCCCGAGAAAACTTCTCACCTGGTGCTTATCCCGAGGTACTGGCCAGTTGGTGATCGCTGCTATCTTCTCTGGGTCAACAGCAACTCCGTTGTCTGACACAATATGCCCCAGGTAGTTGAATTGCCTTCGGAAGAGATTACACTTCTTCGGGTTCAACTTTAGGTTTGCTGCACGCAGTCGTTCGAAGACCTTCTCCAGATTCTTCAGATGGTCAGCGAAGGACTTTCCCAGCACAATAATGTCGTCTAGGTATACCAGGCATACCTCCCAAGAGAGACCTCTTAACACGTTTTCCATCAGCCTCTCGAATGTGGCAGGAGCATTGCAAAGCCCGAATGGCATTACTGTAAACTGCCAGAGCCCAGTGCCAATTGAAAACGCCGTCTTCTCTTTATCTTCAGGTGCCAATCCAACCTGCCAATATCCACTGCGGAGATCCAAGGTAGAGAAGAGTTTACACCCCTCCAGGGTGTCCAGCGTATCGTCAATCCTGGGAAGCGGATAACTGTCTTTCTTGGTGACGTTGTTTAGAAGGCGGTAGTCCACGCAGAACCTCGTTGTGCCGTCTTTCTTCTTCACTAATACGACAGGAGACATCCAGGGGCTACTCGAAGGCTCAATGACACCATCAGCTGCCATCTCCTTAATAATCTCCTCGGCGTCCTCCCGTTTGGCCAACGGTAGCCTCCGAGGGACCTGTCGGATGGGCTTCGCATCCCCAGTGTCAATCTTGTGCTGGACGATATCCGTTCTGCCCCGTGGTCCTGGTCCGATCTCGAAGACGTCATGCCATCGGATAATCATATTCTTCACTTCCTCGCTCTGTTCGGGCGAAAGGTCGCGACATGATTCGTCCAAAAATCCTTTTAGTTCCTCTGGCAGTCCTCGGAGCTCGGTGGGACGACGTTGCAGCTGACGAACCACTGAGGTGGCGGTTGTACACTCCCCGACTTGTGTTCCTTTCTTCAGCGTTACCGGGAAGCTGTTCAGATTCATTAGCCTAATTGGAGTGGCACGTCCAACCTTGATGAGAGACCTAGCAACCAGTACGCCGCGTCCGATCTCCTGTTCTTCGTGCGTTCCGGGTTCCAGTAGTACACATTGACCCTCTGGTAGATGTCCTTCGACCGTCCCATGCGTCACGATTTGGCTCTGTGCAGGTAAAGTGGTGTCTTCTAGTAAGAGCACTCGTGCGTAGAGATCCTTTCCCTGCCGAAGGATGACTTCCTCGTCTCCCATCGTCAGCACACCTTTTGACATGTCCAGCTTGATCCCGTATGCGATCATGAAGTCCATGCCCAATATGACATCTTCATCGATCTCTGCCACGAGAGCGCGGTGCTTCAGATGTTGACCCCCGATGATGAAGGTGGCAACTGTCTCCCCGTAGACCTTGGCTGGCTGTCCCGTGGCAGTCCGTAATGCCCAAGTTGTTGGTAAGATCTTCTCAGCTGGAAGTGTTTTCGAGTTCAAGATTGTCATGGTTGCGCCGGTATCTATTAGCAGACTTCGCAGCTGCCTGTTCACCATCCCATCAACGTAGAAACTGTTCGTTCTGCTTCCTATTGACGCAACTCTGATGGTCTTCCTGGGGCCTTTGACGTTACGGGTTGACAGTTGCCCCTTCCCATCAACCCTACTTAGTTTTCCTGTGGCTTTTCTTGCTTCTTCGATGGACACTTGCTTCTAGGGTGTCCAAGTTGGCCGCAGCTCCAACAGCGTATCTCCTTCTTACGGGTCCTGAGAGCCTCCAAAACTTTAGTTACTATGATTTGGATGCTAGGGACCACATTAGGCTCCGCTTCTGCTGCTCTAACTCGCGCATGGCCCCGTACGGACTGTCTAACAGCCTCGAACTCCATGGCCTGGGATAATGCGTCTCCCAAAGTTTTCGGGCGGGCGAGCTTCACTGCTTGCTGTGTCTCTGGATCCCGAAGTCCATCCAGGAATTTGTCGACAGCCAAGCTTTCGTAAACATCGTCGGTGACCGATGGATAGGCGTTCCTCACCAGCCGGGCAATATCCGCTTCAAATTCCTGCAAAGTCTCGTTGGTCTTCTGGACCCTGCTTCTCAGCTGTGAGCGATACAGCTGGTCCATGTGGCGGTGGCCGAAACGCATCTCCAGTCTTCTCATCAGCTCCCCGTAGTTGGACCGCTCCGACATGGGCATCCCCTGCAGCACTCCCAAGGCGTCTCCACGCAAGGCCAGGCACAATGCTGAAGCTTGGGTCTCCTGCGACCACCCGTGGATTGAAGCCGCGGTCTCGAAGAGAGTCATGTAGTCTTCCCACGGCGTCTTCCCGTCGAATACTGGAATGGTATTGTGAGTTGGTGGCGCCCCAGCATAGGCGGGTAGAATGCTATTACCATGGCTGCCCTCGGAGGAACGGTCGGTGTCGTTCGTCTGTGGGTTGCTCTTACGTCCCTCGAGAGCTTCCATTCTTAGCCTATTTTCGTTCACTTTTTCTCCTAGCCTAGATTCTATATCATCTACTTTATTATTTACATCGGCTAACTTATTATCTACATTAGCTAACTTATTATCTACATTAGCTAGCTTATTATCTACATTTTCCATTAACTTAGTCTCTAATGTGCCTAACTTAGACTCTAATGTATCCATTAAATCATTTTTAACAGTGCTTAACTCATTACCTAGTTCATTTTTTACATTGCTTAACTCATTTTTAACAGTGCTTAACTCATTACCTAACTCATTTTTAACAGTGCTTAACTCATTTTGTAAATTACCTAGCTTATTATCTACATTGCTTAAAGTCGCAGACAACTTGCTTAAATCAGTTTCAAACAGAACGTCATCTGGATTTTCCCCTAACTCTACAAAAAATTGACGCAAGCGATGTTGCAGTACACTTTTATTTCCGGAAGAATCCAGATCACGTTCTTCTAATTCCCGTTTTAAATCCGCAACTTTTAAATCCATCAATTTCACACTTTGAGAAGCCATTTTTCATACAGTAGCCCAATAATTACAAAATAATAACAATTACACAAAATATCCCACTTCTGACACCAATTTGTTACGGGCTACTGGGTGTAAAATGGACTAAACTATTACTTAATTCAAGAATCTAATATTTATTAACAAATTAAAAAGAATACAATGAGATTATTTAAAACAGTTAAATTATTATACTAATATCAATATACAATAATAATATTCTACTAAATGTTATCTAATTTCTAAGATAATATACAAATAATATAAGATATTGTTTATACTAAGTAACTAAACTATTTATATAAATTTGTACAAATACAATAATATTACACTATAGTTTACAATTACAAATTAACACTTACAGTTCGCTAACTAAAGTCCACCGACCGTAAGACTCTCCAAATATGACAAACTGCCACACAGTTTATTACACTTATTACACGGCCACTAATTGTCACTGTTGCTCACTAAGCACTTATTACAGACTGATACTAATACTAACTAACTCACACACACTGCCACTAGTTAACGACTGCTACTCACTGGCTTATTACAGACTCGTCTTATTACTACTTGTCTTACTACTCGTCTTATTACTCGTCTTATTACTACCGCCGGCCAGAACAGCTGTCCTTTTTATATAGGCAAGGCCGGTCGGGGTGGGGATTTCTCGGAAGAAGGCCCAGAACCGCCTAGACCGGCCCACAAGGATCTACGCCATTCTATAATCCCTTCCGCTTAATCCCATTGTTTGTCTTATCCTCCCAGCCGGTCCGACTTCCTGCTCTGACCGTAACAATATTTTTATCCATCATCTTGATAACTAAAGTTGCTGTAGTTGTACCCAACTATCCTGTTCTCATAACAGAAGTATTATGATTTTAATACAAATAAATTTGTTCATTTAACTCGTACTCCGACTTAGAACTTTGTCCTATATCTATGAAAACGGTAAATATATTTTTATTAATCAAAAGTTATTAGGATTCACTGTCTTAAGTTTATAATGGGGATCAGAAAGTTCTGACTACTCTACAGTGTTGGATCAAATATTCCAGTTAGAATGAGACAGTGGTATTCATCGATATATGCTCGTACAACAATGCTTATACGAGTACATATGCCGGGCTGGACCAATAATATAAAAACATTTTAATTTAACTCAAAAATGTTTATTAGCAAGCTTTTATGATGTGAAGGTGTTGTTGGAGGTTCCGCTTATATTTTTTAAGCGAAGCTAGAAGTGTTTCTCTAAGGGTTGTCCAATATGTTTTTTCGAACTAGTTTCTTTTAGTAAAAAGTGATAACTGTTTTAATCTATGTTAGTAATGGAATGTAAAAAATCTCGATGTAGCTGGTTTGTGGTTTGGAGAGAACTCCCAATGGAAAACGAGGGGATATTTCAACGAATCTATTCCCTGCAACAACACTATGACGTCAGTACATTTATTTTGTGTTGATTGCTATCGAAGAGAATAACTTTCAATCCCTGTTTGCGCTGTTTAAATGAATCGAAAAAAGAATTATACTACTAAAGGGTCTTGGGTTCAGTACATGGTATAGGCTGTACTGTTTCTGGAACGAAGCGGTTATTTGGTCGAGATCACGCTCAAACATGAGGTTTTCCTCCGATTACTAGGCCGAGCTATAAACAGTCTGGGTGAACCCCAGGAGAATCTGTTGATCCCACTGGATCCATCTATGGCTGTTAACAGATCAAATAATATAGCTACCACAGGCGGATATGAACCCGGGGTCTTCAGTAAAGATGGTTTTATTTACTCTATACACCCAAGAAACAAAAATTCTCGGATAATTTTGTTTGTAATCGAATAATATTCGTTCATAGTAATTTGTCATCCTATAAACGATTTTCTCGAGTAATATTGTGGAAAGTGACCTTGATCCCCTCTTCTATTCCCTGCTAGTATGGAGAGAGGGCGGTACTAATGTATTGTGTTATAGGGCGTCTACTTTATAATGCATTCTAGGATCCACAACCTATTGCAATGCTGAGGTTCTCTGAGTATGCTTGGCCATGGCCGTAGAGAAGGATAATCCGATTCGGAATAGCAGTTGAAAATTTAGAATAGACATAATGTTCCCTTCTACCAATTTCATCACTATGTTCACCATCGCTTCATATCCTGATGTCGATATATCTTTGCCCGCAGGAATATTCTTTATATTGCCGTGTATCGACAACTACGCCAGGGTCGACCTGAGAACCCGGACCTACGACGTACCTCCGCAAGAGGTAAGCTCTAACATTCTCTTCGCTTAATGTAGAGTAACATTCGCTCACCTTTGTGTTGTCTTTGCTCAAATTTGCTTCGTGATTGTTTGTGACCGTCGTGTTTTTTTGCACCTAAACAAATTTTACACCACTTTTAAACATATGCATTCATCTGCTCACTTCATAATTTCACTATTACTTTCGATAATACTAATTTTAAGTTCCTGCTTCCAATTCTCATGTAGTATAATTTTAAACTTTGAACTTTTCACTCTGTAGGCTGACTTTTTATCTTGTATTAAATGGGCTGCATTTAGAGTTTACCATAATTAAAATTGGTTCTTTTAAAAGCATGGCATGTATATTCTATTCCCTCTGTAAAGCATATTTTGAATATTGTTTTCGGACAGTATCATGTAAATATATTTATTGGTCAAAATTGATTTACAGATTTACATAAGAAACTTTTTAATATTGTAGATCTAAATTTGTTTAGTTGGGTGACTGTACTAATGGTAGAATCTTAGATTAACTAATTAAAAATTATTAATCAGAACTCCCTCATATGTTTTGTTCTCATTTACCGTAGTAATCAGATCTAACCAAGAAGAAGATTGAAACCTATCTAAGCATTATAAGTATTCTGAACTTCTCTGGAAAGGAAAGTTCTTAAACTTATCTACGATACAGATACTCTTAATTTAGAACATCTCGAGAGAAAAACTTTTGTAACATGAGTCGAACGGACACATGCTGTATATTAATATATAACATAACTAATATTTATTATTACGCTTATGTGTTAAAAACTTTAAATATGTAATATACAGGTGTATAATGCATCTAAAACAATACATTGAGATAACATACTCTTGATTTTTTTATAAATTATATTGTTTTGCTATCATATTATAATGTTTCAAGAATTAGTATTAGATTAGATTTAAAATTATTAATAAATCCTCTTGTTAACATTTATTTTTATTAGAATAAAATTAATAAGAATAACGTTTATATTGGAAAGAAATATTGTTATTTTGATTTCAAGAATAGCAACTTCTTAAAAATGTTTATTTATTCATGCTTCTGACCTCTATTTACAAGGAAGTTTTGAAGAAAAAACCGGTAAATTAATAATGATTCTTTCTATCGATGCCAAATTTAAATATTTATTTACCGACCATAAAACGTTTTATTTTATTTTTTAAATAACAGACTGCATCACTCTAGATAATATATAAGTTAAAAATCAGCCACAGTTCTACTTTTGTCAAGATGTTGCAAGTTTTTTTAGGAAGGTCCTCGCTGAGTTAATATAAAAAACGTATTTACTTGTAGGTAATGCTTTTAATTAATTTATTAAAGGTAAATTTATATCAAACTGTATGCATCACCAGCTATAACTTCATCTTTTTACATGAATAAGGCGCATAGCCTTGTTTCATCAGACGTTGGCGAATAACAAAGTGTCAAGATTTCAAAGCCTTCTGACATATACAATATTTAATGTCCATACTATTAATATTTTCACTTAAGGATCCAATTTTTTTTTTTTTTATGAAAAGCAAAATAAACTGTTCAATACTATAACCGTTATATTTCTCACTGATAATTTTTCGCAATTGTATATATTCATTTACAAATTATCTCTCATTTTCTAAAGAATAACATGGTGATTATTTTTTTAAATATTTAAAACTGATCATTATAAATTTACTAAAAAATAATCATTTCTATGCGCAGTTGATTCGGCTCACGTTTCTTCTCATTAATGATTCCGGGGTAGACCCGGATAGGATGGGATTCTTAAAAAAATTAAAACAAGAAATATGCAAAAGTCCATTGATATTGACAACATATTAATGAACTAATTACTAATTTTAGTACATGTACCACCGATTAACATTATTAAATTTAATAGAAAACATCATATGAATGGTTAATGCCTCCAAAAAGTATAGTTTCAGCCTTGTATAGATGGATATTTTATCCGGGATGCTTTTAATTTTTTTTAATATATTTGTGATTTCATGAAGGCTAAAAAATATACAAAATATTTTAATGTTGAATATAATGGATCTGGAAAGCAAGTCCATTATAGCTTTGCTCATGAAGATTAAATATTGGCCGAAGTCAGTAGTCCGCTAGTAAATATTTGCATTTTCGATAACCCTTAATTTTTTTTTTCACATTTTTCATTAGATATCATTCACTTTTCATGTCTCTTATGGTTACGTATGTATTCATCTATCTCATAAAATTCATAATATCTTGGTTTAGTTTAAAAAACATGCAGATTAATTGTTATGAAATTTACAGTTTTGAGTAAGTACTTCGGACTGTACTACCAAAGTCATTATTAGCTGAAATAATAGTGTTTGTAAATATTTATTATCTCCGTACCGGAGATGAAATGAAACATTACCGGACAATTGCAACTCAGCTGTAACAATGTTTGTTTAGCATACGTTATTGCTTTTCGGTTTCCATGGTTCATTAATTAAGGACGAAGTGTATGTTTATTTTTTGTGATTATTATGTTTGGAGAACTACATTAAAAAAAAAAT
The DNA here is from genome assembly GCA_964056705.1 of Troilus luridus. Classification (NCBI taxonomy): domain Eukaryota; kingdom Metazoa; phylum Arthropoda; class Insecta; order Hemiptera; family Pentatomidae; genus Troilus; species Troilus luridus. The sequence goes on along the minus strand of OZ057412.1, from coordinate 94,154,878 downwards.
AATAAAAAAAATAGAGCTGAAGTATTAAAATAAAGCAATGCAGCAATGCAATTTTCGAGGTTAAATATTGATCTTTAAGGTTTAAAAATGATCGTGTAAAAATTAATATTTAAGGTTATTTTTTATAATCTTGTTGGAAAACACAACGTTGGAGAATTTTACAATTGAGTTTTAACACCAGAAAATCAAAATAATTCATATGCTACCATTTCTATCCTATAGGCTCCTTGAAAAACTATGTAATCCATTATTATAAAATTATCAACATTGTAGTTCTCAAAGCAATAGGATGCTTTACTTCTATGAAGTCTCAAGTACCTACGTAAATTAAACTTAATACTCTGTGAGATAGTTAACCGTCATTCGCCATTGTATGTTTCGAGTCAAATCGTAGACTGCGAAGAAGAATGCCCGTTGACATCTCTCTGTTCAAAGGTCTCGAAAGTAACCATCCGATCAATCATCACAAAAAATAGAAAAATATTACATAAAATATAAATATATTAAATATCATATTTCTATATTTTAGTACACAAGAATAAATGTAAGTATTTGTGGAATAGTTTTTCTCAGGCTAATAAAATGTATACAGTCAAATAACCATCTCCACTTATAATTTGAGTAACCTGCCTTGGTACTCAAAGAATAATTAAATAACGTCTTAATAAATATTTGTTTTTTAAGGTTTATGAATATTTAACTATTCGTAAATAACCGTTTACATTAGTTTAGCGTCTCCATCTAATGGGCCATTAGCGTATTTTTTGTTATTCAAAGCTCTTGGTATGCTACAATGCTTCGTCGTACTAGTGATAATGATAGATTTTAAAAATTTACTGGGAACACTTTCATTGCTTCCCAATTATCACTTATTTACGTCATTTAATAACAATTGTCATTTTCACTGTCCCTTGCCTAGTCTCTCACATTTCTCCGTTAATATTGCTTATTTAAATTCAACTAAACTAAATACCCGAGGCATAAAAATCGGATGTGCTGAGATTGATCTCGTCTGATTGGTGAGAAAGCAAATTCAAGGAGAAGTCAAAATTGTGTTTCGTTAGTTAATATTCCAAATTTCCTTTCAAATATACTATTTTTCAAACAGAGGATTAGTGCCAAATAACATTCTTTTAAACTTTATTGGCTATCATTCTATTTTCTGAATACAATAGAACCTCGATTATCCGTCAGTGTATGGTACCAAGATGGTGACGGATTTGGGAAATAGGAGTGTGACGGATATGTGAGTGAGACATATCTTATATACATATACGGTACTTATGTATATAAACCACCACCGGTAAAGGGTAATCTTGTACGCATTCGCAAGCAGTTACATTTTGTAACACTTATATATTTGACAGATTCATTTTTCTTTGTTTCCTCGTGTGTTCTAGAGTTGTTTTATCCTTATTTTTGTTCGTTGCTGATTTGTTGTTTGTTTGGTGGTTAGGGGTGGTTTTTATTTTAAATTGTTGATTATATATTCCATTATTTATTTCTATTATTATTATACTTATGTATATATAAAATATTTCATTATGTTGTTATATATGTTATATATTCAATTTTATTATTATTACTTCTATTTTTTTATTTCTATTAATAATATATTCCATCTTATGTAATGCAAATTCTAACCCCAACAAAAATATTTAAAAAGGTTATAAAAGATAACTGTTATAAAATGTAACTGCTTGGGCATGCGTACAAGATTGCCCTTTACAGGTGATGGTTTATATACACAAGTACCATATATTCACATCATATATTCATAGATTTTTGCTAAGATTGAAGCACTTTCACCTTTTCGAAAACGTTTTACAATTTCAAACTTTGTAGCTAGATCTAAACTCTTCCTTTGTCTTTTTACCGACATTATTACGCGTACTTTTAAGAAAACAACAAGTACCCGTAAGACAAGAGTGAAGACTGAACGGTAGTTCAGAAGCTACATTATGTAGGGATGAGGAGATAATTAATTTCTGAGAGAGCCGAGGTTTTGAGTAAACAACAGATTCTAGGAATGGAAGTTGTCAAGACACAACGATTGATTCTTAACCGGCGCCTATGACTATAGCAACCAAATAATATATACATAAAAATATTTAAAAATTAAAGCAACGATTAAAAAATTAAAATAAATAATATATAATTTTTTCCCCTTAAAACTGAGAGAGTGGCGGTAAATAACGTGACGGATTATCGAGGTTTTACTGTATATCTATCGTTACACATAGGGCTACACAGCACTTCAAGGGCGAAGAAAAACATTTGTCAACAGATTTGTCCAATTAATTACATTATATTAGTTATTGATCTCGTGGCACACAGTGGAACGAGCGTTAGGGAGGATTGGACATTCATTAATATCTCCGCTTCTAGTTCTCCTAGAATAAAGCTTTGCTACGGTTTTAAAGCTTTTTGTAGGACTATTTAATTATATGATAAACATGGTCAGATCTTTTAGGGGGAACATGTAAAAATTCTCGATTTGATATTTCGATGTTAGATAATTTATTATCTAACATTGTACCATTTATTGTACCTACATTCTACGAGAATAGCCACAATACAGTATTCTATGGAGAGACAGATACATAGGTATTAAATATAGTTATACAAAGGAAAAAGTAACAAACCAAAAAATTTAATTATTAAACAAAATTAATATAATAATTGAATATTTTGTTAGTTAATATACTAGGTATAATTGTTACATCAAAATTATAATAAATGTAGGTGCCTATCTAAAATTGTTTTATTTAAATAACGACCAGAAATTAACCAAATTAACAACTTAATTTTAATTAGGATTTGTTTTTCTATATTCTAAGTAACAATAAGTTTCTGGTAATAAATCACGTTTAATGTTTATCATTTTCGGTCTAAGACTCTAAATTAAAGGATCCTAATTTATCAACAAATTATTTAAAACATCTCTATTGTTTGATTGCCTCGATGATTTTCTGGCATGAAACACTCTGAAATTTCGGAATAACTTGTGATTTGCTTCTTGAGCATCTTCTGACAATTGTCCAATAGGTACTATAGCATTTTTGGCTATAGTTAACTGAATTGGCTATAACTTCAAGGTTTATAATTGACCCAGACGAAATAACTTGTAATATTATTGCAAAGCGTCTAATTAGATATTCGTCAACCCCTGTTATAGCTGATGAAGTTTCTGGGGAGGCAAACAATTTCTTTGCAGTATTTCCATCATTTCTTGTACCAAAACCTTGCCTTACGTGATCTACACAAAGTCCTAACTGAATTTTAAAATCTTGTTGAACTTGATTTTTTTTCCTTGCAGGTAACTCCTTTTCCTCTGTTGTTTTTGCACTCCAGGACATGAAATCTAGTCGGCAAGAGATGTGAATTAAACACTCAAAACACCTGATCAAGCAATGCAAAGGGGACAACCCAAATGAGTAATACTCGTCATTAATTATTTTCTTGTTTGTAATAATTTTTAAATTGTTCATTTCTTTAGGTGTTGCATTGCACAAGAAACACCTCATAGCTGAACAAGTTTCACTTAAAATATTACATATTTTGCCATCAACCATAGTTAATAACATTCTATAATTGATTGAAATTTTGTCATTGATAACGGAAGTAAATTATCAATTTGTGTCTGAATGTCTCGAATTATAGACGTTACAGTTTCATCCGTTTCTCTCGTATAATTAAAAGAAATAGGCCTACAAAATCGAGTCGATGGCGGACATTCATTTTACAGACTATTTGATTATTCTCAGAATTTATCAAACTAATCGGTATTAAACAGGCTATCAAAGTGGCCGAATCATCGCTGAAAGTTTCAGATGAAGAATAACGTTGTTTATATTGTGATTGGTTACCCGCCTTATCACATCCTCATTTAATGTTTAAGTTAAACTACGAAAATTATCATTCCCTATTTCGCTACCCACGACTTGTATAATCCGGGAAGAAGTATGGTCAAGTAAATTTTGCAACACGATATTTGCTCCAGTGTCACTAACCGATATGGATTCTTCTGCGGGATAACAGTCTTTTTTTAATTTTTGGATCTGATAGTAGCTGGGGTAAAATGATTTTTATCCTATTACTTTAGCATTATTTCTGACGGCATTGTACTGAAACTTAGTAAAATCAGCGGCTGCATATAATGCTAATGCCTTTTCGTTCTCTTGATCTTTTGATTTTAAAAGGTTTTCACAAAATTGTTTGACACTCAGTACATGTTCGGGGTGCTCCCTTATAAAATTGACAATATAATCTACGCCATCAGATTTGAATTTTTTTTTTATGACAAAAGCGAACATATCCTCTGAACATTTTCTAAAACTTTCCGTTTTTCTCCGTCTTTGTCTATTGGATAATTGTTCGCATGAATGAGAATGAGATGGTATACTTGCGGGTGTTGATGATGACAATGAAGGTAGGTCCTGGCTAACATCTTCAGGGACAATGAAATCCAAATTCAACCAGTTTTCTTGCTTCTCCAGAAAATAATTGATATTCCTGTGGGAATTTTCTTATTTTTTCCCGAATGCAGAACTTTGCGGTATTTGAAATTTGTTCCAGTCCAAACAAATTAATCCATGCTTCTAATGCCAGCTCATAATCTTTAAAACTTATATGATTAAATTGAAAAAATTGACGATTTATTGTAGGAACCATTGCACCTGTGTCGCTGAAATACAACACACAAACTGAGTTTCATTGTTAATACTATTACGTCAGATAAGGATTATTCGGATAAATTAATGTAAACAAAAGAAAACTTGCGTAAAGAAGACACCAATATCAACAGAAATTATTTTCAATTAATTCTCAAGGCCCGGAAAATAAAATAAAAAGAAAAAATCATTTTCTCGGAAAATAGCAGCTAGTAGCAGAATCCGACTAATGGAAAAAAACTTCAAACCTTCTAGTTATTTACTGTGAAGGTAGTTTTTTGGGCGATTTTAAGCGATTTTCGCAATTGATTTTTTTAGTTTTATCCCCCAATTTTCACCGAAAAATCCCAGACGTTTGAAATAATCCCAAGTTTTATTTGCCTAAAATATTTTATTACTGATAAGTTGTTTTCTAGTAGGTGCACGATTACTTTGAGGCAGTACCTCAAACGGTGGATTGATTTAAAAATATGAGTTTTTAGAAAAATTTATATTTCGATTCAGATTTTTTTATATAAGATTTGATTTCACAATTAATTTATCTATGGATTTTGTTGAGTAGAAGTATAAAGTATAATTTATGATCAAAATAAAGGACAAATTTAGTTATTAGAGAATTGGTCCAATGTCCAACAAATGCGTTGTGATTCGTTCCACTGTGTGGCACCTGATTCGATGAAATGGCAGGATATGAGAAAGATCTCACCAAATTAGTATAACGATCCACCTCCACTATTGTTTTGAAGTTACCAGAAGCCTTTGACTATCCTTTAAACACAAGGTATGCTTTTTCATTCTTACCATATAAGTTTTCACTGTAACGAGTATTCTTTTGTTTGCTAAATTCGTCCGTCAGGTGTCTCTACCTATGTGACCTCACTTAACTGAGGACCGTCATTCCATACGGATGTGTATAAGTGGGTTATATGGCCAAGTAATTGCCAAATTTAATTGTTTTTACCTTATCGTATCTTTGCGGCTCAGCGGTAAGCATCCTATTAATATTTGTAAATAAAAGTGTATATAATCTTTGTTTTTATTAATTATGTATCTATGATTTTTAGTTGGTGGTGTTACGATATATATTATGGTTATGTCGTTGGTGTTGACATTATGTTACCGTTGATGTATAATATCAGAATACAACATTTTTATTTGGACAATAGTTTCTTTAAATCAATTTGGACCTTGGACCGAAAATCCCACAACCTGGTCACAAATATTATGGCGCTCGAATACAGGGACTACAAAAGAAAAATCTACATATAAGTTATTAGTTGAAGATTTAATTATTATATTAACATTTTTTTGAAATAGTGAAGTTAACTGTTAATAGTTTTATAATAATAGTGACAGAATAATTTTTCCAAACAATACTTTTATATTTAATATTTTTTTCTAATGTTTAAATATAATTTTCCTATTAATTGAAGGTACTTAATTTCTGTTGATCGAAGCAAAATGTTTGTCTTAGACGCAATTTTGGAAATGTAAAGATAATTATTTTTAATTTATAATTTTGTATAAACAACAAAAAAAATTAAGAATTTTTACTTAAGGTCGTAGAACGACTTAGTTTTGTTTAACACATGTTTTGAAAATTAAAAATTACTAATATATCATTTTATTTTGTATTTTTACCGTAAGTTTAAATAGTTGAATTGAACACATGATAGATTAGCAAGTAAGTATTAAGTTCACTTAGAGACAACAGCTGTTGTTTGTTTCTATTTAGCATTATCATGTGTTTCCTTTTAAAAGGAAAATATTTGTTTATCAATGGCTGACATATGAAAAAAATTATATATTAAGTTTGTAAAGGACGCTTACCGATTTAATTTAATTTGTTAGTTTTAATATAATTTTATTAATTTAATTTTCAGTATTTTACGACTTTTAAAGGTTCTGTTGGTATTTTTTTTCAACATTTAATTTCTTTGGTATTTTTTTTGTAACTTTGGGTAACGTCTTGATTTATTGTCACGATGGGTGATCCAGTCGTTCTAGTGTCAGAGAGGGAGGATATTTTTGCCGCAGTTCAATCTATTTTCACAAAATCCAAATCTTTAAGTACCGATTCAGCATCCGCTTTTAAACCCGCTTATGACCGCTTACTCAAAAATGAAATCCGATTTGAAGAAATTCAATCAAAAATTCGGATATTTAATGCAAGTATAAAGAACAAAACTGAAAAACTCGAGACAACAGCAGTACAAAATTCATTTAACGATTTAGTCGATATTACTAAAGCGAATTATAACAAAGTGGTACAATCTACCTGCCCTCCCGAGAATAATCCTGTGGTTGTCCATTCTCATTCTATTCCTCAGGAGCTACCGAAAATTGACTTACCGATATTCACAGGGAAATTAGAGGACTGGAATGGATTCTATTCCCTATTTGATTCTATGGTTCATAGGGAAGAATCTCTACCGACCATTAGGAAATTTTACTATCTACGAAGTAGCTTACGCGGTGAAGCTCTGTCGCTTATCTCGGGCTTCGCATTAGACGAAGCTAATTATTCACTCGCTTACGACGCATTGGTCTCTCGCTATCAAAATAAAAGGCGACTAGCCAGATTTTATATCAAGAAGGTGATGGATTTTACCCCTTTAAACAATTCTTCAGCGTCTAATTTGCAGAGATTTTTATCTGAGCATGAAAATAATTTTTCTGCGTTATCGGCTTTAGGCATTGAAGACATGGGGGATTTCATTAAACTTCATTTAGCTCTTAATAATTTAGACCCAGGGACTAGAAAAGCATTCGAAGAACGAATAAAATCAGCAGATATTCCCTCTTATAAGGATTTGATTAATTTCGTCACCGAACGAACTAGAGTATATGAGATGATGGCTCAAGAAGGCCGATCAGAAAAGCCTATTATAGAAAAATCCCGCTCTCCGAATTCCACTAGACGATATAACAAATCCAATTCCGGAAAAGAACAAATATCTCCGGGAATTTTTACTGTTTCGCCATCGGAAAAACAAACCGATTTTGCTGCTAACACAACGAATCACGATCCTCAATTCGACCAGTTCGAAATTCAGGCAGTTGGCTCTAAGAAACTGGTAATCTCTCCGTCTGATGTACAATCAAGAAATAGTACCGAACCGATTCTCTACGAGAAAACGTGTCTAAAAGGCTCAAAACCGGCTCTACCAGCTAAGAAATTAATTTGCTGGAATTGTGGTGGACCGCACGTATATTCCAGATGTCCGCTACCACGAAAGTTGTTTTGCTACCGTTGTGGTAACCCGGGAGTTTCCATTCACGCATGTCCTAAATGTACTCCGGGAAATGTGCAAGGGAATCGGAAGTGAGGGTCATTCCTATTCCCACGGTTTCAGCTGACCCACCAAGTACCGATTTACCTATTACCGTGCCTTATCGTTTACCTTTTTGTACCGCTAAATCTGATATCGTTTCTCCTTGTGTCGTATCGAATTCTCCCGAAAGTTCTACCGTATCTTGTTATCGTTTACCGTTTCCTAAACAGCACTATATTGATTTCCGAATAGGGAAACCTGACAAAGGAGGCCTGTTCTACATGGCCCTGTTTGACCCTGGTTCCACTACCTCATTTGTTGGACCAGAAGGGGTTGAAATTCTCCTTAAATTGGGATATGAAGTTGAGAAAATTCCCGAATTTAATATTTGTGTCGCTAATGGAAGCTCTTGTATCGTTGATGAAAGATTCTCCATTTCAATTACCGTTGGGTACCGGTCATATGACACGAAGCTTTACGTTTTAACAAAGCTTCCATTTATGTTTCTTTTAGGGTTAGATTTTATCGTTAACACAAATATGAGTACTAATCATCGTGAAGCGACATGGTGGTTTCAAGATGACCCCGACCATAAGTTCTCGTTTCGTCAAGATGTTCAATTAGTAGAAGAGGAAACATCAAAAATATGCGGCATTAGTTCATTTGATCCCTCAGAAAGGGTGGATCTGGATAGAATAGTCAGTGAAGGTTTGCGAATTCTCCAAGATTCTCCAGGATTAACGACGCGCATTAGCCATAAGGTAGATGTTCAGGATGCCCGACCTATCAAGCAGCGCTCCTACCATTACTCACCCAAAGTACTTGAGGCAATGCACCAGGAGTTAGACCGAATGTTGGATGAAGACTTAGTGGAACCTTGCCAATCTCCATGGTCTTCCCCGGTAGTCATGGTTCGTAAGGGATCAGGTTATCGTTTTTGTATAGACTTTCGTAAGGTTAATGAAGTCACTTGTAAAGATTGCTATCCTATGCCTAATATGACATCTCTCTTAGACGGACTTCGACAGGCTAGATATCTCTCCAAGTTTGACCACAAGCAAGCATTTTTGCAAGTGCCCCTTTCCGACGAAACTAGTAAAGACATTACTGCGTTTACAGTTCCTGGCAGAGGACTATTCAGGTTTAAAGTTATGCCCTTTGGGCTGACGAATTCACCTGCTACCTTTCAGAGGTTAGCCGATGCAATATTTGGACCCGAACTTTACCCTTACGTAGTAGTTTTTCTTGATGATATTTTGGTTTGCACACCAACTTTCAAACTGCATTTGGATATGCTAAGGGAAGTGTTCAGTCGCTTTAAAGCCTCAGGTCTGCGTATCAACCCGGAAAAATGTGAATTTGGTTGTAATGAAGTTAGGTACTTGGGCTATCTGGTTAATAGTGATGGCTTGAGTGTAGATCCAGATAAGGTTGGTTCCGTTACTTCGATTCCTCCTCCCACCAACGCCGGGCAGCTCAGAAGATTCCTTGGAATGGCAGGATGGTATCGCCGTTTTATTAAAAACTTCTCCACAGTTGTCTCTCCGCTAACAGCTTTGCTTAAGGGTAACGCTAAATGGATCTGGTCAGAAGAGCAGGACGCCTCTTTCAATGCTCTCAAGTCAGCACTGACTGAAGCACCAATATTAGCTAGGCCAGACTTTAAACAGCCTTTTCAATTACAGACTGACGCCAGTGATACAGGTCTTGGAGCGGTCTTGACTCAAATACAAGACGGCGAAGAAAGAGTCATCGCTTTTTGTTCTCGTACCTTAAGTTCAGCTGAAAGGAATTATACCGTAACCGAAAAGGAATGCCTCGCAGTTCTGTTTGGTATCGAGAAGAATAGGCATTACTTGGAAGGTTATCCATTCACCGTAATAACTGACCACGCCAGTCTGAAGTGGTTACTGAACTTGAAAAACCCTTCAGGTCGTTTGGCTAGATGGGCTCTTCGCTTGCAGCCTTAAAACTACAAGGTGGAATATCGAAAGGGGAAACTCAACACAGTGGCCGATGCCCTATCACGAATTGCTGCTATCACAGTATTGTCTACCAGTTCCGATCCTAATTCTTCTACCGATTCAGTTTCGACTTCAGGAACTTTCATAGCGACCGACGATTGGTATAATCAGAAATTTTATCGAGTCCAGAAGTCCCCAGAACTCCACCCTGGATGGTCGATAAAAGATGGACAGCTATTATACCATCGAAAGAATCCTTTGAAGGGAGAGCTAGAAGACCCCAGTGAGGAATGGAAAGTTGTCGTTCCTAGACATTTAAGGGGAGCAATAATATATGAAAATCATGATCTACCGCAGTCAGGCCACCTGGGGATAGATAAAACTGTTTCTAGGGTTAGTAGACTATATTATTGGCCTGGATTATACCGAGATATAAGCCAGTATGTGAGGCAGTGTGAGTTATGCCAGAAGGTCAAACCCAATAACACGCCACCTCGTGGGTTAATGTTCCCTCGCTATAACAAGCAGCCGTGGGAAATGGTGTCAGTTGACATTATGGGTCCTTATCCTAGGAGTTCTAGAGGCAATGTATATCTACTAGTGTTTGTAGATTTATTTAGTAGATGGGTGGAATTATGTCCCATCAGAAAAGCTACCTCTTCGGTTATTGTAAATAAACTGAAATCCCGCATAATATACAGATATGGCGCACCGCATAAAATAATTTCCGACAATGCGAAGAACTTCGTTAGTAATCTTGTAACTGAAGTGGCTAAGGAGTTTGGAATCAAGAGAGAAACTACTCCTCTTTACCATTCACAGGCAAATCCGACAGAACGAGCGAATCGGAATATCAAGCAAATTATCGTAGCGTACCTAGGGAAGAAACACCAACGCTGGGACGAAAAACTAGGAGAGATCCAGTTTGCCTTAAATTCCGCCGTTCAAGATTCGACCAAGTTCAGTCCTGCCTTCTTAAATTTTGGTAGAGAACTGAGGCCTCTACATCAAGCTAACGACGATGATATCCTAGTGGCTGGCACAGACGAACATGCTGCTTGGGCCGCTAAAGTGGGCAGACTGCCTGAAGTTCATCATATAGCCGAGGAAAACTCTCTGAAGGCAAGTCTAAATCAGAGCAGTCGTTATAACTTGAGACGCCGGAAAGATCGTTTCCAACCGGGGGACCAAGTCTTAAAGATGAGGTTTCAGCTATCGTCGGCAGCTGATAAACTCGCGGCTAAACTGAACCCCAAATATGAAGGCCCTTTTACGGTTGTTTCCGTTACGGGTGGTGGATCCTGTAAACTGAGAGATGAAGATGGAAAGATAATAGGCTTATGGCATCCCTCAAAACTTAAATTATTTTATCCAACCCGACGGACTTAATCGCTGGAGGGGAGTGTGTAACGAGTATTCTTTTGTTTGCTAAATTCGTCCGTCAGGTGTCTCTACCTATGTGACCTCACTTAACTGAGGACCGTCATTCCATACGGATGTGTATAAGTGGGTTATATGGCCAAGTAATTGCCAAATTTAATTGTTTTTACCTTATCGTATCTTTGCGGCTCAGCGGTAAGCATCCTATTAATATTTGTAAATAAAAGTGTATATAATCTTTGTTTTTATTAATTATGTATCTATGATTTTTAGTTGGTGGTGTTACGATATATATTATGGTTATGTCGTTGGTGTTGACATTATGTTACCGTTGATGTATAATATCAGAATACAACATTATGGGTCCTTATCCTAGGAGTTCTAGAGGCAATGTATATCTACTAGTGTTTGTAGATTTATTTAGTAGATGGGTGGAATTATGTCCCATCAGAAAAGCTACCTCTTCGGTTATTGTAAATAAACTGAAATCCCGCATAATATACAGATATGGCGCACCGCATAAAATAATTTCCGACAATGCGAAGAACTTCGTTAGTAATCTTGTAACTGAAGTGGCTAAGGAGTTTGGAATCAAGAGAGAAACTACTCCTCTTTACCATTCACAGGCAAATCCGACAGAACGAGCGAATCGGAATATCAAGCAAATTATCGTAGCGTACCTAGGGAAGAAACACCAACGCTGGGACGAAAAACTAGGAGAGATCCAGTTTGCCTTAAATTCCGCCGTTCAAGATTCGACCAAGTTCAGTCCTGCCTTCTTAAATTTTGGTAGAGAACTGAGGCCTCTACATCAAGCTAACGACGATGATATCCTAGTGGCTGGCACAGACGAACATGCTGCTTGGGCCGCTAAAGTGGGCAGACTGCCTGAAGTTCATCATATAGCCGAGGAAAACTCTCTGAAGGCAAGTCTAAATCAGAGCAGTCGTTATAACTTGAGACGCCGGAAAGATCGTTTCCAACCGGGGGACCAAGTCTTAAAGATGAGGTTTCAGCTATCGTCGGCAGCTGATAAACTCGCGGCTAAACTGAACCCCAAATATGAAGGCCCTTTTACGGTTGTTTCCGTTACGGGTGGTGGATCCTGTAAACTGAGAGATGAAGATGGAAAGATAATAGGCTTATGGCATCCCTCAAAACTTAAATTATTTTATCCAACCCGACGGACTTAATCGCTGGAGGGGAGTGTGTAACGAGTATTCTTTTGTTTGCTAAATTCGTCCGTCAGGTGTCTCTACCTATGTGACCTCACTTAACTGAGGACCGTCATTCCATACGGATGTGTATAAGTGGGTTATATGGCCAAGTAATTGCCAAATTTAATTGTTTTTACCTTATCGTATCTTTGCGGCTCAGCGGTAAGCATCCTATTAATATTTGTAAATAAAAGTGTATATAATCTTTGTTTTTATTAATTATGTATCTATGATTTTTAGTTGGTGGTGTTACGATATATATTATGGTTATGTCGTTGGTGTTGACATTATGTTACCGTTGATGTATAATATCAGAATACAACATTTTTATTTGGACAATAGTTTCTTTAAATCAATTTGGACCTTGGACCGAAAATCCCACAACCTGGTCACATCACTATCCCCGAGGCTAATGTCTCTTACTCCCAACCTTAAAATAAAATGAGTGCAGAATGACTTATTTTTTAGTAAAATAAGAAATCAATTAAAAAATATGAACGTTAGTTACCATAACGTGCGGAAATTGACATTTTTTTCTTTGAATGACCCATTTATTGCATTTACTCGAGCTCTTAACTTTATTAACCTACAGTTTTTTCGTTAATTTGTCTTGATTCCCCATTAATCATTACTACGATTACGATTAAATTTCCTAACTTGACTGTTATCATAATTTTTGTTATTATCAACCATCAGAAACCTAAATATAACTAATTTTTACTCTTTAGGTTATAAAAGGAGAACACACGGTCATTTTAGCTAAGATGTTACAACTATAGCTTGCATTTCCCAATCAACGCGATGTGACCAAAAATAGCTACTGGAACGGCAGAGCCTTGGACAGTCTTCTTAGCAAGTAATCAGCAAAGTGCTCATCTCGTGTGAGGTGTCTTCACTTGGGATATTCCAATGCATTAACTCGTTTACATTAATCATGGCAAAGTGAATTAGAACCCTATCGGGAAAAAGAAAAGAGAAAGACAAATTAACTGAAACGAAATAAAGAGACTTCTTATTCCTTTTCTTCCCTCAAGGAATTCTTTAATTAGAAATTCAAAGATTCTAATATCATTAACCAAACTAGTTCACTTTTGCTTGCCTGTGATTTAAACAAAGTTAGGAATGAACTCTTTATCATGAGCACATTTGGCAAGTCATTATCTTCTATAGTTATTTCACTGCCCAAGCAATGATCTCAGGGAAAATTAATATTCTTTGACCTGAATAATATTTAAATAATAAAATGGGGGACCACCCTAAGATCGTTACTCTTATGATATAGTAATGCTATATCATTAATGAATAAGAAACAAATCCCTCTCTTCTCCAAAGGTTTATGTGGTAGACTGGCTAGATGTTTTGTAAATAATGATCCTTTTTCATCTGCATTACATTTATTGTATGCTGAATATAGTTACGTTATATATCTATTTACAAAAAAGAAAAGTGAGACTGTTTCGTTATATGTGACTGGCTACATTTTGAGTTGCCCGCTTCTTTCATGCCCTGTATCTTAGGATATTCCTGATCGCCAGGTACTGATCCTAAGGGACACTTGAGCTATTTGGACATTGTCCCTTATTCTATTTATTTAGATACCCTCGACGATCCAAACTGTGTCACGTGTAGCATATTTTCTTACGATGCAAATAGATTCCATACTTGAAGCCGTTGAAAGCTAGAGCTACTTAAACAATAATTTATCATTCGATGTGTTTGTAGTTTTATAAATGATTAAAATTAATGAAAACGAACTAACCTCGGACTTAATTTAGGCAAATTTTCATAGCCCGTGATTTCAATAGCCATTCTGAATTTTTTTAAACAATAAATATTCCAAGAATTCAAGACAATTTAGTTGTCTTGAAGTTGGTTATCACGAACGTTTACAATTAATAAACAATGAGCGAAATTTTGGAACATAAAACCATACCCTATTCTTTTAAGATGACCAAAACCGTAAATGTAAAAAAAAATTCTACTAAAAATAAAGGCAAGAAATACAACATACCTGAAAATCATTCATAAACACAGATAATATTATATGAGTAGTCATTTGTTAATGTGGTAAAGTCCATTTGGATCTATAAAAAGTGTTTATTCTTTTAAATGAATTTAATGATTATTATCTTTTATATAATAAAAATGAATCGCCATTTCCTTCCTAAACACAAAATTCGAGAACGGCTCGACCAGTTTGGCTAATTTTTTTAAGGCGCAAAGAAGGCTCTTATGGAGAGAAAACCGTAAAAATTACGAGGGAAATAATAAAAACAACAATTTTCTTTTCCCACACAAACCACTCTGTTCCCAGCTGTTAAACAGTTGATGTCAAAGCAAAAAAAAAGCGTGTTAGTTGTTAGTAGACGTTTATTAGGGTCTAGTCCCTATCATATAATAAAATAATATAAGTTTTTGAATAAAAATAAAACTTTTCTGTTTAATTTTCTGATACAAGGCCAAATATATCATAAAGCGGTTCCCTGTGGCCAGGGACAGATGGCGACTGTAAATCCCTGCAAATGGAATAAATTGGCAATACCAGAAGAAATTGATCATCGCTGTGCAAATAACAGTATAGTGAGGAGTTCTATTGTAGAATAATTACAAACTTTGTTTCATCAGCAAAATCAATTGCTTTCATTGGATCTTATGTCATATGGTAATCATAAAATTGTAATCAGAGCTGATAAAACTCCTGTAGGAAAACATGCGAGATGTTTCAATGCACCAAAAATCGATGATGTTGACATTCAAATGGTTGGGGAAAATTTGGAAGGGTAATAGGGCAGAACAACGTCTACCGGGACAGCCAGTTTCATAATAAAACTTAAATGGTGTGCAGATTTTAAAAAGTCACTCTTGGCTAAGTGCTATGTGATAATAGCATTTGTCCTTTTGCTCATATTTTTAAATTATTTCAAATGGAAACCTTAAGATATCGTGAACAGAAATATCACTTACGTCACTCACAACTGTAACAGCTCATATTTTAAAAGTTAATTTTCAATTGCTAATCATAATATTGTCAGTTGTAAAAACGAAAAAAGCTTTAACTTCCGTGCTTTTTCCTCAATGAACGTAGAAATTGATACTCTAGAACTTTTGTTTTATGTTTTTTGTAATTCATTAGAGAACATATATCGAAGTTACAGATTCCTATATAGCACTATATCAGTCTCTGCATTTAAATTGGCGTTTTACCAACTTATTTTTTTGCATAAATGAGAAACAAATATAAAGGACATAAGTAGAATAGATCGCCGTGTAAAAAGTTCGAGTTGCCTTGGCAATTTCCAACCTTTCTAACAAAGGTGAGGGACTTGAGCAAGAAATTCAATATATCTATTTGTCGATAGAATTGACTGTTGAGAAAATAAGAAAAGATCCAGTTTTTTGGATCTCCATATTTATCAAAAGAGGAATGGAAGTTTTTTTTTTTATGCCTTATTGAGCTTATTTCATGAAAAAAACACAAGCAAATATTGTGAAATCGATCAAGGAATCTGAGACTCTGACTATTATGGACTTTTTTTTAAATTCACAGCATGGTTTCGATTGATTAACTTCTTTTTTAATTATTTATTGATTGAGTTAACTTACATTTACATTGTTAATCATTTTAAGGCATACTATGGCTGTGAAAATGTGAGTTTCGCTGATTTTTTAATAGTGAACTCATACACGATCGGAAGATACGATCGACAGTTTTATTTTCTCTTTTGTTTATATCCCCGTTTCGCCTTTTTCCCGTTGTAATTTTGATGTACAACAAAATTTATTTGTCGGCCCTTACTAATGGAAACACAGAAGAACCCAAAGGAGAGTAAAAAAGGATCAACGGTAAAAATCCCAGTAATGGTTCCCTCAGTGTAAATCACCATCATATGTCGCATATTCCCCTGTGCATTAATGTATCAATTAATAAAATATTGAAATTAAGTCATATAATTTTCAACAAAATGATGTATTATCATTTGCAATTTATGATGTGCTCTCGAAAAATTATTCGCGTGGATTCAATGTGCTTGGACTGCATTATTATTATTAATACAAGTAATCTTGTGCAATAATAATTATTATAATAATCATAGTAATGTATCACGCATACAATTTACTGTTAGAAAATTATTTATTCCTGGAATCCATAATAATTGGTTCTGGACTAAATCCTCATAAAATAGATGTGTTATCTCTCAGTTTTCATTGGGTAAGTGTTAAAATATATAAAAAAATAATATTTTAATAAGTTAAATCAATGATACAACATACAAAATATTTCCAAAATCATTTATATTCGCGATATCTTAAGGGAATTATTTGAATATTTGAAAAATATAAGGAAATGGACAAATTTTTTTTTTACTTAGCAAAGAGTGGCGATTTTAAACTCTATACAACTTTTAAATTTTATTATGAAATAATAATCATAAAAACCATTTAAAAGAATAAACGATTTTTGTAGATCCAAATGGGTTTATACCTCTTTCAAATACAACAAAAAAAACCTATAACACTACAACCCAAGACGGATCTTGGGTTAAGCATCTGGTAGAGACTGTACTGTTTCTTGGATAACGGTTGTGCAGGAAGGTGATTTAACCTTGATCACACTCAACCGGTATATTCCCCCCTTATTTTGGGTACCCACTTTATAGAGGCTGGGTGAGCCCAAGGGTCCTAGATCCCATAGGATCTCCGGCTTCTAACAGTTTAAATAAAAATCTTGCAAGCAGCGGGATTCGAATCAAGGACCTTCGGATTAAATTAAATTAAACTATTTCTTAATAAGTTAACAAATATTCTATGATAATTAAAGAAAGACTTTTTTTTTTTTTTTTTTTTTATTTAATTCAATGATATTTACAACTATAATGGTATTATATCAAGTAAATGTGCAAAAATGTAGAATATGACATGAAAACACTTGTGGAGAAACTACCCATCGATAGCACTCCAATAAAGTTCTATAGTAGATGATCTCGAGGCCATCTTCTTTTCAGGCGCCTCGGAGGGTTATCAGGAATAGTATGGGAAGCAAGCTGAGAGACTAGCGGATTCAAGTGCGTATGGAGCTTGTTATGGAAGGATAGGTATCTAGTTTGGGCCAAATCAGTAACATATGGGATATTAAGATCATGATGGATGAGTTTGTTTGTGACATAATAAGGAGCATTGAGGATTTTACGAAGGATTTTGGATTGCAAGGATTGGATACGAGATGAATTGGATGGTTTAGTAGAGCCCCAAAGCTCAACTCCGTATGCCCAAATAGGTCTGATGACTGTCATGTAAATAAGTCTTTTGTAATTAATTGGTAGCTTAGAGCGTTTGTCCAGTAAGTGTTGAAGTAGGCGAAAACGTCGAGCAGTTTCTTGTCTTTTCAGTCTTGTATGAGGATTCCAAGTGAGACGTTTATCCAGATGGAGTCCTAGGTAACGTATCTGTTCGACAGGGTTCAGTGGTGTATTATTAAACGATACAGTAGGACAGGAATTCGTAGGTTTACGACGAAGGGTGAAGGTAATTTGATGGGATTTGTTAGGATTTATTTTAATCCTCCAATTTTGACACCATTCTTGTAGGTGTGAGATATGGGATTGAAGAGATTGGGATGCAACAAATGGATCCTTATTAACTGATAACACACATGTGTCATCAGCGTAAGTAGTGAGGACAGTGGTTGGATGGGTTGGGATGTCAGCTGTATATATCGTGTATAGGATGGGCCCCAGGATACTGCCTTGAGGAACACCGGCAGACTGGGTGAAGAGGGAAGAGTAGGAACAATTATGGTTTACTTTAAAGGTTCTATTACTGAGGTAGGAACTGATAATAAGGAAGTAAGTTGAAGGTAAGAATTTACGGAGTTTGTACAGCAGTCCTGGATGCCAGACTCGATCAAAAGCCTGCTCTACATCGAGAAAAGCTCCCGTGCAGTACATTCCGCGCTCTAATGCAGATGAGACAACGTCCACCACACGATGGCATTGCTGGATGGTGGAGTGTGATGTTCGGAAACCAAATTGGTGATCTGGGATTATTTGATTGGATTCTATGATAGGATGAAGACGTTTCAGAATGAGTTTTTCAAGTATTTTCCCCATTATGGGCAAGAGAGATATAGGACGATAAGAGGATGGGAGTTCTGGTGGTTTCTTAGGTTTTGGAATCATCTTAATTATGGATAATTTCCAGGAATCAGGAAAATATGTGGTGCGGAGTACGGCATTGTATATATATGTAAGGAGTAGGATCGCTTTCCGAGGAAGGCGTTTTAGAATCTGGGATATGATTAGGTCGTGTCCAGGGGCTTTGTTGGCGGGTAATCTATGAATAATGTTTGATATTTCGGAAGGATGGAATGCTTTAGGAGGAGGGGACAACTGAAGAGGAATACTTAATTCTGCTCCAATGCATTCAGAGTGGGTTTGATTAAGGATATCTGGATGAGGGTTAAATGTTTTGAATAGGTGCTGGCCGAAAATTTGTGATTTTTCTTCATCAGATCTTGACCAGGTTTGGGATTCGGTTAAAAGTGGATGGTTGAATTTTTTATAGTTTAGGAGTTTTCTAGTGGTATTCCATAAGGATTTGTCAGTAGTACTGAGATTTTCTGTACGGTAATACAAATTTTGAATTTTGAATGTTCTGATCTCTGATTTTAATTTGTTGGTCAATTTGGTATAATGGCTCTTGTCCGATGGATATCTCGTGCGGTGCCACTTTGCTCTTGCCCGTCGTTTTTCTTTTAATAACTCGCGAATATGAAGTGGCCAGTTATTCTGTTGATAATGATTTTTACTTGGTAAAGTGTTATATTTTATATTGACTTGTATTGCTTCTGTTAGTTTGTCTATTGCAGAATTAATGTCTCCTTTTGTTTTAAGCGGAATTTTGAGGTCTAAATTATTTTCTAGATTTGATCGGAATTTATCCCAGTCTACACGTCCTGTAATCAGTCGGGGAAGAGAGGGCTTAGGAATGGGAATCGAATGCACTTGAAGCAGAACTGGACTGTGATCAGAGGAAAGGTCATCCAGGGATTTTATAGCAGTTTGATTGCAGGAAATCTGTGAGGAAACAAATATATCTAGAATATCTGGACGTTTTTTGAGGGATGTAGGCCAATAAGTAGGGTTTATGGGTGCGAGGATAGAGAAACTATTAGAGGTTGAAATTTGGGATAAGATGCTACCACGGGAATTGGATGTTCGACAACCCCATCGTTGATGTTTGGCGTTGTAATCTCCTCCGGCAATGAAGCGCGGTCCGAAGGATTGGAATAAGGATTCGAGGAGGTTATAAGAAAGAGAATTGCCAGGAGGACAGTATACAGCTGAAAATGTGATATGGAAAGGACTAGTCGTTAAGGTTACTGATGTTGATTGAATGGCGTCAGTTTGAGTAGAAGGAATAAGAGAATGTGGTATAGATTTATGGATAAGGATACAAGAACCGGCATGTGCTGTATCGTCAGGATGATCTGATCTATATGTGATGTAGTCCCGTATGTAGAAATGTGTGCGGTGAGTGAAGTGTGTTTCAGTAAGTAAAGCAATATCTATTTGGTTGTCGTGTAAAAATATATCAAGTTCGTCACGGTGATTATGCAGTCCATTAGCATTCCATAGGACGATAGCTAGGGGCTTTATGCTCATCGTGGGTAATTAAGTGGAACTTCGGTAAGGATTCTCGTGAGTAGAATGATGAGAGGCTTGATAGTCTCTTGGAGATCTTTCAGGAAGGATGACAGTATTGAATTTATGTCGATGGAGTTTTGGATTTGGACTGGATATGGGTCTGGAGTTTGATATTGATAATTAACGGGTAAAGGAAGGTTGGCTGGGGGTTGTACCCGAGGTGCTGGATTTACATTCATTGTTTGATGAACTGAAGGATTCATTTGATTGTTGTGATTGGAAGTGGTAGGATATGGTTGCTGTGGCGGTAGTTTGACTATTAAGGTTTCAGGATGGAGAGGTATATGCTGACGTGGGGGTTGGACTTTAGTATTGAATTTCTGAGGCTTGGATCTAGGATCTCGGGGTTTGGGTTTGGAGGTTTGTGGCTTGTTATAGGAAGGCTGTGGTTTATCTTGGGAGGGGAGAGGTGCCTGACGTTGAGGCTGCTGCTGGTTCGTTGAGATCGGGATTATGTTTTCCGGAGGTTGAACTCTGGTGATGTGCTGATCTGTAATGGTTTTTGGTAATTCCGGAAATATAGTTGAGTTGTTGAATTCAGGTGGATGAGGAACATTATTCTCTATGCTTTTCCCTTGCATTTTATGTGTTCTCTGTAGCTGAAAGTTTTTGTATACCAGGCAGCAAAGAAAGACTTATTTTTAAATTTTGTTTGAACTCCCGTGGAAATATTCTATCTTCCCTCACATCCTCAAAGAGCTACTCTATCCTTGCCCCAAAAAATCCTACTTATTGGCCTACATCCCTCAAAAAACGTCCCGACATCCTTGACATATTTGTTACATCCCAAATTTCACCAACATTGAATTCTTGGACGACCTGTCATCAGATCATAGTCCAGTCCTCCTTTTCTTGCACTCAAGTTTCGCTCCCAAGCCTTCCCCTCCCACACTGATTACAGGACGTGTCAACTGGGATGATTTTTGTTATGACTTGGAGGACAAACTGGACTTAAAAATTTCACTGAAGACAAAACAAGACATTGATACAGCCATAGAAAAACTTACAACTTCAATCAGAAGCAGTTTACATGATAACATCACAAATCATACAATTATTAACTATCAACAGACTGATTTGCCACAGCATATTCGAATCTTATTAAGAGAAAAACGCAGAGCAAGATCGAAGTGGCATAGAACTCGATACCCAGCAGATAAAACTATCTATACAAAATTAACTAACAAACTAAAAGCAGAAATCAAGAAATTCAAAATTCAAAATTTAATTACCTGGACTGAAAATCTTACAACCACCGACAAAACATTATGGATGACCACTAAAAAACTCCTAAAGTTCAAAGAATTTAATCATCCACTCCTTACTGAATCAAATAACTGGACAAGATCTGACGGAGAAAAATCACAGTTATTCGGTCAATACCTTTCCAAAATCTTTCATCCACATCCTGATATCATTAACCCAACTCACATTGATCATATTATGTTCCCCTCCAAATGTCCCTTCCACCCAAAGCATTCCATCCTACAGAAATATCCAACATTATACACAGATTACCTTCCCGCAAAGCTCCTGGGCACGACCTCATCACAATTCATATCTTAAAACACCTTCCTAGAAAAGCCACTTCCTCTTACCGTCCTATCGCTCTTCTACCTTGCATGGGTAAAATCCTAGAAAAACTCATCCTCAAACGATTGTACCCCATCCTTGATGCAAATCACATGATTCCAGATCACCAGTTTGGATTCCGAGCATCCCACTCCACTATTCAGCAATGTCATCGTGTGGTGGATGTAGTCTCCTCTGCATTAGAACGTGGATCATATTGTTCGGGCGTCTTTCTTGACGTCGAACAGGCTTTCGACCGAGTCTGGTATCCGGGATTGCTCTATAAACTCCGTAAATTTCTACCGCCTACCTACTTTCTCGTCCTTCAATCCTATCTCACATACAGAACTTTCCAAGTAAACCACAATAATGTCTATTCATCCCTCTTTTCCCAATCTGCTGGTGTTCCTCGAGGTAGTATCCTTGGCCCAATCCTTTATACAGTTTATACAGCTGACATCCCAACTCATCCTAATACTATCCTTACCACATATGCTGATGATACATGTGTATTATCAGTCAATACCAATCCACTTATTGTATCCCAAAGCCTCCAATCCCATATCACTGATCTTGAAGAATGGTGCCAGAACTGGAGAATTAAAATAAATTCTCAAAAATCCCATCAAATCACTTTTACCTTACGTCGTAAACCAATGACTTCCTGCCCTTCAGTATCCTTTAATAATATCCCACTTGTGCCTGTAGAACAGATCCGATACTTAGGGTTGCATCTCGACAAACGATTAACCTGGAATCCTCATACAAGACTGAAAAGACAAGAAACCGCTCGACGTTTCAGGCTTCTTCAACACTTACTAGCCAACGCTCTAAGCTCCCAATCAATTACAAAAGACTCATCTACATGACCATCATACGACCTATTTGGACTTACGGAGTAGAGCTTTGGGGCTCCACTAAGCCATCGAATTCCTCTCGTATCCAATCCCTACAATCCAAAATCCTTCGTAAAATCCTCAACGCTCCTTATTTTGTTAAGAATATAGTCATCCATAACGACCTTAATATCCCATTTGTTGCTGATCTGGCCCGATCCCGGTATCTATCCTTTCATAACAAACTTCATTTCCACTCAAACCCTCTAGTTTCAAACCTAGCTTCCTCTTCAATTCCCGATAATCCTCCGAGGCGTCTGAGAAGAAGATGGCCACGTGACCTTCTTAGTTGAACCGGCGATTTGAGTACTACCAGTGGGTAGTTTCTCTACTTGTCATTATATCATGTCATTATGTATCACTCAGCCAATTTACTTGTTATATTACTGTAATATAGTTGTAAATATCAATAAATAAATAATAAAAAAAAAAATTTTTTTTGTTTGGTTCACATTGTCACTAGATTTTAAACTCTTATTTTATTTATTTATTTTATTATTAAATTTTCATTTGCACCTGCGCAATCGCGCATTCAGCAAATTTGATCCTAGTGTTTTTCACCTTGATTTTCTACATGAACTTCCAAAGGATGATGGAATAAAAATATAAATATCAATAGGTGAGTACGAAATAACTCCTACTTATTGTAATAGCGTTTAGGAGGTGTCATGGTATAATTAGATGTTAGGTCTTCAAGACTATCGAAATATCAATCATGGTAAAAATAAGACAGATTACCTTCTAGCTTATATCGATTCATGTTTCAGGAGTATTTAGCAAATCAAAAAATAAATCATTTGCACCTACGGTCATGACACTCTTACTGACTCTTTTCAATATATAATAATCTCGACCTACCTTAGACTCGATACTAATTAAAACCTTTTACTTGATCCCGTGGTAGGACGAAGTGTGAAGTGTTACCGACATGATCATACTTGTTGTTGTTTAGAGCGGCTTATGCCCTAAATTTGGATTCTACTTATCCTTCGCAGTCTGTTGTCGCCGAGATGACGATATTTGAATTATGAGATTTATATGCAACAACAGCAACCCGTCTGTTTGCTTGTACGGTCAGTTCTGCATAAGCAGATGTTAATCATATCAACACATCTAGTGAAAATAGAGCTGTGTTTATTCCATATTAGTCAAAAGGCCAGAAAGCAAACTTTTGTATATTTGTATGTTGGTGTAGGGAATTGTAACATAATTGTAATTTTTTAAGTAAGTACTACTTTCTGTTGGTAAGCACCATTTTCTTTCAATCTATTACGATTCCTCTTTCTGTAAAGCACATAATTAACATAGATTTAATTACAGGTATATCAAGTTCTATAAATAATTAAATGTTAAATATATTATTGTATCTTAAGTAAGAATAATAATTTATAATAAGAATAATTTTGAAGAAAAAGTAGGTCGGCGAAGGTACAGTTTGATAAAAAAAAATTAATTATTTTAATATATGAACGTAATCTCTTGAAAATAAAAAGTAGATAGATTTAGCCTTACTGAATTATTCATTATTAAGCAATAGACCAAAAATAATTAAAAATAAAAATAAAATGTAAACAGGGGGAGGAAGTCAAAGAGAATGAAGAGATAAACTGAGTGGAAAATCGCGGAACAAGCAATAATAGTTGATAGTTGATCCGAAGTACCCCTAAGTTGAGTAAAACTAATAACATTGGAAAAATATATTGTAAAAAAATTATATATTAATGTACTAAGATTTACAGTCATTTTTCTTTTCTTATTTTTTCGACAAAGTGTTTAGTTAGTCAGAAAAAATCATAATTATCAGAATTTTAAGAAGCCATAACACCTACTCTCTTTCAACTATATACGGTTATGTGCTTGCATGTTCAACGCTGACTATTCAAACAGCAACAGCTTAATATCAATGTCTGTTTATATTTAGATATTGAACTAAGACACTTTTAGGTCACCAAACGTTTATTGAAAAGATGTTTTATTACATCTATCATATTTTGAATGTTATTTTCATCCTTTGAAACTAACCTCAATCAACTTTTGCCACAAACATGCATAGTTCAATTGCACATGCCCACCTCTTCACAAATATATATGAGTATGTATAAACACACATACACAGATCTGCACATGTACGTCAGGACGGGATATCCGTGCGGGATTAAGTTTGTGCAAAAGTGCACCTGGTTAAAAACCCAAAGTTTCAAATCCTAATAACCTTACTCCGTGTACTTCTATCAGAAATAGTGTTGTAGTTTTCCATTGGCATTATGGAACTAACTGGCTCTCGGAGGTTTGATTCATTGGAGTCTGCTTCGGGGAATTAAGTACATCCTTCGCTTGCTGACCTCGAACAGCTATAATCCTTGGATGTAGACCGATTTGTGGCTTTCCCTGATCCCAAGTGACTTGTTATGGGGCTATAGATAGCTTGGCGCAGTACCACGGAAACCACGGTTCACAGCAACGTGAGCGTGGGTGATTGTCATATCCCTAAACTATAATAGCCCACACATTCCAACAGGAATGTGCAGCTGTTGGGGTATGCGGATGATTTGCTTTCATCGGAAGGTCCAAAAAAGCAGTTGAGGAAGCCTTTGTACGTCTAGAAGCAGAAGCAAGGAGATTAGGATTAGGATAAGATCATAGAAAGGTCAATGAAGGTAAGACCAAGTAGATGGTTACATAGCAACCTGCAGTTCCTGGAGGGAGCGTGAAATTTGGGGAATATTCCTTCGAGAAGGTCAGTGAATTCACATATCTCGGTTCGGTTGTAAATACCAGCAACGACGTCTCATCCGAGATTAGGGACAGAATAACAGATACTGCTTTAGGCTAATTCCCCATCTTAGAAGCACCCTCATCACAAGGTCAACCAAAAAGCTTCTGTGTAAAACTCTTATACGCCCACTATTGTGTTATGGGTCTGAAGCATGGACGATAACAAGAAGCGATATGCAGGCGACCCTCATGTTTGAGAGACGTGTCCTCCGGTGTATCTATGGGGGTGTACAGGAGGGCGGAGTCTGGAGACGGAGAACAAATAGAGTAGTGGGACACCTTTACAAGGATGTGGACACCGTGGCCTTCAATAGCTATTATAATTAGCTGGCTAGGCTCCGCTGGGCACGCCATGTATAAGAGTGGAGGACTCTGCCATCCCCAAGAAGGTTCTGGGAGAGGTACTACATGGGGCGAGGCGACGCGGAAGACCGAAGCTGAGGTGGTTGGACGGAGTATTACACGACGCCAGAGAGGTTCTTGGGTGTCGATACTGGAAAGCGGCTGCACTTGACCGGGACAACTGGCGGAAACTGATCGAAGAGCCCTCGACTCGCTGTACGGGTTGTTGAGCAGTGGAAGAAGAAGAATTTAATACTACCTACTTTCCTTTTTATTTTGTAATATTAACCCTCCCCAGGGTGTCTAATGTCTTGCAAGATTTAATGTCCAGCTAGGTGACTATATCGCTCGGACAACAATCTAAATGGTTTATAGAGCCAATTGGATATATATAATAAATTTAAGATTATAAACACAATCATAAATATAATTTAGATAATTAAAATAACCAGTCATCACCAATATGTTGCTCATCTGAAAGGATGAATGGCTTGAACTACTACTATCACGCCATGAATTGATTCGTGTGCTCGGAAACAGAGTGGCCGGAAACTAGAGTAGACGGACCATTGGCAGCATAATTAATCGAAGCAAATTAAACTTGGGATATTGACCTCACTAATCACCATCACTCAGTCTGCCCTGATGGACCTTTCATCGCCGATACGCCTCAACCAGTGGCGGAGCAATACTATTGCCGCTTAGGGACTGTGAACAATCAGCGTTGCCACTCCAATATGAATTAACCTAAATATGGTGGTAATTGTGGAGAAGAAGGGCCTCTGAGTCAGTATTGGCACTTTTTATTCCATTTGTTACGTTTTTCGGAGTAGAATTTTTTCTTCTATTGAAAAATTGTATTCTTGTTGAATCATTAGTTGATCTTATGTATTATATATAATGAAATGTTCCGGGTGGAGGTCAGAAAACATTCTCTTTAGTAGGAAGGATTGTTTTTTAAAATATAGAACATTAGTTAATTTATACTAAAATAAACAATTCTTCTTGCTAAAGAGAATTTATTCTAACCTCCACCCGGACCATTTTCTTCCTCTTAACAAATTGATACCTGTATATCTGCTAGCAACTTCTATAACTAAAGCTTGCTAAATAAGCTTAATCATAATCTCCTTTACCAAGCTTTTAATGAGAGAATGTAGACAAATAAATCTTAGTTATAGCATGATATCTATAAAGTTGATTTTTGTCCACAGCAAAATCCTTTACCACGCTGTGATAAAATCCTTTACCACCTTCATATAAATTTAAAATATACAATCAAATAGAACATCAATTTTATAAAAAATTAAAATTTAAATGATATATTTAAAGCAGTGTGAATAAAAATTATAGATTTAAACCGCGTAATTAAATAAAAAAGATTTTTTTGCATACAAAATTTGATGCAATTTTTTATGTCATTAGATATCAACAAAGAAACAAGTCCTACATGCTTGTATTTTTCTAATATTTATTTTTAGTATTGGGTGGGTGATACACACCTGCATAAGGAATGTCAAGTAAAAAAAAAACGAACAAACTGAAAAAGGACGAGTTAATATGTTATTGCAAATTATTTCATTCTGAAAAGTGAGTAATTGTACATTAGCCTGGAGTAATATTCAATTATCCAATGGAGAAATAATTCAAAAATAGTTTTTTTGAAAATTACAAATATTTGATGGATCGTAAGTTAATCTTTACTGCCCTAAAGTTTTTTCTCAATATACTTTGGGATGTTTTTCTCTCTCTCCCTACACTAAACCCTAAACCCTATACTCGATAGTGATGGGAAATTCAATGCTACGGCCGAAACTACAGGGAAAGCGATACCAAACACAACCAGGTTGTGATAATAGGCTTTTACAAAAATACGCGCCGTTTTAAATTTTAATATGCAAAATGTTTGGTCTGTAATTTCTGCAGAAAACGACAACAAAGTCGATCGGTTGGCATTATTTTTGAATTTTCTAGTTTTTTGAATAATTTGTGAATTTTATAAACTCAACCACGACCCCAGCTAGCAACCGTGAGTTTTGGGTTATGTGGATCATAATAAACATATTTCAGAGGTTAAATCGTCTCGGAATGTTTTACTTACTCATATCTCCTTCGTCTAATAGGAGGATCCTAAGTATGAAAGACCTCAATTTACACGATGGGATTATGGAGCTACTTGGAAGTCACTGCTACTTGGGAGAGTGATTATGGGCAGTAGCTATTATAATTATTTCAAATTAATGACTTACCTTCAGAGAAGTTATACTGTCTTGTATCAATGTATGAAAACAAAGTAGGGTTGGGAACAGTTGCGTTAATTCTGTAAATCAACATGGTTATAATAATATGGTTGAAAATCTTTTAGATTTTTTAAATTCTGGACCTTTTTCTAGCCAACTTCGCCAGATCAATGAATGGTCTGCATGGTCTTTAAATTATCTTTTTAGATTGCTGTGGCAAATAACCGTAGCTGATTTCCTATCATTTCCCGGAGGTTAGAGTTCTTTTTTATATTTTTTTTTAAAACTTTCTCAGTGGTTATTCAATACTTGGGAAACGATTTTCCAAATTTGCCCTTCGGCAAAAATTTGGAAGGCAACTATACTAAAGCCGCCTTTATACTTATCAGGAGGTTTCCTATATGTTTTCGAAGGGCTTTAGATTTTATCAAGTTTTGTTGTACCCAATTTTAGACGGAGAAGTTATCTTCAAAGATCCATTTTAACGTACGAATATTAGCAGTAGATTCTTTTTCGATAGTTATCATATAGATATAGTCTCACAACATTTTAAAATTAAAAAAAATTGTACAAATTATAAAATTAAAAATGCTCCAAGAATACCCTTCTAATTTTTTTTTTGTTCCTCTTAATAGCTATAAGGAAAGAACATTTCGCAAAAAGATGATTGAAATTAATCTCAATTATTCAATCTGCTTCAAACCTTAATAAATTTGAGGCATAATTCTTCCAGACGAGTTAAGAGATCATATTTAATAACAGATCCACTTATAATAATAAATTATAGCAGTATCAAGAAAGTGATTGGGCTTACTGAGAATAGAATTTTCATATAATTTAAATAGGGCTGTATGGAAATACCAATGCCACCTCTATTGGGGAAAAAAAGAGATCACATGATATAGTTCTGTCCAGTCTTCCATTTATTCTCAATAAAAATATAAAACAAATCGTCTGCACTTACAGAATAAGAAATCACAAATCTCAAAATTCGTCCAAGGATAAGTATTAAAATAAGCTAAAAGGAACTTAAATGTAGAATATCTCTGAGGAGATTGGGCTGGAAATACTGTCGAATCTTTATCATCAAGCATTTTTCGCTGATACTGCTATGTCAGGTTTAGAAGATGGAGGCCAAGAGATAGGGTATTTTAAGAAATTGTCTCTTAAACGTCTTCAGAGTAGCTCAACATTATCTTACGTATTAAAATTAAAGTTTCTACTAATTCCTTCTCATAAATCCAATTTAGTTTGAGTTTAAATGCAGTGTCTATTTTTTTCCCTCTTGGTGTCTCATTCAAAGATAAAATTAAAAGCATTTATGGATATCAGTGCAGAATATTGGTAAAACAGTTCGATCAATTGATTAAAACCCATTAAAGTAAATGGATACTTATAACTCTACTTTTCTTTTCTTATATTCTTCCTAGACGTCATGTTTTATCACTTAAATTTAACCTCACAAACTGTATATGTTTTCTTTTAATTCCAATACAATAGTTTTAATTTCGTAAAAATGGAGCGGGGTAGCTCATTGTGTAGAATGGTGAGTTGCTATGCTGAAGGTTCCGGTTGGAAATCTAGCTATAACAGATAAATTATTTAATTATCAATCTGTAAACAGCCATGTTTGGACCCTGTGGGTCCACATAACTACCTGAGGCTTTCTGTATAAAGTGGACTCCCTTGATTTGGGGGAAAACTTGGTGATTGGGGATCGAACAAATCACCTCCGTGCAAAACCGTTGTCCAAGAACGGTCCCCCTTTCACAGGTTGTAGTGATGCTGGTTATATTTTAAAAATTATAAATATGTTATAGAAGTATAAATTCCTTAATTAATCAACTTCCAAGCAATAAAAATGACAAATTTGTGAAGGAAAAATTACAATATTAACTGTGTAACATATATTCTGATGACTATACCAAATTGTAATCATCGAACACTAAACAGTATCGTTATGCAACATCTTTACACATTTAATCATTATAAAACTGCAACTGAGATGCTCAATTTATACTCTGCTAAGTAGTGTTACCAACAAATTAAACTTATAAAAAATTCTATAATAAATTGAATAGGTCAAGGGGTGCAGCCAAACATAACACAAAATAAGCAAATTCGTTTGTTAATCTGCGAACATTTCGGCCAAAGATGTAGGCCATCTTCAGGACAACCAGTAGGGGGTGCCGAATCTGAGATGACGCGTCTAACTACTGTCAAACTAACAACTGTCAACGGCACCCGATTCTTGACACAATAAAAAAAGTCTTTGCTTACCTTGTGTTATCTTTTACTGCACCCATCGACCAATTCAATCCATTATTAGAATTATCCAGTCAACTAATTTCCACTCAAACATAAATAATTTTTGAAGGATGGAATTAGTTGGGGGTGCAGTCATAAATTAACACCAAAATCTTATTGAACTTATGAAAACACGGTTCAGATAGCCGCCTCTCCTTTCATTAGCCCTGAAGATGACCTACAACTTAGGTCAAAACGTCGGCACTAATAAAAAATTAGTTTATTGAACTTATGAAAACACGGTTCACCTAGCCGCACCTCATTCTATTTACCATGAAGTCAAAATAAAAACACTAAATAAGTGAGGACTTATTTATTGATTGTGGCGACGTTCGACTGCACCCCAAACTATATCCATCCCACATTAGATCTTCCTCTCTAATTTTAACTATTTTCCTCTCTAACATAAATAATTTTTACTTTTTCGTTTTTGAGATTCATTCTATTCTTTTAACTTCCTCTTGCCAACGTTTCGAGACAGTATTGGTCTCATAATCATGCCAAATTGATGATGAAATAATACTACCACAACCAAAATACCTGCTCAATAATTTCACGCATGTGTAAATATTTTTCAAGAGTTGTAATCAATGAAATATTTAATCATATATGCAGCATGCATAGAGCAAACTATTTAGTCAGGTGGTCATAGTATTTTCAAAGGGAGTAAAAAATCGTTGGTTATGTCATCATTATATGTTATATATTTTAATAATAATCCTGCGGCTTCCTTCTAGGTCGCGGTTATCCCTCCCCTATCGAAAATTGTTGTCCTTACAAGCCATGTCCTTAGGGTTTACTTTATATAATGATAAGAAAATTAAAAGTAAACTTTGTAAGTGGTATCTTAACATTCTTCCAGCCAATATTTTGGTTCTTTGCCAATTTCAAATTCATTACATGACTAATCTACCTTCACCGCTTAAAATTATTATTGTAATGGTATTACATTTTCAAAGAAAACACCAGTTGTGTCATAAAACATAATTTTACAGGGTCACCTGTGACAACCAACAATAACAACCAATTATGCCCATGATTGCAAGTTCGCAGCCGGGTGGGGGGCCCTAGAATTTTTTAAGAAGAGTAAAAAAAAATCCTTTGTTATGCCGTCTATCGGAAGGGACGTACTATGTCCGAATCGTCCGATCAGCCACAACAGCGTAAAGCGATATTAAATGATTAGACAAACATACATAATTATGAATCGTAAATTCCTATTATTTACACGTTTCTCTGTCTGTAGTAATGTGATAATGATATATATATATATATATATAGGGGAAGGTTGCCGAATATCGGATACTTTTTGATTTACTTACGTAAAACATTTTTTATTTAATCTATTGGTCACATTTCTATTTTAAAACAAACTTTAATATATTCTGTAAAATATTCAACAGTTTGGTAACATTATTTTTACACTGTGTGCCATATTTATGTGTTTTTGTATAAGGTGACACTTTGCGATTTTTGAAAAATGGGCTCCTAATATCGGATAGAAAAATAAGCCAGGAGAAAAACAAAATTTCACTTAACAGGTATGCAAAATGGTTTAATTACGCTAAACATTAACATATACAAATTAAATTTAAACATTTAGATTTAATTAAAATTATTTAGAACAAAATCACATGTGAAGGTTTTTCATCCCTTTTCTTCAGCTCAGTAACTCCGTAAAATCTTTCTTTCGTCGTTGTTCAATACTGGACTAACTCTCTTTCTAACTCATCTCTCAACACACACTTTCTAACCAATCGTGTGTTAGCCTAGCTAATCAACATTCTTATCTTTGCTGTTAACATAATTTTCGAGAGTAGACCGAGGTACGCCATAAGTTTTGGACGCCCTCAAAAATCCCATTTTTTTCTCTTTGACTGCAGCTACTACCAGTTCCATTGATTCGGCATCCCATTTTTTTCCTTTTGTTCTGCAGACATCTGGAAGTAATAACGAGAAAATTTAAAAATAATAATAACTTTATTATCGAATATCCGATATTGGGACCATTGGCGCCATTTGATTCTAAAAAATCTATCCAAAAAACTATCCAGCATAAATGAAATAACTTAGTGTAGTTTTAAACAGCCGGGCTCCCCTTACATAATACATAATAAGTTAGTTTAATTGCATTGTTTTTGAGACAGGATTAACAGGGTCTGCAAAATATTTGAATATCTTGAAAACACACAAATATTTTTCACTAACACGGTGTTGATGCGTATGAGCTTTAAACTTCACCCTGGGATGGCTGAGGGAACGGGCAGTTTTTAAGATAATTGCCCCCAGGGTGCAGCATACAACAGAGCTACAACATCGGTATCCGATTTTCGGCAACCTTCCCCTATATATCAAAATGTCGGCCCTTATTTAGTCGTACAGTTTAAATGGCCTCTAAGACTGTAGTAGAGAGGATAAATATATAATATGCACAATATATAAAATTGTCCAAAGATCGTTTCGTAAATGAAGTTAAATCACTGTCTCTTGTTTTCCGGCTATTCTGCTATGGTAATAAACTAAATTTACTAACCAAAAGCCACCTTTTTCTTTAAATTAAAAATTGTCTTACCCTAACCTACTATTCCATACTAGACAACATATTTACTATACTATTTATTATACTATTTACTGTACTATTTACTACAAAACGTTATGGTTGAATACTAAAAAAATCCCATTAGTTCTGACCATCGATTCCTTACTGCTGGATCCAAAGCTTGGTCAAGATGTTACGAAGAAAACCCCCAGTTATTCGGTCGACACCTTTTTAAAAACATTATACCCAAATCTTTTATTCAACCTAAAGCATTCCGTCCTGCAGAAATACACATCATTGTTCACAGATTTATTAACTTTCTTTATAGGTTCTAGGCTCGACATTCTCATAATCCACGTTTCCAAATTTTATCCTCGAAACATGATTCTAATTATCGCCTACTTATTTATGTACGTACTTATGTACGCAATTGATTCTTAGCTGTTCTCAGATCCAATTATTTTCTTCCCCTCTAGGGATGAATTGTAAAAATGGTTATTTCCATCAATAAAAATTATCCCCAACCCTCCGAATAAAAGGAATACCCATCCTCCTGGTGAGCTATCTCTCTTCATCTATTATACATAAAATTTTGGGAAGCTCATTTCGTATTCCGAACTTGTCTTGTAATTTTCCTAAGACTTTCAACATAGAACAGGTTTTTGTCCGAGATTTTTACAGAGAAGGTTCAAACTTTTAAATCCATTAACTTTAGAGTATCTTTTCCAAATTGGAAGATTAAAATTATCTGACAAATCCCATCACATCTCCTCCTTACCACCTCTCAGTTTAGTTTAGGAGTCTCTACCTGCGGTCAAAACTTAGTTTTGATTTATTAGATTTTCTGATTTATTGTAATAATTATAATATTTAAACACCTTTAAATAGTAGGTTGATTCTTAGCTATAGACAATTGAGGCTTGTATAATAAATTATTTTTGATCGGTTTCGTTCATTATTATAATAGCACTAATTATTATTCTTTTTTTTAATGCAATATAAAAGGTTATTACTCAGGCCTTCTTAAGGTTAAGACTTTTAGTTATTTTTAATTCTATAATAAAAAAAAGGGCACTAAGAAGGTCTTAGAAAATCTATAAGCATCACGGAGACTTTTTTAGACCTAGATTTTAGTGGAATAGACTAGAAAGAAAGATAATCATTAAAAAAGCAGCACCTCGTGGAATGACAATTAGTAAATGAAATCATAATCGTACCGAGTAAAAATAAAAAAGTTTTTTCTTTTCGTAAGACGTATTTATGACACAAATGGCTTTTAATGTCCTTCTTTTTCGCTGTTTTTTGTTCTATTTTCATTATATCCTTTTCCCCTTCCTTTATTCGTGCTGTTCCTTATTTATACTGTTCCCTTTTCCTCCTAATCCAGTGAAATCTACTTTACTTACGGAAATTCTCTTCGTAATCATCGTTTTTGAACTTATAATACTAAAATAGAAAAAGTGATTATTACTATAAAATGATTACAGAAATTATGATGATAGTAAAATATTTATTTTTTTACAAGATAAAATAAACTACATGCATCAGTACTATTTTTATTTTATCGATTAACTAAAAATATATTGTTGAAATAATATATATATAAAACACGTTTTTTTTTCTTTTTATGTTTTAGTTATTGGTTTCAGAGTTAAAAGTGACTAGATTTAGTGGTGAAACCATTCCATGCAAATTTTAAACAGCATTTCGCATACTCCAATCTCAATGCTGGCTACTTTACCATAAACCGAAATTCAGAACAAACTATGTTCTGTTGATAAATTGATTTTTTTGGGAGGAAATCTATTTAGTAATTTGTTTTGATTTATTTTAGGAAATTTCTTGGGCATAATGTATGTTAATAAACTTCCCATGGTAATTTCTGTAATCTCTGTTATTTTACAAAAATATATCCATTCGAAGTCTTCACTCCATAACTTTTTGAAATTATAAAAATTCTCACGTGTGTGAATAATGTGATATAATGAGAACCAGTCGGTACTAGTAGAATATTTTCCTCATCATCAGATGATTTCTGGTTCTATTTTTCTTAAATATGTGGATACTCCACCATTTTCCACTAAGGAATGGTCTGTATAACAGTAACGTTTATGATCTTGAAAAAAAGTAAATTTCATTACAAATCCTTTACATCCTCTAAACTGGAAAATTCATTATTGGACCTATTTAGTGCTGAGTTGCTATTCTGAAGATTCTGGGTTCAAATCTGACTGTGACAGATAAATTATTAAATCTGTTAAGCACCCGCGGATTGACCTTTTGGGAACATCATAGTCTCCTGGGGACCATCAAACCTCTATAAAGTGGGGAAAAAACAAGGCAGTTGAGCGTGATCTCTGACAGATCACCTCCTTGCACAGCCGTCTTCTTAGAAACAGTACTGTCCCTTCCATAAACTGAACCCAAATCTTTTACCTGTGTGGGTTGTAGTAGTAAAGGTTTTTATTTATTTTTTTTATGAGCATGTCGTAAATACAGTGTTACTTCTGAGCAAAACAAGTAGATTCCTCTAATTTAGTTTGTAATAAGATCTTTTTGTACCAATCATGTAATTTCATTTTCGTTGCATCATCAGTAAAGCTCTTAAATGAGTGGGTTAGTTTTGATTAACTTTATAAACCGAATATTGTGAAATCAAATAGGAGGACTGGTCCGTCATCTTGATTGAGAGGTCGACCAGATATTTGAGTTGCTAATTAGTTGTCCTTAATTAATGACTCATCCTTCTGGCTGTTACCAAGTGATTCACTACTCTTCTAGAGAAGAGTACAATAGATTACCCTGTTGTTGGTTTGCAATGTCTTCATTCGTTGTAGGAATTTAATGGGAGGAAATCAATCCTGCCTGGAATTGGTCTACTCAGGACCGCAATAAGGGCTGGAAGAGGTTAGGGGGTGAGCTCAACCAAATAGAGGACTAGGGCTGATAAGCCTTTCTTGTAAGAGTACGCTATTTAATTTATTTTAAATCTACAATAGCATTTGATTTTAATAATTTACAAACCATCTACTTAACTAATTTACTATTTCGCTCCTTCAAAAGAACAATGCCACAACTAAAAAAATATAATTTTTAATAGATTGTATGAAAGTTCCTTGTCGGTTAAAAAAAAAGTATATTGATAAAGCGAATGTTGTTGTAATGATAGTATTGAAATAAATTTTTAACCATTAGAAAATATTTAAAGGATTGAAACATTTTTGATTTTATCGTACGTAATTATTCACATAAAACTTCAAGTTGAAACATGATACTACTCGAAATATGACTTAAAAAAAAATTTTTTAATTTATTAATTGAATTGTACAACTGTAATATATACATCTAGTACAAGGGCTGTATGAATAAATAAATACATGAAAGGACATGTAGAGGCACTACCCATTGGCAGCACTCTAATTACATTTCTATTATAGAAGATCCCGAGGCCATCTTCTCTTCAGACGCCTAGGAGGATTGTCCGGGATGGAATTGGATGCAAGGATGGAAACTAGTGGGTTTGGATGGGCCTGGAGTTTATGATGGAATGACAGGTATCTGGAATGCGCTAAATCTGTACCATATGGATCGTTAAGGTCATTATGGATGGTTTTATTTGTGACAAAATAAGGAGCGTTTAGGATTTTGCGAAGGATTTTGGATTGCAAGGATTGAATACGAGAGGAAATCGATGGTTTGGTGGAGCCCATAGTTCAATTCCGTAAGTCCATATAGGTCTTATAACAGTTACATAAATAAGTCTTTTGTAATTGATCTGAAGCTTTGAGCGTTTGTCTAGTATGTGTTGAAGTAGTCGGAAGCGTCTAGCTCTTTTCTTGTCTTTTCAGTCTTGTGTGAGGGTTCCAAGTAAGACGTTTGTCTAAGTTGAGTACTAGGTAGCGAATCTGTTCAACAGGGATAAGTGGAGTACTATTAAAGGATACAGTAGGACAGGAAGTCATGGGTTTTCGGCGAAGGGTAAAGGTAATTGCCGGGATTGTAATTAGTAATGAGCCGGGCACTGCCAAAGTGGCATGTATGAAAATTTGGAACAACAAGAACTTTGGATTTTAATTATAATAGAAGAATTAACTTAGTTAAATTTTAAATTAACGGATCGCGTTTTGATTTTTCGAATTAGTACTGTAACGATTCTGTTCGGCAATAAGACGGATCAATAAAAGACACATCTGCCAGATTGTCATTACACCATCATTGTAAATAATTTTTATTTAATTCATGACACACGGCCTGATTATTTGTTGTATATATATAACACGTATAATTGTATACCATATTTAATTGTATTCATCTATACCGCAAAAATAGTTAACATTTTTTTTAATGGTGAGTTTATTAACTAGTAGATGCTTTTATTCGAAGTTTTATCTTATGACTATTTTTTTATAAAACCACTGATAACCCAGACCTATTAAAGTTATTTGAAATTAATGTATTTTTATTTAATAAATTATAATTGATTTTTTTCCCTTTGGATCTTTGGAAAATCCCCCCCCCCCCCTAGACTATATATTTATTGCTAGTAGCATGAACTCCAGTTTACAGATTGTACTAAATTTTTATTTCCAAACTGTCATTATCTAGTAAAAATCAACATAAGGCTTCTATCTCCCTTTTCCCTTTCCCGATGAGACATTTTTTTTTAATGAAAAAAATTATCCTTTTTTGCTATACATTTTATTTCTTCTTGAGTTCTGATTTTATTGGGTTATAATAAAGTTGTTTTTTTTTTCTGAAAAAGTTTGAACAACTTTTAACCACTTTCAAATTTTTAACCACATCAATTATACATGAAGATCAGTTTATTACTTTTACGACACGGATATATACTAATAATAATTATTAAATAAAAACAAAATTTAATTTTAAATTTTTATTTTTATTTCACATATTGTATTGATAATTGCCGTAGTAAAATTACATTACATTACATTATTGGCGCGACAGATTCATAAAGAAGTCCTTGGCCTGCTCAACCGTTCTACCCCAATCGTCCCGATCGCCTGCTCGAGTGATGGAGACCTTACACAGCCTCAGATCTTCACAGACGGCATCCTTCCATCTAGCTTTGGGCCTTCCTCGAGTCTTACTCCATCCGGATTTCCTTTATACAGCTGTTTAGGTGTTCTTTCTTCGCCCATCCTATATAAGTGGCCTAGCCACTTGATGCGTTGCATCCTGATGAAGCTCGATATCATTAGGTCTCCATATAGCTCACTTAGCTCCTTGTTCCTTCTGATCCTGAGTTGGTCGTTTTCTCGAACTGGGCCGAATATTTGCCGAAGAACTCTTCTTTCGAATCTATTCAGCTTTTCCACGCTGAATTTATTCAGTGTGAGGGTTTCACCAGCGTATGTCACTACTGGCCTAATCACGGTTTTATATATCACCAGCTTGGACTTTAGGCTAAGGAGCTTACTTCTCAGGAGCTTTGACATTCCAAAACATGTTTTATTACCTAATACTATCCTGGCTCTGATTTCCTCCTTCTCATCCAAATTCTCATTTATACGGCTTCCTAAATACTGGAAACTTGACACTCGTTGGAAAGTGTGTCTTCCAAACGTGTAGCTATGAGGTGGTCGGTTTTGCTTACTATTCTTTATTACCATTATCTTGGTTTTCTCCTCATTCACCTGTAACCCCATTTTTCCAGCTTCCACTTCCAGCCTCTCGAAAGCTTCTTTTAAGATTATTAGCGATCTTCCTACTAATACAAGGTCATCAGCATATGCCAGAATACCCAGACTACGGTTAAAGATGGTTCCCTCCATCAGTAATCCTGCCCTTTTAATGACACTTTGCATTACAATAAGTAGTAAAATTACTGTATTTTAATTTAATTACTTACTGAAACTGTATACTTTAATTTTACTTCAAAGTTTAAAGTAAATTAAGGACTTCCATTTCTGATTAGCCATAGAAGCATTAAGTGACGTTAAGTGTATAAATAAGTAAGTTATTTTATTTCAAAGGTTGGAAGATCTTTACTTAGGAAAATTTTTGCTTACAGCATGATAGCTCGGAAGTATACGGAATGGATACTGCTGCGATATCAAATAAATATACCTTAAATAAGATTGGCCCCTCTATTTTCAAAAAAAACCCTCCTGAGACTCAGCCGGCCTCCATGAAATGGATACTCTTGTAGTTTAAAACGGTTCCGTTAAAACATTTGCCAAATCACAGCCCTTCAAAACCCTTTGCCTAAACAGAGTACTGCATAGAACAGGTATTAATCTAAAGAACATAGATGGACTGTAGTGGTGTTGTTTCTTATTTAAATTTATATATCCATAAGAATCTAAAACGATGTATTCGACTTTATATTATATTATGTAATATAATTATATTAAACAAATTATCCATACTAGAAAAAAAATGGGATCATTATCCAATGGGATTTCCTGTGTCTATAGATAATGAGCAATATAAATGTGATTATATTTCCAATCACTCATCCCAAAATTCTGAATACTTTAATAACTTTACCGAGCGTTTTGACAAGGCCCTGAATATCTTCTTCTTCTATCGGCACAATAGGCACACGAGGCTGCCCTTAGCTGCTAGCCATTTCCCTCTGTCTTCTGCAAGGGTGATAGGAATCCCCAGTTGGCGAAGATCCTGTCCCACAGCATACCTCCATCGACCCTTTGGCCTACCAGGTGGACGCACACCATCCGGAATATTCTTGTACAACCTATTGACCACTCTTTCATTAATCATCCTTATTACGTGTCCAAGCCATTTCAGCCTTTGTATCTTGATGTAGGATGAGATGCTTGATTCTTTATAGAGCCGGAACAGTTCATTGTTTTTCCTTCGTGGCCACTGTCCATTATCGCAAACAGCCCCTAAGATCCTCCTCAGAATTACTCTTTCTAACCTATTTAGTAGGTTGGTGCTTTTCTTGTTGAGGGTCCATGTCCCTCCACCGTATGTGACCACTGGTCTTACAAGTATCTTTTACAGTACAAACTTGGTAGAACGGCTAACAAGTTTGGTTTTTATTAGCTTAGAGATGGAGAGATAGGCTCTATTTCCTGCAGTAATTCTTCTTCCAAACTCCACTTCCTCATTCAGCCCATCGTTGATTCCAGACCCATGATACGAAAAAATGTTAACCACCTCAAAACTGTAAGAGCCTATTTCACAGTGAGTCTTCATCTCCAGTACCATAATCTTGGCCATCCCTGCATTGATATGAATTAATCCATCACTTCAAAGGCGTTTATGGTGCTCTGAATAGGCTACTACGTCATCTGCATAGGCTAGGACCTGGGTCATTCTTGTGAAAATTGTTTCCTCCATGCTTAATTCTCCTCTATTGATGATTGCTTGTAGAAACGATATTGAAGAGAAGAGGAGCTATTGGGCCACCCTGTTTTAGGCCACTTATCACCTCAAAAGGCTCTGACAGTCCGCAACATTCAACTTGGCAGATTGTATTCGCCATTGTCAATCTTACTAAACGGATTAGTTTACTAGGTAGCCCCAATTCATGCATGGCTGCTATGATTTTAATTCTGATAATTGTATCATAGGCTGCTCTGAAATAAATAAACAGCATCCAAGAAGTCTGCTGATACTCCTTCATCTTCTCAGTGACTTGTCTAGGGGAGAAGATTTGATCATTAGTTGACCTATTGGGCCGGAAACCACCTAGATAATGACATAGTTTTTGTTCCACATATGGAAGGAGCCTGTTGTAAAGGGATATGGAGAAAATCGTGTATGCAGTGCTAATTTCAACTAATCCCTCGATAGTTGCTGCATATCGTCGACTCCCCCTTCTTCTTGTACACGGGCTCTACTAGGGCCTCACTCCGCTCCTTGGGTATGCTCTCTTCTTCCCATACCTGAGCTATTAGTTCCTAAGATTCCCTGGTGAATTCTTGTTGCCCTGCTTTAAAGAATTCTGCAGGAAGTCCATCATTATCTGTAGATTTGTTATTTTTGAGCAAAGCCAAAATGTCTTCGATGTCCTCTAAATCGGGTGGAATGATTTCCAAATCACCATGAGTATCCCGCGGTAATTGTG
Organism: Troilus luridus; assembly: GCA_964056705.1. Taxonomy (NCBI): domain Eukaryota; kingdom Metazoa; phylum Arthropoda; class Insecta; order Hemiptera; family Pentatomidae; genus Troilus; species Troilus luridus. The sequence continues at coordinate 94,113,933 of OZ057412.1, read as the reverse complement.
CATGATTATTATAGCAGTTTTCTGACCTCCTGGGGTTCAACAGACTCTCAAATTTGTCGTCACCACTCTTATACCTCTTCTTCCAGAATTAGCATTCTTCCATGGTGATCTTTGATTAGATTGCCCCTTCAGGTGGGTCCATTTTAACCATTTTGTAAAATTTTCGGGATTCGTGTTTACTCCTTGAGTTTTCAATTTCCTCAATTTGTTTTCGTAACGCTTCCCTCTTCTTGCTTCTTACCAACCTCTTCGCCTGCATTCTGGCATCCTTATAATCCTTGTGGCTAAGGCGTGTTATTCTCAACATTTTTCATTCCGTTTTCGGATGGCCTCCTCGCATTCTTCATCGAATCAATAGTTGTCGGCATGTCTTCTCTTTTCTCCGCACACTTCTTTTTCAGATTGGGTTAGTTAATCCTAGCTTGATCCGCTTCCACTTGTTTTCAATTGTTTCTATTCCTTCTTCAACCGATTCGCACATTATTACTTCGCGAAACTTCTCAGAAAGCCTATTCACCCTTGCTTCCGTCTTAAAGCATTCTATGTTTAATTTTTCATATCGGGGCAATTGTTTCTTTGCAGTACACTTTATTCTTTCTTGCATCCTTATCATTACTAAGTAATGATCTGAGCTAATAACATATCCCCTATATAACGTCATTTAGAAAGCTGGAGTTTTTGGTGGACACCAACATGTGATCAATTTGGCATGCTGAAATGCCATCCGGAGGATGCCATGTTTCCGTTTGCATATTTTTATAGGGGAAACATAGTGCTCATTACTGCCATGGATTCAAAAGTTTACCATTCTGTGTCCATTGTCATTAGTTTTGTTATGTAAGCTATGGTAGGTCTCCTATGGTAGGTCGTAGCTCCTTTTCCTTCCCACGTTGGGCATTAAAAGTCTCCCAATATGATTTTCATGTCATAGCAGGGACAACTAGAGTATGCATCTTCCAATAGTTCGTAGAAGTTGTCTTTCTCCTCTTCATCCTTTTCTTCTGTAGGAGCGTGCACACAACTCAGACTAATGTTCCTGAAATGACCCCTAATGCGTAGTTTGCATAATCTTTCATTGGTTGGTTGGAAGTCAAGGATGGCGGATTTAATTCAGTTTGAGACCATAAATGCTACTCCAAAATTATGTCTATCTTCGCCTCTACTGTACAGCGTTATAAAATCCTTTCCCCTAATATCACCTTTGCCGGTCCATCTCATCTCTTGTATGGCCGAGGTGTCTTGGCTACTCTTCTGTAACACATCAGTAAGCTCCTTGAGATCTTCAGCTCGGTATAAGGTTCATACATTCCATGTTCCAAATTTTGTCTGTCCGTTTCCGAAATCCGCGTCGTCGCCGAGAAACAGTCGCATATCGGAGGCTTTGTTGAGTATTCTTAACAAGGTGTTTTTTTAACGATTCATTGGGAGTCAGCCCATCAATCAACCCACCTCCTTTATCCAGACTTGGGACTGGCAGTGGTCCTAGTATAACTATTTCCACTGGCGGAATTAGGCCCTGAATATGTCCATACTAATAATTAATGAGGGTGGTTTGAACTCATCTACCAGGTGTCTTCGGAGATCAGGGATCATTGCGAGGAGTAAGATTGACAAGAAACCGTTATTGTTATTAACTGTACCAGTACTTATTAACATGAACGTATAAAGAACCTTAGCACATGAATGGTTTCTAATTTCGAATCCATCATGACTATACAGGTTCTAAGCCAACGGTTGTATAAGAAATTAATCCTCTTATAATGGAGGTATAATTTATCTGGGTAAGGCGGTCTCGAATCCATCACCATTTGATGACAAATATTAGCCAATATCCTTACGAACTGAGACACCTGACTCCCTACATTATGATTCAATATTGATTAGCATAGACTTAAAAATATTGTTTGGGGATGTCTTTCTAACATCTTGATATTGGATTACTTATATTTTTTTAATTTGTTACAGTTACAGTTGTATGTGGCCAACGTGTGATAGATATATATCTTCCATGAGTAGTATGATTAAACTTTTGGATTGATAGTTGTAAATAGATTATCAGCATGCTTTTATTTTAGTAATTTGTTGACCTTAATATTGTAACAATTTCATAAAACATGCATTTGAAATTATGATCGCATGAGGCATGGGGTTGTTCTATGATATTAATTTTCTTTTTTATAATTTAATATTTATATTTTTCGTATTCCCTTTTCAGTGAGTATCTATCGTAGCATGTTCAGTCTGCAATTGGATACAAGCATGTAGTTATTTAAAAAAAAATATGAATCTCATCTTATGGTTCTTCCTTCCAGGTTTTAACCAAGGACAGTGTGACAGTTTCAGTAGACGCTGTTGTTTACTACAGAGTCTCCAACGCGACTGTCTCAGTAGCCAACGTCGCCAACGCTCACCACTCGACTAGACTCCTCGCTCAAACCACGCTACGGAATGTCCTCGGAACTAGACCGCTCCATGAGATACTCTCCGACAGGGAAGCCATCTCTAACACAATGCAGGTAGGAAATTCATAGTATTCATTACCGTTGTTATAATGGGATCATTATAATTACTAGAGCAGTGGTTCGCGTGAAGTGAAGTCAGAAGGACGCGAGACCAGTAGAAAATATAAAAAGTGTCACTTTTCTTTTATCTTTATAGTTCTATCCACACCTGTCAAATACAAAAAATTTACAGTCAGTAGATTGATTGACAGTAAAATAAAATGCAATGGCATGAAAGGAATGAAGAAGAACAGTACCCTGCGGTACCTTTCCTCTGGCTTGATTTAATTACCTATGATAAAAAATCCCTTATCCACGTTCTTTTTAATCTCCTTCTAGTGCTCTCAGACATGAGAGTCGTTGTCATTTATTTTATTAATGGGTTTGAATGTCCGTGTAGTTTTTCTTGAAAGCGTTTGTAGTATGTCCATATGTATTCGTCGACCGTTGGTATTTTTAAGTAAGTATGCAGAGTTTTGTTATCGACATGCCAAGGTCCATTTGTGACAATTCGTAGTACTTTTGATTGGAAAGTTTGTAGTATTTTTCTGTGAATCTGTTTAGTGATGCAATAAATTTGTAATACGTATATCCAAACTGGTTTTAGTAAGTCTATGTGTTTAATTTTTGTCTTGTTTCTAATTTGGAGTTTTTTCTAATTACAGAGTACATTAGGTTCAGTTTAACATTTAGTGATTGGCGTTTTTTTTCTTAATTTGAGGACCCCATGCCATTCTTCTATCAAATGTTAGTCCAATCAAAAGTACTGTACTTTGTCTGCGCATGTTTCACATCTAAGAATAAAAGTGATATTTGGGGATTTTTCATGGTTCCATCTAATTTATATATTTGGCACCACTCATTCAAATTTTCAAATTTTCATTCAAAGTTATGTTGTAAGTTTTGTGACGCTTAAGCGTCACTTAATTTTAGTTGTTTTTTTTTTCTTACAGGTAATGAAATTTAAACTTATATTGTTGCATATTGAGACAGTAAAACTAAATATTTTGTTTTCAATGCAATACTTTTGTTGTTTTTTTTTATACGCCCATACAATTCATTGTGAAAGAGGGGCGTGGGAGGCTTTAATTTGAACATGGGGGAGGACTGAGTACTCTAATGGTTGAGAATCACAGTACAACTTTATTAATATTCCGCTAAAAAAAAAATTGTTGATCATCCGTGAGTATATTCTCGGATGATAATTTTTTTAAATCAGCATATTTAACTGTTTTGATAAATGTTTGGATTCCCTCATGGAATATGTTTACCAAGCCCACATGAAATTGGCTAACCATTTTCCATGATCTGACTGCCCATACATCCTCTAAATGTTTTATCCGCTACTGACCAAACCATTTCCTTAACAGATGAGTGGATGGCCATAACCTAAAATCCGTTATACCTCAGGTACAACGGATAGTAACCGAATATTCAACTGACTGTTAGTACTACAATAAACAAATACAGGAAATGACAAACTTTTCTGAAAGAGCAACTGTTTAAGAAAAAAATCCTTGTAAAAGTGTTTCGAAAGAGTTTAAATAATTCCTAACTTCACTCCTATTGGTTCGCTAGTTAAATAGGTTCATAACTGAAATTATATTTAAGAAATTATTGTAGTAATAAAATATTAATTTGAGAAATTTTTACAAATGCCGTTTGACACAGATTTTATGTGTAGATTTATTTTCTAAGCCTTAATTTTTAGGATTTACATATAAGCATGAACGGAGAAACTTCCAATTTTACTCCTAGTGAGCTTTATTTCTACAGTTTGTTTTTTGTTTATTTATCGCCACTTTTATGCTGTTAAGGCTAATCGGAAGATACTTCACTGGGTGTCCTAAATTTAATTAAACCTAAAGTGTAATTACAATCAAGAATTTTTTACTTCCTTCAAAAAATCCTAAGGCCCCCAGCCGGGCTACTAACCCGCGATCTTGGGCATTGAAGGTTGTTAAGCAAACCACTACACCTAATCAGCCTTCTTTTCGTATTCTTTCGTTATATGTCTGTCAGGTATTTCTGTGTCAGTAAGGTTTGGCGTCCACGAATGGAATGCACAGATTTTTCTGCAATGATTTATTAGTAAGTAACACTAAAAAATCAATAAGTAATGTAAAGGAAAAAAATCGACTGAAATATATGAATCATTTGCAATTGGGTTTTTTTTTAGAGTCCCGCACCTGTGTTGCGGATTCCCATTATTTTTGCTATGTTTGGGTTCATTAAATATATTTTAAATAATTATATTCATTTAGGGATGAGAGAGTAATTATTTAAGATAATCACTCAAATTATTATCTCTTTAAACGTCCTAACTTCATTTTAAATACGATTCTTTTCTCTATATGTGTTTACCGATTTACTAATCAGTTGACTTAATACCTTAATTAAGCCATAAATGTTGTATTCATAAATACATAGAATATCTGGGTTAAGTATGTACCAACATAATTATAATCATATACTTTATTAACACAATTTCTTATTTGGAATATCATTGACCTCGAGATAAGTCTTGCTACCTGCCTGAGTCACCTAGTTCTTATTATCGTCATTTGCTTTATATTTATTAAATTTATATTTATTTTTAAAGTAACGCCCGGTACAATACATATCAGTTTAAATATAATCTGTATAATAATTAATTTTTTTGTAAGTGATAGCTTGGTTCTTTTTTTTTAGCTGCCGTTTTAATAGATAAAATCGTAGAATAGAGAATTCGTTTTATGTCTGTCAGTAATTTCTGTATCAGTAAATTTTGGCGCCCACGGGTTGTGTGTCTTGGTTTTTCTCTAATAATTTATTAGTACCGAAAAAGAATCAATGAGTAATAGAATGTATCGTATTAAAAAAAAAATTGGGATTTTTTTCACAGGCCCACAACTCTGTTGTGAATTCCCTTATTGGTTTATATAATATAGCGTGTATAATATATTTTTTTTGCAAATGATAGTTAGGTTCTGTAGCAATCGTTTTATAAGAGAAAGTCTATGATTCAGTATTTTTTATTAAAGCAGTCTAATATGATTTTCATGTCACTTTTCGGTTCATTTAATAAGAGGAAGTGACCACCATATTAATGTAGTATATGTACTCTAGTAGGAATGGAAAACATTACGTATATTGAACTAACTACTGCCCTGAAAGGTTTCATTACATATTGTACTGCACAAGAATTTATTCTAACTAATTTAATTATTTGAAAAGTTCGGTTGTGGTTTAGTTTCTTGAGATCTGTATACTTATATGCTTGATTAGTAGCACATGCACTATTACGATTCTATATGCACGAATCACGACTTGAGAATTTTATTTTCTACGGCGGAACCAAAGTCTCGAACTCCAGAGGGTAAAGGGAAATAGTAATCACCTAATTTCTGCTAATGCTATAAATCCCATTGAGAGCTAATGAGATAGGAGTTTAGGGGAAGTTAGAACCGGATCCTCGTGTCCCGGCAATAAAAGGGACTCCGCGCCGGGTTCACTTTGAGAACTGCTAACTCGATAACATGCTGAGTGGCGTCGAGATCCTGTTTGCAGATTACGCTAAGGACATTAGTGATGGCCATTTCGGGTGGATTAGCTACAGGTGGACCCGGCCCTCAATCACCACTCTCCTCTCTGTAAAAGAAAATAATTGAAATTGCGTCCTGAGCCGCTTCACGCATGGCAAGATTTAAGGTTTAATTCAGTTTTGCTGAAAAAGTTACAGTTATAGAAAGCAATACGAATTTCAGCTTGACTCCACACTAATCATATACCAAGCATAAACAATTTAATGAAACCTATCATCATTAAGTAATTGTATAAATTGTTCAAATCACACTGCTGGCAAGATTTTTATTTACTCTGTTAGCGGCCAGAGATGGCTCATCTGAGATCTAGGACCCTCTTGGGGCTCACCCAGCCTACATAAAGTAGGTAAACAAAATAGGGGGGGGGGAATCTGGCGCTCGAGTGTAATCTAGGACAAATCACCTCCCTGCACAACCTATATCTAAGAAACAATATAGTCTCTACCATTTACGGAACCTATACCCATTCACGGGTTATAGCGGTACAAGTTATTTTTTTATTTATTATTATCGATCGTGCTTTTTTTTTTTTATTTCAGTAATTTGATCCCTAGAAATAAATGGGAAAGACATACAAGCCAACAAAACGTGAATACAATCCTCTCTAGCCCCGGTTACTGAGTGGTTAACTCGTAATTCCAGAATGTGTTAATTACACTCAGGAAACAAAATCGTGTCTCGTAGTTTTGGGCTAGTAATGGAATTAAAGTATGAGCGGTACCTCTATTTCAAGCCAAGCCCCGACTTGACTACTTGTGCACTTCCAGAATAACATGAGAATAATTTCCTTCAGAACAGTTAGCAATTTCTGGACACAATTGGGCTTAAACATAAGTTTAAGATCAGCGGTGCCGTAAATATTTAATATTGAAGTTTATTATGTCTCTGACCTATACACGACATCCCATTGAACAGCAGCTTTTGATAGAGCTTTCCTTATCCAATCCTTGTCTCTTTGGAACTTTCTTCCATTCGTCGTTCCCAGTATCCTTACAATTCCCAAAATATCAGAAATAATGTCAGAGTTTTCTGATTAAAATTTTCTAATTGAAGAATGAATGAATGATGTGATGAAAGTTAGATATTTTTAAAAACAAGTTATCTTAGTTAATATTGTTTGTATTTTTCATTTATTATTTGCTTTATTTATTCCTACTTGATTATAAATTCAAATTGACATATGTAACTATCAATTGTTTCTATCCATATAATTATTGTTATATTATTTCTATGTTATTTTTATTTCTTTTAATCGTTTTTTTTATTCTTTAAATATTGTAATTCGCAATTTCTTTCATTAATTATTTTAATTCTCATTTGTTAATTTAATACAATTACATTATACTCTAAGACATAATAGTATATATATCATGCCTTATCAATACGATTCCGCAAAAATCGGAACTTTCGGTTTAGTCGTAACGTAATTTTTTTAAATAGATGGGTGAAAGAAGCGTTTTAATTCTACTCTTCACAGATTTATAGTTTTAAAATACTTCTTTTTTTCTTTTACCTTGAAATTTGGATGTAAGTAAATATTTCTTTTTCTTTCTTATAATTATTGTTAACTAGTTTTGTTTATGATTTGTTTTTAATTTTTTATAAGGAGTAAACTAATAAATTATTCCCATTTAAATAGTTAATTAAATTTAATTATAATTAGTAAATAGTTCATTTAGCTATGTACTTTTAATTAAATATAAATTATAAACTTATCCATTCATTTAATACATTTTAATTTGGGCTACATTTTACATTTTAATTCATTCTATTTCACTCTGAAACACTTAAGCTCATATTTCATCGTATATATTATTATTCTGAAGGGACCTATCCCAGAATAAATAAATAAATTATAATTATTATCAAAACAGTGCTGAGTATAGAGATTTCTAAATAACCGAAAAAACATTTACGCATTATCCGTCTGAATCAAATGGAAACAAAATCAGGGTTAAAAGTGGGTAAAGTTTGTTATTTTCTAGCTGCTTTCAGAATTATTTCATTCGCGCTTAACTTTCAGAAAACGTAAAATAGAATTTAAATCGTTCAGATTATTTCTGTATAGGGGCTACAATCATTAAAGATATAATAATATTACTCATTATACAGAATTACTGGATTTTATATAACAGTCCATTTACGTATAAGAATGGAAATATGAGGTAAAATGATATTTACAATGTTTTTCCATTAGTGAAAATTTTCACCAGACACGCTTTAGCCGCCTCTGGGGCTTCTACCGACTGAAAACATCCAATTCTAAGCTTCTTACTGTTCTCCTGCAAAACAACCAATGTATAAGTACATTCTTAGTCGTGACCCTTTTCCGAAAATGGCCTGTGTTGTCAACATATTTTTATTTCCCCGTTGTGATATTAAACCATCCTCAATGTAGTCCATGTGGAAAAATTAATTTATATATTTTCAAAGGACTATATTAACGCGGACTGTATATGAATTCATTCACATTTTCATAAAGAAGTTTATTTATTATAAATGAAATGAAGAGCGTTAAAAAATTATAAGCACTATCTTCTTTTAAATAAAAAAGGGGAATGGTTCAGCCCAGTGATAGAGTGCTGAATTGCTGTGGCGTAGGTCCCGGGTTTAAATCCGGCCGTGGAAAATAATGTATTTAATCTTGACGGAGCATGGATCCTTTGGAATTTCGAGACACCTAGGGCTCGCCAAGCCTCTATAAATTGGGTTCTGTTTATTGGAGGAAAGACCTTGCTGTCAAACGTGATCTTGGACAATTCAAAAGAGCACGTAGTTTGTCCTAAACAGTATTGACTCAACCAGGGACTGAACCCAAGACCCTTCAAAGATTTTTTTTATTATTATACAAAAAAATATATACCCCAGAGGTAAAAGAAACCACGTCACATTTTATTTGTTCAGGAGAGCCCAATTTCCTTTAATTTTGAAATATTTTTATTCGTTACTTATAGAACCTGGTTAAAGATGATTGTTCAGATTGTAATTGCGATTAATAGGTAATTGGAAGTATTGATCATATTATTTGTTAATGACATTCACCTAAAATATTACTTATTTTGTGGATGTTGTGAAACATTTTCCGACACGTAATAAATTAGGGATGGGTAAGGTTGTGTCAATCTGATACTAAAAAGTAGTTGATACATGTATCAGATACAGTCGAAATGTACCTGATACTTTTGTATCAATTGGTAAAATTGTCAGATAAGGTCAGATTGATACAACCTTACCCATCCCTTTCCCCTGATTTGATTACCGGCGAAAGGCGAATTGCGGAGCGTCTCTCCTCAGTATTAATAAATAAATAAGTAAAAATAATAGTGAACAAGTTTTTACTTATCATCAATATAATCAGTAATAAATCACTTATCAAATATGTAGAAACGAAAATAAACTATGAAATTAGTTAACAATGAAGGGTGGTTGAAATAACATTTTCCGAGATCGCCTCCTAATATATGATTTTTCACGAGCAACTTTCGCCAAATTAAACATCGACCTATATCCGGGCAAATATGGGTTCATTAATGGATATATCTATACCATAAAGTAAAGCCAATTGACATAAATGATTGAAATCGGGCTCAAAAAAAAACAAACAGCTACAGCGTTTTAAAGTGTATAGCGTGCGGTGGCGGACAGACAAATTTTGTATTACAACCCAAATTCTACGTGTCTTGGAACGTGAATAGCAAACGTTTGAGGTAGAGTTAACATCTATTTTTTATTGTTCAATTCCATAGCTTTCAAAAAATAATTAACCAATAAAAAGCATGATTTTAATCATTTGATGCCTTGTGCTGGTTACTATTTCGGCGAATAACTCTTTTTTCCTTTAAAAATGATAACAAAGACTTATGCCCCAAGAAAGGCTTCTGTGTAGCGTATTAGAAGAGTAAGAGTCGGGATATCTATATTCAATTACAAAAGTATCATATACAGAAAAGTATCAGTATCACTTGTATCAGATTCAGGAAAATCCAGTATCTACCCATCCCTATAATAAATTCATGCAAGTCGTGCAGGATGGTTTAACACAGCGCCGTGTAGGTGTTATAATATAGAATAACTTGGAAAAGTCACTTAGGCCTGGTGGTTTTTAGTAAATTAATTATCAAGCTCTCCTCAACCCTTCACTCCCTTCTTCTTTATAATGTTAATCTTTTGGATAATTAATTATTGTTATTCATGTACTTCCATTTCATTCCTGATATGCTTAAGTATTAAATTAAATATATGACATTAAACATACTGAAACGTTTACCGAAAATTAAATATTTTAAATAAATTCCCCTAGATGAATTTATTTCAATGTTAAAGACGACAGCCAAAAACGTGTTTTCTGAAAAAAATCTGCTAGGTGGACAAGGAATGCCTCCTTAGCTAGTGTTAAAAAAAGGAAAGAACTATTTAAATATGAAACGGAGAAACTTTTAATATCGTCATTTACAACATGTCTCTATTCCAGCCAGGATTGGACGTTACTTTTATAAAAGTTTTATAACTAAGGAAGATAAAAAAAAAAACAGTTGCTCTAAAAGAGTATAAATAATTAATGAAGATCAATTTTAATCTCAGCAAAGCATAATGCTAATTTTTATAAAAATGGCATTGATAAGAATAAAGCAATTGACAAAAAAACTCATTAATTTTCAGTGAAATTGACTGTTGTTTCTTGTAATTAACAGCAATTAGATAAAAATTATTGAGGGAAAGATAATTTATTTCAATTTTTAAGTGAATAAATCATGGCGGAATCTGTGGGTCTTCGCTTCGAGTTGAGTCACAAGTTTTAACTTTTCATTCGTTTTCCTCTTAATATTTTCCAAAAATACAAGTTATCACGAGCTTTAGTATGGAAAAGATAACGTAACTGTAGGAATGTATATACTTTGGTGATCGTTTCATCATGAAATGAACGTATCAATAAACATACATCATCCATACTTCGAAATGTTAGTTGAAACTTTTATTTCTTGGTGAAATGATTACGGAAATCTATTCATAACACATAATTACATCCTCTTTTCCATATTAAAGCTCAAAATAATTTTATTTCTGTAAAATATTAAAAATTAAACGAATCAACGGTAAAACGTTGTTGTAGCTCAACTCGAAGCGACAAACTGCGTAACAGATACCAGAAATATTATCAAATTGCTGAAGGACTTGTCTACCGGCGAATTTAGGAGGTTACAGAACGCATAACTGCGTAGCATGCTCACAATAACTATAATTGAAGTTGTGATTTGTTATACTTTTGGGATTAGTTGGATTTATTCATTATAATACCAAAATTGGGCACCTCTTGGTATTATAATAAATAAATTCTTGGTATCCTTTCCGCAGATTGTCGCTTCTAGTTGAGTTACAACAAGTTTTAACTGTTTATTTGTTTTATTTTTAATAAATTCCAAATTACAAGTTATCGTGAGCTACAATCTCTTCTCCATACCATATGCTAATGTGGAAAAGAGATTGCAGTTATGGGAAATGAGTAGATTACGGTAATCATTTTATCAAGAAAGTTTCAACATTTCAAAGTATCGATGAAATATGTTTGTTGAAACGTTAATTTGTAGATGACATGATTACCGAACTATACCCATTTTCCGTAATTACGTTCCCTTTTCGATACTGAAGTTCATGATAACATGTATTTTGGAAAACATTAAAAAAGGAACTATTAAATAGTTTAAACTTATTGTGACCCAGTTAGAAGCGACAACCACCAGAATGATTACCAAATTCTTATATCATCATAACATTTTTTTGAAGTAGATATCGCTGAATCTGGTTATAGAAAATCCCGATTCATGCCCTCGCTTGGAAATTCCAATTCAATCTCGAAGGTTCTTGAGTAACGAGTCGACAAGCCTTTGCGGTTTCTTGATCGGCTGCTTTCATCGAGTGCTATTTTTCGATATTTATTTACAGAAAAACCGCCTGATCCCACTTATACTCTTGCAGTAAGATTTTTTGTGGGGGAGTTGGTCATCAGAATTTCAATTTATTTCAGCTTTGTGCTACATTATACTGAAACATTTCGAGTGTAAATAAATGCATAAATATTCTCCAAGGTCATAATATAATTCTTTAAATTTTAGCTGCTTGAATAGTTATTTAAAATTGTCTAAAGTCCAATTCTAGTTTTAAGATTTTATATTGGGCGTATATATAAAAAATAAAACAAAATATTTGGGTAATAAAAATAAACAAACAAAGTCAATCTGAAATAACGAAAAATAATATTATACAAAAAAAATTAAAAAATGTCTTTTTTTATAAGGTGTCCTGTGACGTCACTACTGAAGATGCAGTCCGTGGTTAGTGACAGTAGTCTCACTGTACACGACAACTCTAACCTCTTTGGAGCTGGTTTTCCTTAGTAACTCGAAAGATACCCTAAAGTTTGACATACGATTATTAGAACATTTGACTTACCCTGTAATGTTTAGTCATTACACTCTCTGTTAAAGAATGTCACTGACACACGTCACTGATCACTCGCGTCACTGACAAACATTAAAAAAACCTGTAACATTGCGTGTAACCTGAACGGTCTGGGGTTCAGTAGATGATTGATACTGTACTGTTTCTTGGACAACGGTTGTGCAGGGAGGTGAATTGTAGTAGATTCCGCTCATCCACCAGATTTCCCCCCCTTATTTTAAGTACCCACTTTTAGAGGTTGGGTTAGCCCCAGGATGGTCCTTGATCTTATTGAGGCGATCTCTGCCAAAAAAAGTCTCTGCCAGCGGGATGCGACCTCAGGACCTTCTGCATGACAAATCAGTCCTCTACCACTGAGTCACTCCGCTCCCTAACTGGCAAATATTAATTAACGTAATTGATGAGAATCTATCAACCAAATGTGCAGCGATTGGTGTAGAGATACTGGTAATACATCGATCAAATAAGTCCATATTTAGATTTAGTTCGATCGATGAGTCGAAGTCGCAACACAAGTATTTAACAATATGATTTTTAGTGAGAGGATTTAACAGTGAGCTTGAAGGTTAAATGTTAGTTAAACAAGATATTAGTATTTAAATTATTTTTAGAGCAAATATTTATAACTTCTATTATCAAATATTTATAACTTCTATTATTAAATAGGTTTATAAACTGTTGAGAATTTTACTATTTGATTAAAACATGCTTCAAGCATTCCTCTTCTCGGGTTTAGGCTAAAGATTCCTTTATATTATAACTAATTCATAGCCTCTTAGGCCTGAAGAGAAAAATATGTCTGTTTTCCTTCCAGGCTTCTAACTGATGAAGCTCTTGTTCTTGGCTTAATGAGATAACTTCCATGCTGTTTCGGTTCGTCTTTTGGTCCTCTACAGTAACAGTTAATGTCTGGTTAATAAGTTACACTTCTTTAGCCCTAGGAACTTGCTTATTCCATTTCAGATGGCTTGACTTTAAAGTAATTTACTTGAGAGTATAAGTCTTCCTATTTGCTTCTCACATCCCTGCTTCAGAACGAGTATAACCATTTTAGTTTCAATGACGTTCTATTTTATTAGGAACATTATGAAATCTATCTATGTATATAGAGTAATAAATGCATAATAATATATTTTACGTTGTCATTGATGAAGATATAAACAACATCCTTCATTAAAATTGGGATGTTTTTAAAAAAAAACACAAGAGATAAGCAGTGGGTTCATATGGGATGTTGGATTATTTTTATTATACTAGAATCTGTTTTAAATGTAGTTCATTTATCAGTAACAAGAATATGTTGTACGACGTTATGAAATTAGGGCCTTTTCACAATATCTTTCACTGCAAAACTTTGCCAAACAAAGCTAATCTAAGGAGCATATATTGATAATTGATCCAATAACTGTTTTAGTATATGCTAAAAATTAAATTTACAATTTTTTACAATGAAAATATATGGATCAGAAGGTAAAATGAAGATTTGTATAAAAACATAGAAAACACGTAAAGAAAATAGAAGTCACAAATACAATAAGGAAGAGACTGTTAAAACTATTTTGGGATTTAAAAAGAATGGAGGAAAGACAGATAACAAAGAATTTTTATAATAACGTCAATCAACTGAAGAAAAATGGAGGATGGATAGAAGCAGTGAAGGAAGATGCCAACAAAATATTTATTACAAATTATAGGTGTTACAGAAGAAATAATATGTGACAAGAACCGCTTCAGGCTACTGATAGAAAACGCAATCTATAATGAGGACAAGCCAAAGCCTCGACAAAAGAGAGTGTGGACAGATGATCAGAGACGAACGGTTGGAGAGAGAAGGAAGAAGTACTGGGAAGAAAAAAAGAAAAAGAAACACTGGACGTCTTAATTTTTAAGCGGTCCTTTATATGGCTAAATTCACAACTAAAATATATATAGTATTTAATCCTAACGGTAAGACATAAAGATAGACCAATTCTATAGGTAGAGGACTAACATCTCAATAAAGGCAGTCTATTCTCAGCTCTTGAGTCCACTATTTCGCTCCCTTTTTTCCTTCTGTTTTTCGTTAGGAGTTGAGTGAACGAACAAAAGTTATTTACATATTTACATTCAATCCATGCTATTTTCGGAATAATCTTTCCATTTTTCAAATGGAATGGTAATTGCGATTATAACAGAACTAAGAACCAATTTGTTATTTTTCCTATAATAAATTATAAGTTTAACTTAATCGTTTTGATGGGCTATTCTAATATTTATCCAATACCTTTCGCTTTATCTAGTTATTTTATGGATGTATGTTGATTATGAGTCCAGTCTTCTGGCGGTTTAGGTAAATTCTAATCTCAGTAGAGTCTGACAAGCAACAAAACTAATCTCCCCTAATTAATTAACTCCACAAGGTGCAACGGACCAGGCCAGAGGTCCTTGCTCCTGGCATTATCTTTACTGGGTGCTTGCCCTTTCCTTATCTTTGGAACAAGTCACCGTAACAGGACCCGTAGCTAGTCAAAGATAGCAGAGGAATCCTCCGTTATGTATTTCTCGAGTTCACTACCAACTAATCAACTTCTATAAATCATATAAAGTCTAGAAATTAGTGAGGAAGAATGACTATTTTAGCATTACTAGTGGTTAGCATAACAACCTAATAAGCCCAAGGGACGTTAAGCGGGGGTCCCGAGCCTGTACGATGACAGGTACTCGTTAAAAATCCCTATCCTAATTAAACCTGGAAAGGCAAAGTTACAGCTCCCACTGTGGCATTGTCCGATTAGCCGTAGCTGCATTTTAAGTGACGTTAAATAAACAAACGAACTATTTTATTAGAATTATTTATAGCATCATGCAATGTTTAAACAAAACCTTATCATAATTCAGTTGGATTTCGCAAAATAAAATGACAATCTGTTCTCCAAGAAGATCCAATAAGTGAAAAGACTAATCGCAATACTTGTTGAAAAGACTATATTGTTTATGCCACGAATGGTTCTATGGAATATAGAAACCCTTCAAGGATCTATCACCCCTAACCAACTTCCTGGGGCTTTTCCCATCTGTATACAGTGGGTAATCTTAATTGGGGAAAATCCTTGCAGTTGAATCTCATATTAGATAAGTCATCCACAAGCACAATCTTTGTTCTCAAAGCAGTACAATCTCTACTACAAACTTCACCCGAGACTCTGCATAGGTTTTTGAAGTAAAATCCTTGGAGGGTTTCTACATTCCATAGGATTCCTTCGTGAAAAGGACTGTAAAAAAAAAAATATTCAGTCATGAGGACAGCCGACATAAGTGAAAACTTAAAACTTAGGAATAACCGTTCTTTTTTGAATTTCTAAATCAATTATAGCAAATGAGTCTGATTTTTGCATGGTGGTACTCCGAACAATAATTGTATACATTTTCAAGTGATTTATTTATTAATCAAAACATTTGATTGGCTGTCATATCAATGGGATTCTAACCTTTAAACTAAAATTGACTAAAACGAATTGTATAACTCATGCACACACAGGCTGCTACGTGTTGGCAGTTTCGAGCAATATGCCACGAACATGTCGGTGCATAAGTTTTCACCTACCAAAAGTCGCTAAATGCGCCTAAAGAAGGGGAAAATATTTCGTCTTTAATATGGAATCTACATAATGCATAATACAGACTATACTGCAAACTTTATTGAATAGGTACTCACCTCGAGCAGTATATGTGTTCTTACTGTTCAATGGACGCCCTTCTAACAATTGCCCTATATTTTCATTATTTATACAGATATAAGTAATATAGATTATCACATTTTAATCCTGCCGAACTCCATTCCATAGTTCACACCTCATGCTTCAAATCAATTGTAGGTAGGTAGTTCAAATTCAGAGAGGAAGGAACTCACGCTACCAATCGTTCTCACCCAATCAGAATACACCAGACCTCTTAAAATGGAAATTTCAAAGAGATGGCAAAGCATACGAAAGGAAATCCACTCCAGTAAATTAAAAGCTATAAAACAGCTGTAAAGCAGTACATTCCCTCGTAGGAGTCGTATGGAGGCAGTTGCCTTGACCCGCTTCAGAATAGGGCATACTAGGCCCACACACTCAACTCTTATTATAAAACTGGCGCCTCGTTCTTGCCAATACTGAAACGCCATTCGTACCATTAAAAACATCGTTGATGGATGTAATCTCTATATCTTTCCGATAAATTTGAACTGATGCCAAATTTAACTTGGACTATTAGTGGCAACGAAGCTTTAATTGCATTGCTATTCGCATTTTTTTTAAAATTATCTATTCTATGAAATTAACGTATACAGGGTGTTTCAGGGTTACGTAGCCAAGTATAATCGAAACATATACAATTTTTAATATGGATTTAATTAAATATGAAATAAGAATATTCTATTGATTCTCCTGGTTGTGACTAATGTATATGGGGATTAGCCAAATAAAAAATATATAAATTCATCCACTGAAAGTCAAAATAATCATTATTTAATTACTAATCCTATTTCTATTACATTATAGGCGCTTTGACATTTATTTAGAACTTTCCAATAATATGTTCAAATAATGTTTATTAGTTTCATTAATTTTCTTGTTTTATTAGGTCGGCTGAAAAGTTTGTAGGCTGACAATTAATTGGCTGAATCAATATAATTTTTAGTTGGAATAAACCTTCAAAGGATAGGCGTGTAAATTTGATAGATGTCCGACAACTGGCTCATCAGATAACATTGTGAGTGAAGCAGTATTTGTTAATGTAAAAAAAAAAAAATAATTTCGTATACTAATGAAGCCCGTGAAGTGTTGAGGCCCATTTTTTGAGCTAATAAATGTTACTCGGAGTCTGCACCAGAAAAATCAACCGTGCAAATAAACGTATTTCCGTAAATTTAAACTGGGCGAAATGAGAACCGAAGACGACACACGAAGTGGACGCCCGAAAGAGGCTGTAACAAAACTATAAAAAATTCTTTACAAAATAATTATGAATTACCGTAAATTTAAGTTGATGGGGATAGCTGAATCTCTGAAAATATCAAAAGAGCGATTTAAACGTATCATGCATGTATATTTTGACATGCTAAAGCTGTGTGCAAAGTGGCTACCTTACGAGTTCACAAGCGATCAAAAGTTTCAATTAATCCTTTTTCCTGTCGATATGTGAGAATGGATTCATCACTACACTCCAGAGTCATATCGACAGTCAGCCGAATTTACTACACGCGATAAACCGAATCTAATACGTGGAAAGACGCAATGGTCGGCTAGCAAGGTTATACCATCAGCATTCTGGGATGTGCGAGGTATAATATTCATTGATTAGCTTGAAAAGGGCCAGTACATCAATAGCGATTATTACAAATAAGCCAGAGGCCTGGTACCAAAAAAGGGCGTTAGGTCGCAATAAACTGAAGAGAGCTGCATTTTTGATATGTTGTAAGGGCTTGTCGGAGTAGTTGATATCCTAGTTTGCTACTGAAAAAACAGATGGGAAATCTGTTGGTGGCCGAAAAAACCTCGACATTTTCGGAGTTAATTCAGTTGTTGGCCTATATCTCCTAATCGGTGAGTTTTTGATAAAAAAAACATGAGTGGCCATTTTTAATCTAGATAAAATTTCCTACAGTTTGAATCCAACTGCGGCTCTGTATCTTCAACAGATTCTTAGTCACGTCCCTTTGTAAGTTGGTAATTTTTTCCAAAAAGTACAAATTTTAAGTTTTGGCCCACTTTCATGAGGATCACCGGCCGAAGGAGTGATCCTATAATGAAAGTCAATGTGAATGAAGCTGTAGTAAATTTAATTAAAGCACCGACCGGGGCCTGTAGGTCTAATAGGTTCTGAGTTACGCCCCATGGTCATTTTTTTCCAAATACTCCAAGTATAGGCCAGCAGCCAGGTGATTGAGGGTCGCAAAAAGTCGAAGAGAGATGTATTTTTGATATGTTGTAAGATCATGTCTGAGTAGGGTAAATCCAGGTTTCCAAACGAAAAAACGGATGGAAAAAATATTGGTGGCCGAAAAATCTCGGGGAGACTGCGTGGCTCCCCCCTCCCCTGCATAGTAGTGCCTACTAGTACTACCATAATTTTTTGTAAAGGTAATTTACAAGTCAATATTTATGCTTTACAAGAAACAAGCTCTTTTAGATCGATTCGTGGCGTACAAGGTCATTTTCTTAAAACACTCACTTTCCTCGATTTTCCTTTTTTTTAATTAACAAGAGAAGTATAACAACTACAGGCCTCGTTATGTGCCTAAATTAAAGCTAATTAAATTTACAAGACTTCCTTTTTACTCGACTTTCATCATAATATCACTCCTTCGGCCGGTGATCCTACCGAAACTCGGCCAAAACTTAAAATTTGTACTTTTTGGAAAAAATTACCAACTTTCAAGATTTGAAGATACAGAGCCGCAGTTGGATTCAAACTGTAGCAAATTATCAAAACCGCACCGATTAGGAGATAAAGGCCAAAAACTGAATTAACTCCGAAAATTTCGAGATTTTTTGAGCACCAAAAGTTTTCCCATCCGTTTTTTCGGTTACAAACTTGGATTTACACTACTCAGGAATTCATTTACAACAAATCAAAAATGCAGCTCTCTTAAATTTATTGTGACCATTAAACACCTGTCCGCTGGCTTAATAGCGTGTTTGGGGTGTTTGATGGATTAAGTCGCAAAAAAACTTCCCCATTTGAAGAAGATAAATTCCTGTCTCATCAAGACAATCCATCGTGTCACTAGTCAAAGAAAACGATGGTAAAATTGCATGAGTTAGGCAATGAGTTGCCTCTCCTTCCACCATGTTTTCAAAATCTGGTCCCTAGAGACTTTTTCCTGTTTGTAGATCGCAAAAGATTCTTTACTGGAAAGAAATTTAGCACTAATGAAAAAGTAATCGCTGAGAGTGAGGTCTACTTTGAGGCTGAAGAGAAATGGTGCTATAAAATTATATCGAAAAATTTCATGAACGCTATAATCATTGGAAAGCTCTCGAAGACATCTGTGTTGATTAATAAAATATGATTTTGCCAGAAAAACATGTTTCACTATGTTAATATACGGCTCTGCATAGACTATCAATCTTAAAACATTTTTAAACATAAAAGTTCTTCAAACTAACTAACCAAATCAATAGGTTTTATCTCCTACCCACTTTCAAGCTAAAAATTCTCACGATAAATCATAGATAGTACATAGTTCTTTCTTTAAGTACACAAAAATTTGTCGTACATAGTTTTTCCTTCCTTTCTAATTCCTTATATAAAAATATAGGAAGTTATGATATTTTGCTTTAAAAAAATCAATATATCAACATTTCATAAAAAATATTATCGTAATACTTGTTGAAAAGACTATACTGTTTAAGCCACGAATGGTCCTATGGAATGTAGAAACCCTCCAAGGATTTTACTTCAAAAACCTATGTATAGTCTCGGGTGAAGTATCTGGTAGAGATTGTACTGCTTTGAGAACAAAGATTGTGCTTGTGGATGATTTATCCAATATCAGATTCAACTGCAAGGTTTTCCCCAATTCAGATTACCCACTGTATACAGATGGGATAAGCCCCAAGAAGTTGGATAGGGGCGATACATCCTTGGAGGGTTTCTACATTCCATAGGACCATTCGTGGTTTAAACAATATAGTCTTTTCAACAAGTATTACGATTAAATTTTTTATGAAATGTCGATATAATGATTTTTTTTAAAGCAAAATATCATCATTTCCTATATTTTTATATAAGGATTTCTCCTCTACTTCGAAACTAGATATAAAATTTTGAGCACTAAAAAAAGAAGATCAAAATCGAAAAGTTCGACAAATAAGGAACCAATTAAACTCTTAGGTTTAGTCCTCTTAATCGTTGGTTTCAATATTCATAAATTTAATGACTTATGATCTACTTTTATAAATTACTTTAAAAATATGAAAGACTTTTTCCTTGCCTTTTTACCGATACTGCGGGCGATGCTGCAAGCAATATCATGATCGATTGCCAGGTGCGGGTTTTTATAAAAATTGTTATCGTTTCATTCCTGGTGTTCAGGTCAACCCTCCACAATTCTACACTATCAGACTTCCTGAACAATTTTGATCTATAGAAACCTCCTGTTCTTTCACTCATATTAGCTTTGGAGTAAGAGACAAATATCCCTTTCAAATCTAATTATTTTTATTTTTAAGAGAAAAGATATTCCCAGGGCCGGGATTTGAAGAAGAGAATGGATATGTCTGACCGAGGTACGAACCAGGATAGCTCAGTTGGTAGGGAACCACAACGGAAATGTGGGAGACCTGGGTTTGAATCCCGGCCCTGGGCATATCTTTCCTCTTCAAAATAAAAATATTTAAAATAATAACAATTAATAAAAAAATAAAATAAAATAAATGCTTTTTGCGTGTGATCTGAAAAAAATTCGCTAATATTCTTGAAATTTTAAACAATCGACATAGACCAAAAAGTGAATCACCTCTCCGAGATATAAAAGTAAAATCGTTATTTTTCCCATCTTGTTCTCCCAATCTATATGACTACATGGGCTAAGTGGCCAATATCATCTATAGCATATTATTTAGGACCCCAATTGCAGTATCTACCAATTAGTGATAGGAGCATAAGTTGGCAATTATAATAAATACACATACAACAAGATAGCTTGAGGCTATATAGAATTTAAAAAAAAAAATGTTTTCTTTAATGTTTTGTTGTCTTTACCCCCCCTCCCCTTTCATATATATATTGCTATTATGTTATTATTATATCGCTATTATGTTAAGCTATTATGTGTCGTTGTTAGCACACTGGCTGTTTTTATTTTTAGCTACATTAATTATTTGACGGACCTGGGATCCCATGGCCATTAGTTCTTCTTTTAAAGCCTCTTTTAAAGTAGTTGATGGGCTCAGGCATCAGGTGACTGCCCTCAATACTCTCTGCTAGAATAGTTAATATCTGTCTCATTCTGCTTTAGTATCAAACATATATTTATATTAATCAGTTATGTGCTGATATTAATATAATATTATAATTTTAATTATATTTAATAATATAGAATAAAACTTGGATTGAATTTGCAGGATGCCCAACTGCGCAGGTGCTAATGAAAATTAAATTATAAAATAAATATTTAACAATATCAATATTATAATATAATTATATAATGAGTTGGTTTTAGTATCCTTTCTTGGAAAATTTAGGTGTCGACGCTAAAGTTAAATATGTTATTTAGGAATATTGGAGTGGGATTTGTTTATTTTTGAATCGGTACTGATTCGATTTTCGGTCTTATACTTTGTATTTATTTAGATTGAAAAAAAAAACAATTCGACAAGGGTTGCTATAAAATTTCTTCTACGGAGCCAGATGGGGATGGAGGAGTATATTCCTTCTAAATATTTAAGATAACTACACATCTTCATAATTCCTGATGAATTTGTTAAATTCCCTAGAAAATAAAATTAATAATAATAATGTATTTATGGAAAGAAAGAATACAAATGCCATTTGATACATTATATATATGTGAACTTCTTTTGCAAACCTACCCAAAGGGATTCACATGGAAGTGTGAGTGAAGATACCTCCCATTGAAGGCACTCCTAGCGTGGTTCATCTCACAGTAGTGGATCCCTGCTCCAGAGACGTTTCAGGCTCCTCGTTGGATTCTGTTGTAATAAGTACGTCAGTTATGTTTGTACCAGTAAGGGTGTCCAGCAAGTGAGTCATGAAATTGTTTGTAGATTTTTCTTGATTGTGTCAGTCACGAGTGGTATGTTCAGGTCTATGTGTAATGATTTATTAGTTATGGAAAAGCGACAATTAAAATACGGACAATTAAAGGATAATTAAAAGAGTGATATAACGAAGGATTTTCGGCTGGTCTGTAAGTTATATTTTTTTCAAGAGCCCCACACTTGCTTAGCATGAGTCATATCTAAACGTATACCTAAGTGTAAATGCTACTTGGTTTGATTTTTGTATGTTAATTTTTATACGTCATCTAACGAGCCAATAGAAAGGAGAATTAATAAGCATACCTATATTATAAATGATATAACACTTTTACCATTATTAGCAATAGATAATATTACTAAAGCGATACAGGACAAAAAATATTTGAGTCTCAAGTAAAACTGGTATGAGTATGATTACCAGATGTTTTAAAAATGGTATTCTTTATTTTTGGGTTTTGACAGTTTCAAATCAGAGATTATTTGCATCTTTCTTACTTTTATCTTAAAACAATATATTTCTTTTTATATTTGACAAACATTGTGAATTAATGTACATGCAATTTTTTCCAGAATTCACTTGACGAGGCAACTGACTCTTGGGGAATCAAAGTTGAGAGAGTTGAAATGTAAGTATATTAGTTACAGTTTATATAGGTTGTATTATATATTATTAAATATATACAAAAAAAGGGTAGTTATTATTGAATAAAACTTGTGCACAAAGCTTAAAGAAACCCTGTATTCGCATTAAGATACCTTGTCATAATTAGTTGAATAATTTGTTTTTTGCTTTTTTTCGACTTGGTTATAGTTTTAATTTCAACAATTTACAAGAATATGTGCATCCGCTCTAACGGGTGCTTGTATCTGTTAATAGTTGGTCTTCAACTATTGTGAATGGTAAGAAATATTCATCTTTCCAGTATCCGAAACATAAATGAACTTGAAGATGAACTTAGTTTTCCACTCACAGCGTACTATTTAAAGTTATCTTATACTTAAAACTTATGAAAACTTAAATCTCTAAATTTCTATCTTCATCTTAATCAGCATTCACGGATCTATGGTAGCCACTGTACAGGTCTCATATTATAGAAGACTTTGTAATTTAAATTGCAGATAGTCCTCCACTCTCCACGGAAAAAAGGTTAATAAATTGCAAGCTTATAAGTGAAATTCGAAAGTAAATTTAACAACATTGATTTAATATCATCCATTGAGCGTTTATGAGAAATATCCCCCATTTCAAATGAGCATATTTATGTTTTTGCGTAGTTTACGAATTTTTATATTAAAAAATCCAAAGTGACAATCAGCAGATTACTTTTCGGTAAAATAAAGAAAACTGTATAAGAGGCATGTTAGAACTTATATAAGATAAAATTTCTTATACTAAGAAAAGATTTTCATAAATTATTGCAGCTTATGTGGTATATTTTAGTATCTTTGATTAGAAAGTGAGTCTTTTATTCTGTGCGTCTGTTTCCTTACTTGTTTCAGTAAGTTCGTGTACATGCTTAATATTAGTCTTTTTTTTAACCTGGATTCTTTCCTTAATAACGAGTACATTAAATTGAATTATATATTCATTTTTTTCTGAGTATGAGTATCCCATGTCATTCTCCTGTCAAACGTAAGTCCAAAGTATTTCCTTAGTTCAACCTATTTTGCTTGAAGTCTGTCTGTGGGATCCGTTAAGGTAAATTAAATTATTAAGGTAAATGGGAGGGCCCGCTATTAAGGCTAATGCTTATGAGATATCCAGAAACCCTCCGGTTAATGTCAGCCATTCATGCGTTCACATTTCAACAAATTCTGGTCTAGCTCATATGCAGGCAGTTATTGTTGAATATGTAATTGTTGGATTGCTTAGTGTGATTATAAAAATCGATTAGATGTTTAGGAATATTTTGTCTGTTATTAGGTTAAGTGATCGATGATAAAGTAACTAATTAAAAAATAGAACAAATGGAGGGTCAACTATTTGGTCTCTACTAGGATGTGGTGATAATACTTTCATTCTCTGTTTTAATCATTGTTATAACAGAATATTTGCCTCTCTTTGGCGAATTGAAGTATTACGTATAAAAAAATAGATGCTCCTAAGGAACACTGGGTTTTTAAGTCCCGATGTTTACATCTAGACGTAGGGGAAATAGGAAGTAACAAATAGAAGTTGATGAGTTCAATCTAAGTTGGTAACTTAGTTAGACTAAGGTTTTAAGCTCACTTCTTGAAATCCTTAATCTTGGGGGTCTAAGTTGTTGAAAATCGACCTAATCGTTCAAAAAAACATCATGCTGTTTTCACCTATATGGTAATATGCCAATCGGGTGCAGCAAATATGATGTTAGTTTTTTTTAAATATAAAATGATGTATGTGTTCTGTAAATGTGCTTTGATGGGCGAATGTATGAAATTTTAGTGTAAAGACTGACGATATTAGTAGTGCCACCGTGTTCCGTTTTTTCCAGATCATCTTTCCTGTTTACAACAATCTATAAGGAATAAGGAATATTAGCGTTACAGTAGTAAATTGTTGTTGTCTCTATTTCACTTAAATATATTTCAAGACCATTCCTGCGTTATATCAGTTCATTCGCACCCCCATAGGAAAGTCGAAGAACCAGCCATTTAAAAATTAGGGATCATGTCATAGGATCCACATTTTTGTAACTTCAGATGACTGTTAGAGAAGAATAACTAAAGGCTGAACTAGCTTCTTTATGGCATTCAGTTATTGAAATAGTCAAAAAGAGCATCGTTAAAGGTTGGCACCGTCTGGGTAATGTTCAATTTTATTCAGTTACCTGACGACACATGATGGTGTTGTGGTTCGGGTAGGTTACTGGTGGAGTTTTAAATATCTGCTGATATTCGACCTTATTCTAGTATTTCCTTGGAAGGAGGTGCTGTGAAGAAAGTTTAGAAATTGGAAATTCTTGTAGATCTGGAGGTACCTGAAGTGGTTGAGCTGGTCCAGTCCGCTGGCAGCAGTTTCTTGAGCTTCGCTGTTCTAAGTTCTTCAACTGTTTTAAGTGTGTAATAAATGGATTTTAGATAAAAAATATCTTCTTTAAATGTCTTTTCAGAGACGTTCCACAAAGGAAGCGGCTTCTTAAATCTTGAGAATACGTTAGTTATGTTTGTAGCTTCATGACCACTCTCTTTCAGTTCGACTTTAATAATAATATTTGGTGCTGTGTAATGGAGGCGCTTAATTATTATTCTTGGGCTTCTGTCCTCCTTGGGAGCTGAAATGTGCAAAATTTAGGGCGTAAGGCGTATTATGGTTCAGCGCTGTATTTTCTAATATTTTAGCAGAGATTGAGGACTTGGAAACTGGTATATTTGGGCTGTAAGTTCCTTTTCTATTGATAGAGGCAATTTACGGCTAATAACTATTTTCCTAGAATGAGCATTATAACTGTTGACACTGTAAATTTGGACTTTCCGAGTCCATATCACTAACGGTCTGGGAAGAGGTAGGCGGCTCCCGCATGGCCGGTGATAAAACACGTATTGCTCTAGCATGTGTCTTAAGTCTAATCTCTCTGGTCAAAAGTGCCAACTTTTTTCTTGGCAAATAAGTGAGTATTTAACCAGTAAGCTATATTTATAGCACTGTGAAACTATATGTTTAATTTCGATTTCACTTCGATCAACGGTTTCTCGAATTATTAAAAAAATAAATAAATAAAATAAGATGTTATTTGGAATCCTGCTCAGTATCTGAATACGAAATCTAATATGTTTATTTTTTTTTTAGTTTCAGTTTCGCCCAACATTTGGGTGATCTGGAACAATTAATTATGTATATTCCGTGACTTTCTTTCAACCCAGTATTTCTTCATACTCTCAGATCTTCTATTCCTTTCTTCATCGGAGATTTTTAAAGCCCGCTTCTTTCTCGGCTCAGTTTCATCCTCTTGTCTAGGGTTATCAAGAGCAGTTCCATCTCGGAGCTTATCTTCCGTAACCCCGAAATATTTCATGTCTCTCTCTGAATACGCCTATTTTTATTCAGAACTAAATTAATTTAAGGGAGCGGAGTGGCTAAGTATTGAGTTGCTATGACGGAAATCCTGGTTCAGATCCCGCTGCCAATTAATAGGTTACCCTAAATAAGGGGGACAAATCTGGCGGTTGAGCGTGATCTAGGACAAGTCACCTCCTTGCAGAACCGTTGTCAATGAAATAGTACAGTCTCTACCAAGGACTGGACCCCAGACACGTTCACGGGTTGTAGTAGTACAAACAAATAATTTTTACTATTTAACATATTTCATTCTCCGGACCCAACAAACGTCTTCCTAATTATTCCACCTTCGTTCAATCGTTTTTAAATCAATTTAAATTTATTTAAAACCGTTCAAATATATATTAACTTATTTTCTATAACGGTAGAACCTTCAGTTGGAATGTTAATTCTTTTTCTCGGGATTCTACATAAAAAGATATTAGAATTTCCAATTTTTATGGGAGTCAAGGTCTGTCATTCAAGGAGCATCTCCTCATTTTATTCCATTTAATTTATTCAAATTTATGCTAAGAAAATCATTGAAAGGTGTTAATTTTTTTTAAATATATAACAGATGATGTTAAACTTAGAAAATAAAAAAGGAAAAAATGGGATCACTAATTTTCTGGTAAATAAAAATCTACTGAAGTGTTAATACTTCGACTGGAACAGCTCAAATATATTATAATTGGCATCCTTCATAGATCAAATGATTCGCTGTATTTTAGTTACATAGGATTACATATTAGATAATGTCATGTATTTTTTATTTATTCATTTATATCAACCTGCAGTTTTGGAAAGGTTTGATCAATTTTATAAAAACTTAATTGCTTGTGTATATATTTTCAATACATAAAAAATTGATAACAGGGAGAAAGATCAGATCAAACACTGCTACCAAGATCGAGGAAAGCCAGATCTTTTTCTTTAGCCAATCTAGATTGAAAGTTGTCGACAAGTGACTAAGCAAGCAATAAATATTAGGTTATATTTTCAGATAAGACCTTCTAAGCTCCCTTACGGATTTTTATCGAGGTGGAGAAGAAATATTTATGGAATATTTTTTTAAATAAAGTATAGTTGTAGGACAGACTTAAGTTCGTTGAAAAATTAAATTAATAAAATAATTATTAAGATAGTCCATGCAGAAGATATTTTATCTCTTTCGTTAGTGATACAACTTCGGTTAGATAATAATTAATTTTTTATCTTGGAGAAGTACAAACATGTCTGAGGGTACTGAGATTAATTATTTTAGCAACAAAGGAATTCAATTCAGAGAAATTTCCAGAATAATTCAGGAGCAATCTCTCCTAGTTGTTAATTTTGCATCTTCATCAACTCCAATCAACTTTAAACTCTCCCAAATACAATAATGCAGTGACATGCCTGTACAATGAATTTTCTACAATTCGTTTTCGTTTTTTCTGTATTTACAAGATGGCTTGTTTACTCAATTTCTTTTATCTTTTATCTTCAACTGTTGTTTATTTGTATGCCTTTTTATAAACATAGAGATATATGAAATAACATTCCATTAGTCCTTTAACTAAACGTATATAAATTACCTTTGTTATCCAAAAAAAAAAAAGGTACTTGTGTGTTAACGCCACCGCAGTTATTATTCCCTACTTGTTCGCATACGCGAGCGGTTACATTTTGTAACCGTTATATTTCTAAAACATTTATCTTGCACGTTTTTAAATCTATTTATTGGGGTTAGAATTTTAAATAATCAACAATTACAAATCAAAATAATTTATTTGCAAATGGAATATACCATAAACAATTGTAATAATGGATAATATTGTCATATTCCTAATACAGTCAGCACTGGGAGTATCCATGGCAACCAGCCCTGGCCAGAAGATTGCAGCAGTTGTTGTTAGGCTCATACTCTAACTTAACCTTACTTAATGTTTAATGTTCAATTATAAGTGTTATTAATTTAATATAATGGTCAAACATATAAAGTGCTTTTTTATTTCATAATAGTTGGCGACGAGGTAAAAAAGTAAAAGTTTTTTTTTGTCATAATTTCATTCAAGCCCTGCTGATAAATACGATACAAGATGGATCCAAATCAATTCAAGGAATTTATGAAGAACTTCAATGCCACCATGTCAAATCTGATTTCATCTATCCAGCAATCTACACAGGAAAGTAACCCTAGTTCTAGTCTAAATCCTTTTGAACGTTTTGATGCAGAGAGAGAAAAATTTACAAATTATTTAGAGAGATTTCAAAACTATTGCTCTCTGAAAAATGTTACGACTGAGAAAAAAGCACAACTCCTGTGCGCATCTATTGGGTCAGAACATTATAATAATCTGGCAGCACTATTGGGCCCACATAAGCCGGTCAACAAACTGCCATACACTGATTTGGTCTCGTCTCTTAAACAAATGTTGTTACCAAAAAAGAGCACGGTAGTATCACAACATTATTTCCTTAACATATATCAAAATGATAATGAGAATATTCCACAGTATGTTGCATCTCTACAACGTGACATTATCGACTGTGAATACAATGTTACCTGTCCTTGTGAGAAATATCTCTCCATTGCTGATATTTTCCTTCGTGCACAATTTATCAGAGGGCTTAAAGACAATTGGATCCGAGAACAACTACTACAATCAAATGAAACATCATTCAACAAAATTGTGGAAAAAGCAACATCTCTTGAAGCTTCCCGGATTGAATGTAAGGAATTAGCAGCAGCGTCAACCAGCAGCACAACTTCTAGTCCTCAGTTCGAAACCCTGGATATTCACAAAACGTCCAGCCGCCCTACCTACCGCAACAGCCCAAGGTCACGTGAGTCTTATAAATTGTACAATAAGTCTAACTCAGGAGCTAGAAACTCACATTATGTCAATTTAAAATCTTTAGGTTTAGATAATTGTTGCTTACGTTGTGGGAGAAATGACCACATATCACCTGATTGTCGTCTTGATAGACTTAAATTAAAATGTAATTTTTGCAACAAAACTGGTCATATTTCTAAAGTTTGTATTCAAACTAAGATAAATAAAAATACAAATTCAATTCAAAATCAAAATCAAAATTCAAATGTTCAACACGAACCTTCTACTTCTTCATTTACATATGGTATTGACAAAATTGATTTGGTACATATTCAAAATTGTGAAATTATTGACCTGTATGAAATTAATACCGACAGTGATAAATACACGATTACTGTTCTCTTGAATGGGTCACAAAAAACATTTGAGGTGGATTCAGGTGCCAAGTATTCACTTCTTTCTGAGAATGAATTTAATATGCTCAACCTAAACATTCCTATTCAACCATCATCCTTAGCTTTCAGATCATACACTGGGAACATTGTCAAACCACTTGGGAAAGTTACTCTAAAATTCAATATGAAGGTAAACAAATAACAGGTGACTTACATATCGTACCTGACGGTCATGATGCACTACTTGGTAGACAATGGATACGTGGATTTGGAATTGAACTTCAACGCATCGATAAGAAAACTGCGAGTAACCTTACTCGTTCTTATTCTACACATCAAATTCATTCTATTCAAGATATTTTTGAAAAATTTCCAAAAGTTTTTGAGGAAAAAATTGGTTGTGTTCCAGATTTCCAAATACATTTGCAATTGCGCACTAACGTGAAACCAGTATTTACTAAAGAACGAACTATTCCTTATGCTCTTCAGGAAAAAGTAGATAAAGAGCTTGATTCATTGGAAGCTCAAGGTATAATTACACTTGTACCTACCAGTGACTGGGGATCACCCCTTGTTTGTATTCCAAAACCTGATGGCCAAAACCTTCGCCTATGCGTTGATTACAAATGTGGGGTTAATGAAAGATTAGTTCAAGCTAACCACCCTATACGTAAGATAGATGATGTCATTCATAGTTTACGAGGTTCTAAATATTTTTGTAAACTTGACCTTTACAAGGCCTACCTGCACCTTAAAGTAGACGATCAAAGTGCTCAAATTCAGACCATATCTACTCACAGAGGTACCTACCTAATGAACCGTTTAAGTTTTGGTATTAAAACTGCACCCTCTGAATTCAATAGAATCCTCAGTCAGATACTCAATGGCTTACGAAAAGTTGAGGCTTATTTTGATGACATTGTAATTCATGGTACGACAATTGAAGAATGTACTACTAACTTATTAGCTTGCTTACAGAGATTATCTGATTACGATTTACATGTTAATAAATCAAAATGTTCATTCTTTGTTAAAAAAATTGATTATCTTGGTTATGTTATTGAACACAATAAAATTACAAAATCACCTGAAAAAGTACGTGCTATTCAGGACATGCCTAGACCCACAAATACTGACGAAGTAAGAAAGTATCTAGGTCTTGTTACTTATTATTCAAAATTTATACCTCATTTTTCTTCTATTTCATATCCCCTGCGCTGCCTCTTGAGGAAAAACAAACGTTGGCTCTGGACATCTGACTGTGAAGCGTCATTTCTCAAACTGAAGTCCATCATGTGCAGTGAGAAAGTTCTTGTACCATTTGACCCTCACTTACCCATAGTCTTAACAACTGATGCAAGCCCTTATGGAATAGCTGCAGTTCTTAGTCACATTATTAACAACATTGAACACCCTATAGCTTATGTTTCACGCTCTCTTACATGTTCTGAACAAAATTATAGTCAATTAGATCGCGAGGCGCTTTCTTTAGTATTTGGGGTTACATATTTCTATAATTATCTATATGGGAAACATTTTACATTGATCACTGACAATCAGCCTCTTACCAGAATTTTTCACCCGAATAAATCTCTTCCCCAGATGACTTCCGCCAGACTACTTCGTTACGCTTCATTCCTGTCCGGATTCGACTACTCTGTACAGTTCAAAAAAGGAAAAGACAATGAAAACGTAGATTGTTTATCAAGGGCCCCTATTTCAAACCAGACATCAGCTGAACAAGAGATTGGAGACGAAATCAACAAACTCTACGGTGAAGTTATCTTACAAATTACTAGTAACAAAATTACATCTCAGATAATCAGGGAAGAAACTGGGAATGACAATGAATTAAAACAAATCATTCATGAATTGGAAAATAATTCAAATGAAACGGACTATACGTTAGTTGACGGAATTTTGTTTCGTAAAGATCGAGTTGTAATTCCGGCTTCATTGCAATCAATAATTTTAAATGAATTACATGAAACTCATCTGGGTATTACTAAGATGAAACAACTAGCAAGACGGTACGTTATTTGGCCTAAAATCGACCGTGACATTGAAAGATTGGTTAGAAGTTGTCAGACATGCGCCCAAATCAAATCTAACCCCCCTAAAGTTACTGTTCACCCTTGGGAATGTCCTCAAAATAATTGGGAAAGAGTTCATGTAGACTACGCTGGACCATTTCAAAATTCTTACTTCCTTGTCTGCGTGGACGCGAAGTCAAAATGGATTGAAGTACGAATCTCTAAAAACGCACCTACCAGCTCCAGTACCATCAGCCTACTAGAAAATATATTCTCTTCACATGGGTATCCAGTTGTTCTAGTTAGTGATAATCATTCTATTTTCCAGAGTGATGAATTCCATACCTACTGTACCGAGCGTGGTATTTTTCAAAAATATATTGCTCCATGGCATCCTGCGACCAACGGGCTGGCTGAAAGAAATATACAGACTCTAAAGAATCGTCTCAAAGCTCTTTAAAATGACTCTACTCCATTAAACCTTAAATTACAGCATATTCTACTCCGTTATCGTGCTACACCACTTGCTTGTGGTAACACACCTGCTGAATTGTACCTACATAGGAAGATGAGGATACGGCTTGACTCTTTGTTTCCTTATCATCCACAGCCCACAAGTAAACCATCACACATCCGTTCACTATTCGAGGGGGAGAGAGTCCAAGTAAGAGTATATGTCAATAATTCACCAATCTGGCACTTCTCAAAAAAATTGAAATTCTCAAGTTCATCAATCATCAAAAATCAAATTCTCAAGAAACTGGGAACTCGTCATTATCTTGTCAAACTTGATTCTGGAAGAATTATCAAACGACATATTAATCAACTTCGTTCTTCGTTAGTTCAAAAGAAGACAGTGACATTTGATCCAGCTCCACCACAACTCTATAGTGTACCTCAAGTTCCTCAAGCTGAGACCAGTGCTCAATCTCCTGTTCAACCAAGTCCGCCTCCACTACATTTCTCTCGCCCTGTCCGCACTCATAGACCTATTGAACGTTATGGGGATCCGGTTCTATACCGGGTATCTTGTGAGTGATTTCTTATTAGGAGGGGAGACTGTCATATTCCTAATACAGTCAGCACTGGGAGTATCCATGGCAACCAGCACTGGCCAGAAGATTGCAGCAGTTGTTGTTAGGCTCATACTCTAACTTAACCTTACTTAATGTTTAATGTTCAATTATAAGTGTTATTAATTTAATATAATGGTCAAACATATAAAGTGCTTTTTTATTTCATAATAAATATAGAAATAAATAATGGAATATATCACGAACAATAAAAATAATGAAAAATCCAAATAACTTATTACAATAGAAAGTGGTTAATTGGATTTCGGTGGAAAATTGGTAAAATATTTCGCTCCTGGAAAAATACAATTGCTTCTTCTTCTTTTTTTGTCAATCCCAAAGACTCACTTTCGTAGCACAAAAATTAGCGAAATAATAAAAAATCTAATAATAATTAAATAAATAAAATAAGAACAACAATGAGTCTAGAACAAATCAGCAACAAACAAAACTCAGCCAACAATAACGAACACAAAAGAAATCAGTGGTTAGAAATATAACGGTTACAAAATGTAACCACTCATGATCAAGTCGGGGAAAATAACTGCGGTGGCGTTAACACACAAGTACCAAAAAAAATAATAGGAAATATGCGATTTATAGACATTTTTCTCCACGCAAGAGCTGCAGTACTCTAGCATAGTAGTAGTAGTAGCCAAGTGCCTCTTGGCCTTCAATTTCAATTCTCTGTTATTTTTTTTTACAATGTTTAGAGCAATTAAAACAAAACAAAAATATTACGATCATCAACAAACTAGATTGGAAACATTAATCTGATGTTTGATCTTGATTGTTTATTTTTTGGGTTTTTTTCATAACCTTATGTTCTTTTTTTTAATTTCGGATTTGATTATATAAATATAACGTGGCTTAAGATTTTGTCTACCTTTCCCTACTTTACAAGACAAACGCTCTATGCTCCCAATTAATTACAAAAGACTCATATACATGACAATAATTAGACCCATCTGGACTTACGGATTAGAGCTTTGGGGCTCAACTAAGCCATCGAATTCCTCTCGTATTCAATCCTTACAATCCAAAATCCTTCGTAAAATCCTCAATGCTCCTTACTCTGTTACGAATAGAGTAATCCTTAATGACCTGAATGTCCCATTTGTTACTGATTTGGCCCGCATCCGATATCAATATTCTCATGACAAACTTTATTTCCACTACTTTCAAACCTAGCAACCTCTTCAATTCCTGATAATTCTCCGAGACGTCTGAAAAGAAGATGGCGTCGTGACCTTTTAAGTTGAACTTTTTATTTGAGTACTATCACTGCGTGGTTTCTCTACTTTTTGTATTAGTATATTACAGTTGTAAATTTCATTGAATAATAAAATAAAATAAATAATAAAAAGCATTCCCTAAACCTAAGTAACATCAGTTGTTTTTTTATTATATTTTTAGCCTTTATTTTTTTTAGTTCTATTTTTCCTGGAAAATACTACCTGTGAAAGTGTTTTCAATGGTTTGAATTTAGGCTAAGTGAGATGAAAGATAAAAAATTAAAAAAGGATAAGATTTTTTTATACAACGAACAGAAGTGTAGAAACGTATTTCATATACACGAAATCCTTTGATAATTCAAGGTTCAGCATTGAGAGCTCTTTCCTTATCATTAATATCATAAACGTTTTTATGTATGTGTAATTTAATTTGATCGTTATCTACATGAGTTAACGATTTACTTAATATATAATACATACAGGTAATTTTACAGGAGCAAAAAACTGTATTGGCATCTAAAAGTGGAAGTTTCAATCGAAAAGTAGCAACTACCACCGCTCTAGGTATAGAAACCACTCTCAGTTTTTTCTAGCTCTTCTTCCTATGCTAATTTAAGATTTATCGTGTATAAAAAAATGATCGTTTTCAGCCAAATACTTGTATTATTATTTCTTTAATATAAAATACAAATGATTCTCAAAGTATAGTCCATTGTTATCTACCGTCATTAGCCATCTGCTAGCCAATTACTCGATCCCAAGCTGATACGATTCTTTGGGATGGTTGCCGAAGAACTCTTGGCCACAATTCAACCTCCGCAAAATTATACATTTTTTTTCTTTGAAGAAATGGACTCTGGATCGAAACAAGTAGTCATACAATGGTGAGAGGTCTGGACTATATGGTTGATGAGGTAGGAGTTCTTTAAACTTTACTTTGGCTGGACGGGTTTGTAAACCATTGAAATCTTGAATTTGAAAAAAACAGTAATTTAGTTTGTTTACACTCTAGGTAGTAGCTTTTCTATGAGAAAAAAAGAAAAAAAATGATTTTTTATTACTTACTACTTTTCCATGTGTACTCCTCAATTATTCTGTTATATTATATATACATATTTTAGAATAGATAAACATATTATACGTAATGTTTTTTTCATATCAATTAAAGTTGGATTTATGATAATTTATCTTTGATATTACGGAATATTATTTTATAAACTCTGGAATAGAAAAATAAAATATATATATAGTGGATAGGTTATTTATAAATATTTTTCTGGTTGCAGAAAGGACGTGAGGCTCCCAGTGCAGCTGCAAAGAGCGATGGCCGCTGAGGCTGAGGCTGCCCGTGAGGCCAGGGCCAAGGTAAGGAATTAAACAAGAGTCCTTCCATGAGATATTCACCAAACACGCACTTCAAGGGACCACCCTTTCGAGGCACCACCGTCTCAAATATTCTAGCCATTCTGATGGATCGCTGAATCATTGATATTATGTTATCCTTCCATTAGTGACATCTTCAGTTGGAGGGATTTACTTTATACATAACAAAATACTCATACATAGTAATCGGTATAAGCTGTGTATTCATAGATAAACGTACATATAAGCTTTCTTCACCGTGCACTTGTATATCAATGGGTTACCTGATTCCTACACATTTTAATTTATTCGAAATCGAATTAAAATGGAAAGAAAACCAAAAAAAAGCGTGATAAGTAAAATTGACAGGCAACAACTTCTTAAAAAAAAACCACTTTCTCCACATTAGGGCACGATTATTTAATTGGTGTTTGTATAAAGTTGCTAAATTCAAATACATGTCAGTCGTAATATTTTCACAAGATTAAGAGGAAGGAATAGTTTTTTTTCCGTTTAACGTCACTTAATACTGCTATGGCTAATCGCACAATCCTACAAGTTTTAAATTTGTTTTTCTGGTTTAATTAAGGTACGTCTCTTGAATGAGAAACTTATACAGCACCAGCTTGGAACACTGCCATTTTACGTCCATCCCAAAAGACGGCATAACCAAGGATTTTTTTACTCCGTTTAAAAAATCCGAAGACCGTCTGCCAGTTATACTAACCACTTGGCCAAAAATGGGCCCCTTTGAAATTAATGCATATCACCTAACCTATTTTACGTATGTCTTATACACTGCAATCGTGCCTTATAGATGATTGTATAAGAATGTTATTTCAATTATTAATCCTAAAGCAATCGCTATAGATCGAAAACTAAAAGTGTGTTATTTTCTGTTACAATACTTTGCATTTTTATCGATGATATTTACCTAATAAAGATATTACAAAAATATCGCGCTTACTTTAGGGCTAAGAAAATAATCCCTATGAGAGAAAGAGGAAGATATTTTTTTACGTAAAAATACTACCATTTTCTGAAGTAGGAAATGCGTGTTTAATATTGTAAGTAATAATATATTGTGTATAGTAAAGTACTTAGGTAATTGAAACCGTAAGTGAAGTTAATACAATTAAATTCAACAACGGAAAGAAAATTACAATTAAAGTATCTAAGGGGTAACACCTGTTCAACCAACTTTTTACAAATTATACGACTGTTAATTTCTGACCTTTATTTATTTGTACTGCGTTCAGTACTTTTTATTATAATGTTAAAATAACATTTCTAAAAGCAATATATTGGAATAAGGTTTATTGTTTTATTTCTTAAATTGGTGCAATCCATTGTTTTCATTTAAATTAATAAACAGAGCTATTTTTTTCTGAATAGGCTTTAAAAAAGTTGCCAATTTTTAAATATACTTATAATGTAACTGATCGAGTACGAGAAAAGACTAAAAAACAAGTAGCTCCTAGGCAACACTACTGGACTATTACACCAACAAAAACATTTTTTATTTCCAGCTGGTACAAAAACATGAGTTTTTGGCTCAAATAATTAGGACTAAAGTACGTCTTTTCTCCCTGTGCATTAGAAATTGAGTCAAAAAAAGTTAACTTTATTCCCTAGGGAATAAAGTAGGGGCTGTTGTTTCGGGTCTTTTTCGTTTAATGCACAATTCGGTTATTAAAAAAAGTAACTGTTATTAAAAAGTAACACGTGATTAATATAAAGTAACTATAATTGTTAACACAAATGATATGGTTTATTCTAATTTCCAAAATGAAGCGATATCTTCCAATATAACCTCAAAAAGGTCTTTCCCCATATTCCTTTGTCTCCACTTAAATTCACAGAGATATGAATCCAACATTGTTCTTCTAGTTCCAGCTTCTATTTTATTTCTTATTTTGGCTGCGGCCCATAACGATTCTATCGACTGTGTGTGCGCTCCAGTTGAAGGATCAACGAAATTTGACTGTATAATGCTTAAAATTATACCCTTCTATTCTTTCTATAGTGGAATAAGCTTTCCATAAATCAGATATTATAACACTTCCTGGAAGAATACATTCTTTAATGCACGCTATTAAAGTATCTTTGTTCCTGTTGGGCACTGAATATGAAAGATTTTTTCATCTCCCTGCAAATACCACCAAAAACCCATTGGTTGGGATATATTCGTCCGACATTATGTTCCCTTCTTGTAAAACAAGACTCGTCAATTTCGACGGTCATACCATATCCTCCTATTTTGATAGGATTTTTAAGTAGCGAATCAGCACAAACCTCCCTCAAATAATTTTTCCAATTTGTTACTGTTTCTGCAGACATACTCAATTCTTCTTTACAAAATAACGTTGTTGTATATTTCTTGGTCCATGAGTAAATAAAAAGAATTGCATTATTCAGAGGATATTTTGAACCGTTGAACCACGTACCTTCCCTGAGCCCTACTTCCAAAAGACAACTTGCATTGTGACACCGCCATCTGTACCGGTCATCCCTCTTGCGCAACTTCATAGAATGTCCATTCCGGCATAGTTTTTCTTTATGGATGAGGCCTTTTTCTTGTAAGAATGCGATGGTTCGGTCCAAATCTTTAAAATCTTCGTATAACCTTAACATAGCCATTATTAGGTTTTAAACGAAACTAAGAAATGTAGTCATATGTTCTACTGATATGGAGGTTGTAACTATATCACGTGTTACTTTTTAATAACAGTTACTTTTTTTAATAACCGAATTGTGCATTAAACGAAAAAGACCCGTTGTTTCAAAACACCAAGACTGATAAACAGAAGTTCATGTGTGTTCAGGTTGTGTAAGTTATGGATCCACCACATATTGTACAAGAACCAAATAATGTTATTTCAAATTTATTGGCAGCTAAATCAAAATTGTAAATCAAAGCAACAATTCAAAATTGTAATAATTGCGCATTTAATTTCAGTTTTTGAATTTATTGTAAAACATAACATAACATAAAATATTATTGCGTATAGATTGCCTTTTTACATCCCATCTTGGAGATAAAATCTTGTAAGCCCCTCGGGACTAAATTGATCATTATTCCAGCAATACTTTACCCCCTCGGCTTGGCCTCGTGAGTAAAGATAATTATTCCCTCGCAATTGCTCCGGAATAAACTCGATTGTTCCCTCGCATTCGCTCGGGTACAAGCTTGCAGCTGAGAGAATAATGATATTCTTCAGTACCTAGGTGCCTAAATAGCTATTACATAATAGAGAGAAATGAAAGAAACACCTTAACAGGTATGATAATCTTCAATATGTCGACTGTTTACTATGAAACTCTTCAAATTTCAAGCACTCAGAAGTGACCCCATTAAAGTGAACCGATTAATATCGACATAGAAAATCAACCAAATAATCATTTCAATACAGTTTGAATAATTCTATATTAACTATGACAATATAATCATAACTCATGACTCGATGTAACATAATTAATTCTAAATTGATCCGATCAATTACTGTCCATCAATTGTAAATTCATTAGTATATACTTCACTTCTGAATTAATTGGTCTTGTTGAATTGCGGATTTTTTCTAAGTCTCCAGAAGCACGCTGGATAAAATTAAAACTATTAATATTATGTGACTTTATTGTATTTTAAAATGTTAACATGTGTTTCCACACTAAAATATGAAATATGAAGATGTGAGTGACGGTATGAGGATATTACAAGTATCTAGGGACAAACCCAGTAGTCTTGATATTAAGGTATCAGCAATATTTACAATATAATAAACATATAAATACAGTATATTCTGGGACCAAATTTTAAGTTACTTGCAGTAGCTTATATATTCATAACTTAAGTAAGGAATCCCTTACCAAATCTATGTCTCCAAATCACCGTGATTAAGGGACAACTGAAGAGGCTGAAACACAAGTCACATGTGAACACGACAGGTGGAAATAATCTGATTTCCCTTTCTCAAGGCCACTGTGAATTTATGTGGGCTAGATCTCTAACATCCGAAGCTTTGTGGTCAATGTGGGACTATGTAAATTTCCTACTTGAATGCCCATGTTCACCTGTAGCCTGTACAAATTTAATAAAGCGAGGGTATTCTTATATCCTTGGGATTTTGTACAAGTTCATTCCATTGTACAAGTTTTTCATATTATATGTTTTATGTTATAAGTTTTGTCTATGAACAAATCGTCCTTAATTGGAATAAGCTTGAACTTAGTCTTCATCTTTTTTATTCATAATTTGTTATCCGTTTTTAAATTCCACTTTTTTGGTTCTATCTTTCGTTTCAACTATGCTCTCTTAAGCTGAATCAAATGACGCTCTCAGGAAAAATAAAATATTCATTATAAATGCATGTGATGCCACCCTCAGATCTAAGGTACCACAACTGAGGTACAGAACATTACTACGCACTTGCATCATGGTAATTCATAATACCAATTAATTTACAAAAAATAAAAGCAAGCTAAACTGAAATAGAATGATAAATTATTAACAGCATGCAATAGGGAAAATCCCAAAAAGTCTTAAGTTTCTATAATACCGGCAAAACCAACGAGTCAACGTTCCACCAATTCAGGCATCATCTTGGCCCACACCAAAGAAAATCACATCAAAGAAGGCAGAATGCAGCACACCTCACATTAACTGTCCAAACTGACTCATTAAATAGAGACAGCAACCTTGCCCTAAGCGTCTTGAAGAAAGGTTGCCATCTCTATTTAGTGAGTCAGTTTGGACTATTAATGTGAGTTGTGCTGCATTTGGTCTTCTGTGATATGTATATATATATTTTTATTTTTTTTGTATATTTTTTGTTTTTGGCGTGTGTCGTAATGATGACTGAATGAGCGAAACCTTGACTGGTTGGTTTTTCCATTACTTTAGAGACTTGTTTAGGCGATTTTTCCTATTGTGTCCTATTTAATTTTTAAAAAAATATTTTTTTTTCTTTTATAAAAGTATAAATGTTTATTGACAAGTTTTGAATAAATGAATAAATTTTCATATCAGATATAAAATATATTATAATTACTGTTACTAGACATATTGATCATGATTAAATATTTTCTCAGATATATACATAACTACTAACAATATGTATGCATGTAATTTTCTATCTGTGTGTATTATATATATGGAAAAGCCTTCAAGAGAATATATGTAATATGTATGTATACTCTCCTCACTGATGGATAGAACTGCCCTTTTCCATTTTCTACCAATAACAAAGTACCAGGGAGATCAGGTGTGGAGTCACTCTACCTGTTCTACCACCCTTTTCAATTTCAATACTGTTTATATATAAAATAGGATTGCATATAGAGTTCACGTATGACACAGCGTATTCAGAACTGTAAAACCTAAAATTCTGATGAAGAGGGTGTAATTCATTTTCTTACATGATGACGTAGGAATCAATACTGAAAATTACATCGAAAAGGGAAAAAAACATTGCATAAGACACTGCATTTTTTTTTCAACTCTACTAATATAGAATCTGTCGATGTGATGAAGTATTATGTGACTCGAATAATAACAATAGGTAAAGCTGGAGTAGACTGGATGGGCAACAAAATGACGAAGATATGGGGAGTTAAAAATCTATAGCTATACCATAGTCCATAGTTATGGACTGCGAGAACCTTACTTATGCCGTCTTTCGGGTGGGACGTAAAATGGAGGTGATTGCAAGTACATATAAAAGATCCCAATACTTATTAATGGGCTCCCGGTGCAGCATATAGCTATTTAATATGGCTTTAAATGAAACAAACAAATAATGACGTAGAGCTTTTTTTTTTACTTCAGCTATTGACTACTGAGATAAAAACATTCCTATCATGTGCGGGAAAATTAGGATAAGATATTATGGATTGGTCAAAAATCGGTACCTGTTACAAAAAGTTATGGGTCGGTTTCGAAAAACGCATGCAGATTACTTATTTGGTAATTATGATTACTTAGGTGAAAAACTCCATGTGTTTGAGAAATTGAACATGTAACCTAATTATAAATCCTAATAGGATCTGGGACAACAATTTATTCTGGTTGCTGGGAGGTCTATAAGGGAATAAAGCAAATTGTTGAAATCGATAAGTCCTGCTTCTCCGAAAGGAAATATAATGTGGGGAAGATATACCCGCAGCAATGGGTGTTCGGAGGCGTATGCAGGGAAACTAGGGAGTGTCTATGTTCTGTCCCACGTAGAACAGCTGAAATGCTGACTTCTTTCATAAAAGCTGGCATACGACCTAAGACAACAACATACTCTGATAGCTAGAAGGCCTATAAGGGAATAAAGCAAATTGAACGCATGAGGTATAAACATTACGTTGTTAACAATTAAAAAAATTTCGTCCTACCCAGATGGTGGAATCACTTTGGGCTTCAGTCAAACGAAGAAACAAAAAAGAATTTGGAACCAGTAGAAATGTGTTGGATTCATATTTATGTAAATTCATGTGGAGGTGGAGGTACAAGAAAGAATGTTTGTTTACTAAGATTGTAGAAGGAACTGCTTGTTTTTATCAACCAATTTAATTGGAATTGTTTTGTTTTGAAGTTATTTATAAATATACACATTTTGTTATGAGTATTTTATTTAATAGCATAAGTAACTAGTATCTAAAAAATAATATTCATGCGTTTCTCAAAATAGACCCAAAGTTATACAATACTTATTATAAAAATAGGTTATAAAAATACTCATAAAAAATTGTAGTATAAAAGACAAGAAATGTGTATCTGAAAATTTAGGAACTTGAGGAATTTTCATTACTGAAGTAAGGTAGATCATTTCTTAATTAGACCGGTAATATTACGGGCGCTTAATTAGTGACATCACATATTTAACTATTTTATATTTAACTAGGTATTTTTGTTTTTACAAAATTATATTCGAATGCTTGTCGTATCTTTTTACTAATATAAGTCCGTTTACTTGTAATTCTTTCAGACAATTAATTTTTTTTTTACGAGCTTATTTTTGATAGGCCTTAAATAAATAAAAAAGTGGACTATTCTGAAAATAATAATAATGAATCTAAATAATGCAATTTTTAAAGATTTATAATCTGATTTCTAGAGAGTAAGTTTTCATTTGATTTCTGTTCCCTCTGACATTTTTTTTTTATACTGGAGTAAATGATATAAAAAAGATATTCATTTAAAATGGCTCAATGGTTTTATTTTTCAAGTAATTTAATTAATACCGTCCTTAGCTAATGGTCCGCCTAGTACACCTTTTAATTTTCTACCCTCATTAATTTAAATAGGAATTCGTAAATGATAAAAATATAATAGAGGTTTTCTGAGAAAATTTAAATGGGGAAAAAGTTTATACTTTCATTAATGACGCACAGGGTATTATTTCAACAACAAGTTTATATAAAGACCTCCAGAAATAACAGTTTTCTCTTTATGCATCACTGTAATAAAACATTTTTACGACTTTATAAAAAGGAATTAACGCT
This sequence comes from Troilus luridus, assembly GCA_964056705.1. Classification (NCBI taxonomy): domain Eukaryota; kingdom Metazoa; phylum Arthropoda; class Insecta; order Hemiptera; family Pentatomidae; genus Troilus; species Troilus luridus. Next base: position 94,071,223 of record OZ057412.1, on the reverse strand, counting down.
GGTATTTTAATCATATTCTTGGAATCTCCAGTCTTATTTTTATCCCAATTAATATGCCCCATTGGTTAAAACAAGATTACTAATTTTCCCTCGTTGTTAGGAAAGGAATAGCCCAATGATAAATACTCTAGAACATTACAGCAGGTATAAGTTATTAGTAAAAAATAATATTACTTAGAACAAAAAAGATCCGTATCATGAATTGTGAGCCCGACTGCTGTATGTCATGATTTAGAGCCATTGTCTATCCATTTTTGACCGAGTTCTGAAAATTAGGTTCATAATATAATTATTATTTTATATTTGGCAAGGGATGATATTTCCAAATGAACAAAGAACATATTATAATCATTTATTATTTATAATGAGACCTTGATGAAGTTCAGACTGAAGAAGGATCGAATCTGCGAAGAAACAGAGAAATATACCTGAAACAGGAATGAATCTCGGATACCATGTGGAAGCGGAGCTGACATTCCTCGGGCTTCTTCACTGAATGAACAAGCATAGATTATCCGAGCAAATGTTTTATTATTTTTAGAAGGAGAAGAACAGTACAACATGAACTTAAGAATTTGGAGAAGATTTGGAAAAGTTGAACATTACAGTACATCACATGTTAGAAGCAAGTGAATTTAGGAGCAAAGTGAAAAATCTGGAAGGGTTTCAGGATAAAGAAAGACCAGAGAAGGCATTAGTGCCAATGAACGCATGAAGGAATATTTGATTAAACTCCGTCACAAGAAAGGAAAATAATGTAACGTGATCCGAATAGGTTAATACAATTTTTTTAAAAAGAGATCTTCAATTTATTTAAATAGTAAATATTTTGTACTGGATGTATCTTGGGGTATCTAGATTTTCGAAAAAATATCTTTCGAAATTATTAATTAATATACATTTTCGAGCACCCAATTAGTCATAATAAAAAATGCGGCACAATTAATCTTTGTTGCTAGCAGTACTTTTATAACATTCTTTAAGTTGAGCAGGATTGTCCGAAGAAAGAGTATTTCTTTGCATCCAGCAATTCATATTAAATATAACGCACTTTAGCTCAATTACATAAGTGGCTAAACCATGTTGACTAAATAAAAATTATAAAAAGTATACAATCGGTTGTAGCGATTCCTTTAACTCCTTACAAACGCCAACATTTCATGCTCATAAATCGTTAGCGGATCTAAACGCTGCCTGATTCTGTTGATTAAAGTATTGCAAGACTACGTTTGTTTGGAGCTTAACCTTGCAAGAAAAATCAAGATTGATTGACCAGTTCTCTACCCCACATCCCCCAACTGGGAGGTTATGTGCTAAAATATAAATTAACCTTTTTTTTAATACCTTTTAACGTCATTCCGTGTTTTTATTTATTTATTTATCAAGACAGTAACAGGTTCTTGAACAACGGTTGTCATGTGATTTGTCATAGATCACGCCTCTAGCCCGAGGAGGGTCTTAAGTCCCATGGGATTCGTCTACGGCCGCTAACAGATTAAATAAAAGTCTAGCCAGCAGCAGAATTTGAAGTATTCGGCGTGACAACTCAGCGCTCTACCACTAAGCCACTCCGCTCTATACATTATCATACATTCTGTATCACATTCGCTCTTATTCGCTTATATTAGTAACAAATTCAAAATGAGAAAGCTACAACGAAGTTTTAGTTACTTTAATGAATAACATTTGCCATAGAAAATCATACTGAAATTGTACTTCATTACAAAAAAAAAAATGTTTAAAAGTATTAGACCCTGCATCTTTTTCACTGAAAATTCTATAAAGATATACTATAGGATATATGAGTTACTGAAAGCATAAACAGTGCAAACTTTCTAATCAATGTTTTGATAGTTGCCAAAGCCAAAGTCAAAACGTAAATAAATAACTATGGACAACTATTGTGTCTAGAACTTTTTATTTAATTTTTACGTCAGACATTTATATGGCATTATACTGTTCATATGAAATACTAATTACGAATTTAAGGGTCAAGTGGATTAACGTGACCTGTGACGTCAAACACCTGACCATATCAAACTAGGTCATGATTGCTGAGCATTTACACTCACGCACACTGTATATTGTGATATCTGAATATTATATATATTGTATAAACAATACAATGTATTGTAATACCTGAAAACAACCAGGTACAGAACTTGTGGAGTTGTTTGTTGCATTGCTAATATCTAAGGCTACACCTACATTGGATCCGGTGCGATTCGATGAGACGTCGCTAGCAAACCAAATGACTGAAATATATCGAGAGCGCCTACATTGGATCCGGCCTTAATCAATCCATATTTATCCGACCAATCCGAGGGATTTAGTCGATCGTGGAAACGAAATAGTTTATTTATACGAAAGTGCCTACATTGGATCAGGCGCGATGTTGTACGATCAAGTGTGATTTTAACATTTCGAAATCATTAGTTTTCAATTCGATAAGCCAGCCGTTAGCATGTCTAAAATGTTTATTAAAAAATATACATTGTAATTTGATAATTAACTATTATATAAATATCCGTCATAAATCAAAATTAAATATAGTAAATTCTCATTAAAATATTTTATTACTAAACTTCATGATCCATTAAATATAGTAGCGAAGGTTATTTATCCGTTAAATAAAATTATATCTATCAGAAATGTCCATAAAAAATATACCTACATACAATTTTAATTCGTCAAAGAAACTTGGAAACATTAACTTTTGATAAAATTATCATCTTAATGTTAAATTTATTTGTTAAACATTTAGCAAGGGCTTTTCTGATTTTTTATACTCCTTTTCAAAGATGAACAACAAAATAAACAAAGATTACTCATAGAATTAGTTCGAAAGGAGCCTCCATTGCGGGATCTATGAAATAATAATAATAAACAATAATTTCTATTTTTTTTTAAATTGAAAAACAACTAAATTATTAATTTATAGTGAAACAGCAAGACAAAAATATTCTAATATAACTCATTTTCATAACATTTGGTTCTTTAAATTTATAAAAGATTATTTTTAATATAATTATATTTTACAATAATTAATATAGAAAACAAGAAATAAAAGAATAAAATTGATACCATTATATTGAAAAGGCTAGTTTCATTATAGGTTTGAATAGAATAGATTTACACCAGATCTGATCCAGTGAAATAAAATATGTATTTAACTGATCAAGTTTATCAAATACATTACACCCTCATTGTTTAGTTCAATATTGGATTTTTTATGATTTCTTTTTGTATATAATTCCGGGTGTTTTGTACACTGCATCCTAAATTAGTTGTTTTGTTAACCACTTACAAAAATATACAGTCATATGTTTTATTATTATGATTATATGTGTGAACGTTGTCTGAACCTCAGTAAGTCAGTTATCCCGCATTTTATAACCCCTTCTTTGAAAATATCTCTTTTCCGAATTGAGAGGAACGGCATTTTTTGACGTACGCTACGGTGAGCTCACCTGCGAGACGTCAATGAAGAGAGGAAGCTCTGACAAGATTTAGGTAAGCCACTTTCATTTAAGTTCCTTTCTTTATTGGCAAATTGTCCGAGGACGACTTACCGAGTCGTAACGTATCTCAATTAAATATTTTTATTAATTTCTCAACCGCGTTTCATACAAAATTTATGGTCCTCCGGGGCCGGATTAATTAATTAAGAAAATTAGTTAATTATTTTCTCAATTCGGAATCTAACCAAACAAAATTTAATTTTTCATTTTTTTTATATGTCGCATAGCAACCACGAGGCCGTTCAGATAGACTTGCTTACGCCTCTTCTAACCTCACCTCACGCTGCTTCTCCCAACTATTACGACTTCGTTCAGTTTCGGAAAGAAGCGAACTGCAATTTTTATATACATTTGGTACAATTTAGCAAATTCATTTTTTCTCTCCAGAAAATAGTACAATTAAATTAGTTGATATTTGAGTTTAATTAAAGTTTAACTTTGTTTTTCCTGAATATTTTTCTATACATTTTTTGTCGCACTTTTATTTTAAATTATTTCAAGATGGCGGAAGATAAAATTAAGTTTTTAATTAAAAAGAGGGAAAAATATTTTCATAAAATTCAAACTGCTTATGACTTATCGAAAAATCTTACAAGGGAAAATTTTCCCATTTTCTTATCCCGAATGGAACAAATTGACATGGATTACCAATCATTTGATGAAATTCAAGATCAAATTATGGAATTTGCTTCTAAAACAGAATCTCTCGAAAATTTCGACACGGCTGCTAGATCTCAAACCTGCGACGAGTTATACTATTCAGCAAAGGCAGTAGCCTCGCAGTATGCTAAGCCAGCTACTAGTACTAGCCTGTCTACGAAAAATGAGAGGCCCGACATAGGACATGCGAAACTTCCAAAAATCAATTTACAAATATTTTCCGGCGATCTTCAAGAGTGGCCCAATTTTTACTCTCTGTTTCGGTCCCTTATTCATGAAAATCGACAAATGGCCTCATCTGAGAAATTTTACTATTTACGCTCATTTTTGAGAGGCCCGCCTTTAAAATTAATCGAATCGATTCATTTGTCCGATGATAACTATCAGATTGCATTTGAAACTTTAGTTAATCGGTACCAAAACAACAGGCTATTGGCTAATTTTTACTTGGAAAAAATTACGAATTTTAAACCGCTTTCCCAAGAAAATCTTCAAAATTTGGAAATGTTATCTGACGTTTTCCTAACCAATGTTGCTGCACTCAAGGCCTTGAACCTACCAGACTTATCTGATACACTTCTGCTTCATTTCGGTCTTCGTTGCTTGGATTTGGAAAGCAAAAAATTATTCGAAGCCAAGTATTCAGGGGTTCAATATCCAACATATAAACAATTTTCGGATTTTCTAACTGAACGTTGCAAAATTCTCGAACTGAGTTCTCCAACTAGGACTGAGTCTAATCCAATCCAACGTGCAAATTTCCCACGAAAAACCGCTTTGATCACGACCAACCCGCATCACAATCGAACTTCTTCTTCACCGCCAAATAAATCTTCTTCCACCGAATGTTCCACCGCTCATATTGTATGCCCGCTTTGCTCATCTTCACATAAGTTACATCATTGTGAAACATTTCTGAAGCAAAGTGTAGAGGCCCGCTGGGAGACTGTGAAAACTTTGAGAAAATGTTTTAATTGCCTCGGAAACCACATGTTGTCAAAATGTAACTCCAAAGGTAAATGCATCTCATGTGGATCCTCGAAACATCATTCGCATTTACACCGCTCTACTTTCACAGCCCCACCTAGGGAGTCACTTGAAAATCCGCCTCCTACGCAAGCACTATCTTGCAGTGCCCATACTCCCCCATCCAGTACTGCGTACTCCACCGTATTGCTGGGCACAGCAGAGGCTTTTCTTACAGCTTCGGATGGTAGGAAGGTTCCTATACGTCTAGTTGTGGATCCTGGTTCTCAGGTGTCGTGCATAACCAGGGAAATGGCCCAACGGTTAAATTTAAAGCTCAACAATTGCCCACTGAACATCACAGGCATCGGCAACCATGCTACGACTAGCAAGACGAAAATGGTTTCTTGCACTCTGACCCCTAAACACACTCGAAACAATTCTATATCCGCAGAAGCCGTTGTTCTTCATGAAATTTGTGCAGATTTACCGGTCACGACGCTCTCAAATGAATTCAAAAACCGATTTTCCTCCATGTTATTGGCCGACCCGGCTTTTCACGTAAAAGGGAAAATAGATTTTCTTCTGGGTGCGGATCTCTATTCCGAAATCCTTTCCGACGACAATAATTCCGTCATCAGGGGTAATCCGTCAGCTGTGAAAACTTCCTTTGGGTGGATTTTATTGGGGAAAATTACCGAACCAGCAGAAAATAGAGCCGTAACGCTTTTTGGTTGCACCTCGCCACTTGAAATTGCACTTCAACGTTTTTGGAAGACTGAAGAGGTCGCATCAGTAACACCGCAGAACCCGGAAGACGAATTGTGTGAGCTACATTTTATGAACACCCACCGAAGAACACCCTCTAGCCAATGCATAGCTTCTCTTCCTTTTAGAAACACCAAGGCTCCAATGCTGGGAAATTACCGCGAAACCACTCATAAACGACTTCTGAACATGGAGAGCAGGCTCAAGCGGGCAGATTTAGAACCTCAAAATAACGCCTTATCCCAGGAGTATTTGGACATGCCACACTTGAAATTAGCTTGCCAACCCTCACCATATGTCATCCCATATCATGCTGTGGTAAAAAGTACCACCTCTAATACGAAACTCCACGTAATTTTCGACGCTCCGGCCAAGGATACCCTTGGATTATCATTGAATGACCGCTTATACACCAAGCTTCAGCTTGACTTGGCGAATATAAAAATTAAGGCTAAACATAGAGTCGGACCCCTTAAACCAAGCATTACAAGTCCCAGTTTGGAACTCTGTGAATCTTTGCTGTTAGCCCGCCTTATTGAATCCCTCGAAGTGTTCCGAACCGCCATTACCATCACAGCGACGCATTTATTTATGGACTCCACAGTCGTTCTCTGCTGGATCCACACTCCGCCGCACCGATTGAAAACATTCATCGCCAATAGGGTAACCGCCATTGTAGAGATCGCCCCACCTGACCTGTGGAGCCACTGTTGCAGTCAAGACAATCCAGCTGATTGTGGATCCCGAGGTCTGATGCCCCGCACCCTGATGCAGTTTTCTCAGTGGTGGGAAGGACCTTCATTTTTGCAATTACCCCTAAACTGCTGGCCAGATTCTCACTTTGATCGGCTAGAAGAAATTCCTGAAATCAAAGATGAGACTACTGTGATGGTAGCCACCGCCGAACCGAACGAACTTGTTACCACCATTAGCTCCTTTTCATCGCTCCAACGCCTCAAAAATGTCATCGCCTATGTTCTCCGATTTGTTAACAACTGCCGCAGCGCAAAACCTCATCGTAAAACCGGTGTACTGTCGGTTTCAGAACTGCGAGATAGCATGAATTTATGTGTCCGTCTATCCCAGGAACAATACTTCTATTATGATCTTAAGACTACGTCCCCTGAACAAATTTCTCAAGCTATGAAACCGTTATCACCTTTTATTGACAAGCTGGGTTTTCTCAGGGTGGGCGGTAGGCTGAGGCATTCAGATCTCACGTATGATGCCAAGCACCCCCTCGTTTTGCATAAAAAATCGCATTTAGCAACCCTCATATGTGACTGGTATCATCAGACCACTATCCACGGAGGCCCTCGCGTAATGCAGGCGTTAATTCAAAGAAAATTTTGGATACCAGGTCTTCGTCAACTAATCAGGATGCGCATATTTAGGTGTCTACCATGCTACAAACTCAAGGCCAAGGCAAACCAACCTTTAATGGCAGATTTACCACCTTTCAGATTTTCCCAGGTCCGCGCTTTCACCATTATTGGGGTTGATTTTGCTGGTCCTTTCCAGATTAAGGAAAGTAACCGCCGGAAGGCTGTGATTTCTAAGGGTTACATTTGCCTCATCGTCTGTATGGCCACTAAGGCGATCCACTTGGAAGTCGTCTCCGATCTTAGCACCAGTGCATTCCTTGCTGCGTTGGACCGCTTTATCGCCCGTCGTGGATTATGTTCGAATATTTACAGTGACAGCGGTACAAACTTTCTCGGCGCGTCCCGCGCACTAAAGGAAGTTCATAAACTTCTCCAGAGACACGCTGGAGATATTCACGACAATTTAGCCAAACGTGAGATTATTTGGCATTTTAATCCGCCCGCGGCTCCTAATTTTGGTGGCATTTGGGAAGCTGGTGTCAAATCCGTGAAGCGCCACCTAGTTCGCGTTATGGAAAGTCGGACACTAACTTTTGAAGAATTCACCACGCTGATCACCCGCATCGAAGCCGTTCTTAACAGCCGTCCGCTTTGCGCTATTTCGTCCGACCCCAACGACGATGTCGACTATTTGAGCCCTGGACACTTCCTCATTGGAGGACCACTATTGGCTGCGCCGGAAGAAGACTTTACAGACACCAATCTACACCGCTTATCCCGCTGGCAAGTTCTCCAACAATCGCTCCAGAGCTTCTGGAAGAGGTGGAGTCATGAGTACCTCCAGACTATGATCAGTCGACCTAAATGGACCCAAAATTCCCCGAATCCTGCCATAGGCGATGTGGTTATGATTGTTGGGCAGAACACCAAGCCTCTGCAATGGCCCCTGGGAAGAATTGAAAAACTTCTACCTAGTCGTGATGGAGTAGTGCGGGTGGTGCAACTACGAACCACCTCCGGTTCAATTACACGGCCTACCAATAAATTAGTTCCCCTTCCAATAAACTAAACTTTACATTACCTTTCATATATCATGTTTTTGTTTTGTTAGTTCTTTTTTGTACATATTTTACATTGCAAGTTCGCTTCTTCTGCTCTAAAGTTTATTGTTACCTAATTACAAAATTGCTATCAATTTTGGGTGGGCGGTATGTTTAGTTCAATATTGGATTTTTTATGATTTCTTTTTGTATATAATTCCGGGTGTTTTGTACACTGCATCCTAAATTAGTTGTTTTGTTAACCACTTACAAAAATATACAGTCATATGTTTTATTATTATGATTATATGTGTGAACGTTGTCTGAACCTCAGTAAGTCAGTTATCCCGCATTTTATAACCCCTTCTTTGAAAATATCTCTTTTCCGAATTGAGAGGAACGGCATTTTTTGACGTACGCTACGGTGAGCTCACCTGCGAGACGTCAATGAAGAGAGGAAGCTCTGACAAGATTTAGGTAAGCCACTTTCATTTAAGTTCCTTTCTTTATTGGCAAATTGTCCGAGGACGACTTACCGAGTCGTAACGTATCTCAATTAAATATTTTTATTAATTTCTCAACCGCGTTTCATACACTCATAATTATCAGAATAATTTTAGCTTTATTGAATGTATATTACAAATTCATTTTGATATTACATCATTATCTCATCATCTATAAGTTCAATAAACAGTGATTTTTTTAATGAAAGTTCAATACCATTATTTGAAAGGGTGGAGGAATTTGTGTACCTTGGATCGCAGGTGAACGCGGATAATGACATAAAAGCAGAAATCCATCGGAGAATTATGTCCTCAAATAAATGCTATTTCGGGTTACTGAAGCATTTTAGAAGCAGGGCTATTTCCCAAAACACGAAGGTGCATTTGTATAAGACCCTAATAAGACCAGTTCTCGCTTTTGCCTCCGAATGCTGGACATTACCCAGTTCTCAGGAAGCCCTTCTCCTAAGGTTCGAGAGGAAAATTTTGAGGAGAATTTATGGCCCAGTTTGCACCAATGGGATATGGAGGATAAGGACGAACGCTGAGCTAGCAAGACTCTACAAGAGCCCAGATATTTTAAGGATAATAAAAGTAGGCCGGCTTCGATGGGCAGGTCATATAATTAGAATGACCCAGGATGAGATTCCTAAAATGGTCCTAGACGAAAGGATTTATGGGACAAGACGAGTGGGAAGACCTCGGCTCCGATGGATCGATGGAGTGGCGGCGGATGCCAGGTCCATCTTGGGAATTCGCAATTGGAGAGCAGCTGCAACCAATAGAGAAGACTGGCGAACCAAGCTGCAGGAGGCCTTGACTCTGCAGGAGTTGTAGCGCCACGAATGATGATGATGAAGTTCAATACCATTATAACTACATTGAGTATTCTCAAGATTCCAGTTTTAGAAAATTGTTTATTTATAAATTAGCTATGTGAGCATGGAAAGAAAGAAATATTAAAAAATGTAAGTTTGATTATTTTCTGTTTGTTCTATTTCTACAATCCTTGATTGTTCTATTCAATCATGTAATATAAAAGTTACTGGTATTACTCCTATAAGTCTTTTATTATTGCCATTATTATCCAATTGATATGAATAAACATTTGTTTCGATTAATATTTTGAACCCATTTAAGTAAATATTGTAACAATCTGTCAAATACATATATTTATGCAAACTTTATCTATATCTCTTATAGAGTTATAGTAATTGGAAAGTATAATGTTATGATAATAGCAATTAATTGAGTTTTTAAATTCATAGATTATTATCTGGTATTTACTGTTATTTGTTTTATGGGCAATGAATTGCATGTTGGAAGGAGTTATTGATCTTTTTAAAAATGCTTGAGATTATTTGCATTACCAATTTATTTTATTAACCTAAAAGTCTAGTAGAAATTGAAATCAGGTACTTATATATTATGGTATGGTACCACCACTCTATTACTCACTGTGTAAAAACCATATAATTACCAGTTTACTTCATATGTGTTTTATAATCATGAAATTCAATGAATTCTATTAAATTCTAAAGTGGTGATACCATAACAAACAAGTACCTGAAAGTAAAATCAAGAACCTCTTGATAAAACGTTTTTAAGAACTTATAGTTATCATATGGGCTACGGTATAGATTCCCAATAGCATTCTATTTTTTCCTTATATTCATAATGTCCAATGTTCTATCGATGCTCCAATTTAATATTATAAAATGAAAGTTTATTATAATTACATCACTTACACATTCACAATTAAAGGTATGTTGATTGAAGGTCAAAATCAAGTCTCGAATAGTAAGCAATTGATACATTTATTAGCTTATCAATGTTTTCGACCAACATTGCAGGTCTTCATTAGGGCTTATTTCCGCAAGGTACAAACAAATAATATAATACAAAAAATATACATTAATAGCAGTAATGATACAAATAATACTTAAAAAATATTTAGGTGATAATATAATATAATAATCATCTTATTATAATGATTATATTAATATTTTTACCTAAATATTTTTTAATATGATTTATATCATTTATGAATTATCATATTTTACATTTAATATTTGTATCTTGGTAATTTAAACCTGATGAAGATCTGCAATATTGGCCAAAACATCATGCAAAGATCATCATATATTTAAATTATGTTTTGAAAAATAAAAGAGGACACCAGCATATTGTTAAGGAAGAAAATAAATCATTCATAGAAGAAAATAAATCATTTATTCAATAACATACATCAGTATTTACTTATAAAATTAAAAGAATAAAATTTAGGATACACATTTTTAACAACAATATTAGAATTAAGTGGAAAAATAAATGAATAACACAATTAAATATTTCGAAATACAAGTTAAGAAGAATTACACACTACAAATTTTATAAATAATAATTGTCGATTAAGATACTAACATATTAAAATGATAAAATAATACATAGCAATAATATATAATTTTTAATATTACAATTTTATATAATAATTGAGGTGATTAAGGAAGATCCTCTGAAGATTTAGATTGGAGTGTTTTCAAATATATATTGGCTTAAGATGCCTTGAATATCCACTATTAATTATACAGTATTTACTCCCAAATTGTAAGATCTTTCTTGATTATCATTGACATCCATTAAGAAAAGTATACACAAAGGTATAAACCAAATTTCTTCTGATACTTGATATACACAATCCAAAAAACAATATCATCTTCGCCATATATGTTCACTTGTAGGAGTGTCTGCTAACATGAATTTAAATAAAATTGAAATTTGAACAAGGCCACTTCCTCATTGGACAACATATTTCCTTTCTGTTTCTGGAAAAAATAATGTTTTCAGATACACATTGATTTAATAATAAATACACAGACACAAGGTAAAATAATAATTATCTACGTATATATGTATTTTTGATGTATATTCATATGTTCAACTTTCTATACTTGTTATTACTTTTTTAAATTGAAATTTAAAAAATTTCAGTTAAAAGACTAATTATTAAATAATGTAATTTTTCTAAAGACAATTTTCTTTTAGATTTTCTTAAATGCGTAACCGAATATAATATGATGAATTGCCACTAATGTGGGAAAATACCAATTAAAAAAATAGTAGACTTAGAAACTAGAAAAAAAAATTTATTAACAGGAAATCAACCCCCCCCCCCCCCGCAAAAAAAGGAATATTGATTTAGTAATTATCGGAGGGTTTTCTTGTAAAAGTATATTAATTAGAAATTACTTGATAAGAAGTGATTGAATTTTAAATTTAAGAGTAAATCCTTTTAAGATAGAGTTTTTCTTCGGACTGAGAAGATGGGAAAAGTTTGTTTGCTTTGTTACAGAAGCATACCGAGTTAGTAACGTCATATACAAAAGAGAAATCCAAAGTTTCTACAAGGGTGTTACAAGGGGCCTCAAAGTTGTGATGACCGAATAGTATATAGTTACAGGTGGCTCCCGAGTAAATGTGTAAACAATACTTAGAATCATAATCAATTACCCAGAATTGTTATGCACTATAAGATGCAGGTGGCTGCAGGTGGCCAGAAAAACAGTAAACAATTCCAGAGAAATAGCATCAGCATGGCTGATCCTATTTAACCGTCCCAGACCAAAGGGAGGGGCCTTTTCGTCCGTAGACATTTGAACAGTTAATATCGCTATTTAGTTGCCATTTATTTACATACATGTATTCTATGTATCATTCATAATAAAGTTTTTAAAAAGTATTAGATACGTTCAGAACCTTTAACTATATATATATATATATATATATATATATATATATATATATATATATAGTTTCGTTTCGTAAATTATTCTTGATTCTTTCTTCTTTTATTTATTTATTGATATTTACAACTGTATTACAATAATCCATCAAGTAAATAGGCTAAGCGATACATAATGACATGTGAAAATGACAAGTAGAGAAAATACCCACTGGTAGTACTCAAATCACAAGTTCAACTAAGAAGGTCACGGGGCCATCTTCTTTTCAGACGCCTCGGAGGATTATTGGGAATTGAAGAGGAAGCTAGGTTTGATACTAGGTGGTTTGAATGGAAATGAAGTTTGTTATGAAAGGATAGATAGCGGGTTCGGGCCAAATCAGCAACAAATGGGACATTAAGGCCATTATGGATGACTTTATTCTTAACAAAATAAGGAACATTGAGGATTTTACGAAGGATTTTGGATTGTAGAGATTGGATACGAGAGGAATTCGATGGCTTAGTGGAGCCCCAAAGCTCTACTCCGCTTTCTTCTTTTAAAAATTTTAATTAGCTAATGTTTATTTTAAATGAACAACAATTTAGAAAGAATTTTCCACTTCTGTTTCTATTCAAATGTTGATACACTTTTAGTGGCGGATTTTAGATTGTCTTGGGCAGGATTTTTTCGTGGTCTGCGCTATAATGTATATTCCTTAACGAAGAACTCAAATTATTTTTTAAGAACAAATTATAAGTACTAAATGCGTTAAATTGATATATATATAAAATATAGTTTAGTTATAGTATAGTTAGAAAAATATTTAGAAAAATCTATCTAACTGTAATATATATATATATATATATATATATATATATATATATATATATATATATATATATATATATGGTTGATACTTATAGTTAAATAGTATTTATTTGATAAATACCGAAAATTTAAAATAGCTTAGGAGTTAATAATATAATAACAGAAATTTTTTTTTTATAGGACAAAGATGAATTCTGAAAGCACTAGTTGGGAAAACAATGCTTAGATACGATTTAAAATGCCTAAAATTACTTCAGTCTGTATCCAACCTCATTATTTCGATTTTAGAATTTTTATTTAGTTTACATATTAAATCAAAATTATATTATATTATTATTATATTCAGGTCTGGAATTCATTATTTCTTCTATTATTAACTACTGTATTTTAATGAAGAAAACCTGAGCAAACACTTTCTTCCAAAATCTAAACGTTTTTACTTCCTTTATTCGAAATTTGACTATAATAGTTAATAGAATTTACGAGCATAAACTCGGTGTTTTCAAGAGAAAAATATTTAGAAAAATCTATCTAACTGTAAGAGAGAAAGTTAGTGGAGGAGACGGCCACCTAGTGTTTCGTATCTGTATAAAATCGTCACTATCCCCAGAATTCATACGTATCCTTGCTAACGAGAGTTTACTTATAGATTATCTCAGAATATTTATTGATGAATTTCTTGCTAATTATACAACCTAAGAAGGAAAACTGTTGCTTAAAAAACTAAAAGTTACGATATACAATCTAGTACAGAGCAATGATCTGTGCAGTTTCTGATAAAAATGGTTTCATATACTCCTAAATGGCCACCTGCTTCTTGGTGCTTATTAAGCTCATATTAACTTTCGAAGTCGAGAAACAGATGGTTGGTTGGCAGCTATAGTCGTAAACTTACAACTGCTCCTAAGTATAATCTTGATCTGCAACTGGCAGGAGTCCGCCCGATAATTCCATAACTCTTATCCATCTAATAGAGTAGCTTTATTAAAAAAGATATTGAAGAGAATCTTGTTGGCACAAGATGAGAAAGAGAGAGAGAGAGAGAGATTGGTGCATTCAAGCCAGTCCTTTTATTTGTGTAAAAGTCATATTACGAGACCTATCAACTGCTTCGACAGTTTTACCCGCTCCAAGTAGAGAGTATCGAATCATAAACAATGCTATAAACCTTCTCCCCATCATATTAAATATCTTCACTGGTAATTCGCCAATTTTCAGTGTCTTGTTTTTCCTTTGTTTGAATGCTTCTTACACCTCTGCAACTCTAGAAGCACGAAGAACTCGAAGTTGTTTCTTTAGAGCAAAGTACGAATTTTATATAAAAGAATAAATAATAATAATGAATATATCAATGAATAATGAAAAGTATAGTAACAGGCAAATACCAATGTATTAGTATATGTAAACAGAGCAAAGAACTACTATGGCGTACATGTAAACAACTGATGAACAATGGCCCAAGTCATCTGCCCACGGCCCCAAGGAAAACCGGTGGTGGGGTCGTTAATAGAGGCAGAAACTGTTATCACGGACACATCTGTATCTTCTGGAATATGTTTTGGTGATTAACATCTTATTCTTCAAGGATCTGAATTATCGAATACACCAATCCAAAATCTCCTTCATTGAGTTAAGAAAAGATATAGCTCATCTGACTTGTTAGCTTTTAAAAAGGAGTATTCCTAATGTTTACCTTATGGAATTTTTTTTTGTATATTTATTGCTCCCATTGGGGTTCTTATGTGTTTTTATTTAACTCTTTGTTATTCAACAACCTTTCCTTATTTTTTAATATTTTGGGAAAACAAATAATAAATATTGTCTTAAAATAGTTTATTTTAGAGTTATGACTACTCCAAAGAAATTCGTACACAACTTGATAAAATATACTGAAGTATCACACAAACCAGATAAATTTAAAATTCTCAAAACTTGAGATAAATAATTTTATAAGCAGCATGAGAAATATAACTTAAAGATATTATGCTGTTCAGGCAATACAGAAAACATCTCACACAGGCCTTCAACAATAATAGAACAGAAACTAGAATACCTAAAAAGGATATAGGTACTTTATTCAAGTGATTGAAGAAATACCTTGCCAGACAAATATTATTGCCAAGTTAGATCTTCCAGATAGAACTTTAGTATTTTGGGTGAGATTTCATCATAACTATCGGATTGTGATATCTTTGGACTGTCAAGGATCAATCAGGCAATTTTAAAATTCATTATCTTGGCAAAATATGTCCTGAACAACGCAAATGATTTTTTATAAGATTTTTATTATGAGGGTGTAAATTCAAGATTTACTACCTCTTTCCCATCCAGAACAGAAACTTTGGTTTCTTCATCCCAATTAGACAGTCACTACAATTAACTACAATTTTATTATTAAAATTTTATTATGATTAAATCGAATTGATATTCTTGTAGTAAAAATACCTCAAATGATTTTATTTAGATTTCTTATAGATTTTTTAAATGTTATTTTATGTTTTGTTACTAATATAAATTTATTTAAATATATAATATATATTAATCGTTGAACTGACCATCAAATTTATGTCTAAATAATCTTATTGATTCAAACATTTTTCATAATTTACCAGGTCATTGCTGCTGAAGGTGAACAAAAAGCCAGTCGTGCTCTACGAGAAGCTTCTGAGGTTATCGGAGATTCACCTGCTGCTCTTCAGCTAAGATATCTTCAGGTAAATAAAATTTTATATATTTTATTTATTGAATTAGGATTTATTCTGTCTTTTATCCATAGATAAAATTGATAACTCATTATTCTTATACTAATCATATTATTATAACAGAAAATTCTAGAACTCGGATGTTTTTTTCCTAATTTGTCAATGTACAATCTAAGAAGACTTCTCAAAAAAAAGCATTTTAATGTTTTAATAATTTAAGCATTTTAGTCTCTAAATTGACTATCATTCTTCTATTGTTGGAATTATGCTCTTTATTTAAATAACTCATATAGTTTCCATTCATCCAGCATAATCCATCCATTCAGCTTCAATTTTACAATCCATTTATGCACTGAGATACGAAAAAATGGCATAATTTTTTGCAGCAGAGTCTTGAAATCTTTCTTAAGTAAAAAATGTTAATCAGAAAGTAAGAAATTTGTAGATTTGTTTTAAATGGTCCAAAATGCTCTTTCTGAATCTTCTTTCTGAATTCTCTTTTTATGATGTCTCCTCATTATAACATATAAGCTTTGACTGTAATTTATCTCCACGGTAAAAAACATTTTCAGGTAATATAGAATTATAACTACACTGATAATCAAATGAGCGCTTCTACAGAAGGAGATGCCTTCACAAGATTAAATTTTGAAACCAGTAGGCAGGGATAAATATCTAGTTATTCTCAATAAACCTATAATTCTGAAAAAAGGAGAAACTGGTTGCAGAAACGCGAAGATGAATACTTATTCATTGAAGATAATATTTATTTCTAGAATTTTTAGTAATGTAGGAAAATTAAATGTAGAAAAAAATCTTTGCTGACATTTGGGCTGAATGACATGAATGCTGAATGAATGGGCTGAATAAAATTACCCTGAATGGGCATCAGGGTAATTTTAAACTTAAATTATTTAAAACTAAATACTCTATCTATCAGTCATACTTGTTTCTCTGGTATATATGAACAGAAACAGATGTCTGTTGCGTTTAAATTTCATAGTAAAAAATATATGTGATCAAAAATACTTATACATATAGGTGCATGCATGAAATGTGAGACTTAAAATTGTTAAAGAGAAAAGGTTTGCTATTCAAAATAAAAATAATTGTAAACTTAAGTACCTAGTGGTGAATCAATTAAGGCTCATGAACACCATCCATAAGCTAATGATCGATTTAGGCTAAAATTTAATTTAAATTTCAGTCAAAATTTAAAGTTTTACTTTAATTAGGTGGATTGCCCAGGTTAGTCCCATATAGGATAAGTCATACTCCCTTCTCTGATTAGAATACCGATAAAGACATGTTAAACTAGCAGAGATATTGCTTGATAAATTGAAACTAACTACTTTTAAATCTAAAATATATTTAAATCTGTATATTATCTAGCCTAAAAATTAGTAAACACTCTAATGTATCTTATTTATTTTTCAGACACTTAATACTATTTCTGCTGAGAAGAATTCAACCATTGTATTCCCTCTCCCAATTGATATGTTAACATACTTCATGAGAGCAAAAGAAGGACACTAGTCAGTTGGGCTGACGACATAATATTTATCAGAGTTTCACGTTTATAGTCAGGAAATTACTTTTATTTTCACAAATACATATATATATATACTGTTTATATATTACAAATATATATTATATTATAAAAACATATGTTATTTAACATAATTTAAACATTTTTCTAATTTTAAGGAATTTTTTACTTGGTTTGCACTGATAAAACACATTTTTAATATTAAAATCTATGATAGGTCAAATAAGTACTACGAATGTTATAAGAACTGATGGATATATACTTAGAAATGTCTCTTTTGGACTGTATAAATAACTGAATGAAAAAAAAAAAACTTTTTACATATATACATATTCTTTTAAACTTTATATTACACAATTTATAATTTCAAGTGATTAGAAGCAATGATTTTGTTAAAGATTTAGTTTTATATTGCCATCTTAATTGTATTCCTAACATTTTCAATTATCTTTGCCTAATAGAAATCAAACATATTACTTTATTTTATTTACAGTTTGTTATTCCATCATATAAAATTGGAATCAAATATTAATTATTTACTGTAATTAGGAAAGAATGAGAAATAGAATAGTTAATTTTTATTGTATTATTGGTGTTGTAAAAATATTATTATCGAGGCATTATTTATAATCCACATTATTTTGTTGATTCCTTGCAGAAACTGATTGTTGTTTCTTTAAAGGTGTTTGTTGGAATAATAATTATTAAACTAATAATGATATAATGATATTTTAAACAGAAAAAAAACTAATACTGATTCATATTTGGATTTATATATTGATTTTTTTAGAAATTGTAGACCACGGATTAAAGTTTTAAAAAATATAGTTGAAGATGCGGTTGAAAAACAAATATAGAAAACAATGTTTGCAGACATTTGGGCTGAAATGAACTGAAATGGTTAAAAAAATTAGAGAGCAGATCAAGGTCAGATCTATCAAGAAGAGATACAAGAAACCAAGACTGAAAAAGTCCTCTATTCATTAATTTTGATGGCTTTCTTTCTGACTGTAGCCCCAAACATCTTCTCATAGATAATACAAAATTCTTAAGATGACATAATTACTAACTGCTATGTTAATGTTTTAAGAAACATATAAATACTAAATACTTAGTAAAAATATTATATTGTATAAAAGATAACACATAACAAGCGTCCACCATTTATCAAATCTGTCTACAGTATATTAGTGGGAAAATGGCTACCCTTCACAAAGAATCCCTATTCTGAACACCATAATATATTACCTGAAAGTTTACAATGGAACAAACACTTTTTAAAATTAAATGTCAACTTCTTTGGTTAAATACTAATTAATTATTATATTCACAAATATAACTGGTTTTGGAATCATAATCAATGGTTAAAGACCTATAAATATACTGACATTATTAACATTTTAACAGTTATTTATTTCATAAATTTATTACTCCTTTAGTTTAGCGTGATGTTAAGATTTTGATTTTTAAGGTAAATATACCTTAATAAAGTAATTAATATTTTTCAATTATTATTAATGTTATTAATTCTGAATATGTAAAATGACACACTCATACATGCCACTCTGGAATGTATGATGCATTGATGGTTTATACATGGATGGACTAGCTAGATTAATTAAAATAAATAATTATTTGAACAATTGTACAAGTGCATTTAAACTGCTGAGATCATTTTCCCCCAATGCACCAACATAACTCTTAAGTTATCATCCCAAGTATCAATCTAGAGGTTGTTTTTTTTATTAGCCTTTTGTTATTATGTTTTAAAAATAATGTTTCTATATTCGATTACTCTCTTTTCCCTGATACATACTTCTCTGATTGATTCCCCTGATATGCAAAACAAGAAATTAAAAAAAATTTATATGAGAAAAATATATATGTATAAATATAATATACACACACACACACACACACACATATATATGTTATTATTATAATAATTATCCATTAGTAAGCCTTTCTTGAAAATGAAAGGGGCTATAACAAAGAATTATTAAACTAATTGATATATAATACTGAACTTTTCAGCCAGCAATAATTATTTAAAAAAAATTAACTGGGATAAATATTCCGTATGAATATTAAATTTACTATAAGAAAAGAGTTTACCTCCGGGGCTAGATAATAATATACCAAAAATATATAAACAGATTACCTTATATATGTTTATTCAAATTTAAAAAATAACTTTAAAATTATAATTAATATAAGAACTGCATATTAATATGAAATTACTGTTTTATAAATTGTTTGTTGGTTGACTCTTTAAAAGTAGTGTTTCATTATATATTTGTCAATGTTATTATGCTTAAGGTATTGTTACAGTAAGTAGGTACGTATTGTCAATAAGATACACATATACAGGTTCTGAGCTTTAAATTCTGTAACTTTGTAACTATTTAATATACACTTTTAGGTGTATAAATGTTTTATGAAAAGAGTTTAGGAAATTAGTTTAAACTTCTGATACCTTCTGGTTTCATCTTTTTATTCAGAATATAACATGATTTCTTTCAGAAAATGAATGTTATTACCAATATTATTATAAATACAAGTAATATTATTATGAAAAAGTAATTATATATTATGAACTAATATTAGTATTTACAGAATATGTAGCTAGTTTCAGTGATAAAAACATATTATATAACTATGGGTGTAATGGAAGTTGCACAGAGCAAGTTCATATATGAGATATCTTGATAATTGTAAAAAGAGTATATATTAATTAATAAATGCATATGTGTGTGTATAAATAAATAAATACAATTTAAGTTTATTCAATGAATGGAATGTTTCATTGTTTAAGATCTGAACTGTATATAGATGATTTATGATTTCTGTAATTAAATTATGCTCAATTTATATTTTGCACTGAATTTTGATGTTAGATTTACTGATATGCCAATAATGGTACTGATTGTGCCAGTTTTAATACGTGAAAAAGAGTTACATTTTCTCTTTCTTTTCAAGAATAATGGAAAAGTTACTGCTTTTCTTGAATGGAATTCAGCTTAATTATGTGATTTAATTTGACCAAATCTTTTTTCTAGTCAGGATGAATTAATTCAATAGCTACCATTATTAATCTCTACTAATTTAATTTTACATTTACATCAGTATTTTGCCAATTATTATCTTTGCTATGGTATAATTGGAAAAATCTCTTTGTAACCAGTGTCTATTATTTATTGCAATTTAACAATAAGGCAGGTAAAAATAAAGGCAAACATGTTTAACTGAGCAGGTTTTATTTTTTTAAACAACTGAAATTAAAAAAAAAAAAAATTAAAAAAAAAAGTATAAACATAAAGACATCTTGATCAATCCTTATCGATTGTTTATATATAAAAAATAATAATAATAAATTTATGAACTATCTATAATTCTATTAGATTTTCCGTTTGTCTTTTTGCACTAAAACTGATTATAAACTTATATACATATTAATATATAGATTAATTGTTGTGCTCACTTCTTTGTTATTTTTTTTTTCAAAATGTTTTTATTGAATTATGATTTGAAAATTAACAATTGAATAATAACATAACATTATGAGTAAACAAACAGTATATTATAAACTGACTCATTATTTAACATTAGTAAGTATAGATATAAAATATATTTTATAAATATTTGTGTGGTTGAAATTGAATTTAAATTCCCATCATTAAATATGTATGTTTAGATTTATTACCCTAATAGCTTTATAGAAATATATATATATATATATGTCACACTTAAAAACGTTAATTTATTATCGGTGTTAGTGTATACATTTTTTATTATTATCAATAAGTTTGAAAAAATAAGATAAAATTAATAAATAAATCTTTCAAATCATATAGGGGAGGCTATGTTGAATACTTATTAAATTTTATGACTTGTTTACATTTCAATTATGGCTATTTGTTTTACAACAAGTAAAAAATGTATGATGCTTAGAGGTATTTTTCTCACCTTCTAATACATTTATCTTGTAATTTTATGTGTTTTTTTTTCTAATTTTAGTAATATTTTTAGTTTGTTCAAATTATTATATTTTTAATATAAATCAAATTTTAATAATTAAGTAAATCAAACTTTTACTCAGAATGTTTATATCCCTATGCTTAGAAAAGAGACAATCATTTTAAACATGAAATGACTAAGTAGAGCAATATTAACAATATAATGGAGCTTATGAATTAAGGTAGATTCTAAAAGTAATAGAAGATGAGAAAATTATACCCCAAGCTAAATGTTTTATACATTATATGTTTTGAAGTAAATATAAAATATTGAGAACTTATTAAGAAAACTGATGTAAGAATTAAATAGAAATATTAATAGCTAAATGCTATTTAATATTAGCAATAGAGTTTGAACATAAATGATTTTTTTTTAATTTTAATTTATGATATTAAATATATATAAGAGTTATTATCTCATTGTATTTATTGGTCTTTTACTTAGATCCTAGTTACATATTTATTTTAATTTTGTTATGAATGAGGGACCAAATAATTTGGTGTCAACTACTGCAACAACTGGAATTGATATTTTCAATAATTAAAAACAAATTCTATTTGAAAAAATTGAAATTAAATTTTTTGTTAATAAATTTTATCTGTGAAAAATCCTTCTTAAATAAATATTAAAAATGAAATGTGATATAGAAGTCGGAATTACTTTCTTTTTTTCTAATATAAAATAAAAAATTGTATTCTAATACATTTATTTATGTTATATGAAACATTTTTTAACTAAATGTTTATTAATCTTAAATTGTATTATAACGTTTTTAGAACTTTATGCACTTATTCTTAATTAATGTTTTAACCAAATTATAAGGGTATGATAATATATTTAAATCATTGAAAAATGTAATCGTTACAAAAAAAAAATAATATTTACAATCATTAAAATTATATAAGTTTTCAGGAAACTTCCTTCATTGTATTTTCTTTGTGGATTGCATGGATAAAAAAAAATAATGGGTTATTTATTTCATAAAATAGGTGTGTCAAAAGTCCTTAGTTATATAAAAATATCAACAATTTTTTTTTAAAGTTAATAGTTGTCAACATATTTGAAAGAAGCAATGAAAAAATTCAAAATCTTGCTTGATAAGGAACTATTCCTGTGTCAGAATGAAGTATTTGAGTTGATAAATCATGATTAACTCAAAAAACTATTCTCTCAAATATACATTTTACCATTTAGTAATTAATCAAAGTATTCGTTTCCTATCTTTTAAGTTTTTTAACTTCAATCTGACCAATAAATAAAACTATCAAACTTTTGACAAACCTGCTTCACAA
Source organism: Troilus luridus (assembly GCA_964056705.1). Classification (NCBI taxonomy): domain Eukaryota; kingdom Metazoa; phylum Arthropoda; class Insecta; order Hemiptera; family Pentatomidae; genus Troilus; species Troilus luridus. Next base: position 94,048,327 of record OZ057412.1, on the reverse strand, counting down.
TCAAGGAACTTGAAAATGTTAATTATTAAATTGAATAAATATTCTTGTAAATGTTGTGATGTGTATTCTTAATAATAAATAAAAAATAAATTTTCTTTTGATATTCTATTCCCTTCTCCAATTTCTACCTTTGATTAGCAAGATCTTCTCATTTGGGCCCTTTGCTCTTGTGCAACAGAATAAAATTCAAATTCCTAGCTCAAAAATTTACATACAAGTACATCACAATAGTCACCAACTGCTTGTCAAAGAAATATATTCATCAATAAAGAGGGCATTAATTGAAATAAATGTTGAGTATTTTGTCTTTTATCAGTGCAAATTATGCAAGATGTATTTGCAACAGCATAGGTCCAGTCAAAAAATTAGTCTTCAAGACACATCACACACTATTACCTGGTTTACCAAAGATGAAGCTATCTTTACTTGACCACACCGAATCAAAAACGCTCAGAGGCCTCCATGAACTGCAGCTCTAGAAACAATTGCCAAACTATACAATCGGGATAGCTGGCTTCATATATATACAGATGGTTTAGCAACAATGAACTGCACAGGAGCTGGCTATTTTAGCTCAGTTTTTGAGGGATTTGTCCCTGTGGTTTCCAATGCCAATAATTACGGCAGCTATTTATGGGGGCAGCAGAAGAACTCACCAAAATCAACATCTACAGAAAAGCAGTTTTGTTTTTAGCTGATTCACAAGCTGCCTTTATAGCCCTCACCAATAACTCTCCGACTGACTGTGAGAACAATATCCTGTCTGATAGCTCTGTCAGGTATGATTACCAACATCTAGGAGCTTACACTTCAGTCAATACCGAGTCACTTAGGGGTAAAGGGGGACAAGAGGGCAGACCATCTTGCCAAGCAAGGTGCAACATTACCTCAACCTGACAATCCTGCTTCCCTAACCTCAGGCAAGAATAGAATTGAAACCACAATTAGAAGCTATACAATTCAGACTTATATTACAGAACGACTCATCACAGTTCACGATTACGTCCAGGTGCATAAGCAAAGAATTGGTGTCGTAGAACCTGAGATCTGCCCAATCTGTCTATTTTGATGTAATGACGGTGCACACCTACAACAATACAGATACAGAGATGTCCCAAGTAATAATGATGCAAGTCTTTATTGGGAGGGTTGTCGGTATATGGCAGAAATGCCACGAGCGGGCATTGGATGAATAAAAAAACCTAGTAATATTATGTCCGCGAAAGAGGAAAATTCTATTGATGTTTAACTAATGAAAGTAAAATATACTTTGAACTTATGGTTCCTGAATATTTATGTTGCTGACTGATATGGATACAAAATATGCACAATCTGCATCACATAATAGCTCCTTCTTTCGATATGCCCAATTTATATTTCATGATAAAAATCATTGACAAGAAACCGAAAACAATCAAACAGTTGCTAGGAATCCACAAAACGCTTGCTTTCGATATACCCAATTTATATATAATGATAAAACTCAATTACAAGAAGTAAAAAACATTCAAACAGTTGCTAGGAAACCACAAAACGCTTGCTTTTGATATGCCCAAGTTATACTTCATGATAAAACTCAATCACAAGAAACCGAAAACAATCAAAACGTTGCAATGAAACTGAAAACGCTTGCTTTCCATATGCCCAATTTATATTTCATGATAAAACTCAATTACATGAAATAATAAACAATCAAACAGTTGCTAGAAAACCACAAAACGCTTGCTGTCGATATCCCCAATTCATATTTCATGATAAAACTCAATCACAAGAAACCGAAAACAATCAAACAGTTGCTAGGAAACCACAAAACTCCTTTTTTCGATATGACCAATTTATATTTCATAATAAACCTCAATGAAATGATGTCAAAAACAATCAAACAGTTGCTAGGAAGCCGCAAAACGCATGCTTTAGATATACCCAATTTATATTTCCTGATAAAACTCAATTGCAAGAAGTCAAAAACAATAAAACAGTTGCTAGGAAACTACAAAATACTTGCTTTCGATATCCCCAATTTATATTTCATGATAAAACTCAATCACAAGAAACCGAAAACAATCAAACAGTTGCTAGGAAAGCACAAAACTCCTTCTTTCGATATGCCCAATTTATATTACATGATACAACTCAATGACATGAAGTCAAAAACAAGCAAACAGTTGCTAGGAAACCACAAAACGCTTGCTATACATATGCCCAATTTATATTTCATGATAAAACTCAATCACAAGAAACCTCAACAATCAAACAGTTGCTAGGAAACCACAAAACTCTTACTTTCGAAATCCCCAATTTATATATAATGATAAAACGCAATTACATGAAGACAAAAACAATAAAACGGTTGCTACGAAACCACAAAACTCCTTTTTTCGATATACCCAATTTATATTTCATGATAAAACTCAATGACATGAAGTCAAAAACAATCAAACAGTTGCTAGGAAGCCGCAAAACGCATGCTTTAGATATGCCCAATTCATATTTCATGATAAAACTCAATTGCAAGAAGTCAAAAACAATAAAACAGTTGCTAGGAAACTACAAAACTCCTTTCGATATGCCCAATTTATATTTCATGATAAAACTCATTGACAAGAAGTCAAAAACAATCTAGCAGTTGCTAGGAAACCACATAACGCTTGCTTTCGATATGCCCAATTTATATTTCATGATAAAACTCAATTGCAAGAAGTCAAAAACAATAAAACAGTTGCTAGGAAACTACAAAACTCCTTCTTTCGATATACCCAATTTATATTTCATGATAAAACTCAATTACAAGAAATCATAAACAATCAAACAGTTGCTAGGAAACCACAAAACGCTTGCTGTCGATATCCCCAATTTATATTTCATGATGAAACTCAATCACAAGAAACCGAAAACAATCAAACGGTTGCTAGGAAACCACAAAATGCTTGCTATCAATATGCCCAATTTATATTTCATAATAAAACTCAATTGCAAGAAGTCAAAAAAAATAAAACAGTAGCTAGGAAACCACAAAACGCTTGCTTTCGATATGCCCAATTTATATTCATGATAAAACTCAATCACAAGAAACCGAAAACAATCAATGAGTTGCAATGAAACCACAACCCGCTTGCTTTCTATATGCCCAATTTATATTTCATGATAAAACTCAATCACAAGAAACCGAAAACAATCAATGAGTTGCTAGGAATCCACAAAACGCTTGCTTTCGATATACCCAATTTATATTTCATGGTAAAACTCAATTACAAGAAATCATAAACAATCAAACAGTTGCTAGGAAACTACAAAACGCTTGCTGTCAATATCCCCAATTTATATTTCATGATAAAACTCAATCACAAGAAACCGAAAACAATCAAACAGTTGCTAGGAAACCACAAAACTCCTTTTTTCGATATGCCCAATTTATATTTCATGATAAAACTCAATGACATGAAGTCAAAAACAATCAAACACTTGCTAGGAAGCCGCAAAACGCATGCTTTCGATATGATCAATTTATATTTCATGATGAAACTCAATCACAAGAAACCGAAAACAATCAAACAGTTGCTAGGAAACCACAAAACTCCTTCTTTCGATATGCCCAATTTATATTTCATGATAAAACTCAATGACATGAAGTCGAAAACAATCAAACAGTTGCTGGGAAGCCGCAAAACGCATGCTTTTGAAATCCCCAATTTATATATAATGATAAAACTCAATGACATGAAGTCAAAATCAAGCAAACAGTTGCTAGGAAACCACAAAACGCTTGCTATACATATGCCCAATTTATATTTCACGATCAAACTCAATCACAAGAAACCGAAAACAATCAAACAGTTGCTAGGAAACCACAAAACTCTTACTTTCGAAATCTCCAATTTATATATAATGATAAAACGCAATTATATGAACACAAAAACAATAAAACGGTTGCTAGGAAACCACAAAACTCCTTTTTTCGATATACCCAATTTATATTTCATGATAAAACTCAATGACATGAAGTCAAAATCAATCAAACAGTTGCTAGGAAGCCGCAAAACGCATGCTTTAGATATGCCCAATTCATATTTCATGATAAAACTCAATTGCAAGAAGTCAAAAACAATATAACAGTTGCTAGGAAACTACAAAACTCCTTCTTTCGATATGCCCAATTTATATTTCATGATAAAACTCATTGACAAGAAGTCAAAAACAATCTAGCAGTTGCTAGGAAACCACATAACGCTTGCTTTCGATATGCCCAATTTATATTTCATGATAAAACTCAATTGCAAGAAGTCAAAAACAATAAAACAGTTGCTAGGAAACTACAAAACTCCTTCTTTCGATATGCCCAATTTATATTTCATGATAAAACTCAATCACAAGAAACCGAAAACAATCAATTAGTTGCAATGAAACCACAAAACGCTTGCTTTCCATATGCCCAATTTATATTTCATGATAAAACTCAATTACAAGAAATAATAAACAATCAAACAGTTGCTAGAAAACCACAAAACGCTTGCTGTCGATATCCCCAATTCATATTTCATGATAAAACTCAATCACAAGAAACCGAAAACAATCAAACAGTTGCTAGGAAACCACAAAACTCCTTTTTTCGATATGCCCAATTTATATTTCATGATAAATAACAATGAAATAATGTCAAAAACAATCAAACAGTTGCTAGGAAACCACAAAACGCTTGCGGTCGATATCCCTAATTTATATTTCATGATAAAACTCAATCACAAGAAACCGAAAACAATCAAACGGTTGCTAGGAAACCACAAAATGCTTGCTATAAATATGCCCAATTTATATTTCATAATAAAACTCAATTGCAAGAAGTCAAAAAAAATAAAACGGTTGCTAGGAAACCACAAAACGCTTGCTTTCGATATGCCCAATTTATATTCATGATAAAACTCAATCAAAAGAAACCGAAAACAATCAATGAGTTGCAATGAAACCACACAACGCTTGCTTTCTATATGCCCAATTTATATTTCATGATAAAACTCAATTACAAGAAATCATAAACAATCAAACAGTTGCTAGGAAACTACAAAACGCTTGCTGTCAATATCCCCAATTTATATTTCATGATAAAACTCAATCACAAGAAACCGAAAACAATCAAACAGTTGCTAGGAAACCACAAAACTCCTTCTTTCGATATGCCCAATTTATATTTCATGATAAAACTCATTGACAAGAAGTCAAAAACAATCTAGCAGTTGCTTGGAAACCACATAACGCTTGCTTTCGATATGCCCAATTTATATTTCATAAGAAAACTCAATGACATGAAGTCAAAAACAATCAAACAGTTGCTAGGAAGCCGCCAAACGCATGCTTTAGATATGCCCAATTAATATTTCATGATAAAACTCAATTGCAAGAAGTCAAAAACAATAAAACAGTTGCTAGGAAACTACAAAATTCCTTTTTTCGATATACCCAATTTATATTTCATGATAAAACTCAATGACATGAAGTCAAAAACAATCAAACAGTTGCTAGGAAGTCGCAAAACGCATGCTTTAGATATGCCCAATTCATATTTCATGATAAAACTCAATTGCAAGAAGTCAAAAACAATAAAACAGTTGCTAGGAAACTACAAAACTCCTTCTTTCGATATGCCCAATTTATATTTCATGATAAAACTCATTGACAAGAAGTCAAAAACAATCTAGCAGTTGCTAGGAAACCACATAACGCTTGCTTTCGATATGCCCAATTTATATTTCATGATAAAACTCAATCACAAGAAACCGAAAACAATCAAACGGTTGCTAAGAAACCACAAAACTCCTTCTTTAGATATGCCCAATTTATATTTCATGATAAAACTCAATCACTAGAAACCGAAAACAATCAATGAGTTGCTAGGAATCCACAAAACGCTTGCTTTCGATATACCCAATTTATATTTCATGATAAAACTCAATTAAATGAAATCATAAACAATCAAACAGTTGCTAGGAAACCACAAAACTCCTTTGTTCGATATGCCCAATTTATATTTCATGATAAAACTCAATGACATGAAGTCAAAAACAATCAAACAGTTGCTAGGAAGCCGCAAAACGCATGCTTTCGATATGATCAATTTATATTTCATGATGAAACTCAATCACAAGAAACCGAAAACAATCAAACAGTTGCTAGGAAACCACAAAAGGCTTGCTTTCCATATGCCCAATTTATATTTCATGATAAAACTCAATTACAAGAAATAATAAACAATCAAACAGTTGCTAGAAAACCACAAAACGCTTGCTGTCGATATCCCCAATTTATATTTCATGATAAAACTCAATCACAAGAAACCGAAAACAATCAAACAGTTGCTAGGAAACCACAAAACTCCTTTTTTCGATATGCCCAATTTATATTTCATGATAAATAACAATGAAATAATGTCAAAAACAATCAAACAGTTGCTAGGAAACCACAAAACGCTTGCGGTCGATATCCCTAATTTATATTTCATGATAAAACTCAATCACAAGAAACCGAAAACAATCAAACGGTTGCTAGGAAACCACAAAATGCTTGCTATAAATATGCCCAATTTATATTTCATAATAAAACTCAATTGCAAGAAGTCAAAAAAAATAAAACGGTTGCTAGGAAACCACAAAACGCTTGCTTTCGATATGCCCAATTTATATTCATGATAAAACTCAATCACAAGAAACCGAAAACAATCAATGAGTGCAATGAAACCACAAAACGCTTGCTTTCTATATGCCCAATTTATATTTCATGATAAAACTCAATCACAAGAAACCGAAAACAATCAAACAGTTGCTAGGAAACCACAAAACTCCTTTTTTCGATATGCCCAATTTATATTTCATGATAAATAACAATGAAATAATGTCAAAAACAATCAAACAGTTGCTAGGAAACCACAAAACGCTTGCGGTCGATATCCCTAATTTATATTTCATGATAAAACTCAATCACAAGAAACCGAAAACAATCAAACGGTTGCTAGGAAACCACAAAATGCTTGCTATAAATATGCCCAATTTATATTTCATAATAAAACTCAATTGCAAGAAGTCAAAAAAAATAAAACGGTTGCTAGGAAACCACAAAACGCTTGCTTTCGATATGCCCAATTTATATTCATGATAAAACTCAATCACAAGAAACCGAAAACAATCAATGAGTGCAATGAAACCACAAAACGCTTGCTTTCTATATGCCCAATTTATATTTCATGATAAAACTCAATTACAAGAAATCATAAACAATCAAACAGTTGCTAGGAAACTACAAAACGCTTGCTGTCAATATCCCCAATTTATATTTCATGATAAAACTCAATCACAAGAAACCGAAAACAATCAAACAGTTGCTAGGAAACCACAAAACTCCTTCTTTCGATATGCCCAATTTATATTTCATGATAAAACTCATTGACAAGAAGTCAAAAACAATCTAGCAGTTGCTTGGAAACCACATAACGCTTGCTTTCGATATGCCCAATTTATATTTCATAAGAAAACTCAATGACATGAAGTCAAAAACAATCAAACAGTTGCTAGGAAGCCGCCAAACGCATGCTTTAGATATGCCCAATTAATATTTCATGATAAAACTCAATTGCAAGAAGTCAAAAACAATAAAACAGTTGCTAGGAAACTACAAAACTCCTTTTTTCGATATACCCAATTTATATTTCATGATAAAACTCAATGACATGAAGTCAAAAACAATCAAACAGTTGCTAGAAAGCCGCAAAACGCATGCTTTAGATATGCCCAATTCATATTTCATGATAAAACTCAATTGCAAGAAGTCAAAAACAATAAACAGTTGCTAGGAAACTACAAAACTCCTTCTTTCGATATGCCCAATTTATATTTCATGATAAAACTCATTGACAAGAAGTCAAAAACAATCTAGCAGTTGCTAGGAAACCACATAACGCTTGCTTTCGATATGCCCAATTTATATTTCATGATAAAACTCAATCACAAGAAACCGAAAACAATCAAACGGTTGCTAGGAAACCACAAAATACTTGCTTTCGATATCCCCAATTTATATTTCATGATAAAACTCATTGACAAGAAGTCAAAAACAATCTAGCAGTTGCTTGGAAACCACATAACGCTTGCTTTCGATTCGCCCAATTTATATTTCATAAGAAAACTCAATGACATGAAGTCAAAAACAATCAAACAGTTGCTAGGAAGCCGCAAAACGCATGCTTTAGATATGCCCAATTCTTATTTCATGATAAAACTCAATTGCAAGAAGTCAAAAACAATAAAACAGTTGCTAGGAAACTACAAAACTCCTTCTTTCGATATGCCCAATTTATATTTCATGATAAAACTCATTGACAAGAAGTCAAAAACAATCTAGCAGTTGCTAGGAAACAACATAACGCTTGCTTTCGATATGCCCAATTTATATTTCATGATAAAACTCAATTGCAAGAAGTCAAAAACAATAAAACAGTTGCTAGGAAACTACAAAACTCCTTCTTTCGATATGCCCAATTTATATTTCATGATAAAACTCAATCACAAGAAACCGAAAACAATCAAACGGTTGCTAGGAAACCACAAAATACTTGCTTTCGATATCCCCAATTTATATTTCATGATAAAACTCAATCACAAGAAACCGAAAACAATCAAACAGTTGCTAGGAAAGCACAAAACTCCTTCTTTCGATATGCCCAATTTATATTACATGATACAAATCAATGACATGAAGTCAAAAACAATCAAATAGTTGCTAGGAAACCACAAAACGCATGCTTTAGATATGCCCAGTTTATATTTCATGATAAAACTCAATCACAAGAAACCGAAAAAAATCAATTAGTTGCAATGAAACCACAAAACGGTTGCTTTCCATATGCCCAATTTATATTTCATGATAAAACTCAATTACAAGAAATAATAAACAATCAAACAGTTGCTAGAAAACCACAAAACGCTTGCTGTCGATATCCCCAATTCATATTTCATGATAAAACTCAATCACAAGAAACCGAAAACAATCAAACAGTTGCTAGGAAACCACAAAACTCCTTTTTTCGATATGCCCAATTTATATTTCATGATAAAACTCAATCACAAGAAACCGAAAACAATCAAACGGTTGCTAGGAAACCACAAAATACTTGCTTTCGATATCCCCAATTTATATTTCATGATAAAACTCAATCACAAGAAACCGAAAACAATCAAACAGTTGCTAGGAAAGCACAAAACTCCTTCTTTCGATATGCCCAATTTATATTACATGATACAACTCAATGACATGAAGTCAAAAACAATCAAATAGTTGCTAGGAAACCACAAAACGCATGCTTTAGATATGCCCAGTTTATATTTCATGATAAAACTCAATCACAAGAAACCGAAAAAAATCAATTAGTTGCAATGAAACCACAAAACGGTTGCTTTCCATATGCCTAATTTATATTTCATGATAAAACTCAATTACAAGAAATAATAAACAATCAAACAGTTGCTAGAAAACCACAAAACGCTTGCTGTCGATATCCCCAATTCATATTTCATGATAAAACTCAATCACAAGAAACCGAAAACAATCAAACAGTTGCTAGGAAACCACAAAACTCCTTTTTTCGATATGCCCAATTTATATTTCATGATAAATAACAATGAAATAATGTCAAAAACAATCAAACAGTTGCTTGGAAACCACAAAACGCTTGCGGTCGATATCCCTAATTTATATTTCATGATAAAACTCAATCACAAGAAACCGAAAACAATCAAACGGTTGCTAGGAAACCACAAAATGCTTGCTATCAATATGCCCAATTTATACTTCATAATAAAACTCAATTGCAAGAAGTCAAAAAAAATAAAACGGTTGCTAGGAAACCACAAAACGCTTGCTTTCGATATGCCCAATTTATATTCATGATAAAACTCAATGACATGAAGTCAAAAACAATCAAACAGTTGCTAGGAAGCCGCAAAACGCATGCTTTAGATATGCCCAATTCATATTTCATGATAAAACTCAATTGCAAGAAGTCAAAAACAATAAAACAGTTGCTAGGAAACTACAAAAGTCCTTCTTTCGATATGCCCAATTTATATTTCATGATAAAACTCATTGACAAGAAGTCAAAAACAATCTAGCAGTTGCTAGGAAACCACATAACGCTTGCTTTCGATATGCCCAATTTATATTTCATGATAAAACTCAATCACAAGAAACCGAAAACAATCAAACGGTTGCTAGGAAACCACAAAATACTTGCTTTCGATATCCCCAATTTATATTTCATGATAAAACTCAATCACAAGAAACCGAAAACAATCAATCAGTTGCTAGGAAACCACAAAACTCCTTCTTTCGATATGCCCAATTTATATTTCATGATAAAACTCATTGACAAGAAGTCAAAAACAATCTAGCAGTTGCTTGGAAACCACATAACGCTTGCTTTCGATTCGCCCAATTTATATTTCATAAGAAAACTCGATGACATGAAGTCAAAAACAATCAAACAGTTGCTAGGAAGCCGCCAAACGCATGCTTTAGATATGCCCAATTAATATTTCATGATAAAACTCAATTGCAAGAAGTCAAAAACAATAAAACAGTTGCTAGGAAACTACAAAACTCGTTTTTTCGATATACCCAATTTATATTTCATGACAAAACTCAATGACTTGAAGTCAAAAACAATCAAACAGTTGCTAGGAAGCCGCAAAACGCATGCTTTAGATATGCCCAATTCATATTTCATGATAAAACTCAATTGCAAGAAGTCAAAAACAATAAAACAGTTGCTAGGAAACTACAAAAGTCCTTCTTTCGATATGCCCAATTTATATTTCATGATAAAACTCATTGACAAGAAGTCAAAAACAATCTAGCAGTTGCTAGGAAACCACATAACGCTTGCTTTCGATATGCCCAATTTATATTTCATGATAAAACTCAATCACAAGAAACCGAAAACAATCAAACGGTTGCTAGGAAACCACAAAATACTTGCTTTCGATATCCCCAATTTATATTTCATGATAAAACTCAATCACAAGAAACCGAAAACAATCAATCAGTTGCTAGGAAACCACAAAACTCCTTCTTTCGATATGCCCAATTTATATTTCATGATAAAACTCATTGACAAGAAGTCAAAAACAATCTAGCAGTTGCTTGGAAACCACATAACGCTTGCTTTCGATTCGCCCAATTTATATTTCATAAGAAAACTCGATGACATGAAGTCAAAAACAATCAAACAGTTGCTAGGAAGCCGCCAAACGCATGCTTTAGATATGCCCAATTAATATTTCATGATAAAACTCAATTGCAAGAAGTCAAAAACAATAAAACAGTTGCTAGGAAACTACAAAACTCGTTTTTTCGATATACCCAATTTATATTTCATGACAAAACTCAATGACTTGAAGTCAAAAACAATCAAACAGTTGCTAGGAAGCCGCAAAACGCATGCTTTAGATATGCCCAATTCTTATTTCATGATAAAACTCAATTGCAAGAAGTCAAAAACAATAAAACAGTTGCTAGGAAACTACAAAACTCCTTCTTTCGATATGCCCAATTTATATTTCATGATAAAACTCATAGACAAGAAGTCAAAAACAATCTAGCAGTTGCTAGGAAACAACATAACGCTTGCTTTCGATATGCCCAATTTATATTTCATGATAAAACTCAATTGCAAGAAGTCAAAAACAATAAAACAGTTGCTAGGAAACTACAAAACTCCTTCTTTCGATATGCCCAATTTATATTTCATGATAAAACTCAATCACAAGAAACCGAAAACAATCAAACGGTTGCTAGGAAACCACAAAATACTTGCTTTCGATATCCCCAATTTATATTTCATGATAAAACTCAATCACAAGAAACCGAAAACAATCAAACAGTTGCTAGGAAAGCACAAAACTCCTTCTTTCGATATGCCCAATTTATATTGCATGATACAACTCAATGACATGAAGTCAAAAACAATCAAATAGTTGCTAGGAAACCACAAAACGCATGCTTTAGATATGCCCAGTTTATATTTCATGATAAAACTCAATCACAAGAAACCGAAAAAAATCAATTAGTTGCAATGAAACCACAAAACGGTTGCTTTCCATATGCCCAATTTATATTTCATGATAAAACTCAATTACAAGAAATAATAAACAATCAAACAGTTGCTAGAAAACCACAAAACGCTTGCTGTCGATATCCCCAATTCATATTTCATGATAAAACTCAATCACAAGAAACCGAAAACAATCAAACAGTTGCTAGGAAACCACAAAACTCCTTTTTTCGATATGCCCAATTTATATTTCATGATAAAACTCAATCACAAGAAACCGAAAACAATCAAACGGTTGCTAGGAAACCACAAAATACTTGCTTTCGATATCCCCAATTTATATTTCATGATAAAACTCAATCACAAGAAACCGAAAACAATCAAACAGTTGCTAGGAAAGCACAAAACTCCTTCTTTCGATATGCCCAATTTATATTACATGATACAACTCAATGACATGAAGTCAAAAACAATCAAATAGTTGCTAGGAAACCACAAAACGCATGCTTTAGATATGCCCAGTTTATATTTCATGATAAAACTCAATCACAAGAAACCGAAAAAAATCAATTAGTTGCAATGAAACCACAAAACGGTTGCTTTCCATATGCCCAATTTATATTTCATGATAAAACTCAATTACAAGAAATAATAAACAATCAAACAGTTGCTAGAAAACCACAAAACGCTTGCTGTCGATATCCCCAATTCATATTTCATGATAAAACTCAATCACAAGAAACCGAAAACAATCAAACAGTTGCTAGGAAACCACAAAACTCCTTTTTTCGATATGCCCAATTTATATTTCATGATAAATAACAATGAAATAATGTCAAAAACAATCAAACAGTTGCTTGGAAACCACAAAACGCTTGCGGTCGATATGCCCAATTTATATTTCATAAGAAAACTCAATGACATGAAGTCAAAAACAATCAAACAGTTGCTAGGAAGCCGCCAAACGCATGCTTTAGATATACCCAATTAATATTTCATGATAAAACTCAATTGCAAAAAGTCAAAAACAATAAAACAGTTGCTAGGAAACTACAAAACTCCTTCTTTCGATATGCCCAATTTATATTTCATGATAAAACTCAATCACAAGAAACCGAAAACAATCAAACGGTTGCTAGGAAACCACAAAATGCTTGCTATCAATATGCCCAATTTATACTTCATAATAAAACTCAATTGCAAGAAGTCAAAAAAAATAAAACGGTTGCTAGGAAACCACAAAACGCTTGCTTTCGATATGCCCAATTTATATTCATGATAAAACTCAATGACATGAAGTCAAAAACAATCAAACAGTTGCTAGGAAGCCGCAAAACGCATGCTTTCGATATGATCAATTTATATTTCATGATGATACTCAATCACAAGAAACAGAAAACAATCAAACAGTTGCTAGGAAACCACAAAACGCTTGCTTTCCATATGCCCAATTTATATTTCATGATAAAACTCAATTACAAGAAATAATAAACAATCAAACAGTTGCTAGAAAACCACAAAACGCTTGCTGTCGATATCCCCAATTCATATTTCATGATAAAACTCAATCACAAGAAACCGAAAACAATCAAACAGTTGCTAGGAAACCACAAAACTCCTTTTTTCGATATGCCCAATTTATATTTCATGATAAATAACAATGAAATAATGTCAAAAACAATCAAACAGTTGCTAGGAAACCACAAAACGCTTGCGGTCGATATCCCTAATTTATATTTCATGATAAAACTCAATCACAAGAAACCGAAAACAATCAAACGGTTGCTAGGAAACCACAAAATGCTTGCTATCAATATGCCCAATTTATATTTCATAATAAAACTCAATTGCAAGAAGTAAAAAAAAATAAAACGGTTGCTAGGAAACCACAAAACGCTTGCTTTCGATATGCCCAATTTATATTCATGATAAAACTCAATCACAAGAAACCGAAAACAATCAATGAGTTGCAATGAAACCACAAAACGCTTGCTTTCTATATGCCCAATTTATATTTCATGATAAAACTCAATTACAAGAAATCATAAACAATCAAACAGTTGCTAGGAAACTACAAAACGCTTGCTGTCAATATCCCCAATTTATATTTCATGATAAAACTCAATCACAAGAAACCGAAAACAATCAAACAGTTGCTAGGAAACCACAAAACTCCTTCTTTCGATATGCCCAATTTATATTTCATGATAAAACTCATTGACAAGAAGTCAAAAACAATCTAGCAGTTGCTTGGAAACCACATAACGCTTGCTTTCGATATGCCCAATTTATATTTCATAAGAAGACTCAATGAAATGAAGTCAAAAACAATCAAACAGTTGCTAGGAAGCCGCCAAACGCATGCTTTAGATATACCCAATTAATATTTCATGATAAAACTCAATTGCAAGAAGTCAAAAACAATAAAACAGCTGCTAGGAAACTACAAAACTCCTTTTTTCGATATACCCAATTTATATTTCATGATAAAACTCAATGACATGAAGTCAAAAACAATCAAACAGTTGCTAGGAAGCCGCAAAACGCATGCTTTAGATATGCCCAATTCATATTTCATGATAAAACTCAATTGCAAGAAGTCAAAAACAATCTAGCAGTTGCTAGGAAACCACATAACGCTTGCTTTCGATATGCCCAATTTATATTTCATGATAAAACTCAATCACAAGAAACCGAAAACAATCAAACGGTTGCTAGGAAACCACAAAATACTTGCTTTCGATATCCCCAATTTATATTTCATGATAAAACTCAATCACAAGAAACCGAAAACAATCAAACAGTTGCTAGGAAACCACAAAACTCCTTCTTTCGATATGCCCAATTTATATTTCATGATAAAACTCATTGACAAGAAGTCAAAAACAATCTAGCAGTTGCTTGGAAACCACATAACGCTTGCTTTCGATTCGCCCAATTTATATTTCATAAGAAAACTCAATGACATGAAGTCAAAAACAATCAAACAGTTGCTAGGAAGCCGCCAAACGCATGCTTTAGATATGCCCAATTAATATTTCATGATAAAACTCAATTGCAAGAAGTCAAAAACAATAAAACAGTTGCTAGGAAACTACAAAACTCGTTTTTTCGATATACCCAATTTATATTTCATGACAAAACTCAATGACTTGAAGTCAAAAACAATCAAACAGTTGCTAGGAAGCCGCAAAACGCATGCTTTAGATATGCCCAATTCTTATTTCATGATAAAACTCAATTGCAAGAAGTCAAAAACAATAAAACAGTTGCTAGGAAACTACAAAACTCCTTCTTTCGATATGCCCAATTTATATTTCATGATAAAACTCATAGACAAGAAGTCAAAAACAATCTAGCAGTTGGTAGGAAACAACATAACGCATGCTTTCGATATGCCCAATTTATATTTCATGATAAAACTCAATTGCAAGAAGTCAAAAACAATAAAACAGTTGCTAGGAAACTACAAAACTCCTTCTTTCGATATGCCCAATTTATATTTCATGATAAAACTCAATCACAAGAAACCGAAAACAATCAAACGGTTGCTAGGAAACCACAAAATACTTGCTTTCGATATCCCCAATTTATATTTCATGATAAAACTCAATCACAAGAAACCGAAAACAATCAAACAGTTGCTAGGAAAGCACAAAACTCCTGCTTTCGATATGCCCAATTTATATTACATGATACAACTCAATGACATGAAGTCAAAAACAATCAAATAGTTGCTAGGAAACCACAAAACGCATGCTTTAGATATGCCCAGTTTATATTTCATGATAAAACTCAATCACAAGAAACCGAAAAAAATCAATTAGTTGCAATGAAACCACAAAACGGTTGCTTTCCATATGCCCAATTTATATTTCATGATAAAACTCAATTACAAGAAATAATAAACAATCAAACAGTTGCTAGAAAACCACAAAACGCTTGCTGTCGATATCCCCAATTCATATTTCATGATAAAACTCAATCACAAGAAACCGAAAACAATCAAACAGTTGCTAGGAAACCACAAAACTCCTTTTTTCGATATGCCCAATTTATATTTCATGATAAAACTCAATCACAAGAAACCGAAAACAATCAAACGGTTGCTAGGAAACCACAAAATACTTGCTTTCGATATCCCCAATTTATATTTCATGATAAAACTCAATCACAAGAAACCGAAAACAATCAAACAGTTGCTAGGAAAGCACAAAACTACTTCTTTCGATATGCCCAATTTATATTACATGATACAACTCAATGACATGAAGTCAAAAACAATCAAATAGTTGCTAGGAAACCACAAAACGCATGCTTTAGATATGCCCAGTTTATATTTCATGATAAAACTCAATCACAAGAAACCGAAAAAAATCAATTAGTTGCAATGAAACCACAAAACGGTTGCTTTCCATATGCCCAATTTATATTTCATGATAAAACTCAATTACAAGAAATAATAAACAATCAAACAGTTGCTAGAAAACCACAAAACGCTTGCTGTCGATATCCCCAATTCATATTTCATGATAAAACTCAATCACAAGAAACCGAAAACAATCAAACAGTTGCTAGGAAACCACAAAACTCCTTTTTTCGATATGCCCAATTTATATTTCATGATAAATAACAATGAAATAATGTCAAAAACAATCAAACAGTTGCTTGGAAACCACAAAACGCTTGCGGTCGATATCCCTAATTTATATTTCATGATAAAACTCAATCACAAGAAACCGAAAACAATCAAACGGTTGCTAGGAAACCACAAAATGCTTGCTATCAATATGCCCAATTTATACTTCATAATAAAACTCAATTGCAAGAAGTCAAAAAAAATAAAACGGTTGCTAGGAAACCACAAAACGCTTGCTTTCGATATGCCCAATTTATATTCATGATAAAACTCAATGACATGAAGTCAAAAACAATCAAACAGTTGCTAGGAAGGCGCAAAACGCATGCTTTCGATATGATCAATTTATATTTCATGATGATACTCAATCACAAGAAACAGAAAACAATCAAACAGTTGCTAGGAAACCACAAAACGCTTGCTTTCCATATGCCCAATTTATATTTCATGATAAAACTCAATTACAAGAAATAATAAACAATCAAACAGTTGCTAGAAAACCACAAAACGCTTGCTGTCGATATCCCCAATTCATATTTCATGATAAAACTCAATCACAAGAAACCGAAAACAATCAAACAGTTGCTTGGAAACCACAAAACTCCTTTTTTCGATATGCCCAATTTATATTTCATGATAAATAACAATGAAATAATGTCAAAAACAATCAAACAGTTGCTAGGAAACCACAAAACGCTTGCGGTCGATATCCCTAATTTATATTTCATGATAAAACTCAATCACAAGAAACCGAAAACAATCAAACGGTTGCTAGGAAACCACAAAATGCTTGCTATCAATATGCCCAATTTATATTTCATAATAAAACTCAATTGCAAGAAGTAAAAAAAAATAAAACGGTTGCTAGAAAACCACAAAACGCTTGCTTTCGATATGCCCAATTTATATTCATGATAAAACTCAATCACAAGAAACCGAAAACAATCAATGAGTTGCAATGAAACCACAAAACGCTTGCTTTCTATATGCCCAATTTATATTTCATGATAAAACTCAATTACAAGAAATCATAAACAATCAAACAGTTGCTAGGAAACTACAAAACGCTTGCTGTCAATATCCCCAATTTATATTTCATGATAAAACTCAATCACAAGAAACCGAAAACAATCAAACAGTTGCTAGGAAACCACAAAACTCCTTCTTTCGATATGCCCAATTTATATTTCATGATAAAACTCATTGACAAGAAGTCAAAAAACAATCTAGCAGTTGCTTGGAAACCACATAACGCTTGCTTTCGATATGCCCAATTTATATTTCATAAGAAAACTCAATGACATGAAGTCAAAAACAATCAAACAGTTGCTAGGAAGCCGCCAAACGCATGCTTTAGATATACCCAATTAATATTTCATGATAAAACTCAATTGCAAGAAGTCAAAAACAATAAAACAGCTGCTAGGAAACTACAAAACTCCTTTTTTCGATATACCCAATTTATATTTCATGATAAAACTCAATGACATGAAGTCAAAAACAATCAAACAGTTGCTAGGAAGCCGCAAAACGCATGCTTTAGATATGCCCAATTCATATTTCATGATAAAACTCAATTGCAAGAAGTCAAAAACAATCTAGCAGTTGCTAGGAAACCACATAACGCTTGCTTTCGATATGCCCAATTTATATTTCATGATAAAACTTAATCACAAGAAACCGAAAACAATCAAACGGTTGCTAGGAAACCACAAAATACTTGCTTTCGATATCCCCAATTTATATTTCATGATAAAACTCAATCACAAGAAACCGAAAACAATCAAACAGTTGCTAGGAAAGCACAAAACTTCTTCTTTCGATATGCCCAATTTATATTACATGATACAACTCAATGACATGAAGTCAAAAACAATCAAATAGTTGCTAGGAAACCACAAAACGCATGCTTTAGATATGCCCAGTTTATATTTCATGATAAAACTCAATCACAAGAAACCGAAAAGAATCAATTAGTTGCAATGAAACCACAAAACGGTTGCTTTCCATATGCCCAATTTATATTTCATGATAAAACTCAATTACAAGAAATAATAAACAATCAAACAGTTGCTAGAAAACCACAAAACGGTTGCTGTCGATATCCCCAATTCATATTTCATGATAAAACTCAATCACAAGAAACCGAAAACAATCAAACAGTTGCTAGGAAACCACAAAACTCCTTTTTTCGATATGCCCAATTTATATTTCATGATAAATAACAATGAAATAATGTCAAAAACAATCAAACAGTTGCTTGGAAACCACAAAACGCTTGCGGTCGATATCCCTAATTTATATTTCATGATAAAACTCAATCACAAGAAACCGAAAACAATCAAACGGTTGCTAGGAAACCACAAAATGCTTGCTATCAATATGCCCAATTTATACTTCATAATAAAACTCAATTGCAAGAAGTCAAAAAAAATAAAACGGTAGCTAGAAAACCACAAAACGGTTGCTGTCGATATCCCCAATTCATATTTCATGATAAAACTCAATCACAAGAAACCGAAAACAATCAAACAGTTGCTAGGAAACCACAAAACTCCTTTTTTCGATATGCCCAATTTATATTTCATGATAAATAACAATGAAATAATGTCAAAAACAATCAAACAGTTGCTTGGAAACCACAAAACGCTTGCGGTCGATATCCCTAATTTATATTTCATGATAAAACTCAATCACAAGAAACCGAAAACAATCAAACGGTTGCTAGGAAACCACAAAATGCTTGCTATCAATATGCCCAATTTAAACTTCATAATAAAACTCAATTGCAAGAAGTCAAAAAAAATAAAACGGTTGCTAGGAAACCACAAAACGCTTGCTTTCGATATGCCCAATTTATATTCATGATAAAACTCAATGACATGAAGTCAAAAACAATCAAACAGTTGCTAGGAAGCCGCAAAACGCATGCTTTAGATATGCCCAATTCATATTTCATGATAAAACTCAATTGCAAGAAGTCAAAAACAATAAAACAGTTGCTAGGAAACTACAAAACTCCTTCTTTCGATATGCCCAATTTATATTTCATGATAAAACTCGTTGACAAGAAGTCAAAAACAATCTAGCAGTTGCTAGGAAACCACATAACGCTTGCTTTCGATATGCCCAATTTATATTTCATGATAAAACTCAATCACAAGAAACCGAAAACAATCAAACGGTTGCTAGGAAACCACAAAATACTTGCTTTCGATATCCCCAATTTATATTTCATGATAAAACTCAATCACAAGAAACCGAAAACAATCAAACAGTTGCTTGGAAACCACAAAACTCCTTCTTTCGATATGCCCAATTTATATTTCATGATAAAACTCATTGACAAGAAGTCAAAAACAATCTAGCAGTTGCTTGGAAACCACATAACGCTTGCTTTCGATTCGCCCAATTTATATTTCATAAGAAAACTCAATGACATGAAGTCAAAAACAATCAAACAGTTGCTAGGAAGCCGCCAAACGCATGCTTTAGATATGCCCAATTAATATTTCATGATAAAACTCAATTGCAAGAAGTCAAAAACAATAAAACAGTTGCTAGGAAACTACAAAACTCGTTTTTTCGATATACCCAATTTATATTTCATGACAAAACTCAATGACTTGAAGTCAAAAACAATCAAACAGTTGCTAGGAAGCCGCAAAACGCATGCTTTAGATATGCCCAATTCTTATTTCATGATAAAACTCAATTGCAAGAAGTCAAAAACAATAAAACAGTTGCTAGGAAACTACAAAACTCCTTCTTTCGATATGCCCAATTTATATTTCATGATAAAACTCATAGACAAGAAGTCAAAAACAATCTAGCAGTTGCTAGGAAACAACATAACGCTTGCTTTCGATATGCCTAATTTATATTTCATGATAAAACTCAATTGCAAGAAGTCAAAAACAATAAAACAGTTGCTAGGAAACTACAAAACTCCTTCTTTCGATATGCCCAATTTATATTTCATGATAAAACTCAATCACAAGAACCCAAAAACAATCAAACGGTTGCTAGGAAACCACAAAATACTTGCTTTCGATATCCCCAATTTATATTTCATGATAAAACTCAATCACAAGAAACCGAAAACAATCAAACAGTTGCTAGGAAAGCACAAAACTCCTTCTTTCGATATGCCCAATTTATATTACATGATACAACTCAATGACATGAAGTCAAAAACAATCAAATAGTTGCTAGGAAACCACAAAACGCATGATTTAGATATGCCCAGTTTATATTTCATGATAAAACTCAATCACAAGAAACCGAAAAAAATCAATTAGTTGCAATGAAACCACAAAACGGTTGCTTTCCATATGCCCAATTTATACTTCATGATAAAACTCAATTACAAGAAATAATAAACAATCAAACAGTTGCTAGAAAACCACAAAACGCTTGCTGTCGATATCCCCAATTCATATTTCATGATAAAACTCAATCACAAGAAACCGAAAACAATCAAACAGTTGCTAGGAAACCACAAAACTCCTTTTTTCGATATGCCCAATTTATATTTCATGATAAAACTCATAGACAAGAAGTCAAAAACAATCTAGCAGTTGCTAGGAAACAACATAACGCTTGCTTTCGATATGCCCAATTTATATTTCATGATAAAACTCAATTGCAAGAAGTCAAAAACAATCAAACAGTTGCTAGGAAGCCGCAAAACGCATGCTTTAGATATGCCCAATTCATATTTCATGATAAAACTCAATTGCAAGAAGTCAAAAACAATAAAACAGTTGCTAGGAAACTACAAAACTCCTTCTTTCGATATGCCCAATTTATATTTCATGATAAAACTCATTGACAAGAAGTCAAAAACAATCTAGCAGTTGCTAGGAAACCACATAACGCTTGCTTTCGATATGCCCAATTTATATTTCATGATAAAACTCAATCACAAGAAACCGAAAACAATCAAACGGTTGCTAGGAAACCACAAAATACTTGCTTTCGATATCCCCAATTTATATTTCATGATAAAACTCAATCACAAGAAACCGAAAACAATCAAACAGTTGCTAGGAAACCACAAAACTACTTCTTTCGATATGCCCAATTAATATTTCATGATAAAACTCATTGACAAGAAGTCAAAAACAATCTAGCAGTTGCTTGGAAACCACATAACGCTTGCTTTCGATTCGCCCAATTTATATTTCATAAGAAAACTCAATGACATGAAGTCAAAAACAATCAAACAGTTGCTAGGAAGCCGCCAAACGCATGCTTTAGATATGCCCAATTAATATTTCATGATAAAACTCAATTGCAAGAAGTCAAAAACAATAAAACAGTTGCTAGGAAACTACAAAACTCGTTTTTTCGATATACCCAATTTATATTTCATGACAAAACTCAATGACTTGAAGTCAAAAACAATCAAACAGTTGCTAGGAAGCCGCAAAACGCATGCTTTAGATATGCCCAATTCTTATTTCATGATAAAACTCAATTGCAAGAAGTCAAAAACAATAAAACAGTTGCTAGGAAACTACAAAACTCCTTCTTTCGATATGCCCAATTTATATTTCATGATAAAACTCAATCACAAGAAACCGAAAACAATCAAACGGTTGCTAGGAAACCACAAAATACTTGCTTTCGATATCCCCAATTTATATTTCATGATAAAACTCAATCACAAGAAACCGAAAACAATCAAACAGTTGCTAGGAAAGCACAAAACTCCTTCTTTCGATATGCCCAATTTATATTTCATGATAAAACTCATTGACAAGAAGTCAAAAACAATCTAGCAGTTGCTAGGAAACCACATAACGCTTGCTTTCGATATGCCCAATTTATATTTCATGATAAAACTCAATCACAAGAAACCGAAAACAATCAAACGGTTGCTAGGAAACCACAAAATACTTGCTTTCGATATCCCCAATTTATATTTCATGATAAAAGTCAATCACAAGAAACCGAAAACAATCAAACAGTTGCTAGGAAAGCACAAAACTTCTTCTTTCGATATGCCCAATTTATATTACATGATACAACTCAATGACATGAAGTCAAAAACAATCAAATAGTTGCTAGGAAACCACAAAACGCATGCTTTAGATATGCCCAGTTTATATTTCATGATAAAACTCAATCACAAGAAACCGAAAAAAATCAATTAGTTGCAATGAAACCACAAAACGGTTGCTTTCCATATGCCCAATTTATATTTCATGATAAAACTCAATTACAAGAAATAATAAACAATCAAACAGTTGCTAGAAAACCACAAAACGGTTGCTGTCGATATCCCCAATTCATATTTCATGATAAAACTCAATCACAAGAAACCGAAAACAATCAAACAGTTGCTAGGAAACCACAAAACTCCTTTTTTCGATATGCCCAATTTATATTTCATGATAAATAACAATGAAATAATGTCAAAAACAATCAAACAGTTGCTTGGAAACCACAAAACGCTTGCGGTCGATATCCCTAATTTATATTTCATGATAAAACTCAATCACAAGAAACCGAAAACAATCAAACGGTTGCTAGGAAACCACAAAATGCTTGCTATCAATATGCCCAATTTATACTTCATAATAAAACTCAATTGCAAGAAGTCAAAAAAAATAAAACGGTTGCTAGGAAACCACAAAACGCTTGCTTTCGATATGCCCAATTTATATTCATGATAAAACTCAATGACATGAAGTCAAAAACAATCAAACAGTTGCTAGGAAGCCGCAAAACGCATGCTTTAGATATGCCCAATTCATATTTCATGATAAAACTCAATTGCAAGAAGTCAAAAACAATAAAACAGTTGCTAGGAAACTACAAAACTCCTTCTTTCGATATGCCCAATTTATATTTCATGATAAAACTCATTGACAAGAAGTCAAAAACAATCTAGCAGTTGCTAGGAAACCACATAACGCTTGCTTTCGATATGCCCAATTTATATTTCATGATAAAACTCAATCACAAGAAACCGAAAACAATCAAACGGTTGCTAGGAAACCACAAAATACTTGCTTTCGATATCCCCAATTTATATTTCATGATAAAACTCAATCACAAGAAACCGAAAACAATCAAACAGTTGCTAGGAAACCACAAAACTACTTCTTTCGATATGCCCAATTAATATTTCATGATAAAACTCATTGACAAGAAGTCAAAAACAATCTAGCAGTTGCTTGGAAACCACATAACGCTTGCTTTCGATTCGCCCAATTTATATTTCATAAGAAAACTCAATGACATGAAGTCAAAAACAATCAAACAGTTGCTAGGAAGCCGCCAAACGCATGCTTTAGATATGCCCAATTAATATTTCATGATAAAACTCAATTGCAAGAAGTCAAAAACAATAAAACAGTTGCTAGGAAACTACAAAACTCGTTTTTTCGATATACCCAATTTATATTTCATGACAAAACTCAATGACTTGAAGTCAAAAACAATCAAACAGTTGCTAGGAAGCCGCAAAACGCATGCTTTAGATATGCCCAATTCTTATTTCATGATAAAACTCAATTGCAAGAAGTCAAAAACAATAAAAAAGTTGCTAGGAAACTACAAAACTCCTTCTTTCGATATGCCCAATTTATATTTCATGATAAAACTCAATCACAAGAAACCGAAAACAATCAAACGGTTGCTAGGAAACCACAAAATACTTGCTTTCGATATCCCCAATTTATATTTCATGATAAAACTCAATCACAAGAAACCGAAAACAATCAAACAGTTGCTAGGAAAGCACAAAACTCCTTCTTTCGATATGCCCAATTTATATTACATGATACAACTCAATGACATGAAGTCAAAAACAATCAAATAGTTGCTAGGAAACCACAAAACGCATGCTTTAGATATGCCCAGTTTATATTTCATGATAAAACTCAATCACAAGTAACCGAAAAAAATCAATTAGTTGCAATGAAACCACAAAACGGTTGCTTTCCATATGCCCAATTTATATTTCATGATAAAACTCAATTACAAGAAATAATAAACAATCAAACAGTTGCTAGAAAACCACAAAACGGTTGCTGTCGATATCCCCAATTCATATTTCATGATAAAACTCAATCACAAGAAACCGAAAACAATCAAACAGTTGCTAGGAAACCACAAAACTCCTTTTTTCGATATGCCCAATTTATATTTCATGATAAATAACAATGAAATAATGTCAAAAACAATCAAACAGTTGCTTGGAAACCACAAAACGCTTGCGGTCGATATCCCTAATTTATATTTCATGATAAAACTCAATCACAAGAAACCGAAAACAATCAAACGGTTGCTAGGAAACCACAAAATGCTTGCTATCAATATGCCCAATTTATACTTCATAATAAAACTCAATTGCAAGAAGTCAAAAAAAATAAAACGGTTGCTAGGAAACCACAAAACGCTTGCTTTCGATATGCCCAATTTATATTCATGATAAAACTCAATGACATGAAGTCAAAAACAATCAAACAGTTGCTAGGAAGCCGCAAAACGCATGCTTTAGATATGCCCAATTCATATTTCATGATAAAACTCAATTGCAAGAAGTCAAAAACAATAAAACAGTTGCTAGGAAACTACAAAACTCCTTCTTTCGATATGCCCAATTTATATTTCATGATAAAACTCATTGACAAGAAGTCAAAAACAATCTAGCAGTTGCTAGGAAACCACATAACGCTTGCTTTCGATATGCCCAATTTATATTTCATGATAAAACTCAATCACAAGAAACCGAAAACAATCAAACGGTTGCTAGGAAACCACAAAATACTTGCTTTCGATATCCCCAATTTATATTTCATGATAAAACTCAATCACAAGAAACCGAAAACAATCAAACAGTTGCTAGGAAACCACAAAACTCCTTCTTTCGATATGCCCAATTTATATTTCATGATAAAACTCATTGACAAGAAGTCAAAAACAATCTAGCAGTTGCTTGGAAACCACATAACGCTTGCTTTCGATTCGCCCAATTTATATTTCATAAGAAAACTCAATGACATGAAGTCAAAAACAATCAAACAGTTGCTAGGAAGCCGCCAAACGCATGCTTTAGATATGCCCAATTAATATTTCATGATAAAACTCAATTGCAAGAAGTCAAAAACAATAAAACAGTTGCTAGGAAACTACAAAACTCGTTTTTTCGATATACCCAATTTATATTTCATGACAAAACTCAATGAATTGAAGTCAAAAACAATCAAACAGTTGCTAGGAAGCCGCAAAACGCATGCTTTAGATATGCCCAATTCTTATTTCATGATAAAACTCAATTGCAAGAAGTCAAAAACAATAAAACAGTTGCTAGGAAACTACAAAACTCCTTCTTTCGATATGCCCAATTTATATTTCATGATAAAACTCATAGACAAGAAGTCAAAAACAATCTAGCAGTTGCTAGGAAACAACATAACGCTTGCTTTCGATATGCCTAATTTATATTTCATGATAAAACTCAATTGCAAAAAGTCAAAAACAATAAAACAGTTGCTAGGAAACTACAAAACTCCTTCTTTCGATATGCCCAATTTATATTTCATGATAAAACTCAATCACAAGAAACCGAAAACAATCAAACGGTTGCTAGGAAACCACAAAATACTTGCTTTCGATATCCCCAATTTATATTTCATGATAAAACTCAATCACAAGAAACCGAAAACAATCAAACAGTTGCTAGGAAAGCACAAAACTCCTTCTTTCGATATGCCCAATTTATATTACATGATACAACTCAATGACATGAAGTCAAAAACAATCAAATAGTTGCTAGGAAACCACAAAACTCCTTTTTTCGATATGCCCAATTTATATTTCATGATAAATAACAATGAAATAATGTCAAAAACAATCAAACAGTTGCTTGGAAACCACAAAACGCTTGCGGTCGATATCCCTAATTTATATTTCATGATAAAACTCAATCACAAGAAACCGAAAACAATCAAACGGTTGCTAGGAAACCACAAAATGCTTGCTATCAATATGCCCAATTTATACTTCATAATAAAACTCAATTGCAAGAAGTCAAAAAAAATAAAACGGTTGCTAGGAAACCACAAAACGCTTGCTTTCGATATGCCCAATTTATATTCATGATAAAACTCAATGACATGAAGTCAAAAACAATCAAACAGTTGCTAGGAAACTACAAAACTCATTCTTTCGATATGCCCAATTTATATTTCATGATAAAACTCATTGACAAGAAGTCAAAAACAATCTAGCAGTTGCTAGGAAACCACATAACGCTTGCTTTCGATATGCCCAATTTATATTTCATGATAAAACTCAATCACAAGAAACCGAAAACAATCAAACGGTTGCTAGGAAACCACAAAATACTTGCTTTCGATATCCCCAATTTATATTTCATGATAAAACTCAATCACAAGAAACCGAAAACAATCAAACAGTTGCTAGGAAACCACAAAACTCCTTCTTTCGATATGCCCAATTTATATTTCATGATAAAACTCATTGACAAGAAGTCAAAAACAATCTAGCAGTTGCTTGGAAACCACATAACGCTTGCTTTCGATTCGCCCAATTTATATTTCATAAGAAAACTCAATGACATGAAGTCAAAAACAATCAAACAGTTGCTAGGAAGCCGCCAAACGCATGCTTTAGATATGCCCAATTAATATTTCATGATAAAACTCAATTGCAAGAAGTCAAAAACAATAAAACAGTTGCTAGGAAACTACAAAACTCGTTTTTTCGATATACCCAATTTATATTTCATGACAAAACTCAATGACTTGAAGTCAAAAACAATCGAACAGTTGCTAGGAAGCCGCAAAACGCATGCTTTAGATATGACCAATTCTTATTTCATGATAAAACTCAATTGCAAGAAGTCAAAAACAATAAAACAGTTGCTAGGAAACTACAAAACTCCTTCTTTCGATATGCCCAATTTATATTTCATGATAAAACTCAATCACAAGAAACCGAAAACAATCAAACGGTTGCTAGGAAACCACAAAATACTTGCTTTCGATATCCCCAATTTATATTTCATGATAAAACTCAATCACAAGAAACCGAAAACAATCAAACAGTTGCTAGGAAAGCACAAAACTCCTTCTTTCGATATGCCCAATTTATATTACATGATACAACTCAATGACATGAAGTCAAAAACAATCAAATAGTTGCTAGGAAACCACAAAACGCATGCTTTAGATATGCCCAGTTTATATTTCATGATAAAACTCAATCACAAGAAACCGAAAAAAATCAATTAGTTGCAATGAAACCACAAAACGGTTGCTTTCCATATGCCCAATTTATATTTCATGATAAAACTCAATTACAAGAAATAATAAACAATCAAACAGTTGCTAGAAAACCACAAAACGCTTGCTGTCGATATCCCCAATTCATATTTCATGATAAAACTCAATCACAAGAAACCGAAAACAATCAAACAGTTGCTAGGGAACCACAAAACTCCTTTTTTCGATATGCCCAATTTATATTTCATGATAAATAACAATGAAATAATGTCAAAAACAATCAAACAGTTGCTTGGAAACCACAAAACGCTTGCGGTCGATATCCCTAATTTATATTTCATGATAAAACTCAATCACAAGAAACCGAAAACAATCAAACGGTTGCTAGGAAACCACAAAATGCTTGCTATCAATATGCCCAATTTATACTTCATAATAAAACTCAATTGCAAGAAGTCAAAAAAAATAAAACGGTTGCTAGGAAACCACAAAACGCTTGCTTTCGATATGCCCAATTTATATTCATGATAAAACTCAATGACATGAAGTCAAAAACAATCAAACAGTTGCTAGGAAGCCGCAAAACGCATGCTTTCGATATGATCAATTTATATTTCATGATGATACTCAATCACAAGAAACAGAAAACAATCAAACAGTTGCTAGGAAACCACAAAACGCTTGCTTTCCATATGCCCAATTTATATTTCATGATAAAACTCAATTACAAGAAATAATAAACAATCAAACAGTTGCTAGAAAACCACAAAACGCTTGCTGTCGATATCCCCAATTCATATTTCATGATAAAACTCAATCACAAGAAACCGAAAACAATCAAACAGTTGCTAGGAAACCACAAAACTCCTTTTTTCGATATGCCCAATTTATATTTTATGATAAATAACAATGAAATAATGTCAAAAACAATCAAACAGTTGCTAGGAAACCACAAAACGCTTGCGGTCGATATCCCTAATTTATATTTCATGATAAAACTCAATCACAAGAAACCGAAAACAATCAAACGGTTGCTAGGAAACCACAAAATGCTTGCTATCAATATGCCCAATTTATATTTCATAATAAAACTCAATTGCAAGAAGTCAAAAAAAATAAAACGGTTGCTAGGAAACCACAAAACGCTTGCTTTCGATATGCCCAATTTATATTCATGATAAAACTCAATCACAAGAAACCGAAAACAATCAATGAGTTGCAATGAAACCACAAAACGCTTGCTTTCTATATCCCCAATTTATATTTCATGATAAAACTCAATCACAAGAAACCGAAAACAATCAAACAGTTGCTAGGAAAGCACAAAACTCCTTCTTTCGATATGCCCAATTTATATTACATGATACAACTCAATGACATGAAGTCAAAAACAATCAAATAGTTGCTAGGAAACCACAAAACGCATGCTTTAGATATGCCCAGTTTATATTTCATGATAAAACTCAATCACAAGAAACCGAAAACAATCTAGCAGTTGCTTGGAAACCACATAACGCTTGCTTTCGATATGCCCAATTTATATTTCATAAGAAAACTCAATGACATGAAGTCAAAAACAATCAAACAGTTGCTAGGAAGCCGCCAAACGCATGCTTTAGATATGCCCAATTAATATTTCATGATAAAACTCAATTGCAAGAAGTCAAAAACAATAAAACAGCTGCTAGGAAACTACAAAACTCCTTTTTTCGATATACCCAATTTATATTTCATGATAAAACTCAATGACATGAAGTCAAAAACAATCAAACAGTTGCTAGGAAGCCGCAAAACGCATGCTTTAGATATGCCCAATTCATATTTCATGATAAAACTCAATTGCAAGAAGTCAAAAACAATAAAACAGTTGCTAGGAAACTACAAAACTCCTTCTTTCGATATGCCCAATTTATATTTCATGATAAAACTCATTGACAAGAAGTCAAAAACAATCTAGCAGTTGCTAGGAAACCACATAACGCTTGCTTTCGATATGCCCAATTTATATTTCATGATAAAACTCAATCACAAGAAACCGAAAACAATCAAACGGTTGCTAGGAAACCACAAAATACTTGCTTTCGATATCCCCAATTTATATTTCATGATAAAACTCAATCACAAGAAACCGAAAACAATCAAACAGTTGCTAGGAAACCACAAAACTCCTTCTTTCGATATGCCCAATTTATATTTCATGATAAAACTCATTGACAAGAAGTCAAAAACAATCTAGCAGTTGCTTGGAAACCACATAACGCTTGCTTTCGATTCGCCCAATTTATATTTCATAAGAAAACTCAATGACATGAAGTCAAAA
The DNA here is from genome assembly GCA_964056705.1 of Troilus luridus. Lineage (NCBI taxonomy): Eukaryota > Metazoa > Arthropoda > Insecta > Hemiptera > Pentatomidae > Troilus > Troilus luridus. Next base: position 94,018,016 of record OZ057412.1, on the reverse strand, counting down.
ACAATCAAACAGTTGCTAGGAAGCCGCCAAACGCATGCTTTAGATATGCCCAATTGATATTTCATGATAAAACTCAATTGCAAGAAGTCAAAAACAATAAAACAGTTGCTAGGAAACTACAAAACTCCTTCTTTCGATATGCCCAATTTATATTTCATGATAAAACTCATAGACAAGAAGTCAAAAACAATCTAGCAGTTGCTAGGAAACAACATAACGCTTGCATTCGATATGCCTAATTTATATTTCATGATAAAACTCAATTGCAAGAAGTCAAAAACAATAAAACAGTTGCTAGGAAACTACAAAACTCCTTCTTTCGATATGCCCAATTTATATTTCATGATAAAACTCAATCACAAGAAACCGAAAACAATCAAACGGTTGCTAGGAAACCACAAAATACTTGCTTTCGATATCCCCAATTTATATTTCATGATAAAACTCAATCACAAGAAACCGAAAACAATCAAACAGTTGCTAGGAAAGCACAAAACTCCTTCTTTCGATATGCCCAATTTATATTACATGATACAACTCAATGACATGAAGTCAAAAACAATCAAATAGTTGCTAGGAAACCACAAAACTCCTTTTTTCGATATGCCCAATTTATATTTCATGATAAATAACAATGAAATAATGTCAAAAACAATCAAACAGTTGCTTGGAAACCACAAAACGCTTGCGGTCGATATCCCTAATTTATATTTCATGATAAAACTCAATCACAAGAAACCGAAAACAATCAAACGGTTGCTAGGAAACTACAAAACTCCTTCTTTCGATATGCCCAATTTATATTTCATGATAAAACTCATTGACAAGAAGTCAAAAACAATCTAGCAGTTGCTAGGAAACCACATAACGCTTGCTTTCGATATGCCCAATTTATATTTCATGATAAAACTCAATCACAAGAAACCGAAAACAATCAAACGGTTGCTAGGAAACCACAAAATACTTGCTTTCGATATCCCCAATTTATATTTCATGATAAAACTCAATCACAAGAAACCGAAAACAATCAAACAGTTGCTAGGAAACCACAAAACTCCTTCTTTCGATATGCCCAATTTATATTTCATGATAAAACTCATTGACAAGAAGTCAAAAACAATCTAGCAGTTGCTAGGAAACCACATAACGCTTGCTTTCGATATGCCCAATTTATATTTCATGATAAAACTCAATCACAAGAAACCGAAAACAATCAAACGGTTGCTAGGAAACCACAAAATACTTGCTTTCGATATCCCCAATTTATATTTCATGATAAAACTCAATCACAAGAAACCGAAAACAATCAAACAGTTGCTAGGAAACCACAAAACTCCTTCTTTCGATATGCCCAATTTATATTTCATGATAAAACTCATTGACAAGAAGTCAAAAACAATCTAGCAGTTGCTTGGAAACCACATAACGCTTGCTTTCGATTCGCCCAATTTATATTTCATAAGAAAACTCAATGACATGAAGTCAAAAACAATCAAACAGTTGCTAGGAAGCCGCCAAACGCATGCTTTAGATATGCCCAATTAATATTTCATGATAAAACTCAATTGCAAGAAGTCAAAAACAATAAAACAGTTGCTAGGAAACTACAAAACTCGTTTTTTCGATATACCCAATTTATATTTCATGACAAAACTCAATGACTTGAAGTCAAAAACAATCGAACAGTTGCTAGGAAGCCGCAAAACGCATGCTTTAGATATGCCCAATTCTTATTTCATGATAAAACTCAATTGCAAGAAGTCAAAAACAATAAAACAGTTGCTAGGAAACTACAAAACTCCTTCTTTCGATATGCCCAATTTATATTTCATGATAAAACTCAATCACAAGAAACCGAAAACAATCAAACGGTTGCTAGGAAACCACAAAATACTTGCTTTCGATATCCCCAATTTATATTTCATGATAAAACTCAATCACAAGAAACCGAAAACAATCAAACAGTTGCTAGGAAAGCACAAAACTCCTTCTTTCGATATGCCCAATTTATATTACATGATACAACTCAATGACATGAAGTCAAAAACAATCAAATAGTTGCTAGGAAACCACAAAACGCATGCTTTAGATATGCCCAGTTTATATTTCATGATAAAACTCAATCACAAGAAACCGAAAAAAATCAATTAGTTGCAATGAAACCACAAAACGGTTGCTTTCCATATGCCCAATTTATATTTCATGATAAAACTCAATTACAAGAAATAATAAACAATCAAACAGTTGCTAGAAAACCACAAAACGCTTGCTGTCGATATCCCCAATTCATATTTCATGATAAAACTCAATCACAAGAAACCGAAAACAATCAAACAGTTGCTAGGAAACCACAAAACTCCTTTTTTCGATATGCCCAATTTATATTTCATGATAAAACTCAATCACAAGAAACCGAAAACAATCAAACGGTTGCTAGGAAACCACAAAATACTTGCTTTCGATATCCCCAATTTATATTTCATGATAAAACTCAATCACAAGAAACCGAAAACAATCAAACAGTTGCTAGGAAAGCACAAAACTCCTTCTTTCGATATGCCCAATTTATATTACATGATACAACTCAATGACATGAAGTCAAAAACAATCAAATAGTTGCTAGGAAACCACAAAACGCATGCTTTAGATATGCCCAGTTTATATTTCATGATAAAACTCAATCACAAGAAACCGAAAAAAATCAATTAGTTGCAATGAAACCACAAAACCGTTGCTTTCCATATGCCCAATTTATATTTCATGATAAAACTCAATTACAAGAAATAATAAACAATCAAACAGTTGCTAGAAAACCACAAAACGCTTGCTGTCGATATCCCCAATTCATATTTCATGATAAAACTCAATCACAAGAAACCGAAAACAATCAAACAGTTGCTAGGGAACCACAAAACTCCTTTTTTCGATATGCCCAATTTATATTTCATGATAAATAACAATGAAAAAATGTCAAAAAAAATCAAACAGTTGCTTGGAAACCACAAAACGCTTGCGGTCGATATCCCTAATTTATATTTCATGATAAAACTCAATCACAAGAAACCGAAAACAATCAAACGGTTGCTAGGAAACCACAAAATGCTTGCTATCAATATGCCCAATTTATACTTCATAATAAAACTCAATTGCAAGAAGTCAAAAAAAAAAAAACGGTTGCTAGGAAACCACAAAACGCTTGCTTTCGATATGCCCAATTTATATTCATGATAAAACTCAATGACATGAAGTCAAAAACAATCAAACAGTTGCTAGGAAGCCGCAAAACGCATGCTTTCGAAATGATCAATTTATATTTCATGATGATACTCAATCACAAGAAACAGAAAACAATCAAACAGTTGCTAGGAAACCACAAAACGCTTGCTTTCCATATGCCCAATTTATATTTCATGATAAAACTCAATTACAAGAAATAATAAACAATCAAACAGTTGCTAGAAAACCACAAAACGCTTGCTGTCGATATCCCCAATTCATATTTCATGATAAAACTCAATCACAAGAAACCGAAAACAATCAAACAGTTGCTAGGAAACCACAAAACTCCTTTTTTCGATATGCCCAATTTATATTTCATGATAAATAACAATGAAATAATGTCAAAAACAATCAAACAGTTGCTAGGAAACCACAAAACGCTTGCGGTCGATATCCCTAATTTATATTTCATGATAAAACTCAATCACAAGAAACCGAAAACAATCAAACGGTTGCTAGGAAACCACAAAATACTTGCTATCAATATGCCCAATTTATACTTCATAATAAAACTCAATTGCAAGAAGTCAAAAAAAATAAAACGGTTGCTAGGAAACCACAAAACGCTTGCTTTCGATATGCCCAATTTATATTCATGATAAAACTCAATGACATGAAGTCAAAAACAATCAAACAGTTGCTAGGAAGCCGCAAAACGCATGCTTTCGATATGATCAATTTATATTTCATGATGATACTCAATCACAAGAAACAGAAAACAATCAAACAGTTGCTAGGAAACCACAAAACGCTTGCTTTCCATATGCCCAATTTATATTTCATGATAAAACTCAATTACAAGAAATAATAAACAATCAAACAGTTGCTAGAAAACCACAAAACGCTTGCTGTCGATATCCCCAATTCATATTTCATGATAAAACTCAATCACAAGAAACCGAAAACAATCAAACAGTTGCTAGGAAACCACAAAACTCCTTTTTTCGATATGCCCAATTTATATTTCATGATAAATAACAATGAAATAATGTCAAAAACAATCAAACAGTTGCTAGGAAACCACAAAACGCTTGCGGTCGATATCCCTAATTTATATTTCATGATAAAACTCAATCGCAAGAAACCGAAAACAATCAAACGGTTGCTAGGAAACCACAAAATGCTTGCTATCAATATGCCCAATTTATATTTCATAATAAAACTCAATTGCAAGAAGTCAAAAAAAATAAAACGGTTGCTAGGAAACCACAAAACGCTTGCTTTCGATATGCCCAATTTATATTCATGATAAAACTCAATCACAAGAAACCGAAAACAATCAATGAGTTGCAATGAAACCACAAAACGCTTGCTTTCTATATCCCCAATTTATATTTCATGATAAAACTCAATCACAAGAAACCGAAAACAATCAAACAGTTGCTAGGAAAGCACAAAACTCCTTCTTTCGATATGCCCAATTTATATTACATGATACAACTCAATGACATGAAGTCAAAAACAATCAAATAGTTGCTAGGAAACCACAAAACGCATGCTTTAGATATGCCCAGTTTATATTTCATGATAAAACTCAATCACAAGAAACCGAAAACAATCTAGCAGTTGCTTGGAAACCACATAACGCTTGCTTTCGATATGCCCAATTTATATTTCATAAGAAAACTCAATGACATGAAGTCAAAAACAATCAAACAGTTGCTAGGAAGCCGCCAAACGCATGCTTTAGATATGCCCAATTAATATTTCATGATAAAACTCAATTGCAAGAAGTCAAAAACAATAAAACAGCTGCTAGGAAACTACAAAACTCCTTTTTTCGATATACCCAATTTATATTTCATGATAAAACTCAATGACATGAAGTCAAAAACAATCAAACAGTTGCTAGGAAGCCGCAAAACGCATGCTTTAGATATGCCCAATTCATATTTCATGATAAAACTCAATTGCAAGAAGTCAAAAACAATAAAACAGTTGCTAGGAAACTACAAAACTCCTTCTTTCGATATGCCCAATTTATATTTCATGATAAAACTCATAGACAAGAAGTCAAAAACAATCTAGCAGTTGCTAGGAAACAACATAACGCTTGCTTTCGATATGCCTAATTTATATTTCATGATAAAACTCAATTGCAAGAAGTCAAAAACAATAAAACAGGTGCTAGGAAACTACAAAACTCCTTCTTTCGATATGCCCAATTTATATTTCATGATAAAACTCAATCACAAGAAACCGAAAACAATCAAACGGTTGCTAGGAAACCACAAAATACTTGCTTTCGATATCCCCAATTTATATTTCATGATAAAACTCAATCACAAGAAACCGAAAACAATCAAACAGTTGCTAGGAAAGCACAAAACTCCTTCTTTCGATATGCCCAATTTATATTACATGATACAACTCAATGACATGAAGTCAAAAACAATCAAATAGTTGCTAGGAAACCACAAAACTCCTTTTTTCGATATGCCCAATTTATATTTCATGATAAATAACAATGAAATAATGTCAAAAACAATCAAACAGTTGCTTGGAAACCACAAAACGCTTGCGGTCGATATCCCTAATTTATATTTCATGATAAAACTCAATCACAAGAAACCGAAAACAATCAAACGGTTGCTAGGAAACCACAAAATGCTTGCTATCAATATGCCCAATTTATACTTCATAATAAAACTCAATTGCAAGAAGTCAAAAAAAATAAAACGGTTGCTAGGAAACCACAAAACGCTTGCTTTCGATATGCCCAATTTATATTCATGATAAAACTCAATGACATGAAGTCAAAAACAATCAAACAGTTGCTAGGAAGCCGCAAAACGCATGCTTTAGATATGCCCAATTCATATTTCATGATAAAACTCAATTGCAAGAAGTCAAAAACAATAAAACAGTTGCTAGGAAACTACAAAACTCCTTCTTTCGATATGCCCAATTTATATTTCATGATAAAACTCATTGACAAGAAGTCAAAAACAATCTAGCAGTTGCTAGGAAACCACATAACGCTTGCTTTCGATATGCCCAATTTATATTTCATGATAAAACTCAATCACAAGAAACCGAAAACCATCAAACGGTTGCTAGGAAACCACAAAATACTTGCTTTCGATATCCCCAATTTATATTTCATGATAAAACTCAATCACAAGAAACCGAAAACAATCAAACAGTTGCTAGGAAACCACAAAACTCCTTCTTTCGATATGCCCAATTTATATTTCATGATAAAACTCATTGACAAGAAGTCAAAAACAATCTAGCAGTTGCTTGGAAACCACATAACGCTTGCTTTCGATTCGCCCAATTTATATTTCATAAGAAAACTCAATGACATGAAGTCAAAAACAATCAAACAGTTGCTAGGAAGCCGCCAAACGCATGCTTTAGATATGCCCAATTAATATTTCATGATAAAACTCAATTGCAAGAAGTCAAAAACAATAAAACAGTTGCTAGGAAACTACAAAACTCGTTTTTTCGATATACCCAATTTATATTTCATGACAAAACTCAATGACTTGAAGTCAAAAACAATCGAACAGTTGCTAGGAAGCCGCAAAACGCATGCTTTAGATATGCCCAATTCTTATTTCATGATAAAACTCAATTGCAAGAAGTCAAAAACAATAAAACAGTTGCTAGGAAACTACAAAACTCCTTCTTTCGATATGCCCAATTTATATTTCATGATAAAACTCAATCACAAGAAACCGAAAACAATCAAACGGTTGCTAGGAAACCACAAAATACTTGCTTTCGATATCCCCAATTTATATTTCATGATAAAACTCAATCACAAGAAACCGAAAACAATCAAACAGTTGCTAGGAAAGCACAAAACTCCTTCTTTCGATATGCCCAATTTATATTACATGATACAACTCAATGACATGAAGTCAAAAACAATCAAATAGTTGCTAGGAAACCACAAAACGCATGCTTTAGATATGCCCAGTTTATATTTCATGATAAAACTCAATCACAAGAAACCGAAAAAAATCAATTAGTTGCAATGAAACCACAAAACGGTTGCTTTCCATATGCCCAATTTATATTTCATGATAAAACTCAATTACAAGAAATAATAAACAATCAAACAGTTGCTAGAAAACCACAAAACGCTTGCTGTCGATATCCCCAATTCATATTTCATGATAAAACTCAATCACAAGAAACCGAAAACAATCAAACAGTTGCTAGGAAACCACAAAACTCCTTTTTTCGATATGCCCAATTTATATTTCATGATAAAACTCAATCACAAGAAACCGAAAACAATCAAACGGTTGCTAGGAAACCACAAAATACTTGCTTTCGATATCCCCAATTTATATTTCATGATAAAACTCAATCACAAGAAACCGAAAACAATCAAACAGTTGCTAGGAAAGCACAAAACTCCTTCTTTCGATATGCCCAATTTATATTACATGATACAACTCAATGACATGAAGTCAAAAACAATCAAATAGTTGCTAGGAAACCACAAAACGCATGCTTTAGATATGCCCAGTTTATATTTCATGATAAAACTCAATCACAAGAAACCGAAAAAAATCAATTAGTTGCAATGAAACCACAAAACCGTTGCTTTCCATATGCCCAATTTATATTTCATGATAAAACTCAATTACAAGAAATAATAAACAATCAAACAGTTGCTAGAAAACCACAAAACGCTTGCTGTCGATATCCCCAATTCATATTTCATGATAAAACTCAATCACAAGAAACCGAAAACAATCAAACAGTTGCTAGGGAACCACAAAACTCCTTTTTTCGATATGCCCAATTTATATTTCATGATAAATAACAATGAAAAAATGTCAAAAAAAATCAAACAGTTGCTTGGAAACCACAAAACGCTTGCGGTCGATATCCCTAATTTATATTTCATGATAAAACTCAATCACAAGAAACCGAAAACAATCAAACGGTTGCTAGGAAACCACAAAATGCTTGCTATCAATATGCCCAATTTATACTTCATAATAAAACTCAATTGCAAGAAGTCAAAAAAAATAAAACGGTTGCTAGGAAACCACAAAACGCTTGCTTTCGATATGCCCAATTTATATTCATGATAAAACTCAATGACATGAAGTCAAAAACAATCAAACAGTTGCTAGGAAGCCGCAAAACGCATGCTTTCGATATGATCAATTTATATTTCATGATGATACTCAATCACAAGAAACAGAAAACAATCAAACAGTTGCTAGGAAACCACAAAACGCTTGCTTTCCATATGCCCAATTTATATTTCATGATAAAACTCAATTACAAGAAATAATAAACAATCAAACAGTTGCTAGAAAACCACAAAACGCTTGCTGTCGATATCCCCAATTCATATTTCATGATAAAACTCAATCACAAGAAACCGAAAACAATCAAACAGTTGCTAGGAAACCACAAAACTCCTTTTTTCGATATGCCCAATTTATATTTCATGATAAATAACAATGAAATAATGTCAAAAACAATCAAACAGTTGCTAGGAAACCACAAAACGCTTGCGGTCGATATCCCTAATTTATATTTCATGATAAAACTCAATCACAAGAAACCGAAAACAATCAAACGGTTGCTAGGAAACCACAAAATGCTTGCTATCAATATGCCCAATTTATATTTCATAATAAAACTCAATTGCAAGAAGTCAAAAAAAATAAAACGGTTGCTAGGAAACCACAAAACGCTTGCTTTCGATATGCCCAATTTATATTCATGATAAAACTCAATCACAAGAAACCGAAAACAATCAATGAGTTGCAATGAAACCACAAAACGCTTGCTTTCTGTATCCCCAATTTATATTTCATGATAAAACTCAATCACAAGAAACCGAAAACAATCAAACAGTTGCTAGGAAAGCACAAAACTCCTTCTTTCGATATGCCCAATTTATATTACATGATACAACTCAATGACATGAAGTCAAAAACAATCAAATAGTTGCTAGGAAACCACAAAACGCATGCTTTAGATATGCCCAGTTTATATTTCATGATAAAACTCAATCACAAGAAACCGAAAACAATCTAGCAGTTGCTTGGAAACCACATAACGCTTGCTTTCGATATGCCCAATTTATATTTCATAAGAAAAGTCAATGACATGAAGTCAAAAACAATCAAACAGTTGCTAGGAAGCCGCCAAACGCATGCTTTAGATATGCCCAATTAATATTTCATGATAAAACTCAATTGCAAGAAGTCAAAAACAATAAAACAGCTGCTAGGAAACTACAAAACTCCTTTTTTCGATATACCCAATTTATATTTCATGATAAAACTCAATGACATGAAGTCAAAAACAATCAAACAGTTGCTAGGAAGCCGCAAAACGCATGCTTTAGATATGCCCAATTCATATTTCATGATAAAACTCAATTGCAAGAAGTCAAAAACAATAAAACAGTTGCTAGGAAACTACAAAACTCCTTCTTTCGATATGCCCAATTTATATTTCATGATAAAACTCATTGACAAGAAGTCAAAAACAATCTAGCAGTTGCTAGGAAACCACATAACGCTTGCTTTCGATATGCCCAATTTATATTTCATGATAAAACTCAATCACAAGAAACCGAAAACAATCAAACGGTTGCTAGGAAACCACAAAATACTTGCTTTCGATATCCCCAATTTATATTTCATGATAAAACTCAATCACAAGAAACCGAAAACAATCAAACAGTTGCTAGGAAACCACAAAACTCCTTCTTTCGATATGCCCAATTTATATTTCATGATAAAACTCATTGACAAGAAGTCAAAAACAATCTAGCAGTTGCTTGGAAACCACATAACGCTTGCTTTCGATTCGCCCAATTTATATTTCATAAGAAAACTCAATGACATGAAGTCAAAAACAATCAAACAGTTGCTAGGAAGCCGCCAAACGCATGCTTTAGATATGCCCAATTAATATTTCATGATAAAACTCAATTGCAAGAAGTCAAAAACAATAAAACAGTTGCTAGGAAACTACAAAACTCCTTTTTTCGATATACCCAATTTATATTTCATGATAAAACTCAATGACATAAAGTCAAAAACAATCAAACAGTTGCTAGGAAGCCGCAAAACGCATGCTTTAGATATGCCCAATTCATATTTCATGATAAAACTCCATTGCAAGAAGTCAAAAACAATAAAACAGTTGCTAGGAAACTACAAAACTCCTTCTTTCGATATGCCCAATTTATATTTCATGATAAAACTCAATCACAAGAAACCGAAAACAATCAAACGGTTGCTAGGAAACCACAAAACGCTTGCTGTCGATATCCCCAATTCATATTTTATGATAAAACTCAATCACAAGAAACCGAAAACAATCAAACAGTTGCTAGGAAACCACAAAACTCCTTTTTTCGATATGCCCAATTTATATTTCATGATAAAACTCAATCACAAGAAACCGAAAACAATCAAACGGTTGCTAGGAAACCACAAAATACTTGCTTTCGATATCCCCAATTTATATTTCATGATAAAACTCAATCACAAGAAACCGAAAACAATCAAACAGTTGCTAGGAAAGCACAAAACTCCTTCTTTCGATATGCCCAATTTATATTACATGATACAACTCAATGACATGAAGTCAAAAACAATCAAATAGTTGCTAGGAAACCACAAAACGCATGCTTTAGATATGCCCAGTTTATATTTCATGATAAAACTCAATCACAAGAAACCGAAAAAAATCAATTAGTTGCAATGAAACCACAAAACCGTTGCTTTCCATATGCCCAATTTATATTTCATGATAAAACTCAATTACAAGAAATAATAAACAATCAAACAGTTGCTAGAAAACCACAAAACGCTTGCTGTCGATATCCCCAATTCATATTTCATGATAAAACTCAATCACAAGAAACCGAAAACAATCAAACAGTTGCTAGGGAACCACAAAACTCCTTTTTTCGATATGCCCAATTTATATTTCATGATAAATAACAATGAAAAAATGTCAAAAAAAATCAAACAGTTGCTTGGAAACCACAAAACGCTTGCGGTCGATATCCCTAATTTATATTTCATGATAAAACTCAATCACAAGAAACCGAAAACAATCAAACGGTTGCTAGGAAACCACAAAATGCTTGCTATCAATATGCCCAATTTATACTTCATAATAAAACTCAATTGCAAGAAGTCAAAAAAAATAAAACGGTTGCTAGGAAACCACAAAACGCTTGCTTTCGATATGCCCAATTTATATTCATGATAAAACTCAATGACATGAAGTCAAAAACAATCAAACAGTTGCTAGGAAGCCGCAAAACGCATGCTTTCGATATGATCAATTTATATTTCATGATGATACTCAATCACAAGAAACAGAAAACAATCAAACAGTTGCTAGGAAACCACAAAACGCTTGCTTTCCATATGCCCAATTTATATTTCATGATAAAACTCAATTACAAGAAATAATAAACAATCAAACAGTTGCTAGAAAACCACAAAACGCTTGCTGTCGATATCCCCAATTCATATTTCATGATAAAACTCAATCACAAGAAACCGAAAACAATCAAACAGTTGCTAGGAAACCACAAAACTCCTTTTTTCGATATGCCCAATTTATATTTCATGATAAATAACAATGAAATAATGTCAAAAACAATCAAACAGTTGCTAGGAAACCACAAAACGCTTGCGGTCGATATCCCTAATTTATATTTCATGATAAAACTCAATCACAAGAAACCGAAAACAATCAAACGGTTGCTAGGAAACCACAAAATGCTTGCTATCAATATGCCCAATTTATATTTCATAATAAAACTCAATTGCAAGAAGTCAAAAAAAATAAAACGGTTGCTAGGAAACCACAAAACGCTTGCTTTCGATATGCCCAATTTATATTCATGATAAAACTCAATCACAAGAAACCGAAAACAATCAATGAGTTGCAATGAAACCACAAAACGCTTGCTTTCTGTATCCCCAATTTATATTTCATGATAAAACTCAATCACAAGAAACCGAAAACAATCAAACAGTTGCTAGGAAAGCACAAAACTCCTTCTTTCGATATGCCCAATTTATATTACATGATACAACTCAATGACATGAAGTCAAAAACAATCAAATAGTTGCTAGGAAACCACAAAACGCATGCTTTAGATATGCCCAGTTTATATTTCATGATAAAACTCAATCACAAGAAACCGAAAACAATCTAGCAGTTGCTTGGAAACCACATAACGCTTGCTTTCGATATGCCCAATTTATATTTCATAAGAAAAGTCAATGACATGAAGTCAAAAACAATCAAACAGTTGCTAGGAAGCCGCCAAACGCATGCTTTAGATATGCCCAATTAATATTTCATGATAAAACTCAATTGCAAGAAGTCAAAAACAATAAAACAGCTGCTAGGAAACTACAAAACTCCTTTTTTCGATATACCCAATTTATATTTCATGATAAAACTCAATGACATGAAGTCAAAAACAATCAAACAGTTGCTAGGAAGCCGCAAAACGCATGCTTTAGATATGCCCAATTCATATTTCATGATAAAACTCAATTGCAAGAAGTCAAAAACAATAAAACAGTTGCTAGGAAACTACAAAACTCCTTCTTTCGATATGCCCAATTTATATTTCATGATAAAACTCATTGACAAGAAGTCAAAAACAATCTAGCAGTTGCTAGGAAACCACATAACGCTTGCTTTCGATATGCCCAATTTATATTTCATGATAAAACTCAATCACAAGAAACCGAAAACAATCAAACGGTTGCTAGGAAACCACAAAATACTTGCTTTCGATATCCCCAATTTATATTTCATGATAAAACTCAATCACAAGAAACCGAAAACAATCAAACAGTTGCTAGGAAACCACAAAACTCCTTCTTTCGATATGCCCAATTTATATTTCATGATAAAACTCATTGACAAGAAGTCAAAAACAATCTAGCAGTTGCTTGGAAACCACATAACGCTTGCTTTCGATTCGCCCAATTTATATTTCATAAGAAAACTCAATCACAAGAAACCGAAAACAATCAAACGGTTGCTAGGAAACCACAAAACGCTTGCTGTCGATATGCCCAATTAATATTTCATGATAAAACTCAATTGCAAGAAGTCAAAAACAATAAAACAGTTGCTAGGAAACCACAAAACTCCTTTTTTCGATATGCCCAATTTATATTTCATGATAAAACTCATTGACAAGAAGTCAAAAACAATCTAGCAGTTGCTAGGAAACAACATAACGCTTGCTTTCGATATGCCCAATTTATATTTCATGATAAAACTCAATTGCAAGAAGTCAAAAACAATCAAACAGTTGCTAGGAAACTACAAAACTTCTTCTTTCGATATGCCCAATTTATATTTCATGATAAAACTCAATCACAAGAAACCGAAAACAATCAAACGGTTGCTAGGAAACCACAAAACGCTTGCTGTCGATATCCCCAATTCATATTTCATGATAAAACTCAATCACAAGAAACCGAAAACAATCAAACAGTTGCTAGGAAACCACAAAACTCCTGTTTTCGATATGCCCAATTTATATTTCATGATAAAACTCATTGACAAGAAGTCAAAAACAATCTAGCAGTTGCTAGGAAACAACATAACGCTTGCTTTCGATATGCCCAATTTATATTTCATGATAAAACTAAATTGCAAGAAGTCAAAAACAATAAAACAGTTGCTAGGAAACTACAAAACTCCTTCTTTCGATATGCCCAATTTATATTTCATGATAAAACTCAATCACAAGAAACCGAAAACAATCAAACGGTTGCTAGGAAACCACAAAACGCTTGCTGTCGATATCCCCAATTCATATTTCATGATAAAACTCAATCACAAGAAACCGAAAACAATCAAACAGTTGCTAGGAAACCACAAAACTCCTTTTTTCGATATGCCCAATTTATATTTCATGATAAAACTCATTGACAAGAAGTCAAAAACAATCTAGCAGTTGCTAGGAAACAACATAACGCTTGCTTTCGATATGCCCAATTTATATTTCATGATAAAACTAAATTGCAAGAAGTCAAAAACAATAAAACAGTTGCTAGGAAACTACAAAACTCCTTCTTTCGATATGCCCAATTTATATTTCATGATAAAACTCAATCACAAGAAACCGAAAACAATCAAACGGTTGCTAGGAAACCACAAAATACTTGCTTTCGATATCCCCAATTTATATTTCATGATAAAACTCAATCACAAGAAACCGAATACAATCAAACAGTTGCTAGGAAAGCACAAAACTCCTTCTTTCGATATGCCCAATTTATATTACATGATACAACTCAATGACATGAAGTCAAAAACAATCAAATAGTTGCTAGGAAACCACAAAACGCATGCTTTAGATATGCCCAGTTTATATTTCATGATAAAACTCAATCACAAGAAACCGAAAACAATCAAACAGTTGCTAGGATACCACAAAACTCCTTCTTTCGATATGCCCAATTTATATTTCATAATAAAACTCATTGACAAGAAGTCAAAAACAATCTAGCAGTTGCTTGGAAACCACATAACGCTTGCTTTCGATATGCCCAATTTATATTTCATAAGAAAACTCAATGACATGAAGTCAAAAACAATCAAACAGTTGCTAGGAAGCCGCCAAACGCATGCTTTAGATATGCCCAATTAATATTTCATGATAAAACTCAATTGCAAGAAGTCAAAAACAATAAAACAGTTGCTAGGAAACTACAAAACTCCTTTTTTCGATATACCCAATTTATATTTCATGATAAAACTCAATGACATGAAGTCAAAAACAATCAAACAGTTGCTAGGAAGCCGCAAAACGCATGCTTTAGATATGCCCAATTCATATTTCATGATAAAACTCAATTGCAAGAAGTCAAAAACAATAAAACAGTTGCTAGGAAACTACAAAACTCCTTCTTTCGATATGCCCAATTTATATTTCATGATAAAACTCAATCACAAGAAACCGAAAACAATCAAACGGTTGCTAGGAAACCACAAAATACTTGCTTTCGATATCCCCAATTTATATTTCATGATAAAACTCAATCACAAGAAACCGAATACAATCAAACAGTTGCTAGGAAAGCACAAAACTCCTTCTTTCGATATGCCCAATTTATATTACATGATACAACTCAATGACATGAAGTCAAAAACAATCAAATAGTTGCTAGGAAACCACAAAACGCATGCTTTAGATATGCCCAGTTTATATTTCATGATAAAACTCAATCACAAGAAACCGAAAACAATCAAACAGTTGCTAGGAAACCACAAAACTCCTTCTTTCGATATGCCCAATTTATATTTCATAATAAAACTCATTGACAAGAAGTCAAAAACAATCTAGCAGTTGCTTGGAAACCACATAACGCTTGCTTTCGATATGCCCAATTTATATTTCATAAGAAAACTCAATGACATGAAGTCAAAAACAATCAAACAGTTGCTAGGAAGCCGCCAAACGCATGCTTTAGATATGCCCAATTAATATTTCATGATAAAACTCAATTGCAAGAAGTCAAAAACAATAAAACAGTTGCTAGGAAACTACAAAACTCCTTTTTTCGATATACCCAATTTATATTTCATGATAAAACTCAATGACATGAAGTCAAAAACAATCAAACAGTTGCTAGGAAGCCGCAAAACGCATGCTTTAGATATGCCCAATTCATATTTCATGATAAAACTCAATTGCAAGAAGTCAAAAACAATAAAACAGTTGCTAGGAAACTACAAAACTCCTTCTTTCGATATGCCCAATTTATATTTCATGATAAAACTCATTGACAAGAAGTCAAAAACAATCTAGCAGTTTCTAGGAAACCACATAACGCTTGCTTTCGATATGCCCAATTTATATTTCATGATAAAACTCAATTACAAGAAATAATAAACAATCAAACAGTTGCTAGAAAACCACAAAACGCTTGCTGTCGATATCCCCAATTCATATTTCATGATAAAACTCAATCACAAGAAACCGAAAACAATCAAACAGTTGCTAGGAAACCACAAAACTCCTTTTTTCGATATGCAAAATTTATATTTCATGATAAATAACAATGAAATAATGTCAAAAACAATCAAACAGTTGCTAGGAAACCACAAAACGCTTGCGGTCGATATCCCTAATTTATATTTCATGATAAAACTCAATCACAAGAAACCGAAAACAATCAAACGGTTGCTAGGAAACCACAAAATGCTTGCTATCAATATGCCCAATTTATATTTCATAATAAAACTCAATTGCAAGAAGTCAAAAAAAATAAAACGGTTGCTAGGAAACCACAAAACGCTTGCTTTCGATATGCCCAATTTATATTCATGATAAAACTCAATCACAAGAAACCGAAAACAATCAATGAGTTGCAATGAAACCACAAAACGCTTGCTTTCTATATCCCCAATTTATATTTCATGATAAAACTCAATCACAAGAAACCGAAAACAATCAAACAGTTGCTAGGAAAGCACAAAACTCCTTCTTTCGATATGCCCAATTTATATTACATGATACAACTCAATGACATGAAGTCAAAAACAATCAAATAGTTGCTAGGAAACCACAAAACGCATGCTTTAGATATGCCCAGTTTATATTTCATGATAAAACTCAATCACAAGAAACCGAAAACAATCTAGCAGTTGCTTGGAAACCACATAACGCTTGCTTTCGATATGCCCAATTTATATTTCATAAGAAAACTCAATGATATGAAGTCAAAAACAATCAAACAGTTGCTAGGAAGCCGCCAAACGCATGCTTTAGATATGCCCAATTAATATTTCATGATAAAACTCAATTGCAAGAAGTCAAAAACAATAAAACAGCTGCTAGGAAACTACAAAACTCCTTTTTTCGATATACCCAATTTATATTTCATGATAAAACTCAATGACATGAAGTCAAAAACAATCAAACAGTTGCTAGGAAGCCGCAAAACGCATGCTTTAGATATGCCCAATTCATATTTCATGATAAAACTCAATTGCAAGAAGTCAAAAACAATAAAACAGTTGCTAGGAAACTACAAAACTCCTTCTTTCGATATGCCCAATTTATATTTCATGATAAAACTCATTGACAAGAAGTCAAAAACAATCTAGCAGTTGCTAGGAAACCACATAACGCTTGCTTTCGATATGCCCAATTTATATTTCATGATAAAACTCAATCACAAGAAACCGAAAACAATCAAACGGTTGCTAGGAAACCACAAAATACTTGCTTTCGATATCCCCAATTTATATTTCATGATAAAACTCAATCACAAGAAACCGAAAACAATCAAACAATTGCTAGGAAACCACAAAACTCCTTCTTTCGATATGCCCAATTTATATTTCATGATAAAACTCAATGACATGAAGTCAAAAACAATCAAACAGTTGCTAGGAAGCCGCCAAACGCATGCTTTAGATATGCCCAATTAATATTTCATGATAAAACTCAATTGCAAGAAGTCAAAAACAATAAAACAGTTGCTAGGAAACTACAAAACTCCTTTTTTCGATATACCCAATTTATATTTCATGATAAAACTCAATGACATGAAGTCAAAAACAATCAAACAGTTGCTAGGAAGCCGCAAAACGCATGCTTTAGATATGCCCAATTCATATTTCATGATAAAACTCAATTGCAAGAAGTCAAAAACAATAAAACAGTTGCTAGGAAACTACAAAACTCCTTCTTTCGATATGCCCAATTTATATTTCATGATAAAACTCATTGACAAGAAGTCAAAAACAATCTAGCAGTTGCTAGGAAACCACATAACGCTTGCTTTCGATATGCCCAATTTATATTTCATGATAAAACTCAATTACAAGAAATAATAAACAATCAAACAGTTGCTAGAAAACCACAAAACGCTTGCTGTCGATATCCCCAATTCATATTTCATGATAAAACTCAATCACAAGAAACCGAAAACAATCAAACAGTTGCTAGGAAACCACAAAACTCCTTTTTTCGATATGCCCAATTTATATTTCATGATAAATAACAATGAAATAATGTCAAAAACAATCAAACAGTTGCTAGGAAACCACAAAACGCTTGCGGTCGATATCCCTAATTTATATTTCATGATAAAACTCAATCACAAGAAACCGAAAACAATCAAACGGTTGCTAGGAAACCACAAAATGCTTGCTATCAATATGCCCAATTTATATTTCATAATAAAACTCAATTGCAAGAAGTCAAAAAAAATAAAACGGTTGCTAGGAAACCACAAAACGCTTGCTTTCGATATGCCCAATTTATATTCATGATAAAACTCAATCACAAGAAACCGAAAACAATCAATGAGTTGCAATGAAACCACAAAACGCTTGCTTTCTATATCCCCAATTTATATTTCATGATAAAACTCAATCACAAGAAACCGAAAACAATCAAACAGTTGCTAGGAAAGCACAAAACTCCTTCTTTCGATATGCCCAATTTATATTACATGATACAACTCAATGACATGAAGTCAAAAACAATCAAATAGTTGCTAGGAAACCACAAAACGCATGCTTTAGATATGCCCAGTTTATATTTCATGATAAAACTCAATCACAAGAAACCGAAAACAATCTAGCAGTTGCTTGGAAACCACATAACGCTTGCTTTCGATATGCCCAATTTATATTTCATAAGAAAACTCAATGAAATGAAGTCAAAAACAATCAAACAGTTGCTAGGAAGCCGCCAAACGCATGCTTTAGATATGCCCAATTAATATTTCATGATAAAACTCAATTGCAAGAAGTCAAAAACAATAAAACAGCTGCTAGGAAACTACAAAACTCCTTTTTTCGATATACCCAATTTATATTTCATGATAAAACTCAATGACATGAAGTCAAAAACAATCAAACAGTTGCTAGGAAGCCGCAAAACGCATGCTTTAGATATGCCCAATTCATATTTCATGTTAAAACTCAATTGCAAGAAGTCAAAAACAATAAAACAGTTGCTAGGAAACTACAAAACTCCTTCTTTCGATATGCCCAATTTATATTTCATGATAAAACTCATTGACAAGAAGTCAAAAACAATCTAGCAGTTGCTAGGAAACCACATAACGCTTGCTTTCGATATGCCCAATTTATATTTCATGATAAAACTCAATCACAAGAAACCGAAAACAATCAAACGGTTGCTAGGAAACCACAAAATACTTGCTTTCGATATCCCCAATTTATATTTCATGATAAAACTCAATCACAAGAAACCGAAAACAATCAAACAGTTGCTAGGAAACCACAAAACTCCTTCTTTCGATATGCCCAATTTATATTTCATGATAAAACTCATTGACAAGAAGTCAAAAACAATCTAGCAGTTGCTTGGAAACCACATAACGCTTGCTTTCGATTCGCCCAATTTATATTTCATAAGAAAACTCAATGACATGAAGTCAAAAACAATCAAACAGTTGCTAGGAAGCCGCCAAACGCATGCTTTAGATATGCCCAATTAATATTTCATGATAAAACTCAATTGCAAGAAGTCAAAAACAATAAAACAGTTGCTAGGAAACTACAAAACTCCTTTTTTCGATATACCCAATTTATATTTCATGATAAAACTCAATGACATAAAGTCAAAAACAATCAAACAGTTGCTAGGAAGCCGCAAAACGCATGCTTTAGATATGCCCAATTCATATTTCATGATAAAACTCCATTGCAAGAAGTCAAAAACAATAAAACAGTTGCTAGGAAACTACAAAACTCCTTCTTTCGATATGCCCAATTTATATTTCATGATAAAACTCATTGACAAGAAGTCAAAAACAATCTAGCAGTTGCTAGGAAAAAACATAACGCTTGCTTTCGATATGCCCAATTTATATTTCATGATAAAACTCAATTGCAAGAAGTCAAAAACAATAAAACAGTTGCTAGGAAACTACAAAACTCCTTCTTTCGATATGCCCAATTTATATTTCATGATAAAACTCAATCACAAGAAACCGAAAACAATCAAACGGTTGCTAGGAAACCACAAAACGCTTGCTGTCGATATCCCCAATTCATATTTCATGATAAAACTCAATCACAAGAAACCGAAAACAATCAAACAGTTGCTAGGAAACCACAAAACTCCTTTTTTCGATATGCCCAATTTATATTTCATGATAAAACTCATTGATAAGAAGTCAAAAACAATCTAGCAGTTGCTAGGAAACAACATAACGCTTGCTTTCGATATGCCCAATTTATATTTCATGATAAAACTCAATTGCAAGAAGTCAAAAACAATCAAACATTTGCTAGGAAACTACAAAACTCCTTCTTTCGATATGCCCAATTTATATTTCATGATAAAACTCAATCACAAGAAACCGAAAACAATCAAACGGTTGCTAGGAAACCATAAAACGCTTGCTGTCGATATCCCCAATTCATATTTCATGATAAAACTCAATCACAAGAAACCGAAAACAATCAAACAGTTGCTAGGAAACCACAAAACTCCTTTTTTCGATATGCCCAATTTATATTTCATGATAAAACTCATTGACAAGAAATAATAAACAATCTAGCAGTTGCTAGGAAACCACATAACGCTTGCTTTCGATATGCCCAATTCATATTTCATGATAAAACTCAATCACAAGAAACCGAAAACAATCAAACAGTTGCTAGGAAACCACAAAACTCCTTTTTTCGATATGCAAAATTTATATTTCATGATAAATAACAATGAAATAATGTCAAAAACAATCAAACAGTTGCTAGGAAACCACAAAACGCTTGCGGTCGATATCCCTAATTTATATTTCATGATAAAACTCAATCACAAGAAACCGAAAACAATCAAACGGTTGCTAGGAAACCACAAAATGCTTGCTATCAATATGCCCAATTTATATTTCATAATAAAACTCAATTGCAAGAAGTCAAAAAAAATAAAACGGTTGCTAGGAAACCACAAAACGCTTGCTTTCGATATGCCCAATTTATATTCATGATAAAACTCAATCACAAGAAACCGAAAACATTCAAACGGTTGCTAGGAAACCACAAAATGCTTGCTATCAATATGCCCAATTTATATTTCATAATAAAACTCAATTGCAAGAAGTCAAAAAAAATAAAACGGTTGCTAGGAAACCACAAAACGCTTGCTTTCGATATGCCCAATTTATATTCATGATAAAACTCAATGACATGAAGTCAAAAACAATCAAACAGTTGCTAGGAAGCCGCAAAACGCATGCTTTAGATATGCCCAATTCATATTTCATGATAAAACTCAATTGCAAGAAGTCAAAAACAATAAAACAGTTGCTAGGAAACTACAAAACTCCTTCTTTCGATATGCCCAATTTATATTTCATGATAAAACTCATTGACAAGAAGTCAAAAACAATCTAGCAGTTGCTAGGAAACCACATAACGCTTGCTTTCGATATGCCCAATTTATATTTCATGATAAAACTCAATTACAAGAAATAATAAACAATCAAACAGTTGCTAGAAAACCACAAAACGCTTGCTGTCGATATCCCCAATTCATATTTCATGATAAAACTCAATCACAAGAAACCGAAAACAATCAAACAGTTGCTAGGAAACCACAAAACTCCTTTTTTCGATATGCCCAATTTATATTTCATGATAAATAACAATGAAATAATGTCAAAAACAATCAAACAGTTGCTAGGAAACCACAAAACGCTTGCGGTCGATATCCCTAATTTATATTTCATGATAAAACTCAATCACAAGAAACCGAAAACAATCAAACGGTTGCTAGGAAACCACAAAATGCTTGCTATCAATATGCCCAATTTATATTTCATAATAAAACTCAATTGCAAGAAGTCAAAAAAAATAAAACGGTTGCTAGGAAACCACAAAACGCTTGCTTTCGATATGCCCAATTTATATTCATGATAAAACTCAATCACAAGAAACCGAAAACAATCAATGAGTTGCAATGAAACCACAAAACGCTTGCTTTCTATATCCCCAATTTATATTTCATGATAAAACTCAATCACAAGAAACCGAAAACAATCAAACAGTTGCTAGGAAAGCACAAAACTCCTTCTTTCGATATGCCCAATTTATATTACATGATACAACTCAATGACATGAAGTCAAAAACAATCAAATAGTTGCTAGGAAACCACAAAACGCATGCTTTAGATATGCCCAGTTTATATTTCATGATAAAACTCAATCACAAGAAACCGAAAACAATCTAGCAGTTGCTTGGAAACCACATAACGCTTGCTTTCGATATGCCCAATTTATATTTCATAAGAAAACTCAATGAAATGAAGTCAAAAACAATCAAACAGTTGCTAGGAAGCCGCCAAACGCATGCTTTAGATATGCCCAATTAATATTTCATGATAAAACTCAATTGCAAGAAGTCAAAAACAATAAAACAGCTGCTAGGAAACTACAAAACTCCTTTTTTCGATATACCCAATTTATATTTCATGATAAAACTCAATGACATGAAGTCAAAAACAATCAAACAGTTGCTAGGAAGCCGCAAAACGCATGCTTTAGATATGCCCAATTCATATTTCATGTTAAAACTCAATTGCAAGAAGTCAAAAACAATAAAACAGTTGCTAGGAAACTACAAAACTCCTTCTTTCGATATGCCCAATTTATATTTCATGATAAAACTCATTGACAAGAAGTCAAAAACAATCTAGCAGTTGCTAGGAAACCACATAACGCTTGCTTTCGATATGCCCAATTTATATTTCATGATAAAACTCAATCACAAGAAACCGAAAACAATCAAACGGTTGCTAGGAAACCACAAAATACTTGCTTTCGATATCCCCAATTTATATTTCATGATAAAACTCAATCACAAGAAATCGAAAACAATCAAACAGTTGCTAGGAAACCACAAAACTCCTTCTTTCGATATGCCCAATTTATATTTCATGATAAAACTCATTGACAAGAAGTCAAAAACAATCTAGCAGTTGCTTGGAAACCACATAACGCTTGCTTTCGATTCGCCCAATTTATATTTCATAAGAAAACTCAATGACATGAAGTCAAAAACAATCAAACAGATGCTAGGAAGCCGCCAAACGCATGCTTTAGATATGCCCAATTAATATTTCATGATAAAACTCAATTGCAAGAAGTCAAAAACAATAAAACAGTTGCTAGGAAACTACAAAACTCCTTTTTTCGATATACCCAATTTATATTTCATGATAAAACTCAATGACATAAAGTCAAAAACAATCAAACAGTTGCTAGG
Source organism: Troilus luridus (assembly GCA_964056705.1). Classification (NCBI taxonomy): domain Eukaryota; kingdom Metazoa; phylum Arthropoda; class Insecta; order Hemiptera; family Pentatomidae; genus Troilus; species Troilus luridus. The sequence goes on along the minus strand of OZ057412.1, from coordinate 93,994,480 downwards.
AAGCCGCAAAACGCATGCTTTAGATATGCCCAATTCATATTTCATGATAAAACTCCATTGCAAGAAGTCAAAAACAATAAAACAGTTGCTAGGAAACTACAAAACTCCTTCTTTCGATATGCCCAATTTATATTTCATGATAAAACTCATTGACAAGAAGTCAAAAACAATCTAGCAGTTGCTAGGAAACAACATAACGCTTGCTTTCGATATGCCCAATTTATATTTCATGATAAAACTCAATTGCAAGAAGTCAAAAACAATAAAACAGTTGCTAGGAAACTACAAAACTCCTTCTTTCGATATGCCCAATTTATATTTCATGATAAAACTCAATCACAAGAAACCGAAAACAATCAAACGGTTGCTAGGAAACCACAAAACGCTTGCTGTCGATATCCCCAATTCATATTTCATGATAAAACTCAATCACAAGAAACCGAAAACAATCAAACAGTTGCTAGGAAACCACAAAACTCCTTTTTTCGATATGCCCAATTTATATTTCATGATAAAACTCATTGATAAGAAGTCAAAAACAATCTAGCAGTTGCTAGGAAACAACATAACGCTTGCTTTCGATATGCCCAATTTATATTTCATGATAAAACTCAATTGCAAGAAGTCAAAAACAATCAAACATTTGCTAGGAAACTACAAAACTCCTTCTTTCGATATGCCCAATTTATATTTCATGATAAAACTCAATCACAAGAAACCGAAAACAATCAAACGGTTGCTAGGAAACCACAAAACGCTTGCTGTCGATATCCCCAATTCATATTTCATGATAAAACTCAATCACAAGAAACCGAAAACAATCAAACAGTTGCTAGGAAACCACAAAACTCCTTTTTTCGATATGCCCAATTTATATTTCATGATAAAACTCATTGACAAGAAATAATAAACAATCTAGCAGTTGCTAGGAAACCACATAACGCTTGCTTTCGATATGCCCAATTCATATTTCATGATAAAACTCAATCACAAGAAACCGAAAACAATCAAACAGTTGCTAGGAAACCACAAAACTCCTTTTTTCGATATGCAAAATTTATATTTCATGATAAATAACAATGAAATAATGTCAAAAACAATCAAACAGTTGCTAGGAAACCACAAAACGCTTGCGGTCGATATCCCTAATTTATATTTCATGATAAAACTCAATCACAAGAAACCGAAAACAATCAAACGGTTGCTAGGAAACCACAAAATGCTTGCTATCAATATGCCCAATTTATATTTCATAATAAAACTCAATTGCAAGAAGTCAAAAAAAATAAAACGGTTGCTAGGAAACCACAAAACGCTTGCTTTCGATATGCCCAATTTATATTTCATGATAAAACTAAATTGCAAGAAGTCAAAAACAATAAAACAGTTGCTAGGAAACTACAAAACTCCTTCTTTCGATATGCCCAATTTATATTTCATGATAAAACTCAATCACAAGAAACCGAAAACAATCAAACGGTTGCTAGGAAACCACAAAATACTTGCTTTCGATATCCCCAATTTATATTTCATGATAAAACTCAATCACAAGAAACCGAATACAATCAAACAGTTGCTAGGAAAGCACAAAACTCCTTCTTTCGATATGCCCAATTTATATTACATGATACAACTCAATGACATGAAGTCAAAAACAATCAAATAGTTGCTAGGAAACCACAAAACGCATGCTTTAGATATGCCCAGTTTATATTTCATGATAAAACTCAATCACAAGAAACCGAAAACAATCAAACAGTTGCTAGGAAACCACAAAACTCCTTCTTTCGATATGCCCAATTTATATTTCATGATAAAACTTATTGACAAGAAGTCAAAAACAATCTAGCAGTTGCTTGGAAACCACATAACGCTTGCTTTCGATATGCCCAATTTATATTTCATAAGAAAACTCAATGACATGAAGTCAAAAACAATCAAACAGTTGCTAGGAAGCCGCCAAACGCATGCTTTAGATATGCCCAATTAATATTTCATGATAAAACTCAATTGCAAGAAGTCAAAAACAATAAAACAGTTGCTAGGAAACTACAAAACTCCTTTTTTCGATATACCCAATTTATATTTCATGATAAAACTCAATGACATGAAGTCAAAAACAATCAAACAGTTGCTAGGAAGCCGCAAAACGCATGCTTTAGATATGCCCAATTCATATTTCATGATAAAACTCAATTGCAAGAAGTCAAAAACAATAAAACAGTTGCTAGGAAACTACAAAACTCCTTCTTTCGATATGCCCAATTTATATTTCATGATAAAACTCATTGACAAGAAGTCAAAAACAATCTAGCAGTTGCTAGGAAACCACATAACGCTTGCTTTCGATATGCCCAATTTATATTTCATGATAAAACTCAATTACAAGAAATAATAAACAATCAAACAGTTGCTAGAAAACCACAAAACGCTTGCTGTCGATATCCCCAATTCATATTTCATGATAAAACTCAATCACAAGAAACCGAAAACAATCAAACAGTTGCTAGGAAACCACAAAACTCCTTTTTTCGATATGCCCAATTTATATTTCATGATAAAACTCAATGACATAAAGTCAAAAACAATCAAACAGTTGCTAGGAAGCCGCAAAACGCATGCTTTAGATATGCCCAATTCATATTTCATGATAAAACTCCATTGCAAGAAGTCAAAAACAATAAAACAGTTGCTAGGAAACTACAAAACTCCTTCTTTCGATATGCCCAATTTATATTTCATGATAAAACTCATTGACAAGAAGTCAAAAACAATCTAGCAGTTGCTAGGAAACAACATAACGCTTGCTTTCGATATGCCCAATTTATATTTCATGATAAAACTCAATTGCAAGAAGTCAAAAACAATAAAACAGTTGCTAGGAAACTACAAAACTCCTTCTTTCGATATGCCCAATTTATATTTCATGATAAAACTCAATCACAAGAAACCGAAAACAATCAAACGGTTGCTAGGAAACCACAAAACGCTTGCTGTCGATATCCCCAATTCATATTTCATGATAAAACTCAATCACAAGAAACCGAAAACAATCAAACAGTTGCTAGGAAACCACAAAACTCCTTTTTTCGATATGCCCAATTTATATTTCATGATAAAACTCATTGATAAGAAGTCAAAAACAATCTAGCAGTTGCTAGGAAACAACATAACGCTTGCTTTCGATATGCCCAATTTATATTTCATGATAAAACTCAATTGCAAGAAGTCAAAAACAATCAAACATTTGCTAGGAAACTACAAAACTCCTTCTTTCGATATGCCCAATTTATATTTCATGATAAAACTCAATCACAAGAAACCGAAAACAATCAAACGGTTGCTAGGAAACCACAAAACGCTTGCTGTCGATATCCCCAATTCATATTTCATGATAAAACTCAATCACAAGAAACCGAAAACAATCAAACAGTTGCTAGGAAACCACAAAACTCCTTTTTTCGATATGCCCAATTTATATTTCATGATAAAACTCATTGACAAGAAATAATAAACAATCTAGCAGTTGCTAGGAAACCACATAACGCTTGCTTTCGATATGCCCAATTCATATTTCATGATAAAACTCAATCACAAGAAACCGAAAACAATCAAACAGTTGCTAGGAAACCACAAAACTCCTTTTTTCGATATGCAAAATTTATATTTCATGATAAATAACAATGAAATAATGTCAAAAACAATCAAACAGTTGCTAGGAAACCACAAAACGCTTGCGGTCGATATCCCTAATTTATATTTCATGATAAAACTCAATCACAAGAAACCGAAAACAATCAAACGGTTGCTAGGAAACCACAAAATGCTTGCTATCAATATGCCCAATTTATATTTCATAATAAAACTCAATTGCAAGAAGTCAAAAAAAATAAAACGGTTGCTAGGAAACCAAAAAACGCTTGCTTTCGATATGCCCAATTTATATTTCATGATAAAACTAAATTGCAAGAAGTCAAAAACAATAAAACAGTTGCTAGGAAACTACAAAACTCCTTCTTTCGATATGCCCAATTTATATTTCATGATAAAACTCAATCACAAGAAACCGAAAACAATCAAACGGTTGCTAGGAAACCACAAAATACTTGCTTTCGATATCCCCAATTTATATTTCATGATAAAACTCAATCACAAGAAACCGAATACAATCAAACAGTTGCTAGGAAAGCACAAAACTCCTTCTTTCGATATGCCCAATTTATATTACATGATACAACTCAATGACATGAAGTCAAAAACAATCAAATAGTTGCTAGGAAACCACAAAACGCATGCTTTAGATATGCCCAGTTTATATTTCATGATAAAACTCAATCACAAGAAACCGAAAACAATCAAACAGTTGCTAGGAAACCACAAAACTCCTTCTTTCGATATGCCCAATTTATATTTCATGATAAAACTTATTGACAAGAAGTCAAAAACAATCTAGCAGTTGCTTGGAAACCACATAACGCTTGCTTTCGATATGCCCAATTTATATTTCATAAGAAAACTCAATGACATGAAGTCAAAAACAATCAAACAGTTGCTAGGAAGCCGCCAAACGCATGCTTTAGATATGCCCAATTAATATTTCATGATAAAACTCAATTGCAAGAAGTCAAAAACAATAAAACAGTTGCTAGGAAACTACAAAACTCCTTTTTTCGATATACCCAATTTATATTTCATGATAAAACTCAATGACATGAAGTCAAAAACAATCAAACAGTTGCTAGGAAGCCGCAAAACGCATGCTTTAGATATGCCCAATTCATATTTCATGATAAAACTCAATTGCAAGAAGTCAAAAACAATAAAACAGTTGCTAGGAAACTACAAAACTCCTTCTTTCGATATGCCCAATTTATATTTCATGATAAAACTCATTGACAAGAAGTCAAAAACAATCTAGCAGTTGCTAGGAAACCACATAACGCTTGCTTTCGATATGCCCAATTTATATTTCATGATAAAACTCAATTACAAGAAATAATAAACAATCAAACAGTTGCTAGAAAACCACAAAACGCTTGCTGTCGATATCCCCAATTCATATTTCATGATAAAACTCAATCACAAGAAACCGAAAACAATCAAACAGTTGCTAGGAAACCACAAAACTCCTTTTTTCGATATGCCCAATTTATATTTCATGATAAATAACAATGAAATAATGTCAAAAACAATCGAACAGTTGCTAGGAAACCACAAAACGCTTGCGGTCGATATCCCTAATTTATATTTCATGATAAAACTCAATCACAAGAAACCGAAAACAATCAAACGGTTGCTAGGAAACCACAAAATGCTTGCTATCAATATGCCCAATTTATATTTCATAATAAAACTCAATTGCAAGAAGTCAAAAAAAATAAAACGGTTGCTAGGAAACCACAAAACGCTTGCTTTCGATATGCCCAATTTATATTCATGATAAAACTCAATCACAAGAAACCGAAAACAATCAATGAGTTGCAATGAAACCACAAAACGCTTGCTTTCTATATGCCCAATTTATATTTCATGATAAAACTCAATTACAAGAAATCATAAACAATCAAACAGTTGCTAGGAAACTACAAAACGCTTGCTGTCAATATCCCCAATTTATATTTCATGATAAAACTCAATCACAAGAAACCGAAAACAATCAAACAGTTGCTAGGAAACCACAAAACTCCTTCTTTCGATATGCCCAATTTATATTTCATGATAAAACTCATTGACAAGAAGTCAAAAACAATCTAGCAGTTGCTTGGAAACCACATAACGCTTGCTTTCGATATGCCCAATTTATATTTCATAAGAAAACTCAATGACATGAAGTCAAAAACAATCAAACAGTTGCTAGGAAGCCGCCAAACGCATGCTTTAGATATGCCCAATTAATATTTCATGATAAAACTCAATTGCAAGAAGTCAAAAACAATAAAACAGCTGCTAGGAAACTACAAAACTCCTTTTTTCGATATACCCAATTTATATTTCATGATAAAACTCAATGACATGAAGTCAAAAACAATCAAACAGTTGCTAGGAAGCCGCAAAACGCATGCTTTAGATATGCCCAATTCATATTTCATGATAAAATTCAATTGCAAGAAGTCAAAAACAATAAAACAGTTGCTAGGAAACTACAAAACTCCTTCTTTCGATATGCCCAATTTATATTTCATGATAAAACTCATTGACAAGAAGTCAAAAACAATCTAGCAGTTGCTAGGAAACCACATAACGCTTGCTTTCGATATGCCCAATTTATATTTCATGATAAAACTCAATCACAAGAAACCGAAAACAATCAAACGGTTGCTAGGAAACCACAAAATACTTGCTTTCGATATGCCCAATTTATATTTCATGATAAAACTCAATCACAAGAAACCGAAAACAATCAAACAGTTGCTAGGAAACCACAAAACTCCTTCTTTCGATATGCCCAATTTATATTTCATGATAAAACTCAATTGCAAGAAGTCAAAAACAATAAAACAGTTGCTAGGAAACTACAAAACTCCTTTTTTCGATATACCCAATTTATATTTCATGATAAAACTCAATGACATGAAGTCAAAAACAATCAAACAGTTGCTAGGAAGCCGCAAAACGCATGCTTTAGATATGCCCAATTCATATTTCATGATAAAACTCCATTGCAAGAAGTCAAAAACAATAAAACAGTTGCTAGGAAACTACAAAACTCCTTCTTTCGATATGCCCAATTTATATTTCATGATAAAACTCATTGACAAGAAGTCAAAAACAATCTAGCAGTTGCTAGGAAACAACATAACGCTTGCTTTCGATATGCCCAATTTATATTTCATGATAAAACTCAATTGCAAGAAGTCAAAAACAATAAAACAGTTGCTAGGAAACTACAAAACTCCTTCTTTCGATATGCCCAATTTATATTTCATGATAAAACTCAATCACAAGAAACCGAAAACAATCAAACGGTTGCTAGGAAACCACAAAACGCTTGCTGTCGATATCCCCAATTCATATTTCATGATAAAACTCAATCACAAGAAACCGAAAACAATCAAACAGTTGCTAGGAAACCACAAAACTCCTTTTTTCGATATGCCCAATTTATATTTCATGATAAAACTCATTGACAAGAAGTCAAAAACAATCTAGCAGTTGCTAGGAAACAACATAACGCTTGCTTTCGATATGCCCAATTTATATTTCATGATAAAACTCAATTGCAAGAAGTCAAAAACAATCAAACAGTTGCTAGGAAACTACAAAACTCCTTCTTTCGATATGCCAAATTTATATTTCATGATAAAACTCAATCACAAGAAACCGAAAACAATCAAACGGTTGCTAGGAAACCACAAAACGCTTGCTGTCGATATCCCCAATTCATATTTCATGATAAAACTCAATCACAAGAAACCGAAAACAATCAAACAGTTGCTAGGAAACCACAAAACTCCTTTTTTCGATATGCCCAATTTATATTTCATGATAAAACTCATTGACAAGAAGTCAAAAACAATCTAGCAGTTGCTAGGAAACAACATAACGCTTGCTTTCGATATGCCCAATTTATATTTCATGATAAAACTAAATTGCAAGAAGTCAAAAACAATAAAACAGTTGCTAGGAAACTACAAAACTCCTTCTTTCGATATGCCCAATTTATATTTCATGATAAAACTCAATCACAAGAAACCGAAAACAATCAAACGGTTGCTAGGAAACCACAAAATACTTGCTTTCGATATCCCCAATTTATATTTCATGATAAAACTCAATCACAAGAAACCGAATACAATCAAACAGTTGCTAGGAAAGCACAAAACTCCTTCTTTCGATATGCCCAATTTATATTACATGATACAACTCAATGACATGAAGTCAAAAACAATCAAATAGTTGCTAGGAAACCACAAAACGCATGCTTTAGATATGCCCAGTTTATATTTCATGATAAAACTCAATCACAAGAAACCGAAAACAATCAAACAGTTGCTAGGAAACCACAAAACTCCTTCTTTCGATATGCCCAATTTATATTTCATGATAAAACTCATTGACAAGAAGTCAAAAACAATCTAGCAGTTGCTTGGAAACCACATAACGCTTGCTTTCGATATGCCCAATTTATATTTCATAAGAAAACTCAATGACATGAAGTCAAAAACAATCAAACAGTTGCTAGGAAGCCGCCAAACGCATGCTTTAGATATGCCCAATTAACATTTCATGATAAAACTCAATTGCAAGAAGTCAAAAACAATAAAACAGTTGCTAGGAAACTACAAAACTCCTTTTTTCGATATACCCAATTTATATTTCATGATAAAACTCATTGACAAGAAGTCAAAAACAATCTAGCAGTTGCTAGGAAACAACATAACGCTTGCTTTCGATATGCCCAATTTATATTTCATGATAAAACTCAATTGCAAGAAGTCAAAAACAATAAAACAGTTGCTAGGAAACTACAAAACTCCTTCTTTCGATATGCCCAATTTATATTTCATGATAAAACTCATTGACAAGAAGTCAAAAACAATCTAGCAGTTGCTAGGAAACCACATAACGCTTGCTTTCGATATGCCCAATTTATATTTCATGATAAAACTCAATCACAAGAAACCGAAAACAATCAAACGGTTGCTAGGAAAGCACAAAACTCCTTCTTTCGATATGCCCAATTTATATTACATGATACAACTCAATGACATGAAGTCAAAAACAATCAAATAGTTGCTAGGAAACCACAAAACGCATGCTTTAGATATGCCCAGTTTATATTTCATGATAAAACTCAATCACAAGAAACCGAAAACAATCAATTAGTTGCAATGAAACCACAAAACGCTTGCTTTCCATATGCCCAATTTATATTTCATGATAAAACTCAATTACAAGAAATCATAAACAATCAAACAGTTGCTAGGAAACCACAAAACTCCTTCTTTCGATATACCCAATTTATATTTCATGATAAAACTCAATGACATGAAGTCAAAAACAATCAAACAGTTGCTAGGAAGCCGCAAAACGCATGCTTTAGATATGCCCAATTCATATTTCATGATAAAACTCCATTGCAAGAAGTCAAAAACAATAAAACAGTTGCTAGGAAACTACAAAACTCCTTCTTTCGATATGCCCAATTTATATTTCATGATAAAACTCATTGACAAGAAGTCAAAAACAATCTAGCAGTTGCTAGGAAACAACATAACGCTTGCTTTCGATATGCCCAATTTATATTTCATGATAAAACTCAATTGCAAGAAGTCAAAAACAATAAAACAGTTGCTAGGAAACTACAAAACTCCTTCTTTCGATATGCCCAATTTATATTTCATGATAAAACTCAATCACAAGAAACCGAAAACAATCAAACGGTTGCTAGGAAACCACAAAACGCTTGCTGTCGATATCCCCAATTCATATTTCATGATAAAACTCAATCACAAGAAACCGAAAACAATCAAACAGTTGCTAGGAAACCACAAAACTCCTTTTTTCGATATGCCCAATTTATATTTCATGATAAAACTCATTGACAAGAAGTCAAAAACAATCTAGCAGTTGCTAGGAAACAACATAACGCTTTCTTTCGATATGCCCAATTTATATTTCATGATAAAACTCAATTGCAAGAAGTCAAAAACAATAAAACAGTTGCTAGGAAACTACAAAACTCCTTCTTTCGATATGCCCAATTTATATTTCATGATAAAACTCAATCACAAGAAACCGAAAACAATCAAACGGTTGCTAGGAAACCACAAAATACTTGCTTTCGATATCCCCAATTTATATTTCATGATAAAACTCAATCACAAGAAACCGAATACAATCAAACAGTTGCTAGGAAAGCACAAAACTCCTTCTTTCGATATGCCCAATTTATATTACATGATACAACTCAATGACATGAAGTCAAAAACAATCAAATAGTTGCTAGGAAACCACAAAACGCATGCTTTAGATATGCCCAGTTTATATTTCATGATAAAACTCAATCACAAGAAACCGAAAACAATCAATTAGTTGCAATGAAACCACAAAACGCTTGCTTTTCATATGCCCAATTTATATTTCATGATAAAACTCAATTGCAAGAAGTCAAAAACAATAAAACAGTTGCTAGGAAACTACAAAACTCGTTTTTTCGATATACCCAATTTATATTTCATGATAAAACTCAATGACATGAAGTCAAAAACAATCAAACAGTTGCTAGGAAGCCGCAAAACGCATGCTTTAGATATGCCCAATTCATATTTCATGATAAAACTCAATTGCAAGAAGTCAAAAACAATAAAACAGTTGCTAGGAAACTACAAAACTCCTTCTTTCGATATGCCCAATTTATATTTCATGATAAAACTCATTGACAAGAAGTCAAAAACAATCTAGCAGTTGCTAGGAAACAACATAACGCTTGCTTTCGATATGCCCAATTTATATTTCATGATAAAACTCAATTGCAAGAAGTCAAAAACAATAAAACAGTTGCTAGGAAACTACAAAACTCCTTCTTTCGATATGCCCAATTTATATTTTATGATAAAACTCAATCACAAGAAACCGAATACAATCAAACAGTTGCTAGGAAAGCACAAAACTCCTTCTTTCGATATGCCCAATTTATATTACATGATACAACTCAATGACATGAAGTCAAAAACAATCAAATAGTTGCTAGGAAACCACAAAACGCATGCTTTAGATATGCCCAGTTTATATTTCATGATAAAACTCAATCACAAGAAACCGAAAACAATCAATTAGTTGCAATGAAACCACAAAACGCTTGCTTTTCATATGCCCAATTTATATTTCATGATAAAACTCAATTGCAAGAAGTCAAAAACAATAAAACAGTTGATAGGAAACTACAAAACTCGTTTTTTCGATATACCCAATTTATATTTCATGATAAAACTCAATGACATGAAGTCAAAAACAATCAAACAGTTGCTAGGAAGCCGCAAAACGCATGCTTTAGATATGCCCAATTCATATTTCATGATAAAACTCAATTGCAAGAAGTCAAAAACAATAAAACAGTTGCTAGGAAACTACAAAACTCCTTCTTTCGATATGCCCAATTTATATTTCATGATAAAACTCATTGACAAGAAGTCAAAAACAATCTAGCAGTTGCTAGGAAACAACATAACGCTTGCTTTCGATATGCCCAATTTATATTTCATGATAAAACTCAATTGCAAGAAGTCAAAAACAATAAAACAGTTGCTAGGAAACTACAAAACTCCTTCTTTCGATATGCCCAATTTATATTTTATGATAAAACTGAATCACAAGAAACCGAAAACAATCAAACGGTTGCTAGGAAACCACAAAACGCTTGCTGTCGATATCCCCAATTCATATTTCATGATAAAACTCAATCACAAGAAACCGAAAACAATCAAACAGTTGCTAGGAAACCACAAAACTCCTTTTTTCGATATGCCCAATTTATATTTCATGATAAAACTCATTGACAAGAAGTCAAAAACAATCTAGCAGTTGATAGGAAACAACATAACGCTTTCTTTCGATATGCCCAATTTATATTTCATGATAAAACTCAATTGCAAGAAGTCAAAAACAATAAAACAGTTGCTAGGAAACTACAAAACTCCTTCTTTCGATATCCCCAATTTATATTTCATGATAAAACTCAATCACAAGAAACCGAATACAATCAAACAGTTGCTAGGAAAGCACAAAACTCCTTCTTTCGATATGCCCAATTTATATTACATGATACAACTCAATGACATGAAGTCAAAAACAATCAAATAGTTGCTAGGAAACCACAAAACGCATGCTTTAGATATGCCCAGTTTATATTTCATGATAAAACTCAATCACAAGAAACCGAAAACAATCAAACAGTTGCTAGGAAACCACAAAACTCCTTCTTTCGATATGCCCAATTTATATTTCATGATAAAACTCATTGACAAGAAGTCAAAAACAATCTAGCAGTTGCTTGGAAACCACATAACGCTTGCTTTCGATATGCCCAATTTATATTTCATAAGAAAACTCAATGACATGAAGTCAAAAACAATCAAACAGTTGCTAGGAAGCCGCCAAACGCATGCTTTAGATATGCCCAATTAATATTTCATGATAAAACTCAATTGCAAGAAGTCAAAAACAATAAAACAGTTGCTAGGAAACTACAAAACTCGTTTTTTCGATATACCCAATTTATATTTCATGATAAAACTCAATCACAAGAAACCGAAAACAATCAAACGGTTGCTAGGAAACCACAAAACGCTTGCTGTCGATATCCCCAATTTATATTACATGATACAACTCAATGACATGAAGTCAAAAACAATCAAATAGTTGCTAGGAAACCACAAAACGCATGCTTTAGATATGCCCAGTTTATATTTCATGATAAAACTCAATCACAAGAAACCGAAAACAATCAATTAGTTGCAATGAAACCACAAAACGCTTGCTTTTCATATGCCCAATTTATATTTCATGATAAAACTCAATTGCAAGAAGTCAAAAACAATAAAACAGTTGCTAGGAAACTACAAAACTCGTTTTTTCGATATACCCAATTTATATTTCATGATAAAACTCAATGACATGAAGTCAAAAACAATCAAACAGTTGCTAGGAAGCCGCAAAACGCATGCTTTAGATATGCCCAATTCATATTTCATGATAAAACTCAATTGCAAGAAGTCAAAAACAATAAAACAGTTGCTAGGAAACTACAAAACTCCTTCTTTCGATATGCCCAATTTATATTTCATGATAAAACTCATTGACAAGAAGTCAAAAACAATCTAGCAGTTGCTAGGAAACAACATAACGCTTGCTTTCGATATGCCCAATTTATATTTCATGATAAAACTCAATTGCAAGAAGTCAAAAACAATAAAACAGTTGCTAGGAAACTACAAAACTCCTTCTTTCGATATGCCCAATTTATATTTTATGATAAAACTCAATCACAAGAAACCGAATACAATCAAACAGTTGCTAGGAAAGCACAAAACTCCTTCTTTCGATATGCCCAATTTATATTACATGATACAACTCAATGACATGAAGTCAAAAACAATCAAATAGTTGCTAGGAAACCACAAAACGCATGCTTTAGATATGCCCAGTTTATATTTCATGATAAAACTCAATCACAAGAAACCGAAAACAATCAATTAGTTGCAATGAAACCACAAAACGCTTGCTTTTCATATGCCCAATTTATATTTCATGATAAAACTCAATTGCAAGAAGTCAAAAACAATAAAACAGTTGATAGGAAACTACAAAACTCGTTTTTTCGATATACCCAATTTATATTTCATGATAAAACTCAATGACATGAAGTCAAAAACAATCAAACAGTTGCTAGGAAGCCGCAAAACGCATGCTTTAGATATGCCCAATTCATATTTCATGATAAAACTCAATTGCAAGAAGTCAAAAACAATAAAACAGTTGCTAGGAAACTACAAAACTCCTTCTTTCGATATGCCCAATTTATATTTCATGATAAAACTCATTGACAAGAAGTCAAAAACAATCTAGCAGTTGCTAGGAAACAACATAACGCTTGCTTTCGATATGCCCAATTTATATTTCATGATAAAACTCAATTGCAAGAAGTCAAAAACAATAAAACAGTTGCTAGGAAACTACAAAACTCCTTCTTTCGATATGCCCAATTTATATTTTATGATAAAACTGAATCACAAGAAACCGAAAACAATCAAACGGTTGCTAGGAAACCACAAAACGCTTGCTGTCGATATCCCCAATTCATATTTCATGATAAAACTCAATCACAAGAAACCGAAAACAATCAAACAGTTGCTAGGAAACCACAAAACTCCTTTTTTCGATATGCCCAATTTATATTTCATGATAAAACTCATTGACAAGAAGTCAAAAACAATCTAGCAGTTGATAGGAAACAACATAACGCTTTCTTTCGATATGCCCAATTTATATTTCATGATAAAACTCAATTGCAAGAAGTCAAAAACAATAAAACAGTTGCTAGGAAACTACAAAACTCCTTCTTTCGATATCCCCAATTTATATTTCATGATAAAACTCAATCACAAGAAACCGAATACAATCAAACAGTTGCTAGGAAAGCACAAAACTCCTTCTTTCGATATGCCCAATTTATATTACATGATACAACTCAATGACATGAAGTCAAAAACAATCAAATAGTTGCTAGGAAACCACAAAACGCATGCTTTAGATATGCCCAGTTTATATTTCATGATAAAACTCAATCACAAGAAACCGAAAACAATCAAACAGTTGCTAGGAAACCACAAAACTCCTTCTTTCGATATGCCCAATTTATATTTCATGATAAAACTCATTGACAAGAAGTCAAAAACAATCTAGCAGTTGCTTGGAAACCACATAACGCTTGCTTTCGATATGCCCAATTTATATTTCATAAGAAAACTCAATGACATGAAGTCAAAAACAATCAAGCAGTTGCTAGGAAGCCGCCAAACGCATGCTTTAGATATGCCCAATTAATATTTCATGATAAAACTCAATTGCAAGAAGTCAAAAACAATAAAACAGTTGCTAGGAAACTACAAAACTCGTTTTTTCGATATACCCAATTTATATTTCATGATAAAACTCAATCACAAGAAACCGAAAACAATCAAACGGTTGCTAGGAAACCACAAAACGCTTGCTGTCGATATCCCCAATTCATATTTCATGATAAAACTCAATCACAAGAAACCGAAAACAATCAAACAGTTGCTAGGAAACCACAAAACTCCTTTTTTCGATATGCCCAATTTATATTTCATGATAAAACTCATTGACAAGAAGTCAAAAACAATCTAGCAGTTGCTAGGAAACAACATAACGCTTGCTTTCGATATGCCCAATTTATATTTCATGATAAAACTAAATTGCAAGAAGTCAAAAACAATAAAACAGTTGCTAGGAAACTACAAAACTCCTTCTTTCGATATGCCCAATTTATATTTCATGATAAAACTCAATCACAAGAAACCGAAAACAATCAAACGGTTGCTAGGAAACCACAAAATACTTGCTTTCGATATCCCCAATTTATATTTCATGATAAAACTCAATCACAAGAAACCGAATACAATCAAACAGTTGCTTTGAAAGCACAAAACTCCTTCTTTCGATATGCCCAATTTATATTACATGATACAACTCAATGACATGAAGTCAAAAACAATCAAATAGTTGCTAGGAAACCACAAAACGCATGCTTTAGATATGCCCAGTTTATATTTCATGATAAAACTCAATCACAAGAAACCGAAAACAATCAATTAGTTGCAATGAAACCACAAAACGCTTGCTTTTCATATGCCCAATTTATATTTCATGATAAAACTCAATTGCAAGAAGTCAAAAACAATAAAACAGTTGCTAGGAAACTACAAAACTCGTTTTTTCGATATACCCAATTTATATTTCATGATAAAACTCAATGACATGAAGTCAAAAACAATCAAACAGTTGCTAGGAAGCCGCAAAACGCATGCTTTAGATATGCCCAATTCATATTTCATGATAAAACTCAATTGCAAGAAGTCAAAAACAATAAAACAGTTGCTAGGAAACTACAAAACTCCTTCTTTCGATATGCCCAATTTATATTTCATGATAAAACTCATTGACAAGAAGTCAAAAACAATCTAGCAGTTGCTAGGAAACAACATAACGCTTGCTTTCGATATGCCCAATTTATATTTCATGATAAAACTCAATTGCAAGAAGTCAAAAACAATAAAACAGTTGCTAGGAAACTACAAAACTCCTTCTTTCGATATGCCCAATTTATATTTTATGATAAAACTCAATCACAAGAAACCGAAAACAATCAAACGGTTGCTAGGAAACCACAAAACGCTTGCTGTCGATATCCCCAATTCATATTTCATGATAAAACTCAATCACAAGAAACCGAAAACAATCAAACAGTTGCTAGGAAACCACAAAACTCCTTTTTTCGATATGCCCAATTTATATTTCATGATAAAACTCATTGACAAGAAGTCAAAAACAATCTAGCAGTTGCTAGGAAACAACATAACGCTTGCTTTCGATATGCCCAATTTATATTTCATGATAAAACTCAATTGCAAGAAGTCAAAAACAATAAAACAGTTGCTAGGAAACTACAAAACTCCTTCTTTCGATATGCCCAATTTATATTTCATGATAAAACTCAATCACAAGAAACCGAAAACAATCAAACGGTTGCTAGGAAACCACAAAATACTTGCTTTCGATATCCCCAATTTATATTTCATGATAAAACTCAATCACAAGAAACCGAATACAATCAAACAGTTGCTAGGAAAGCACAAAACTCCTTCTTTCGATATGCCCAATTTATATTACATGATACAACTCAATGACATGAAGTCAAAAACAATCAAATAGTTGCTAGGAAACCACAAAACGCATGCTTCAGATATGCCCAGTTTATATTTCATGATAAAACTCATTGACAAGAAGTCAAAAACAATCTAGCAGTTGCTAGGAAACAACATAACGCTTGCTTTCGATATGCCCAATTTATATTTCATGATAAAACTAAATTGCAAGAAGTCAAAAACAATAAAACAGTTGCTAGGAAACTACAAAACTCCTTCTTTCGATATGCCCAATTTATATTTCATGATAAAACTCAATCACAAGAAACCGAAAACAATCAAACGGTTGCTAGGAAACCACAAAATACTTGCTTTCGATATCCCCAATTTATATTTCATGATAAAACTCAATCACAAGAAACCGAATACAATCAAACAGTTGCTTTGAAAGCACAAAACTCCTTCTTTCGATATGCCCAATTTATATTACATGATACAACTCAATGACATGAAGTCAAAAACAATCAAATAGTTGCTAGGAAACCACAAAACGCATGCTTTAGATATGCCCAGTTTATATTTCATGATAAAACTCAATCACAAGAAACCGAAAACAATCAATTAGTTGCAATGAAACCACAAAACGCTTGCTTTTCATATGCCCAATTTATATTTCATGATAAAACTCAATTGCAAGAAGTCAAAAACAATAAAACAGTTGCTAGGAAACTACAAAACTCGTTTTTTCGATATACCCAATTTATATTTCATGATAAAACTCAATGACATGAAGTCAAAAACAATCAAACAGTTGCTAGGAAGCCGCAAAACGCATGCTTTAGATATGCCCAATTCATATTTCATGATAAAACTCAATTGCAAGAAGTCAAAAACAATAAAACAGTTGCTAGGAAACTACAAAACTCCTTCTTTCGATATGCCCAATTTATATTTCATGATAAAACTCATTGACAAGAAGTCAAAAACAATCTAGCAGTTGCTAGGAAACAACATAACGCTTGCTTTCGATATGCCCAATTTATATTTCATGATAAAACTCAATTGCAAGAAGTCAAAAACAATAAAACAGTTGCTAGGAAACTACAAAACTCCTTCTTTCGATATGCCCAATTTATATTTTATGATAAAACTCAATCACAAGAAACCGAAAACAATCAAACGGTTGCTAGGAAACCACAAAACGCTTGCTGTCGATATCCCCAATTCATATTTCATGATAAAACTCAATCACAAGAAACCGAAAACAATCAAACAGTTGCTAGGAAACCACAAAACTCCTTTTTTCGATATGCCCAATTTATATTTCATGATAAAACTCATTGACAAGAAGTCAAAAACAATCTAGCAGTTGCTAGGAAACAACATAACGCTTGCTTTCGATATGCCCAATTTATATTTCATGATAAAACTCAATTGCAAGAAGTCAAAAACAATAAAACAGTTGCTAGGAAACTACAAAACTCCTTCTTTCGATATGCCCAATTTATATTTCATGATAAAACTCAATCACAAGAAACCGAAAACAATCAAACGGTTGCTAGGAAACCACAAAATACTTGCTTTCGATATCCCCAATTTATATTTCATGATAAAACTCAATCACAAGAAACCGAATACAATCAAACAGTTGCTAGGAAAGCACAAAACTCCTTCTTTCGATATGCCCAATTTATATTACATGATACAACTCAATGACATGAAGTCAAAAACAATCAAATAGTTGCTAGGAAACCACAAAACGCATGCTTCAGATATGCCCAGTTTATATTTCATGATAAAACTCATTGACAAGAAGTCAAAAACAATCTAGCAGACTAGGAAACAACATAACGCTTGCTTTCGATATGCCCAATTTATATTTCATGATAAAACTCAATTGCAAGAAGTCAAAAAAAATAAAACAGTTGCTAGGAAACTACAAAACTCCTTCTTTCGATATGCCCAGTTTATATTTCATGATAAAACTCAATCACAAGAAACCGAAAACAATCAAACGGTTGCTAGGAAACCACAAAATACTTGCTTTCGATGTCCCCAATTTATATTTCATGATAAAACTCAATCACAAGAAACCGAAAACAATCAAACAGTTGCTAGGAAACCACATAACTCCTTCTTTCGATATGCCCAATTTATATTTCATGATAAAACTCATTGACAAGAAGTCAAAAACAATCTAGCAGTTGCTTGGAAACCACATAACGCTTGCTTTCGATTCGCCCAATTTATATTTCATAAGAAAACTCAATGACATGAAGTCAAAAACAATCAAACAGTTGCTAGGAAGCCGCCTAACGCATGCTTTAGATATGCCCAATTTATATTTCATGATAAAACTCAATCACAAGAAACCGAAAACAATCAAACGGTTGCTAGGAAACCACAAAATGCTTGCTATCAATATGCCCAATTTATATTTCATAATAAAATTCAATTGCAAGAAGTCAAAAAAAATAAAACGGTTGCTAGGAAACCACAAAACGCTTGCTTTCGATATGCCCAATTTATATTCATGATAAAACTCAATCACAAGAAACCGAAAACAATCAATGAGTTGCAATGAAACCACAAAACGCTTGCTTTCTATATGCCCAATTTATATTTCATGATAAAACTCAATTACAAGAAATCATAAACAATCAAACAGTTGCTAGGAAACTACAAAACTCCTTCTTTCGATATGCCCAATTTATATTTCATGATAAAACTCATTGACAAGAAGTCAAAAACAATCTAGCAGTTGCTAGGAAACAACATAACGCTTGCTTTCGATATGCCCAATTTATATTTCATGATAAAACTCAATTGCAAGAAGTCAAAAACAATAAAACAGTTGCTAGGAAACTACAAAACTCCTTCTTTCGATATGCCCAATTTATATTACATGATACAACTCAATGGCATGAAGTCAAAAACAATCAAATAGTTGCTAGGAAACCACAAAACGCATGCTTTAGATATGCCCAGTTTATATTTCATGATAAAACTCAATCACAAGAAACCGAAAATAATCATATAGTTGCAATGAAACCACAAAACGCTTGCTTTCCATATGCCCAATTTATATTTCATGATAAAACTCAATTACAAGAAATAATAAACAATCAAACAGTTGCTAGAAAACCACAAAACGCTTGCTGTTGATATCCCCAATTCATATTTCATGATAAAACTCAATCACAAGAAACCGAAAACAATCAAACAGTTGCTAGGAAACCACAAAACTCCTTTTTTCGATATGCCCAATTTATATTTCATGATAAAACTCATTGACAAGAAGTCAAAAACAATCTAGCAGTTACTAGGAAACAACATAACGCTTGCTTTCGATATGCCCAATTTATATTTCATGATAAAACTCAATTGCAAGAAGTCAAAAACAATAAAACAGTTGCTAGGAAACTACAAAACTCCTTCTTTCGATATGCCCAATTTATATTTCATGATAAAACTCAATCACAAGAAACCGAAAACAATCAAACGGTTGCTAAGAAACCACAAAATACTTGCTTTCGATATCCCCAATTTATATTTCATGATAAAACTCAATCACAAGAAGTCAAAAACAATAAAACAGTTGCTATGAAAGCACAAAACTCCTTCTTTCGATATACCCAATTTATATTTCATGATAAAACTCAATGACATGAAGTCAAAAACAATCAAACAGTTGCTAGGAAGCCGCAAAACGCATGCTTTAGATATGCCCAATTCATATTTCATGATAAAACTCAATTGCAAGAAGTCAAAAACAATAAAACAGTTGCTAGGAAACTACAAAACTCCTTCTTTCGATATGCCCAAATTATATTTCATGATAAAACTCATTGACAAGAAGTCAAAAACAATCTAGCAGTTGCTAGGAAACCACATAACGCTTGCTTTCGATATGCCCAGTTTATATTTCATGATAAAACTCAATCACAAGAAACCGAAAACAATCAATTAGTTGCAATGAAACCACAAAACGCTTGCTTTCCATATGCCCAATTTATATTTCATGATAAAACTCCATTGCAAGAAGTCAAAAACAATAAAACAGTTGCTAGGAAACTACAAAACTCCTTCTTTCGATATGCCCAATTTATATTTCATGATAAAACTCATTGACAAGAAGTCAAAAACAATCTAGCAGTTGCTAGGAAACAACATAACGCTTGCTTTCGATATGCCCAATTTATATTTCATGATAAAACTCAATTGCAAGAAGTCAAAAACAATAAAACAGTTGCTAGGAAACTACAAAACTCCTTCTTTCGATATGCCCAATTTATATTTCATGATAAAACTCAATCACAAGAAACCGAAAACAATCAAACGGTTGCTAGGAAACCACAAAACGCTTGCTGTCGATATCCCCAATTCATATTTCATGATAAAACTCAATCACAAGAAACCGAAAACAATCAAACAGTTGCTAGGAAACCACAAAACTCCTTTTTTCGATATGCCCAATTTATATTTCATGATAAAACTCATTGACAAGAAGTCAAAAACAATCTAGCAGTTGCTAGGAAACAACATAACGCTTGCTTTCGATATGCCCAATTTATATTTCATGATAAAACTAAATTGCAAGAAGTCAAAAACAATAAAACAGTTGCTAGGAAACTACAAAACTCCTTCTTTCGATATGCCCAATTTATATTTCATGATAAAACTCAATCACAAGAAACCGAAAACAATCAAACGGTTGCTAGGAAACCACAAAATACTTGCTTTCGATATCCCCAATTTATATTTCATGATAAAACTCAATCACAAGAAACCGAATACAATCAAACAGTTGCTAGGAAAGCACAAAACTCCTTCTTTCGATATGCCCAATTTATATTACATGATACAACTCAATGACATGAAGTCAAAAACAATCAAATAGTTGCTAGGAAACCACAAAACGCATGCTTTAGATATGCCCAGTTTATATTTCATGATAAAACTCAATCACAAGAAACCGAAAACAATCAATTAGTTGCAATGAAACCACAAAACGCTTGCTTTTCATATGCCCAATTTATATTTCATGATAAAACTCAATTGCAAGAAGTCAAAAACAATAAAACAGTTGCTAGGAAACTACAAAACTCGTTTTTTCGATATACCCAATTTATATTTCATGATAAAACTCAATGACATGAAGTCAAAAACAATCAAACAGTTGCTAGGAAGCCGCAAAACGCATGCTTTAGATATGCCCAATTCATATTTCATGATAAAACTCAATTGCAAGAAGTCAAAAACAATAAAACAGTTGCTAGGAAACTACAAAACTCCTTCTTTCGATATGCCCAATTTATATTTCATGATAAAACTCATTGACAAGAAGTCAAAAACAATCTAGCAGTTGCTAGGAAACAACATAACGCTTGCTTTCGATATGCCCAATTTATATTTCATGATAATACTCAATTGCAAGAAGTCAAAAACAATAAAACAGTTGCTAGGAAACTACAAAACTCCTTCTTTCGATATGCCCAATTTATATTTTATGATAAAACTCAATCACAAGAAACCGAAAACAATCAAACGGTTGCTAGGAAACCACAAAACGCTTGCTGTCGATATCCCCAATTCATATTTCATGATAAAACTCAATCACAAGAAACCGAAAACAATCAAACAGTTGCTAGGAAACCACAAAACTCCTTTTTTCGATATGCCCAATTTATATTTCATGATAAAACTCATTGACAAGAAGTCAAAAACAATCTAGCAGTTGCTAGGAAACAACATAACGCTTGCTTTCGATATGCCCAATTTATATTTCATGATAAAACTCAATCACAAGAAACCGAAAACAATCAAACGGTTGCTAGGAAACCACAAAATACTTGCTTTCGATATCCCCAATTTATATTTCATGATAAAACTCAATCACAAGAAACCGAATACAATCAAACAGTTGCTAGGAAAGCACAAAACTCCTTCTTTCGATATGCCCAATTTAAATTACATGATACAACTCAATGACATGAAGTCAAAAACAATCAAATAGTTGCTAGGAAACCACAAAACGCATGCTTCAGATATGCCCAGTTTATATTTCATGATAAAACTCATTGACAAGAAGTCAAAAACAATCTAGCAGTTGCTAGGAAACAACATAACGCTTGCTTTCGATATGCCCAATTTATATTTCATGATAAAACTCAATTGCAAGAAGTCAAAAAAAATAAAACAGTTGCTAGGAAACTACAAAACTCCTTCTTTCGATATGCCCAGTTTATATTTCATGATAAAACTCAATCACAAGAAACCGAAAACAATCAAACGGTTGCTAGGAAACCACAAAATACTTGCTTTCGATGTCCCCAATTTATATTTCATGATAAAACTCAATCACAAGAAACCGAAAACAATCAAACAGTTGCTAGGAAACCACATAACTCCTTCTTTCGATATGCCCAATTTATATTTCATGATAAAACTCATTGACAAGAAGTCAAAAACAATCTAGCAGTTGCTTGGAAACCACATAACGCTTGCTTTCGATTCGCCCAATTTATATTTCATAAGAAAACTCAATGACATGAAGTCAAAAACAATCAAACAGTTGCTAGGAAGCCGCCAAACGCATGCTTTAGATATGCCCAATTTATATTTCATGATAAAACTCAATCACAAGAAACCGAAAACAATCAAACGGTTGCTAGGAAACCACAAAATGCTTGCTATCAATATGCCCAATTTATATTTCATAATAAAATTCAATTGCAAGAAGTCAAAAAAAATAAAACGGTTGCTAGGAAACCACAAAACGCTTGCTTTCGATATGCCCAATTTATATTCATGATAAAACTCAATCACAAGAAACCGAAAACAATCAATGAGTTGCAATGAAACCACAAAACGCTTGCTTTCTATATGCCCAATTTATATTTCATGATAAAACTCAATTACAAGAAATCATAAACAATCAAACAGTTGCTAGGAAGCCGCAAAACGCATGCTTTAGATATGCCCAATTCATATTTCATGATAAAACTCAATTGCAAGAAGTCAAAAACAATAAAACAGTTGCTAGGAAACTACAAAACTCCTTCTTTCGATATGCCCAATTTATATTTCATGATAAAACTCATTGACAAGAAGTCAAAAACAATCTAGCAGTTGCTAGGAAACAACATAACGCTTGCTTTCGATATGCCCAATTTATATTTCATGATAAAACTCAATTGCAAGAAGTCAAAAACAATAAAACAGTTGCTAGGAAACTACAAAACTCCTTCTTTCGATATGCCCAATTTATATTACATGATACAACTCAATGGCATGAAGTCAAAAACAATCAAATAGTTGCTAGGAAACCACAAAACGCATGCTTTAGATATGCCCAGTTTATATTTCATGATAAAACTCAATCACAAGAAACCGAAAACAATCATATAGTTGCAATGAAACCACAAAACGCTTGCTTTCCATATGCCCAATTTATATTTCATGATAAAACTCAATGACATGAAGTCAAAAACAATCAAACAGTTGCTAGGAAGCCGCAAAACGCATGCTTTAGATATGCCCAATTCATATTTCATGATAAAACTCAATTGCAAGAAGTCAAAAACAATAAAACAGTTGCTAGGAAACTACAAAACTCCTTCTTTCGATATGCCCAAATTATATTTCATGATAAAACTCATTGACAAGAAGTCAAAAACAATCTAGCAGTTGCTAGGAAACCACATAACGCTTGCTTTCGATATGCCCAATTTATATTTCATGATAAAACTCAATCACAAGAAACCGAAAACAATCAAACGGTTGCTAGGAAACCACAAAATACTTGCTTTCGATATCCCCAATTTATATTTCATGATAAAACTCAATCACAAGAAACCGAAAACAATCAAACAGTTGCTAGGAAACCACAAAACTCCTTCTTTCGATATGCCCAATTTATATTTCATAAGAAAACTCAATGACATGAAGTCAAAAACAATCAAACAGTTGCTAGGAAGCCGCCAAACGCATGCTTTAGATATGCCCAATTTATATTTCATGATAAAACTCAATGACATGATGTCAAAAACAATCAAACAGTTGCTAGGAAGCCGCAAAACGCATGCTTTAGATATGCCCAATTCATATTTCATGATAAAACTCAATTGCAAGAAGTCAAAAACAATAAAACAGTTGCTAGGAAACTACAAAACTCCTTCTTTCGATATGCCCAATTTATATTTCATGATAAAACTCAATCACAAGAAACCGAAAACAATCAAACGGTTGCTAGGAAACCACAAAACGCTTGCTGTCGATATCCCCAATTCATATTTCATGATAAAACTCAATCACAAGAAACCGAAAACAATCAAACAGTTGCTAGGAAACCACAAAACTCCTTTTTTCGATATGCCCAATTTATATTTCATGATAAAACTCATTGACAAGAAGTCAAAAACAATCTAGCAGTTGCTAGGAAACAACATAACGCTTGCTTTCGATATGCCCAATTTATATTTCATGATAAAACTCAATTGCAAGAAGTCAAAAACAATAAAACAGTTGCTAGGAAACTACAAAACTCCTTCTTTCGATATGCCCAGTTTATATTTCATGATAAAACTCAATCACAAGAAACCGAAAACAATCAAACGGTTGCTAGGAAACCACAAAATACTTGCTTTCGATATCCCCAATTTATATTTCATGATAAAACTCAATCACAAGAAACCGAATACAATCAAACAGTTGCTAGGAAAGCACAAAACTCCTTCTTTCGATATGCCCAATTTATATTACATGATACAACTCAATGACATGAAGTCAAAAACAATCAAATAGTTGCTAGGAAACCACAAAACGCATGCTTTAGATATGCCCAGTTTATATTTCATGATAAAACTCAATCACAAGAAACCGAAAACAATCAATTAGTTGCAATGAAACCACAAAACGCTTGCTTTCCATATGCCCAATTTATATTTCATGATAAAACTCAATTACAAGAAATAATAAACAATCAAACAGTTGCTAGAAAACCACAAAACGCTTGCTGTCGATATCCCCATTCATATTTCATGATAAAACTCAATCACAAGAAACCGAAAACAATCAAACAGTTGCTAGGAAACCACAAAACTCCTTTTTTCGATATGCCCAATTTATATTTCATGATAAATAACAATGAAATAATGTCAAAAACAATCAAACAGTTGCTAGGAAACCACAAAACGCTTGCGGTCGATATCCCTAATTTATATTTCATAATAAAACTCAATCACAAGAAACCGAAAACAACCAAACGGTTGCTAGGAAACCACAAAATGCTTGCTATCAATATGTCCAATTTATATTTCATAATAAAACTCAATTGCAAGAAGTCAAAAAAAATAAAACGGTTGCTAGGAAACCACAAAACGCTTGCTTTCGATATGCCCAATTTATATTCATGATAAAACTCAATCACAAGAAACCGAAAACAATCAATGAGTTGCAATGAAACCACAAAACGCTTGCTTTCTATATGCAAAATTTATATTTCATGATAAAACTCAATTACAAGAAATCATAAACAATCAAACAGTTGCTAGGAAACTACAAAAGGCTTGCTGTCAATATCCCCAATTTATATTTCATGATAAAACTCAATCACAAGAAACCGAAAACAATCAAACAGTTGCTAGGAAACCACAAAACTCCTTCTTTCGATATACCCAATTTATATTTCATGATAAAACTCAATGACATGAAGTCAAAAACAATCAAACAGTTGCTAGGAAGCCGCAAAACGCATGCTTTAGATATGCCCAATTCATATTTCATGATAAAACTCAATTGCAAGAAGTCAAAAACAATAAAAAAGTTGCTAGGAAACTACAAAACTCCTTCTTTCGATATGCCCAATTTATATTTCATGATAAAACTCATTGACAAGAAGTCAAAAACAATCTAGCAGTTGCTAGGAAACAACATAACGCTTGCTTTCGATATGCCCAATTTATATTTCATGATAAAACTCAATTGCAAGAAGTCAGAAACAATAAAACAGTTGCTAGGAAACTACAAAACTCCTTCTTTCGATATGCCCAGTTTATATTTCATGATAAAACTCAATCACAAGAAACCGAAAACAATCAAACGGTTGCTAGGAAACCACAAAATACTTGCTTTCGATATCCCCAATTTATATTTCATGATAAAACTCAATCACAAGAAACCGAAAACAATCAAACAGTTGCTAGGAAAGCACAAAACTCCTTCTTTCGATATGCCCAATTTATATTACATGATACAACTCAATGACATGAAGTCAAAAACAATCAAATAGTTGCTAGGAAACCACAAAACGCATGCTTTAGATATGCCCAGTTTATATTTCATGATAAAACTCAATCACAAGAAACCGAAAACAATCAATTAGTTGCAATGAAACCACAAAACGCTTGCTTTCCATATGCCCAATTTATATTTCATGATAAAACTCAATTACAAGAAATAATAAACAATCAAACAGTTGCTAGAAAACCACAAAACGCTTGCTGTCGATATCCCCATTCATATTTCATGATAAAACTCAATCACAAGAAACCGAAAACAATCAAACAGTTGCTAGGAAACCACAAAACTCCTTTTTTCGATATGCCCAATTTATATTTCATGATAAATAACAATGAAATAATGTCAAAAACAATCAAACAGTTGCTAGGAAACCACAAAACGCTTGCGGTCGATATCCCTAATTTATATTTCATAATAAAACTCAATCACAAGAAACCGAAAACAACCAAACGGTTGCTAGGAAACCACAAAATGCTTGCTATCAATATGTCCAATTTATATTTCATAATAAAACTCAATTGCAAGAAGTCAAAAAAAATAAAACGGTTGCTAGGAAACCACAAAACGCTTGCTTTCGATATGCCCAATTTATATTCATGATAAAACTCAATCACAAGAAACCGAAAACAATCAATGAGTTGCAATGAAACCACAAAACGCTGACTTTCTATATGCAAAATTTATATTTCATGATAAAACTCAATTACAAGAAATCATAAACAATCAAACAGTTGCTAGGAAACTACAAAAGGCTTGCTGTCAATATCCCCAATTTATATTTCATGATAAAACTCAATCACAAGAAACCGAAAACAATCAAACAGTTGCTAGGAAACCACAAAACTCCTTCTTTCGATATACCCAATTTATATTTCATGATAAAACTCAATGACATGAAGTCAAAAACAATCAAACAGTTGCTAGGAAGCCGCAAAACGCATGCTTTAGATATGCCCAATTCATATTTCATGATAAAACTCAATTGCAAGAAGTCAAAAACAATAAAAAAGTTGCTAGGAAACTACAAAACTCCTTCTTTCGATATGCCCAATTTATATTTCATGATAAAACTCATTGACAAGAAGTCAAAAACAATCTAGCAGTTGCTAGGAAACAACATAACGCTTGCTTTCGATATGCCCAATTTATATTTCATGATAAAACTCAATTGCAAGAAGTCAAAAAAAATAAAACAGTTGCTAGGAAACTACAAAACTCCTTCTTTCGATATGCCCAGTTTATATTTCATGATAAAACTCAATCACAAGAAACCGAAAACAATCAAACGGTTGCTAGGAAACCACAAAATACTTGCTTTCGATGTCCCCAATTTATATTTCATGATAAAACTCAATCACAAGAAACCGAAAACAATCAAACAGTTGCTAGGAAACCACATAACTCCTTCTTTCGATATGCCCAATTTATATTTCATGATAAAACTCATTGACAAGAAGTCAAAAACAATCTAGCAGTTGCTTGGAAACCACATAACGCTTGCTTTCGATTCGCCCAATTTATATTTCATAAGAAAACTCAATGACATGAAGTCAAAAACAATCAAACAGTTGCTAGGAAGCCGCCAAACGCATGCTTTAGATATGCCCAATTAATATTTCATGATAAAACTCAATTGCAAGAAGTCAAAAACAATAAAACAGTTGCTAGGAAACTACAAAACTCCTTTTTTCGATATACCCAATTTATATTTCATGATAAAACTCAATGACATGAAGTCAAAAACAATCAAACAGTTGCTAGGAAGCCGCAAAACGCATGCTTTAGATATGCCCAATTCATATTTCATGATAAAACTCAATTGCAAGAAGTCAAAAACAATAAAACAGTTGCTAGGAAACTACAAAACTCCTTCTTTCGATATGCCCAATTTATATTTCATGATAAAACTCATTGACAAGAAGTCAAAAACAATCTAGCAGTTGCTAGGAAACAACATAACGCTTGCTCTCGATATGTCTAATTTATATTTCATGATAAAACTCAATTGCAAGAAGTCAAAAACAATAAAACAGTTGCTAGGTAACTACAAAACTCCTTCTTTCGATATGCCCAATTTATATTTCATGATAAAACTCAATCACAAGAAACCGAAAACAATCAAACGGTTGCTAGGAAACCACAAAATACTTGCTTTCGATATGCCCAATTTATATTACATGATACAACTCAATGACATGAAGTCAAAAACTATCAAATAGTTGCTAGGAAACCACAAAACGCATGCTTTAGATATGCCCAGTTTATATTTCATGATAAAACTCAATCACAAGAAACCGAAAACAATCAATTAGTTTCAATGAAACCACAAAACGCTTGCTTTCCATATGCCCAATTTATATTTCATGATAAAACTCAATTACAAGAAATAATAAACAATCAAACAGTTGCTAGAAAACCACAAAACGCTTGCTGTCGATATCCCCAATTCATATTTCATGATAAAACTCAATCACAAGAAACCGAAAACAATCAAACAGTTGCTAGGAAACCACAAAACTCCTTTTTTCGATATGCCCAATTTATATTTCATGATAAATAACAATGAAATAATGTCAAAAACAATCAAAGAGTTGCTTGGAAACCACAAAACGCTTGCGGTCGATATCCCTAATTTATATTTCATGATAAAACTCAATCACAAGAAACCGAAAACAATCAAACGGTTGCTAGGAAACCACAAAATGCTTGCTATCAATATGCCCAATTTATATTTCATAATAAAACTCAATTGCAAGAAGTCAAAAAAAATAAAACGGTTGCTAGGAAACCACAAAACGCTTGCTTTCGATATGCCCAATTTATATTCATGATAAAACTCAATCACAAGAAACCGAAAACAATCAATGAGTTGCAATGAAACCACAAAACGCTTGCTTTCTATATGCCCAATTTATATTTCATGATAAAACTCAATTACAAGAAATCATAAACAATCAAACAGTTGCTAGGAAACTACAAAACGCTTGCTGTCAATATCCCCAATTCATATTTCATGATAAAACTCAATTGCAAGAAGTCAAAAACAATAAAACAGTTGCTAGGAAACTACAAAACTCCTTCTTTCGATATGCCCAATTTATATTACATGATACAACTCAATGACAAGAAACCGAAAACAATCAAACGGTTGCTAGGAAACCACAAAATACTTGCTTTCGATATCCCCAATTTATATTTCATGATAAAACTCAATCACAAGAAACCGAAAACAATCAAACAGTTGCTAGGAAAGCACAAAACTCCTTTTTTCGATATGCCCAATTTATATTTCATGATAAATAACAATGAAATAATCTCAAAAACAATCAAACAGTTGCTAGGAAACCACAAAACGCTTGCGGTCGATATCCCTAATTTATATTTCATAATAAAACTCAATCACAAGAAACCGAAAACAATCAAACGGTTGCTAGGAAACCACAAAATGCTTGCTATCAATATGCCCAATTTATATTTCATAATAAAACTCAATTGCAAGAAGTCAAAAAAAATAAAACGGTTGCTAGGAAACCACAAAACGCTTGCTTTCGATATGCCCAATTCATATTTCATGATAAAACTCAATTGCAAGAAGTCAAAAACAATAAAACAGTTGCTAGGAAACTACAAAACTCCTTCTTTCGATATGCCCAATTTATATTTCATGATAAAACTCATTGACAAGAAGTCAAAAACAATCTAGCAGTTGCTAGGAAACAACATAACGCTTGCTTTCGATATGCCCAATTTATATTTCATGATAAAACTCAATTGCAAGAAGTCAAAAACAATAAAACAGTTGCTAGGAAACTACAAAACTCCTTCTTTCGATATGCCCAGTTTATATTTCATGATAAAACTCAATCACAAGAAACCGAAAACAATCAATGAGTTGCAATGAAACCACAAAACGCTTGCTTTCTATATGCAAAATTTATATTTCATGATAAAACTCAATTACAAGAAATCATAAACAATCAAACAGTTGCTAGGAAACTACAAAAGGCTTGCTGTCAATATCCCCAATTTATATTTCATGATAAAACTCAATCACAAGAAACCGAAAACAATCAAACAGTTGCTAGGAAACCACAAAACTCCTTCTTTCGATATACCCAATTTATATTTCATGATAAAACTCAATGACATGAAGTCAAAAACAATCAAACAGTTGCTAGGAAGCCGCAAAACGCATGCTTTAGATATGCCCAATTCATATTTCATGATAAAACTCAATTGCAAGAAGTCAAAAACAATAAAACAGTTGCTAGGAAACTACAAAACTCCTTCTTTCGATATGCCCAATTTATATTTCATGATAAAACTCATTGACAAGAAGTCAAAAACAATCTAGCAGTTGCTAGGAAACAACATAACGCTTGCTTTCGATATGCCCAATTTATATTTCATGATAAAACTCAATTGCAAGAAGTCAAAAACAATAAAACAGTTTCTAGGAAACTACAAAACTCCTTCTTTCGATATGCCCAGTTTATATTTCATGATAAAACTCAATCACAAGAAACCGAAAACAATCAAACGGTTGCTAGGAAACCACAAAACTCCTTCTTTCGATATGCCCAATTTATATTTCATGATAAAACTCATTGACAAGAAGTCAAAAACAATATAGCAGTTGCTTGGAAACCACATAACACTTGCTTTCGATTCGCCCAATTTATATTTCATAAGAAAACTCATTGACAAGAAGTCAAAAACAATCTAGCAGTTGCTTGGAAACCACATAACGCTTGCTTTCGATTCGCCCAATTTATATTTCATAAGAAAACTCAATTGCAAGAAGTCAAAAACAATAAAACAGTTGCTAGGAAACTACAAAACTCCTTTTTTCGATATACCCAATTTGTATTTCATGATAAAACTCAATGACATGAAGTCAAAAACAATCAAACAGTTGCTAGGAAGCCGCAAAACGCATGCTTTAGATATGCCCAATTCATATTTCATGATAAAACTCAATTGCAAGAAGTCAAAAACAATAAAACAGTTGCTAGGAAACTACAAAACTCCTTCTTTCGATATGCCCAATTTATATTTCATGATAAAACTCATTGACAAGAAGTCAAAAACAATCTAGCAGTTGCTAGGAAACAACATAACGCTTGCTTTCGATATGCCCAATTTATATTTCATGATAAAACTCAATTGTAAGAAGTCAAAAACAATAAAACAGTTGCTAGGAAACTACAAAACTCCTTCTTTCGATATGCCCAATTTATATTTCATGATAAAACTCAATCACAAGAAACCGAAAACAATCAAACAGTTGCTAGGAAACCACAATACTCCTTTTTTCGATATGCCCAATTTATATTTCATGATAAAACTCAATGACATGAAGTCAAAAACAATCAAACAGTTGCTAGGAAGCCGCAAAACGCATGCTTTCGATATGATCAATTTATATTTCATGATGAAACTCAATCACAAGAAACCGAAAACAATCAAACAGTTGCTAGGAAACCACAAAACTCCTTCTTTCGATATGCCCAATTTATATTTCATGATAAAACTCAATGACATGAAGTCGAAAACAATCAAACAGTTGCTAGGAAGCCGCAAAACGCATGCTTTTGAAATCCCCAATTTATATATAATGATAAAACTCAATGACATGAAGTCAAAATCAAGCAAACAGTTGCTAGGAAACCACAAAACGCTTGCTATACATATGCCCAATTTATATTTCACGATAAAACTCAATCACAAGAAACCGAAAACAATCAAACAGTTGCTAGGAAACCACAAAACTCTTACTTTCGAAATCTCCAATTTATATATAATGATAAAACGCAATTATATGAACACAAAAACAATAAAACGGTTGCTAGGAAACCACAAAACTCCTTTTTTCGATATACCCAATTTATATTTCATGATAAAACTCAATGACATGAAGTCAAAAACAATCAAACAGTTGCTAGGAAGCCGCAAAACGCATGCTTTAGATATGCCCAGTTTATATTTCATGATAAAACTCAATCACAAGAAACCGAAAACAATCAATTAGTTTCAATGAAACCACAAAACGCTTGCTTTCCATATGCCCAATTTATATTTCATGATAAAACTCAATTACAAGAAATAATAAACAATCAAACAGTTGCTAGAAAACCACAAAACGCTTGCTGTCGATATCCCCAATTCATATTTCATGATAAAACTCAATCACAAGAAACCGAAAACAATCAAACAGTTGCTAGGAAACCACAAAACTCCTTTTTTCGATAGGCCCAATTTATATTTCATGATAAATAACAATGAAATAATGTCAAAAACAATCAAAGAGTTGCTTGGAAACCACAAAACGCTTGCGGTCGATATCCCTAATTTATATTTCATGATAAAACTCAATCACAAGAAACCGAAAACAATCAAACGGTTGCTAGGAAACCACAAAATGCTTGCTATCAATATGCCCAGTTTATATTTCATAATAAAACTCAATTGCAAGAAGTCAAAAAAAATAAAACGGTTGCTAGGAAACCACAAAACGCTTGCTTTCGATATGCCCAATTTATATTCATGATAAAACTCAATCACAAGAAACCGAAAACAATCAATGAGTTGCAATGAAACCAAAAAACGCTTGCTTTCTATATGCCCAATTTATATTTCATGATAAAACTCAATTACAAGAAATCATAAACAATCAAACAGTTGCTAGGAAACTACAAAACGCTTGCTGTCAATATCCCCAATTCATATTTCATGATAAAACTCAATTGCAAGAAGTCAAAAACAATAAAACAGTTGCTAGGAAACTACAAAACTCCTTCTTTCGATATGCCCAATTTATATTTCATGATAAAACTCATTGACAAGAAGTCAAAAACAATCTAGCAGTTGCTAGGAAACAACATAACGCTTGCTTTCGATATGCCCAATTTATATTTCATGATAAAACTCAATTGCAAGAAGTCAAAAACAATAAAACAGTTGCTAGGAAACTACAAAACTCCTTCTTTCGATATGCCCAGTTTATATTTCATGATAAAACTCAATCACAAGAAACCGAAAACAATCAAACGGTTGCTAGGAAACCACAAAATACTTGCTTTCGATATCCCCAATTTATATTTCATGATAAAACTCAATTGCAAGAAGTCAAAAACAAGAAAACAGTTGCTAGGAAACTACAAAACTCCTTCTTTCGATATGCCCAGTTTATATTTCATGATAAAACTCAATCACAAGAAACCGAAAACAATCAAACGGTTGCTAGGAAACCACAAAATACTTGCTTTCGATATCCCCAATTTATATTTCATGATAAAACTCAATCACAAGAAACCGAAAACAATCAAACAGTTGCTAGGAAACCACAAAACTCCTTCTTTCGATATGCCCAATTTATATTTCATGATAAAACTCATTGACAAGAAGTCAAAAACAATCTAGCAGTTGCTTGGAAACCACATAACACTTGCTTTCGATTCGCCCAATTTATATTTCATAAGAAAACTCATTGACAAGAAGTCAAAAACAATCTAGCAGTTGCTTGGAAACCACATAACGCTTGCTTTCGATTCGCCCAATTTATATTTCATAAGAAAACTCAATTGCAAGAAGTCAAAAACAATAAAACAGTTGCTAGGAAACTACAAAACTCCTTTTTTCGATATACCCAATTTATATTTCATGATAAAACTCAATGACATGAAGTCAAAAACAATCAAACAGTTGCTAGGAAGCCGCAAAACGCATGCTTTAGATATGCCCAATTCATATTTCATGATAAAACTCAATTGCAAGAAGTCAAAAACAATAAAACAGTTGCTAGGAAACTACAAAACTCCTTCTTTCGATATGCCCAATTTATATTTCATGATAAAACTCATTGACAAGAAGTCAAAAACAATCTAGCAGTTGCTAGGAAACAACATAACGCTTGCTTTCGATATGCCCAATTTATATTTCATGATAAAACTCAATTGTAAGAAGTCAAAAACAATAAAACAGTTGCTAGGAAACTACAAAACTCCTTCTTTCGATATGCCCAATTTATATTTCATGATAAAACTCAATCACAAGAAACCGAAAACAATCAAACAGTTGCTAGGAAACCACAAAACTCCTTTTTTCGATATGCCCAATTTATATTTCATGATAAAACTCAATGACATGAAGTCAAAAACAATCAAACAGTTGCTAGGAAGCCGCAAAACGCATGCTTTCGATATGATCAATTTATATTTCATGATGAAACTCAATCACAAGAAACCGAAAACAATCAAACAGTTGCTAGGAAACCACAAAACTCCTTCTTTCGATATGCCCAGTTTATATTTCATGATAAAACTCAATCACAAGAAACCGAAAACAATCAATTAGTTTCAATGAAACCACAAAACGCTTGCTTTCCATATGCCCAATTTATATTTCATGATAAAACTCAATTACAAGAAATAATAAACAATCAAACAGTTGCTAGAAAACCACAAAACGCTTGCTGTCGATATCCTTAATTCATATTTCATGATAAAACTCAATCACAAGAAACCGAAAACAATCAAACAGTTGCTAGGAAACCACAAAACTCCTTTTTTCGATATGCCCAATTTATATTTCATGATAAAACTCATTGACAAGAAGTCAAAAACAATCTAGCAGTTGCTAGGAAACAACATAACGCTTGCTTTCGATATGCCCAATTTATATTTCATGATAAAACTCAATTGCAAGAAGTCAAAAACAATAAAACAGTTGCTAGGAAACTACAAAACTCCTTCTTTCGATATGCCAAGTTTATATTTTATGATAAAACTCAATCACAAGAAACCGAAAACAATCAAACGGTTGCTAGGAAACCACAAAATACTTGCTTTCGATATCCCCAATTTATATTTCATGATAAAACTCAATCACAAGAAACCGAAAGCAATCAAACAGTTGCTAGGAAAGCACAAAACTCCTTCTTTCGATATGCCCAATTTATATTACATGATACAACTCAATGACAAGAAGTCAAAAACAATATAGCAGTTGCTTGGAAACCACATAACACTTGCTTTCGATTCGCCCAATTTATATTTCATAAGAAAACTCATTGACAAGAAGTCAAAAACAATCTAGCAGTTGCTTGGAAACCACATAACGCTTGCTTTCGATTCGCCCAATTTATATTTCATAAGAAAACTCAATTGCAAGAAGTCAAAAACAATAAAACAGTTGCTAGGAAACTACAAAACTCCTTTTTTCGATATACCCAATTTGTATTTCATGATAAAACTCAATGACATGAAGTCAAAAACAATCAAACAGTTGCTAGGAAGCCGCAAAACGCATGCTTTAGATATGCCCAATTCATATTTCATGATAAAACTCAATTGCAAGAAGTCAAAAACAATAAAACAGTTGCTAGGAAACTACAAAACTCCTTCTTTCGATATGCCCAATTTATATTTCATGATAAAACTCATT
Source organism: Troilus luridus (assembly GCA_964056705.1). Lineage (NCBI taxonomy): Eukaryota > Metazoa > Arthropoda > Insecta > Hemiptera > Pentatomidae > Troilus > Troilus luridus. Next base: position 93,958,349 of record OZ057412.1, on the reverse strand, counting down.
GACAAGAAGTCAAAAACAATCTAGCAGTTGCTAGGAAACAACATAACGCTTGCTTTCGATATGCCCAATTTATATTTCATGATAAAACTCAATTGTAAGAAGTCAAAAACAATAAAACAGTTGCTAGGAAACTACAAAACTCCTTCTTTCGATATGCCCAATTTATATTTCATGATAAAACTCAATCACAAGAAACCGAAAACAATCAAACAGTTGCTAGGAAACCACAAAACTCCTTCTTTCGATATGCCCAATTTATATTTCATGATAAAACTCAATGACATGAAGTCGAAAACAATCAAACAGTTGCTAGGAAGCCGCAAAACGCATGCTTTTGAAATCCCCAATTTATATATAATGATAAAACTCAATGACATGAAGTCAAAATCAAGCAAACAGTTGCTAGGAAACCACAAAACGCTTGCTATACATATGCCCAATTTATATTTCACGATAAAACTCAATCACAAGAAACCGAAAACAATCAAACAGTTGCTAGGAAACCACAAAACTCTTACTTTCGAAATCTCCAATTTATATATAATGATAAAACGCAATTATATGAACACAAAAACAATAAAACGGTTGCTAGGAAACCACAAAACTCCTTTTTTCGATATACCCAATTTATATTTCATGATAAAACTCAATGACATGAAGTCAAAAACAATCAAACAGTTGCTAGGAAGCCGCAAAACGCATGCTTTAGATATGCCCAGTTTATATTTCATGATAAAACTCAATCACAAGAAACCGAAAACAATCAATTAGTTTCAATGAAACCACAAAACGCTTGCTTTCCATATGCCCAATTTATATTTCATGATAAAACTCAATTACAAGAAATAATAAACAATCAAACAGTTGCTAGAAAACCACAAAACGCTTGCTGTCGATATCCCCAATTCATATTTCATGATAAAACTCAATCACAAGAAACCGAAAACAATCAAACAGTTGCTAGGAAACCACAAAACTCCTTTTTTCGATAGGCCCAATTTATATTTCATGATAAATAACAATGAAATAATGTCAAAAACAATCAAAGAGTTGCTTGGAAACCACAAAACGCTTGCGGTCGATATCCCTAATTTATATTTCATGATAAAACTCAATCACAAGAAACCGAAAACAATCAAACGGTTGCTAGGAAACCACAAAATGCTTGCTATCAATATGCCCAGTTTATATTTCATAATAAAACTCAATTGCAAGAAGTCAAAAAAAATAAAACGGTTGCTAGGAAACCACAAAACGCTTGCTTTCGATATGCCCAATTTATATTCATGATAAAACTCAATCACAAGAAACCGAAAACAATCAATGAGTTGCAATGAAACCAAAAAACGCTTGCTTTCTATATGCCCAATTTATATTTCATGATAAAACTCAATTACAAGAAATCATAAACAATCAAACAGTTGCTAGGAAACTACAAAACGCTTGCTGTCAATATCCCCAATTCATATTTCATGATAAAACTCAATTGCAAGAAGTCAAAAACAATAAAACAGTTGCTAGGAAACTACAAAACTCCTTCTTTCGATATGCCCAATTTATATTTCATGATAAAACTCATTGACAAGAAGTCAAAAACAATCTAGCAGTTGCTAGGAAACAACATAACGCTTGCTTTCGATATGCCCAATTTATATTTCATGATAAAACTCAATTGCAAGAAGTCAAAAACAATAAAACAGTTGCTAGGAAACTACAAAACTCCTTCTTTCGATATGCCCAGTTTATATTTCATGATAAAACTCAATCACAAGAAACCGAAAACAATCAAACGGTTGCTAGGAAACCACAAAATACTTGCTTTCGATATCCCCAATTTATATTTCATGATAAAACTCAATTGCAAGAAGTCAAAAACAAGAAAACAGTTGCTAGGAAACTACAAAACTCCTTCTTTCGATATGCCCAGTTTATATTTCATGATAAAACTCAATCACAAGAAACCGAAAACAATCAAACGGTTGCTAGGAAACCACAAAATACTTGCTTTCGATATCCCAAATTTATATTTCATGATAAAACTCAATCACAAGAAACCGAAAACAATCAAACAGTTGCTAGGAAACCACAAAACTCCTTCTTTCGATATGCCCAATTTATATTTCATGATAAAACTCATTGACAAGAAGTCAAAAACAATCTAGCAGTTGCTTGGAAACCACATAACACTTGCTTTCGATTCGCCCAATTTATATTTCATAAGAAAACTCATTGACAAGAAGTCAAAAACAATCTAGCAGTTGCTTGGAAACCACATAACGCTTGCTTTCGATTCGCCCAATTTATATTTCATAAGAAAACTCAATTGCAAGAAGTCAAAAACAATAAAACAGTTGCTAGGAAACTACAAAACTCCTTTTTTCGATATACCCAATTTATATTTCATGATAAAACTCAATGACATGAAGTCAAAAACAATCAAACAGTTGCTAGGAAGCCGCAAAACGCATGCTTTAGATATGCCCAATTCATATTTCATGATAAAACTCAATTGCAAGAAGTCAAAAACAATAAAACAGTTGCTAGGAAACTACAAAACTCCTTCTTTCGATATGCCCAATTTATATTTCATGATAAAACTCATTGACAAGAAGTCAAAAACAATCTAGCAGTTGCTAGGAAACAACATAACGCTTGCTTTCGATATGCACAATTTATATTTCATGATAAAACTCAATTGTAAGAAGTCAAAAACAATAAAACAGTTGCTAGGAAACTACAAAACTCCTTCTTTCGATATGCCCAATTTATATTTCATGATAAAACTCAATCACAAGAAACCGAAAACAATCAAACAGTTGCTAGGAAACCACAAAACTCCTTTTTTCGATATGCCCAATTTATATTTCATGATAAAACTCAATGACATGAAGTCAAAAACAATCAAACAGTTGCTAGGAAGCCGCAAAACGCATGCTTTCGATATGATCAATTTATATTTCATGATGAAACTCAATCACAAGAAACCGAAAACAATCAAACAGTTGCTAGGAAACCACAAAACTCCTTCTTTCGATATGCCCAGTTTATATTTCATGATAAAACTCAATCACAAGAAACCGAAAACAATCAATTAGTTTCAATGAAACCACAAAACGCTTGCTTTCCATATGCCCAATTTATATTTCATGATAAAACTCAATTACAAGAAATAATAAACAATCAAACAGTTGCTAGAAAACCACAAAACGCTTGCTGTCGATATCCCCAATTCATATTTCATGATAAAACTCAATCACAAGAAACCGAAAACAATCAAACAGTTGCTAGGAAACCACAAAACTCCTTTTTTCGATATGCCCAATTTATATTTCATGATAAATAACAATGAAATAATGTCAAAAACAATCAAACAGTTGCTTGGAAACCACAAAACGCTTGCGGTCGATATCCCTAATTTATATTTCATGATAAAACTCAATCACAAGAAACCGAAAACAATCAAACGGTTGCTAGGAAACCACAACATGCTTGCTATCAATATGCCCAATTTATATTTCATAATAAAACTCAATTGCAAGAAGTCAAAAAAAATAAAACGGTTGCTAGGAAACCACAAAACGCTTGCTTTCGATATGCCCAATTTATATTCATGATAAAACTCAATCACAAGAAACCGAAAACAATCAATGAGTTGCAATGAAACCACAAAACGCTTGCTTTCTATATGCCCAATTTATATTTCATGATAAAACTCAATTACAAGAAATCATAAACAATCAAACAGTTGCTAGGAAACTACAAAACGCTTGCTGTCAATATCCCCAATTCATATTTCATGATAAAACTCAATTGCAAGAAGTCAAAAACAATAAAACAGTTGCTAGGAAACTACAAAACTCCTTCTTTCGATATGCCCAATTTATATTTCATGATAAAACTCATTGACAAGAAGTCAAAAACAATCTAGCAGTTGCTAGGAAACAACATAACGCTTGCTTTCGATATGCCCAATTTATATTTCATGATAAAACTCAATTGCAAGAAGTCAAAAACAATAAAACAGTTGCTAGGAAACTACAAAACTCCTTCTTTCGATATGCCAAGTTTATATTTTATGATAAAACTCAATCACAAGAAACCGAAAACAATCAAACGGTTGCTAGGAAACCACAAAATACTTGCTTTCGATATCCCCAATTTATATTTCATGATAAAACTCAATCACAAGAAACCGAAAGCAATCAAACAGTTGCTAGGAAAGCACAAAACTCCTTCTTTCGATATGCCCAATTTATATTACATGATACAACTCAATGACATGAAGTCAAAAACAATCAAATAGTTGCTAGGAAACCACAAAACTCCTTTTTTCGATATGCCCAATTTATATTTCATGATAAATAACAATGAAATAATGTCAAAAACAATCAAACCGTTGCTAGGAAACCACAAAACGCTTGCGGTCGATATCCCTAATTTATATTTCATAATAAAACTCAATCACAAGAAACCGAAAACAATCAAACGGTTGCTAGGAAACCACAAAATGCTTGCTATCAATATGCCCAATTTATATTTCATAATAAAACTCAATTGCAAGAAGTCAAAAAAAATAAAACGGTTGCTAGGAAACCACATAACGCTTGCTTTCGATATGCCCAATTTATATTCATGATAAAACTCAATCACAAGAAACCGAAAACAATCAATGAGTTGCAATGAAACCACAAAACGCTTGCTTTCTATATGCAAAATTTATATTTCATGATAAAACTCAATTACAAGAAATCATAAACAATCAAACAGTTGCTAGGAAACTACAAAAGGCTTGCTGTCAATATCCCCAATTTATATTTCATGATAAAACTCAAACACAAAAAACCGAAAACAATCAAACAGTTGCTAGGAAACCACAAAACTCCTTCTTTCGATATACCCAATTTATATTTCATGATAAAACTCAATGACATGTAGTCAAAAACAATCAATCAGTTGCTAGGAAGCCGCAAAACGCATGCTTTAGATATGCCCAATTCATATTTCATGATAAAACTCAATTGCAAGAAGTCAAAAACAATAAAACAGTTGCTAGGAAACTACAAAACTCCTTCTTTCGATATGCCCAATTTATATTTCATGATAAAACTCATTGACAAGAAGTCAAAAACAATCTAGCAGTTGCTAGGAAACAACATAACGCTTGCTTTCGATATGCCCAATTTATATTTCATGATAAAACTCAATTGCAAGAAGTCAAAAACAATAAAACAGTTGCTAGGAAACTACAAAACTCCTTCTTTCGATATGCCCAGTTTATATTTCATGATAAAACTCAATCACAAGAAACCGAAAACAATCAAACGGTTGCTAGGAAACCACAAAATACTTGCTTTCGATATCCCCAATTTATATTTCATGATAAAACTCAATCACAAGAAACCGAAAACAATCAAACGGTTGCTAGGAAACCACAAAATACTTGCTTTCGATATCCCCAATTTATATTTCATGATAAAACTCAATCACAAGAAACCGAAAACAATCAAACAGTTGCTAGGAAACCACAAAACTCCTTCTTTCGATATGCCCAATTTATATTTCATGATAAAACTGATTGACAAGAAGTCAAAAACAATCTAGCAGTTGCTTGGAAACCACATAACACTTGCTTTCGATTCGCCCAATTTATATTTCATAAGAAAACTCAATTGCAAGAAGTCAAAAACAATAAAACAGTTGCTAGGAAACTACAAAACTCCTTTTTTCGATATACCCAATTTATATTTCATGATAAAACTCAATGACATGAAGTCAAAAACAATCAAACAGTTGCTAGGAAGCCGCAAAACGCATGCTTTAGATATGCCCAATTCATATTTCATGATAAAACTCAATTGCAAGAAGTCAAAAACAATAAAACAGTTGCTAGGAAACTACAAAACTCCTTCTTTCGATATGCCCAATTTATATTTCATGATAAAACTCATTGACAAGAAGTCAAAAACAATCTAGCAGTTGCTAGGAAACAACATAACGCTTGCTTTCGATATGCCCAATTTATATTTCATGATAAAACTCAATTGTAAGAAGTCAAAAACAATAAAACAGTTGCTAGGAAACTACAAAACTCCTTCTTTCGATATGCCCAATTTATATTTCATGATAAAACTCAATCACAAGAAACCGAAAACAATCAAACAGTTGCTAGGAAACCACAAAACTCCTTTTTTCGATATGCCCAATTTATATTTCATGATAAATAACAATGAAATAATGTCAAAAACAATCAAACAGTTGCTTGGAAACCACAAAACGCTTGCGGTCGATATCCCTAATTTATATTTCATGATAAAACTCAATCACAAGAAACCGAAAACAATCAAACGGTTGCTAGGAAACCACAACATGCTTGCTATCAATATGCCCAATTTATATTTCATAATAAAACTCAATTGCAAGAAGTCAAAAAAAATAAAACGGTTGCTAGGAAACCACAAAACGCTTGCTTTCGATATGCCCAATTTATATTCATGATAAAACTCAATCACAAGAAACCGAAAACAATCAATGAGTTGCAATGAAACCACAAAACGCTTGCTTTCTATATGCCCAATTTATATTTCATGATAAAACTCAATTACAAGAAATCATAAACAATCAAACAGTTGCTAGGAAACTACAAAACGCTTGCTGTCAATATCCCCAATTCATATTTCATGATAAAACTCAATTGCAAGAAGTCAAAAACAATAAAACAGTTGCTAGGAAACTACAAAACTCCTTCTTTCGATATGCCCAATTTATATTTCATGATAAAACTCATTGACAAGAAGTCAAAAACAATCTAGCAGTTGCTAGGAAACAACATAACGCTTGCTTTCGATATGCCCAATTTATATTTCATGATAAAACTCAATTGCAAGAAGTCAAAAACAATAAAACAGTTGCTAGGAAACTACAAAACTCCTTCTTTCGATATGCCAAGTTTATATTTTATGATAAAACTCAATCACAAGAAACCGAAAACAATCAAACGGTTGCTAGGAAACCACAAAATACTTGCTTTCGATATCCCCAATTTATATTTCATGATAAAACTCAATCACAAGAAACCGAAAGCAATCAAACAGTTGCTAGGAAAGCACAAAACTCCTTCTTTCGATATGCCCAATTTATATTACATGATACAACTCAATGACATGAAGTCAAAAACAATCAAATAGTTGCTAGGAAACCACAAAACTCCTTTTTTCGATATGCCCAATTTATATTTCATGATAAATAACAATGAAATAATGTCAAAAACAATCAAACCGTTGCTAGGAAACCACAAAACGCTTGCGGTCGATATCCCTAATTTATATTTCATAATAAAACTCAATCACAAGAAACCGAAAACAATCAAACGGTTGCTAGGAAACCACAAAACTCCTTTTTTCGATATACCCAATTTATATTTCATGATAAAACTCAATGACATGAAGTCAAAAACAATCAAACAGTTGCTAGGAAGCCGCAAAACGCATGCTTTAGATATGCCCAGTTTATATTTCATGATAAAACTCAATCACAAGAAACCGAAAACAATCAATTAGTTTCAATGAAACCACAAAACGCTTGCTTTCCATATGCCCAATTTATATTTCATGATAAAACTCAATTACAAGAAATAATAAACAATCAAACAGTTGCTAGAAAACCACAAAACGCTTGCTGTCGATATCCCCAATTCATATTTCATGATAAAACTCAATCACAAGAAACCGAAAACAATCAAACAGTTGCTAGGAAACCACAAAACTCCTTTTTTCGATAGGCCCAATTTATATTTCATGATAAATAACAATGAAATAATGTCAAAAACAATCAAAGAGTTGCTTGGAAACCACAAAACGCTTGCGGTCGATATCCCTAATTTATATTTCATGATAAAACTCAATCACAAGAAACCGAAAACAATCAAACGGTTGCTAGGAAACCACAAAATGCTTGCTATCAATATGCCCAGTTTATATTTCATAATAAAACTCAATTGCAAGAAGTCAAAAAAAATAAAACGGTTGCTAGGAAACCACAAAACGCTTGCTTTCGATATGCCCAATTTATATTCATGATAAAACTCAATCACAAGAAACCGAAAACAATCAATGAGTTGCAATGAAACCAAAAAACGCTTGCTTTCTATATGCCCAATTTATATTTCATGATAAAACTCAATTACAAGAAATCATAAACAATCAAACAGTTGCTAGGAAACTACAAAACGCTTGCTGTCAATATCCCCAATTCATATTTCATGATAAAACTCAATTGCAAGAAGTCAAAAACAATAAAACAGTTGCTAGGAAACTACAAAACTCCTTCTTTCGATATGCCCAATTTATATTTCATGATAAAACTCATTGACAAGAAGTCAAAAACAATCTAGCAGTTGCTAGGAAACAACATAACGCTTGCTTTCGATATGCCCAATTTATATTTCATGATAAAACTCAATTGCAAGAAGTCAAAAACAATAAAACAGTTGCTAGGAAACTACAAAACTCCTTCTTTCGATATGCCCAGTTTATATTTCATGATAAAACTCAATCACAAGAAACCGAAAACAATCAAACGGTTGCTAGGAAACCACAAAATACTTGCTTTCGATATCCCCAATTTATATTTCATGATAAAACTCAATTGCAAGAAGTCAAAAACAAGAAAACAGTTGCTAGGAAACTACAAAACTCCTTCTTTCGATATGCCCAGTTTATATTTCATGATAAAACTCAATCACAAGAAACCGAAAACAATCAAACGGTTGCTAGGAAACCACAAAATACTTGCTTTCGATATCCCCAATTTATATTTCATGATAAAACTCAATCACAAGAAACCGAAAACAATCAAACAGTTGCTAGGAAACCACAAAACTCCTTCTTTCGATATGCCCAATTTATATTTCATGATAAAACTCATTGACAAGAAGTCAAAAACAATCTAGCAGTTGCTTGGAAACCACATAACACTTGCTTTCGATTCGCCCAATTTATATTTCATAAGAAAACTCATTGACAAGAAGTCAAAAACAATCTAGCAGTTGCTTGGAAACCACATAACGCTTGCTTTCGATTCGCCCAATTTATATTTCATAAGAAAACTCAATTGCAAGAAGTCAAAAACAATAAAACAGTTGCTAGGAAACTACAAAACTCCTTTTTTCGATATACCCAATTTATATTTCATGATAAAACTCAATGACATGAAGTCAAAAACAATCAAACAGTTGCTAGGAAGCCGCAAAACGCATGCTTTAGATATGCCCAATTCATATTTCATGATAAAACTCAATTGCAAGAAGTCAAAAACAATAAAACAGTTGCTAGGAAACTACAAAACTCCTTCTTTCGATATGCCCAATTTATATTTCATGATAAAACTCATTGACAAGAAGTCAAAAACAATCTAGCAGTTGCTAGGAAACAACATAACGCTTGCTTTCGATATGCACAATTTATATTTCATGATAAAACTCAATTGTAAGAAGTCAAAAACAATAAAACAGTTGCTAGGAAACTACAAAACTCCTTCTTTCGATATGCCCAATTTATATTTCATGATAAAACTCAATCACAAGAAACCGAAAACAATCAAACAGTTGCTAGGAAACCACAAAACTCCTTTTTTCGATATGCCCAATTTATATTTCATGATAAAACTCAATGACATGAAGTCAAAAACAATCAAACAGTTGCTAGGAAGCCGCAAAACGCATGCTTTCGATATGATCAATTTATATTTCATGATGAAACTCAATCACAAGAAACCGAAAACAATCAAACAGTTGCTAGGAAACCACAAAACTCCTTCTTTCGATATGCCCAGTTTATATTTCATGATAAAACTCAATCACAAGAAACCGAAAACAATCAATTAGTTTCAATGAAACCACAAAACGCTTGCTTTCCATATGCCCAATTTATATTTCATGATAAAACTCAATTACAAGAAATAATAAACAATCAAACAGTTGCTAGAAAACCACAAAACGCTTGCTGTCGATATCCCCAATTCATATTTCATGATAAAACTCAATCACAAGAAACCGAAAACAATCAAACAGTTGCTAGGAAACCACAAAACTCCTTTTTTCGATATGCCCAATTTATATTTCATGATAAATAACAATGAAATAATGTCAAAAACAATCAAACAGTTGCTTGGAAACCACAAAACGCTTGCGGTCGATATCCCTAATTTATATTTCATGATAAAACTCAATCACAAGAAACCGAAAACAATCAAACGGTTGCTAGGAAACCACAACATGCTTGCTATCAATATGCCCAATTTATATTTCATAATAAAACTCAATTGCAAGAAGTCAAAAAAAATAAAACGGTTGCTAGGAAACCACAAAACGCTTGCTTTCGATATGCCCAATTTATATTCATGATAAAACTCAATCACAAGAAACCGAAAACAATCAATGAGTTGCAATGAAACCACAAAACGCTTGCTTTCTATATGCCCAATTTATATTTCATGATAAAACTCAATTACAAGAAATCATAAACAATCAAACAGTTGCTAGGAAACTACAAAACGCTTGCTGTCAATATCCCCAATTCATATTTCATGATAAAACTCAATTGCAAGAAGTCAAAAACAATAAAACAGTTGCTAGGAAACTACAAAACTCCTTCTTTCGATATGCCCAATTTATATTTCATGATAAAACTCATTGACAAGAAGTCAAAAACAATCTAGCAGTTGCTAGGAAACAACATAACGCTTGCTTTCGATATGCCCAATTTATATTTCATGATAAAACTCAATTGCAAGAAGTCAAAAACAATAAAACAGTTGCTAGGAAACTACAAAACTCCTTCTTTCGATATGCCAAGTTTATATTTTATGATAAAACTCAATCACAAGAAACCGAAAACAATCAAACGGTTGCTAGGAAACCACAAAATACTTGCTTTCGATATCCCCAATTTATATTTCATGATAAAACTCAATCACAAGAAACCGAAAGCAATCAAACAGTTGCTAGGAAAGCACAAAACTCCTTCTTTCGATATGCCCAATTTATATTACATGATACAACTCAATGACATGAAGTCAAAAACAATCAAATAGTTGCTAGGAAACCACAAAACTCCTTTTTTCGATATGCCCAATTTATATTTCATGATAAATAACAATGAAATAATGTCAAAAACAATCAAACCGTTGCTAGGAAACCACAAAACGCTTGCGGTCGATATCCCTAATTTATATTTCATAATAAAACTCAATCACAAGAAACCGAAAACAATCAAACGGTTGCTAGGAAACCACAAAATGCTTGCTATCAATATGCCCAATTTATATTTCATAATAAAACTCAATTGCAAGAAGTCAAAAAAAATAAAACGGTTGCTAGGAAACCACATAACGCTTGCTTTCGATATGCCCAATTTATATTCATGATAAAACTCAATCACAAGAAACCGAAAACAATCAATGAGTTGCAATGAAACCACAAAACGCTTGCTTTCTATATGCAAAATTTATATTTCATGATAAAACTCAATTACAAGAAATCATAAACAATCAAACAGTTGCTAGGAAACTACAAAAGGCTTGCTGTCAATATCCCCAATTTATATTTCATGATAAAACTCAAACACAAAAAACCGAAAACAATCAAACAGTTGCTAGGAAACCACAAAACTCCTTCTTTCGATATACCCAATTTATATTTCATGATAAAACTCAATGACATGTAGTCAAAAACAATCAATCAGTTGCTAGGAAGCCGCAAAACGCATGCTTTAGATATGCCCAATTCATATTTCATGATAAAACTCAATTGCAAGAAGTCAAAAACAATAAAACAGTTGCTAGGAAACTACAAAACTCCTTCTTTCGATATGCCCAATTTATATTTCATGATAAAACTCATTGACAAGAAGTCAAAAACAATCTAGCAGTTGCTAGGAAACAACATAACGCTTGCTTTCGATATGCCCAATTTATATTTCATGATAAAACTCAATTGCAAGAAGTCAAAAACAATAAAACAGTTGCTAGGAAACTACAAAACTCCTTCTTTCGATATGCCCAGTTTATATTTCATGATAAAACTCAATCACAAGAAACCGAAAACAATCAAACGGTTGCTAGGAAACCACAAAATACTTGCTTTCGATATCCCCAATTTATATTTCATGATAAAACTCAATCACAAGAAACCGAAAACAATCAAACGGTTGCTAGGAAACCACAAAATACTTGCTTTCGATATCCCCAATTTATATTTCATGATAAAACTCAATCACAAGAAACCGAAAACAATCAAACAGTTGCTAGGAAACCACAAAACTCCTTCTTTCGATATGCCCAATTTATATTTCATGATAAAACTGATTGACAAGAAGTCAAAAACAATCTAGCAGTTGCTTGGAAACCACATAACACTTGCTTTCGATTCGCCCAATTTATATTTCATAAGAAAACTCAATTGCAAGAAGTCAAAAACAATAAAACAGTTGCTAGGAAACTACAAAACTCCTTTTTTCGATATACCCAATTTATATTTCATGATAAAACTCAATGACATGAAGTCAAAAACAATCAAACAGTTGCTAGGAAGCCGCAAAACGCATGCTTTAGATATGCCCAATTCATATTTCATGATAAAACTCAATTGCAAGAAGTCAAAAACAATAAAACAGTTGCTAGGAAACTACAAAACTCCTTCTTTCGATATGCCCAATTTATATTTCATGATAAAACTCATTGACAAGAAGTCAAAAACAATCTAGCAGTTGCTAGGAAACAACATAACGCTTGCTTTCGATATGCCCAATTTATATTTCATGATAAAACTCAATTGTAAGAAGTCAAAAACAATAAAACAGTTGCTAGGAAACTACAAAACTCCTTCTTTCGATATGCCCAATTTATATTTCATGATAAAACTCAATCACAAGAAACCGAAAACAATCAAACAGTTGCTAGGAAACCACAAAACTCCTTTTTTCGATATGCCCAATTTATATTTCATGATAAATAACAATGAAATAATGTCAAAAACAATCAAACAGTTGCTTGGAAACCACAAAACGCTTGCGGTCGATATCCCTAATTTATATTTCATGATAAAACTCAATCACAAGAAACCGAAAACAATCAAACGGTTGCTAGGAAACCACAACATGCTTGCTATCAATATGCCCAATTTATATTTCATAATAAAACTCAATTGCAAGAAGTCAAAAAAAATAAAACGGTTGCTAGGAAACCACAAAACGCTTGCTTTCGATATGCCCAATTTATATTCATGATAAAACTCAATCACAAGAAACCGAAAACAATCAATGAGTTGCAATGAAACCACAAAACGCTTGCTTTCTATATGCCCAATTTATATTTCATGATAAAACTCAATTACAAGAAATCATAAACAATCAAACAGTTGCTAGGAAACTACAAAACGCTTGCTGTCAATATCCCCAATTCATATTTCATGATAAAACTCAATTGCAAGAAGTCAAAAACAATAAAACAGTTGCTAGGAAACTACAAAACTCCTTCTTTCGATATGCCCAATTTATATTTCATGATAAAACTCATTGACAAGAAGTCAAAAACAATCTAGCAGTTGCTAGGAAACAACATAACGCTTGCTTTCGATATGCCCAATTTATATTTCATGATAAAACTCAATTGCAAGAAGTCAAAAACAATAAAACAGTTGCTAGGAAACTACAAAACTCCTTCTTTCGATATGCCAAGTTTATATTTTATGATAAAACTCAATCACAAGAAACCGAAAACAATCAAACGGTTGCTAGGAAACCACAAAATACTTGCTTTCGATATCCCCAATTTATATTTCATGATAAAACTCAATCACAAGAAACCGAAAGCAATCAAACAGTTGCTAGGAAAGCACAAAACTCCTTCTTTCGATATGCCCAATTTATATTACATGATACAACTCAATGACATGAAGTCAAAAACAATCAAATAGTTGCTAGGAAACCACAAAACTCCTTTTTTCGATATGCCCAATTTATATTTCATGATAAATAACAATGAAATAATGTCAAAAACAATCAAACCGTTGCTAGGAAACCACAAAACGCTTGCGGTCGATATCCCTAATTTATATTTCATAATAAAACTCAATCACAAGAAACCGAAAACAATCAAACGGTTGCTAGGAAACCACAAAATGCTTGCTATCAATATGCCCAATTTATATTTCATAATAAAACTCAATTGCAAGAAGTCAAAAAAAATAAAACGGTTGCTAGGAAACCACATAACGCTTGCTTTCGATATGCCCAATTTATATTCATGATAAAACTCAATCACAAGAAACCGAAAACAATCAATGAGTTGCAATGAAACCACAAAACGCTTGCTTTCTATATGCAAAATTTATATTTCATGATAAAACTCAATTACAAGAAATCATAAACAATCAAACAGTTGCTAGGAAACTACAAAAGGCTTGCTGTCAATATCCCCAATTTATATTTCATGATAAAACTCAAACACAAAAAACCGAAAACAATCAAACAGTTGCTAGGAAACCACAAAACTCCTTCTTTCGATATACCCAATTTATATTTCATGATAAAACTCAATGACATGTAGTCAAAAACAATCAATCAGTTGCTAGGAAGCCGCAAAACGCATGCTTTAGATATGCCCAATTCATATTTCATGATAAAACTCAATTGCAAGAAGTCAAAAACAATAAAACAGTTGCTAGGAAACTACAAAACTCCTTCTTTCGATATGCCCAATTTATATTTCATGATAAAACTCATTGACAAGAAGTCAAAAACAATCTAGCAGTTGCTAGGAAACAACATAACGCTTGCTTTCGATATGCCCAATTTATATTTCATGATAAAACTCAATTGCAAGAAGTCAAAAACAATAAAACAGTTGCTAGGAAACTACAAAACTCCTTCTTTCGATATGCCCAGTTTATATTTCATGATAAAACTCAATCACAAGAAACCGAAAACAATCAAACGGTTGCTAGGAAACCACAAAATACTTGCTTTCGATATCCCCAATTTATATTTCATGATAAAACTCAATCACAAGAAACCGAAAACAATCAAACGGTTGCTAGGAAACCACAAAATACTTGCTTTCGATATCCCCAATTTATATTTCATGATAAAACTCAATCACAAGAAACCGAAAACAATCAAACAGTTGCTAGGAAACCACAAAACTCCTTCTTTCGATATGCCCAATTTATATTTCATGATAAAACTGATTGACAAGAAGTCAAAAACAATCTAGCAGTTGCTTGGAAACCACATAACACTTGCTTTCGATTCGCCCAATTTATATTTCATAAGAAAACTCAATTGCAAGAAGTCAAAAACAATAAAACAGTTGCTAGGAAACTACAAAACTCCTTTTTTCGATATACCCAATTTATATTTCATGATAAAACTCAATGACATGAAGTCAAAAACAATCAAACAGTTGCTAGGAAGCCGCAAAACGCATGCTTTAGATATGCCCAATTCATATTTCATGATAAAACTCAATTGCAAGAAGTCAAAAACAATAAAACAGTTGCTAGGAAACTACAAAACTCCTTCTTTCGATATGCCCAATTTATATTTCATGATAAAACTCATTGACAAGAAGTCAAAAACAATCTAGCAGTTGCTAGGAAACAACATAACGCTTGCTTTCGATATGCCCAATTTATATTTCATGATAAAACTCAATTGTAAGAAGTCAAAAACAATAAAACAGTTGCTAGGAAACTACAAAACTCCTTCTTTCGATATGCCCAATTTATATTTCATGATAAAACTCAATCACAAGAAACCGAAAACAATCAAACAGTTGCTAGGAAACCACAAAACTCCTTTTTTCGATATGCCCAATTTATATTTCATGATAAAACTCAATGACATGAAGTCAAAAACAATCAAACAGTTGCTAGGAAGCCGCAAAACGCATGCTTTCGATATGATCAATTTATATTTCATGATGAAACTCAATCACAAGAAACCGAAAACAATCAAACAGTTGCTAGGAAACCACAAAACTCCTTCTTTCGATATGCCCAATTTATATTTCATGATAAAACTCAATCACAAGAAACCGAAAACAATCAAACAGTTGCTAGGAAACCACAAAACTCTTACTTTCGAAATCTCCAATTTATATATAATGATAAAACGCAATTATATGAACACAAAAACAATAAAACGGTTGCTAGGAAACCACAAAACTCCTTTTTTCGATATACCCAATTTATATTTCATGATAAAACTCAATGACATGAAGTCAAAAACAATCAAACAGTTGCTAGGAAGCCGCAAAACGCATGCTTTAGATATGCCCAGTTTATATTTCATGATAAAACTCAATCACAAGAAACCGAAAACAATCAATTAGTTTCAATGAAACCACAAAACGCTTGCTTTCCATATGCCCAATTTATATTTCATGATAAAACTCAATTACAAGAAATAATAAACAATCAAACAGTTGCTAGAAAACCACAAAACGCTTGCTGTCGATATCCCCAATTCATATTTCATGATAAAACTCAATCACAAGAAACCGAAAACAATCAAACAGTTGCTAGGAAACCACAAAACTCCTTTTTTCGATATGCCCAATTTATATTTCATGATAAATAACAATGAAATAATGTCAAAAACAATCAAACAGTTGCTTGGAAACCACAAAACGCTTGCGGTCGATATCCCTAATTTATATTTCATGATAAAACTCAATCACAAGAAACCGAAAACAATCAAACGGTTGCTAGGAAACCACAAAATGCTTGCTATCAATATGCCCAATTTATATTTCATAATAAAACTCAATTGCAAGAAGTCAAAAAAAATAAAACGGTTGCTAGGAAACCACAAAACGCTTGCTTTCGATATGCCCAATTTATATTCATGATAAAACTCAATCACAAGAAACCGAAAACAATCAATGAGTTGCAATGAAACCACAAAACGCTTGCTTTCTATATGCCCAATTTATATTTCATGATAAAACTCAATTACAAGAAATCATAAACAATCAAACAGTTGCTAGGAAACTACAAAACGCTTGCTGTCAATATCCCCAATTCATATTTCATGATAAAACTCAATTGCAAGAAGTCAAAAACAATAAAACAGTTGCTAGGAAACTACAAAACTCCTTCTTTCGATATGCCCAATTTATATTTCATGATAAAACTCATTGACAAGAAGTCAAAAACAATCTAGCAGTTGCTAGGAAACAACATAACGCTTGCTTTCGATATGCCCAATTTATATTTCATGATAAAACTCAATTGCAAGAAGTCAAAAACAATAAAACAGTTGCTAGGAAACTACAAAACTCCTTCTTTCGATATGCCCAGTTTATATTTCATGATAAAACTCAATCACAAGAAACCGAAAACAATCAAACGGTTGCTAGGAAACCACAAAATACTTGCTTTCGATATCCCCAATTTATATTTCATGATAAAACTCAATCACAAGAAACCGAAAGCAATCAAACAGTTGCTAGGAAAGCACAAAACTCCTTCTTTCGATATGCCCAATTTATATTACATGATACAACTCAATGACATGAAGTCAAAAACAATCAAATAGTTGCTAGGAAACCACAAAACTCCTTTTTTCGATATGCCCAATTTATATTTCATGATAAATAACAATGAAATAATGTCAAAAACAATCAAACCGTTGCTAGGAAACCACAAAACGCTTGCGGTCGATATCCCTAATTTATATTTCATAATAAAACTCAATCACAAGAAACCGAAAACAATCAAACGGTTGCTAGGAAACCACAAAATGCTTGCTATCAATATGCCCAATTTATATTTCATAATAAAACTCAATTGCAAGAAGTCAAAAAAAATAAAACGGTTGCTAGGAAACCACAAAACGCTTGCTTTCGATATGCCCAATTTATATTCATGATAAAACTCAATCACAAGAAACCGAAAACAATCAATGAGTTGCAATGAAACCACAAAACGCTTGCTTTCTATATGCAAAATTTATATTTCATGATAAAACTCAATTACAAGAAATCATAAACAATCAAACAGTTGCTAGGAAACTACAAAAGGCTTGCTGTCAATATCCCCAATTTATATTTCATGATAAAACTCAATCACAAGAAACCGAAAACAATCAAACAGTTGCTAGGAAACCACAAAACTCCTTCTTTCGATATACCCAATTTATATTTCATGATAAAACTCAATGACATGAAGTCAAAAACAATCAAACAGTTGCTAGGAAGCCGCAAAACGCATGCTTTAGATATGCCCAATTCATATTTCATGATAAAACTCAATTGCAAGAAGTCAAAAACAATAAAACAGTTGCTAGGAAACTACAAAACTCCTTCTTTCGATATGCCCAATTTATATTTCATGATAAAACTCATTGACAAGAAGTCAAAAACAATCTAGCAGTTGCTAGGAAACAACATAACGCTTGCTTTCGATATGCCCAATTTATATTTCATGATAAAACTCAATTGCAAGAAGTCAAAAACAATAAAACAGTTGCTAGGAAACTACAAAACTCCTTCTTTCGATATGCCCAGTTTATATTTCATGATAAAACTCAATCACAAGAAACCGAAAACAATCAAACGGTTGCTAGGAAACCACAAAATACTTGCTTTCGATATCCCCAATTTATATTTCATGATAAAACTCAATCACAAGAAACCGAAAACAATCAAACAGTTGCTAGGAAACCACAAAACTCCTTCTTTCGATATGCCCAATTTATATTTCATGATAAAACTCATTGACAAGAAGTCAAAAACAATCTAGCAGTTGCTTGGAAACCACATAACACTTGCTTTCGATTCGCCCAATTTATATTTCATAAGAAAACTCATTGACAAGAAGTCAAAAACAATCTAGCAGTTGCTTGGAAACCACATAACGCTTGCTTTCGATTCGCCCAATTTATATTTCATAAGAAAACTCAATTGCAAGAAGTCAAAAACAATAAAACAGTTGCTAGGAAACTACAAAACTCCTTCTTTCGATATGCCCAATTTATATTTCATGATAAAACTCATTGACAAGATGTCAAAAACAATCTAGCAGTTGCTAGGAAACAACATAACGCTTGCTTTCGATATGCCCAATTTATATTTCATGATAAAACTCAATCACAAGAAACCGAAAACAATCAAACGGTTGCTAGGAAACCACAAAATACTTGCTTTCGATATCCCCAATTTATATTTCATGATAAAACTCAATTGCAAGAAGTCAAAAACAATAAAACAGTTGCTAGGAAACCACAAAACTCCTTTTTTCGATATGCCCAATTTATATTTCATGATAAAACTCAATGACATGAAGTCAAAAACAATCAAACAGTTGCTAGGAAGCCGCAAAACGCATGCTTTCGATATGATCAATTTATATTTCATGATGAAACTCAATCACAAGAAACCGAAAACAATCAAACAGTTGCTAGGAAACCACAAAACTCCTTCTTTCGATATGCCCAATTTATATTTCATGATAAAACTCAATGACATGAAGTCGAAAACAATCAAACAGTTGCTAGGAAGCCGCAAAACGCATGCTTTTGAAATCCCCAATTTATATATAATGATAAAACTCAATGACATGAAGTCAAAATCAAGCAAACAGTTGCTAGGAAACCACAAAACGCTTACTATACATATGCCCAATTTATATTTCACGATAAAACTCAATCACAAGAAACCGAAAACAATCAAACAGTTGCTAGGAAACCACAAAACTCTTACTTTCGAAATCTCCAATTTATATATAATGATAAAACGCAATTATATGAACACAAAAACAATAAAACGGTTGCTAGGAAACCACAAAACTCCTTTTTTCGATATACCCAATTTATATTTCATGATAAAACTCAATGACATGAAGTCAAAAACAATCAAACAGTTGCTAGGAAGCCGCAAAACGCATGCTTTAGATATGCCCAATTCATATTTCATGATAAAACTCAATTGCAAGAAGTCAAAAACAATATAACAGTTGCTAGGAAACTACAAAACTCCTTCTTTCGATATGCCCAATTTATATTTCATGATAAAACTCATTGACAAGAAGTCAAAAACAATCTAGCAGTTGCTAGGAAACCACATAACGCTTGCTTTCGATATGCCCAATTTATATTTCATGATAAAACTCAATCACAAGAAACCGAAAACAATCAAACAGTTGCTAGGAAACTACAAAACTCCTTCTTTCGATATGCCCAATTTATATTTCATGATAAAACTCAATCACAAGAAACCGAAAACAATCAAAAAGTTGCTAGGAAACCACAAAATGCTTGCTTTCGATATCCCCAATTTATATTTCATGATAAAACTCAATCACAAGAAACCGAAAACAATCAAACAGTTGCTAGGAAACCACAAAACTCCTTCTTTCGATATGCCCAATTTATATTTCATAATAAAACTCATTGACAAGAAGTCAAAAACAATCTAGCAGTTGCTTGGAAACCACATAACACTTGCTTTCGATTCGCCCAATTTATATTTCATAAGAAAACTCATTGACAAGAAGTCAAAAACAATCTAGCAGTTGCTTGGAAACCACATAACGCTTGCTTTCGATTCGCCCAATTTATATTTCATAAGAAAACTCAATTGCAAGAAGTCAAAAACAATAAAACAGTTGCTAGGAAACTACAAAACTCCTTTTTTCGATATACCTAATTTATATTTCATGATAAAACTCAATCACAAGAAACCGAAAACAATCAAACAGTTGCTAGGAAGCCGCAAAACGCATTCTTTAGATATGCCCAATTCATATTTCATGATAAAACTCAATTGCAAGAAGTCAAAAACAATAAAACAGTTGCTAGGAAACTACAAAACTCCTTCTTTCGATATGCCTAATTTATATTTCATGATAAAACTCATTGACAAGAAGTCAAAAACAATCTAGCAGTTGCTAGGAAACAACATAACGCTTGCTTTCGATATGCCCAATTTATATTTCATGATAAAACTCAATTGTAAGAAGTCAAAAACAATAAAACAGTTGCTAGGAAACTACAAAACTCCTTCTTTCGATTTGCCCAATTTATATTTCATGATAAAACTCAATCACAAGAAACCGAAAACAATCAAACAGTTGCTAGGAAACCACAAAACTCCTTTTTTCTATATGCATAATTTATATTTCATGATAAAACTCAATGACATGAAGTCAAAAACAATCAAACAGTTGCTAGGAAGCCGCAAAACGCATGCTTTCGATATGATCAATTTATATTTCATGATGAAACTCAATCACAAGAAACCGAAAACAATCAAACAGTTGCTAGGAAACCACAAAACTCCTTTTTTCGATATGCCCAATTTATATTTCATGATAAAACTCAATGACATGAAGTCGAAAACAATCAAACAGTTGCTAGGAAGCCGCAAAACGCATGCTTTTGAAATCCCCAATTTATATATAATGATAAAACTCGATGACATGAAGTCAAAATCAAGCAAACAGTTGCTAGGAAACCACAAAACGCTTGCTATACATATGCCCAATTTATATTTCACGATAAAACTCAATCACAAGAAACCGAAAACAATCAAACAGTTGCTAGGAAACCACAAAACTCTTACTTTCGAAATCTCCAATTTATATATAATGATAAAACGCAATTATATAAACACAAAAACAATAAAACGGTTGCTAGGAAACCACAAAACTCCTTTTTTCGATATACCCAATTTATATTTCATGATAAAACTCAATGACATGAAGTCAAAAACAATCAAACAGTTGCTAGGAAGCCGCAAAACGCATGCTTTAGATATGCCCAGTTTATATTTCATGATAAAACTCAATCACAAGAAACCGAAAACAATCAATTAGTTTCAATGAAACCACAAAACGCTTGCTTTCCATATGCCCAATTTATATTTCATGATAAAACTCAATTACAAGAAATAATAAACAATCAAACAGTTGCTAGAAAACCACAAAACGCTTGCTGTCGATATCCCCAATTCATATTTCATGATAAAACTCAATCACAAGAAACCGAAAACAATCAAACAGTTGCTAGGAAACCACAAAACTCCTTTTTTCGATATGCCCAATTTATATTTCATGATAAATAACAATGAAATAATGTCAAAAACAATCAAACAGTTGCTTGGAAACCACAAAACGCTTGCGGTCGATATCCCTAATTTATATTTCATGATAAAACTCAATCACAAGAAACCGAAAACAATCAAACGGTTGCTAGGAAACCACAAAATGCTTGCTATCAATATGCCCAATTTATATTTCATAATAAAACTCAATTGCAAGAAGTCAAAAAAAATAAAACGGTTGCTAGGAAACCACAAAACGCTTGCTGTCGATATCCCCAATTCATATTTCATGATAAAACTCATTCACAAGAAACCGAAAACAATCAAACAGTTGCTAGGAAACCACAAAACTCCTTTTTTCGATATGCCCAATTTATATTTCATGATAAATAACAATGAAATAATGTCAAAAACAATCAAACAGTTGCTTGGAAACCACAAAACGCTTGCGGTCGATATCCCTAATTTATATTTCATGATAAAACTCAATCACAAGAAACCGAAAACAATCAAACGGTTGCTAGGAAACCACAAAATGCTTGCTATCAATATGCCCAATTTATATTTCATAATAAAACTCAATTGCAAGAAGTCCAAAAAAATAAAACGGTTGCTAGGAAACCACAAAACGCTTGCTTTCGATATGCCCAATTTATATTCATGATAAAACTCAATCACAAGAAACCGAAAACAATCAATGAGTTGCAATGAAACCACAAAACGCTTGCTTTCTATATGCCCAATTTATATTTCATGATAAAACTCAATTACAAGAAATCATAAACAATCAAACAGTTGCTAGGAAACTACAAAACGCTTGCTGTCAATATCCCCAATTCATATTTCATGATAAAACTCAATTGCAAGAAGTCAAAAACAATAAAACAGTTGCTAGGAAACTACAAAACTACTTCTTTCGATATGCCCAATTTATATTTCATGATAAAACTCATTGACAAGAAGTCAAAAACAATCTAGCAGTTGCTAGGAAACAACATAACGCTTGCTTTCGATATGTCCAATTTATATTTCATGATAAAACTCAATTGCAAGAAGTCAAAAACAATAAAACAGTTGCTAGGAAACTACAAAACTCCTTCTTTCGATATGCCCAGTTTATATTTCATGATAAAACTCAATCACAAGAAACCGAAAACAATCAAACGGTTGCTAGGAAACCACAAAATACTTGCTTTCGATATCCCCAATTTATATTTCATGATAAAACTCAATCACAAGAAACCGAAAGCAATCAAACAGTTGCTAGGAAAGCACAAATCTCCTTCTTTCGATATGCCCAATTTATATTACATGATACAACTCAATGACATGAAGTCAAAAACAATCAAATAGTTGCTAGGAAACCACAAAACTCCTTTTTTCGATATGCCCAATTTATATTTCATGATAAATAACAATGAAATAATGTCAAAAACAATCAAACCGTTGCTAGGAAACCACAAAACGCTTGCTATCAATATGCCCAATTTATATTTCATAATAAAACTCAATTGCAAGAAGTCAAAAAAAATAAAACGGTTGCTAGGAAACCACAAAACGCTTGCTTTCGATATGCCCAATTTATATTCATGATAAAACTCAATCACAAGAAACCGAAAACAATCAATGAGTTGCAATGAAACCACAAAACGCTTGCTTTCTATATGCAAAATTTATATTTCATGATAAAACTCAATTACAAGAAATCATAAACAATCAAACAGTTGCTAGGAAACTACAAAAGGCTTGCTGTCAATATCCCCAATTTATATTTCATGATAAAACTCAATCACAAGAAACCGAAAACAATCAAACAGTTGCTAGGAAACCACAAAACTCCTTCTTTCGATATACCCAATTTATATTTCATGATAAAACTCAATGACATGAAGTCAAAAACAATCAAACAGTTGCTAGGAAGCCGCAAAACGCATGCTTTAGATATGCCCAATTCATATTTCATGATAAAACTCAATTGCAAGAAGTCAAAAACAATAAAACAGTTGCTAGGAAACTACAAAACTCCTTCTTTCGATATGCCCAATTTATATTTCATGATAAAACACATTGACAAGAAGTCAAAAACAATCTAGCAGTTGCTAGGAAACAACATAACGCTTGCTTTCGATATGCCCAATTTATATTTCATGATAAAACTCAATTGCAAGAAGTCAAAAACAATAAAACAGTTGCTAGGAAACTACAAAACTCCTTCTTTCGATTTGCCCAGTTTATATTTCATGATAAAACTCAATCACAAGAAACCGAAAACAATCAAACGGTTGCTAGGAAACCACAAAATACTTGCTTTCGATATCCCCAATTTATATTTCATGATAAAACTCAATCACAAGAAACCGAAAACAATCAAACAGTTGCTAGGAAACCACAAAACTCCTTCTTTCGATATGCCCAATTTATATTTCATGATAAAACTCATTGACAAGAAGTCAAAAACAATCTAGCAGTTGCTTGGAAACCACATAACACTTGCTTTCGATTCGCCCAATTTATATTTCATAAGAAAACTCATTGACAAGAAGTCAAAAACAATCTAGCAGTTGCTTGGAAACCACATAACGCTTGCTTTCGATTCGCCCAATTTATATTTCATAAGAAAACTCAATTGCAAGAAGTCAAAAACAATAAAACAGTTGCTAGGAAACTACAAAACTCCTTTTTTCGATATACCCAATTTATATTTCATGATAAAACTCAATCACAAGAAACCGAAAACAATCAATGAGTTGCAATGAAACCACAAAACGCTTGCTTTCTATATGCAAAATTTATATTTCATGATAAAACTCAATTACAAGAAATCATAAACAAAAAAACAGTTGCTAGGAAACTACAAAAGGCTTGCTGTCAATATCCCCAATTTATATTTCATGATAAAACTCAATCACAAGAAACCGAAAACAATCAAACAGTTGCTAGGAAACCACAAAACACCTTCTTTCGATATACCCAATTTATATTTCATGATAAAACTCAATGACATGAAGTCAAAAACAATCAAACAGTTGCTAGGAAGCCGCAAAACGCATGCTTTAGATATGCCCAATTCATATTTCATGATAAAACTCAATTGCAAGAAGTCAAAAACAATAAAACAGTTGCTAGGAAACTACAAAACTCCTTCTTTCGATATGCCCAATTTATATTTCATGATAAAACTCATTGAGAAGAAGTCAAAAACAATCTAGCAGTTGCTAGGAAACAACATAACGCTTGCTTTCGATATGCCCAATTTATATTTCATGATAAAACTCAATTGCAAGAAGTCAAAAACAATAAAACAGTTGCTAGGAAACTACAAAACTCCTTCTTTCGATATGCCCAGTTTATATTTCATGATAAAACTCAATCACAAGAAACCGAAAACAATCAAACGGTTGCTAGGAAACCACAAAATACTTGCTTTCGATATCCCTAATTTATATTTCATGATAAAACACAATCACAAGAAACCGAAAACAATCAAACAGTTGCTAGGAAACCACAAAACTCCTTCTTTCGATATGCCCAATTTATATTTCATGATAAAACTCATTGACAAGAAGTCAAAAACAATCTAGCAGTTGCTTGGAAACCACATAACACTTGCTTTCGATTCGCCCAATTTATATTTCATAAGAAAACTCATTGACAAGAAGTCAAAAACAATCTAGCAGTTGCTTGGAAACCACATAACGCTTGCTTTCGATTCGCCCAATTTATATTTCATAAGAAAACTCAATTGCAAGAAGTCAAAAAAAATAAAACGGTTGCTAGGAAACCACAAAACGCTTGCTTTCGATATGCCCAATTTATATTCATGATAAAACTCAATCACAAGAAACCGAAAACAATCAATGAGTTGCAATGAAACCACAAAACGCTTGCTTTCTATATGCAAAATTTATATTTCATGATAAAACTCAATTACAAGAAATCATAAACAATCAAACAGTTGCTAGGAAACTACAAAAGGCTTGCTGTCAATATCCCCAATTTATATTTCATGATAAAACTCAATCACAAGAAACCGAAAACAATCAAACAGTTGCTAGGAAACCACAAAACACCTTCTTTCGATATACCCAATTTATATTTCATGATAAAACTCAATGACATGAAGTCAAAAACAATCAAACAGTTGCTAGGAAGCCGCAAAACGCATGCTTTAGATATGCCCAATTCATATTTCATGATAAAACTCAATTGCAAGAAGTCAAAAACAATAAAACAGTTGCTAGGAAACTACAAAACTCCTTCTTTCGATATGCCCAATTTATATTTCATGATAAAACTCATTGAGAAGAAGTCAAAAACAATCTAGCAGTTGCTAGGAAACAACATAACGCTTGCTTTCGATATGCCCAATTTATATTTCATGATAAAACTCAATTGCAAGAAGTCAAAAACAATAAAACAGTTGCTAGGAAACTACAAAACTCCTTCTTTCGATATGCCCAGTTTATATTTCATGATAAAACTCAATCACAAGAAACCGAAAACAATAAAACAGTTGCTAGGAAACTACAAAACTCCTTCTTTCGATATGCCCAATTTATATTTCATGATAAAACTCATTGACAAGAAGTCAAAAACAATCTAGCAGTTGCTAGGAAACCACAAAATACTTGCTTTCGATATCCCCAATTTATATTTCATGATAAAACTCAATCACAAGAAACCGAAAACAATCAAACGGTTGCTAGGAAACCACAAAACTCCTTCTTTAGATATGCACAATTTATATTTCATGATAAAACTCAATCACAAGAAACCGAAAACAATCAATGAGTTGCTAGGAATCCACAGAACGCTTGCTTTCGATATACCCAATTTATATTTCATGATAAAACTCAATTACAAGAAATCATAAACAATCAAACAGTTGCTAGGAAACCACAAAACTCCTTTGTTCGATATGCCCAATTTATATTTCATGATAAAACTCAATGACATGAAGTCAAAAACAATCAAACAGTTGCTAGGAAGCCGCAAAACGCATGCTTTCGATATGATCAATTTATATTTCATGATGAAACTCAATCACAAGAAACCGAAAACAATCAAACAGTTGCTAGGAAACCACAAAACGCTTGCTTTCTATATGCCCAATTTATATTTCATGATAAAACTCAATTACAAGAAATAATAAACAATCAAACAGTTGCTAGAAAACCACAAAACGCTTGCTGTCGATATCCCCAATTCATATTTCATGATAAAACTCAATCACAAGAAACCGAAAACAATCAAACAGTTGCTAGGAAACCACAAAACTCCTTTTTTCGATATGCCCAATTTATATTTCATGATAAATAACAATGAAATAATGTCAAAAACAATCAAACAGTTGCTAGTAAACCACAAAACGCTTGCGGTCGATATCCCTAATTTATATTTCATGATAAAACTCAATCACAAGAAACCGAAAACAATCAAACGGTTGCTAGGAAACCACAAAATGCTTGCTATCAATATGCCCAATTTATATTTCATAAAAAACTCAATTGCAAGAAGTCAAAAAAAATAAAACGGTTGCTAGGAAACCACAGAACGCTTGCTTTCGATATGCCCAATTTATATTCATGATAAAACTCAATCACAAGAAACCGAAAACAATCAATGAGTTGCAATGAAACCACAAAACGCTTGCTTTCTATATGCCCAATTTATATTTCATGATAAAACTCAATTACAAGAAATCATAAACAATCAAACAGTTGCTAGGAAACTACAAAACGCTTGCTGTCAATATCCCCAATTTATATTTCATGATAAAACTCAATCACAAGAAACCGAAAACAATCAAACAGTTGCTAGGAAACCACAAAACTCCTTTTTTCGATATGCCCAATTTATATTTCATGATAAATAACAATGAAATAATGTCAAAAACAATCAAACAGTTGCTAGGAAACCACAAAACGCTTGCTGTCAATATCCCCAATTTATATTTCATGATAAAACTCAATGACAAGAAACCGAAAACAATCAAACAGTTGCTAGGAAACCACAAAACTCCTTCTTTCGAAATGCCCAATTTATATTTCATGATAAAACTCATTGACAAGAAGTCAAAAACAATCTAGCAGTTGCTTGGAAACCACATAACGCTTGCTTTCGATATGCCCAATTTATATTTCATAAGAAAACTCAATGACATGAAGTCAAAAACAATCAAACAGTTGCTAGGAAGCCGCCAAACGCATGCTTTAGATATGCCCAATTAATATTTCATGATAAAACTCAATTGCAAGAAGTCAAAAACAAGAAAACAGTTGCTAGGAAACTACAAAACTCCTTTTTTCGATATACCCAATTTATATTTCATGATAAAACTCAATGACATGAAGTCAAAAACAATCAAACAGTTGCTAGGAAGCCGCAAAACGCATGCTTTAGATATGCCCAATTCATATTTCATGATAAAACTCAATTGCAAGAAGTCAAAAACAATAAAACAGTTGCTAGGAAACTACAAAACTCCTTCTTTCGATATGCCCAATTTATATTTCATGATAAAACTCATTGACAAGAAGTCAAAAACAATCTAGCAGTTGCTAGGAAACCACATAACGCTTGCTTTCGATATGCCCAATTTATATTTCATGATAAAACTCAATCACAAGAAACCGAAAACAATCAAACGGTTGCTAGGAAACCACAAAATACTTGCTTTCGATATCCCCAATTTATATTTCATGATAAAACTCAATTGCAAGTAGTCAAAAACAATAAAACAGTTGCTAGGAAACTACAAAACTCCTTCTTTCGATATGCCCAATTTATATTTCATGATAAAACTCAATCACAAGAAACCGAAAACAATCAAACGGTTGCTAGGAAACCACAAAATACTTGCTTTCGATATCCCCAATTTATATTTCATGATAAAACTCAATCACAAGAAACCGAAAACAATCAAACAGTTGCTAGGAAAGCACAAAACTCCTTCTTTCGATATGCCCAATTTATATTACATGATACAACTCAATGACATGAAGTCAAAAACAATCAAATAGTTGCTAGGAAACCACAAAACGCATGCTTTACATATGCCCAGTTTATATTTCATGATAAAACTCAATCACAAGAAACCGAAAAAAATCAATTAGTTGCAATGAAACCACAAAACGGTTGCTTTCCATATGCCCAATTTATATTTCATGATAAAACTCAATTACAAGAAATAATAAACAATCAAACAGTTGCTAGAAAACCACAAAACGCTTGCTGTCGATATCCCCAATTCATATTTCATGATAAAACTCAATCACAAGAAACCGAAAACAATCAAACAGTTGCTAGGAAACCACAAAACTCCTTTTTTCGATATGCCCAATTTATATTTCATGATAAATAACAATGAAATAATGTCAAAAACAATCAAACAGTTGCTAGGAAACCACAAAACGCTTGCGGTCGATATCCCTAATTTATATTTCATGATAAAACTCAATCACAAGAAACCGAAAACAATCAAACGGTTGCTAGGAAACCACAAAATGCTTGCTATCAATATGCCCAATTTATATTTCATAATAAAACTCAATTGCAAGAAGTCAAAAAAAATAAAACGGTTGCTAGGAAACCACAAAACGCTTGCTTTCGATATGCCCAATTTATATTCATGATAAAACTCAATCACAAGAAACCGAAAACAATCAATGAGTTGCAATGAAACCACAAAACGCTTGCTTTCTATATGCCCAATTTATATTTCATGATAAAACTCAATTACAAGAAATCATAAACAATCAAACAGTTGCTAGGAAACTACAAAACGCTTGCTGTCAATATCCCCAATTTATATTTCATGATAAAACTCAATCACTAGAAACCGAAAACAATCAAACAGTTGCTAGGAAACCACAAAACTCCTTCTTTCGAAATGCCCAATTTATATTTCATGATAAAACTCATTGACAAGAAGTCAAAAACAATCTAGCAGTTGCTTGGAAACCACATAACGCTTGCTTTCGATATGCCCAATTTATATTTCATGATAAAACTCAATTGCAAGAAGTCAAAAACAATAAAACAGTTGCTAGGAAACTACAAAACTCCTTCTTTCGATATGCCCAATTTATATTTCATGATAAAACTCATTGACAAGAAGTCAAAAACAATCTAGCAGTTGCTAGGAAACCACATAACGCTTGCTTTCGATATGCCCAATTTATATTTCATGATAAAACTCAATCACAAGAAACCGAAAACAATCAAACGGTTGTTAGGAAACCACAAAATACTTGCTTTCGATATCCCCAATTTATATTTCATGATAAAACTCAATCACAAGAAACCGAAAACAATCAAACAGTTGCTAGGAAAGCACAAAACTCCTTCTTTCGATATGCTCAATTTATATTACATGATACAACTCAATGACATGAAGTCAAAAACAATCAAATAGTTGCTAGGAAACCACAAAACGCATGCTTTACATATGCCCAGTTTATATTTCATGATAAAACTCAATCACAAGAAACCGAAAAAAATCAATTAGTTGCAATGAAACCACAAAACGGTTGCTTTCCATATGCCCAATTTATATTTCATGATAAAACTCAATTACAAGAAATAATAAACAATCAAACAGTTGCTAGAAAACCACAAAACGCTTGCTGTCGATATCCCCAATTCATATTTCATGATAAAACTCAATCACAAGAAACCGAAAACAATCAAACAGTTGCTAGGAAACCACAAAACTCCTTTTTTCGATATGCCCAATTTATATTTCATGATAAATAACAATGAAATAATGTCAAAAACAATCAAACAGTTGCTAGGAAACCACAAAACGCTTGCGGTCGATATCCCTAATTTATATTTCATGATAAAACTCAATCACAAGAAACCGAAAACAATCAAACGGTTGCTAGGAAACCACAAAATGCTTGCTATCAATATGCCCAATTTATATTTCATAATAAAACTCAATTGCAAGAAGTCAAAAAAAATAAAACGGTTGCTAGGAAACCACAAAACGCTAGCTTTCGATATGCCCAATTTATATTCATGATAAAACTCAATCACAAGAAACCGAAAACAATCAATGAGTTGCAATGAAACCACAAAACGCTTGCTTTCTATATGCCCAATTTATATTTCATGATAAAACTCAATTACAAGAAATCATAAACAATCAAACAGTTGCTAGGAAACTACAAAACGCTTGCTGTCAATATCCCCAATTTATATTTCATGATAAAACTCAATCACAAGAAACCGAAAACAATCAAACAGTTGCTAGGAAACCACAAAACTCCTTCTTTCGAAATGCCCAATTTATATTTCATGATAAAACTCATTGACAAGAAGTCAAAAACAATCTAGCAGTTGCTTGGAAACCACATAACGCTTGCTTTCGATATGCCCAATTTATATTTCATAAGAAAACTCAATGACATGAAGTCAAAAACAATCAAACAGTTGCTAGGAAGCCGCCAAACGCATGCTTTAGATATGCCCAATTAATATTTCATGATAAAACTCAATTGCAAGAAGTCAAAAACAAGAAAACAGTTGCTAGGAAACTACAAAACTCCTTTTTTCGATATACCCAATTTATATTTCATGATAAAACTCAATGACATGAAGTCAAAAACAATCAAACAGTTGCTAGGAAGCCGCAAAACGCATGCTTTAGATATGCCCAATTCATATTTCATGATAAAACTCAATTGCAGGAAGTCAAAAACAATAAAACAGTTGCTAGGAAACTACAAAACTCCTTCTTTCGATATACCCAATTTATATTTCATGATAAAACTCAATGACATGAAGTCAAAAACAATCAAACAGTTGCTAGGAAGCCGCAAAACGCATGCTTTAGATATGCCCAATTCATATTTCATGATAAAACTCAATTGCAAGAAGTCAAAAACAATAAAACAGTTGCTAGGAAACTACAAAACTCCTTCTTTCGATATGCCCAATTTATATTTCATGATAAAACTCATTGACAAGAAGTCAAAAACAATCTAGCAGTTGCTAGGAAACCACATAACGCTTGCTTTCGATATGCCCAATTTATATTTCATGATAAAACTCAATCACAAGAAACCGAAAACAATCAAACGGTTGCTAGGAAACCACAAAATACTTGCTTTCGATATCCCCAATTTATATTTCATGATAAAACTCAATTGCAAGAAGTCAAAAACAATAAAACAGTTGCTAGGAAACTACAAAACTCCTTCTTTCGATATGCCCAATTTATATTTCATGATAAAACTCAATCACAAGAAACCGAAAACAATCAAACGGTTGCTAGGAAACCACAAAATACTTGCTTTCGATATCCCCAATTTATATTTCATGATAAAACTCAATCACAAGAAACCGAAAACAATCAAACAGTTGCTAGGAAAGCACAAAACTCCTTCTTTCGATATGCCCAATTTATATTACATGATACAACTCAATGACATGAAGTCAAAAACAATCAAATAGTTGCTAGGAAACCACAAAACGCATGCTTTACATATGCCCAGTTTATATTTCATGATAAAACTCAATCACAAGAAACCGAAAAAAATCAATTAGTTGCAATGAAACCACAAAACGGTTGCTTTCCATATGCCCAATTTATATTTCATGATAAAACTCAATTACAAGAAATAATAAACAATCAAACAGTTGCTAGAAAACCACAAAACGCTTGCTGTCGATATCCCCAATTCATATTTCATGATAAAACTCAATCACAAGAAACCGAAAACAATCAAACAGTTGCTAGGAAACCACAAAACTCCTTTTTTCGATATGCCCAATTTATATTTCATGATAAATAACAATGAAATAATGTCAAAAACAATCAAACAGTTGCTAGGAAACCACAAAACGCTTGCGGTCGATATCCCTAATTTATATTTCATGATAAAACTCAATCACAAGAAACCGAAAACAATCAAACGGTTGCTAGGAAACCACAAAATGCTTGCTATCAATATGCCCAATTTATATTTCATAATAAAACTCAATTGCAAGAAGTCAAAAAAAATAAAACGGTTGCTAGGAAACCACAAAACGCTTGCTTTCGATATGCCCAATTTATATTCATGATAAAACTCAATCACAAGAAACCGAAAACAATCAATGAGTTGCAATGAAACCACAAAACGCTTGCTTTCTATATGCCCAATTTATATTTCATGATAAAACTCAATTACAAGAAATCATAAACAATCAAACAGTTGCTAGGAAACTACAAAACGCTTGCTGTCAATATCCCCAATTTATATTTCATGATAAAACTCAATCACTAGAAACCGAAAACAATCAAACAGTTGCTAGGAAACCACAAAACTCCTTCTTTCGAAATGCCCAATTTATATTTCATGATAAAACTCATTGACAAGAAGTCAAAAACAATCTAGCAGTTGCTTGGAAACCACATAACGCTTGCTTTCGATATGCCCAATTTATATTTCATGATAAAACTCAATTGCAAGAAGTCAAAAACAATAAAACAGTTGCTAGGAAACTACAAAACTCCTTCTTTCGATATGCCCAATTTATATTTCATGATAAAACTCATTGACAAGAAGTCAAAAACAATCTAGCAGTTGCTAGGAAACCACATAACGCTTGCTTTCGATATGCCCAATTTATATTTCATGATAAAACTCAATCACAAGAAACCGAAAACAATCAAACGGTTGTTAGGAAACCACAAAATACTTGCTTTCGATATCCCCAATTTATATTTCATGATAAAACTCAATCACAAGAAACCGAAAACAATCAAACAGTTGCTAGGAAAGCACAAAACTCCTTCTTTCGATATGCTCAATTTATATTACATGATACAACTCAATGACATGAAGTCAAAAACAATCAAATAGTTGCCAGGAAACCACAAAACGCATGCTTTACATATGCCCAGTTTATATTTCATGATAAAACTCAATCACAAGAAACCGAAAAAAATCAATTAGTTGCAATGAAACCACAAAACGGTTGCTTTCCATATGCCCAATTTATATTTCATGATAAAACTCAATTACAAGAAATAATAAACAATCAAACAGTTGCTAGAAAACCACAAAACGCTTGCTGTCGATATCCCCAATTCATATTTCATGATAAAACTCAATCACAAGAAACCGAAAACAATCAAACAGTTGCTAGGAAACCACAAAACTCCTTTTTTCGATATGCCCAATTTATATTTCATGATAAATAACAATGAAATAATGTCAAAAACAATCAAACAGTTGCTAGGAAACCACAAAACGCTTGCGGTCGATATCCCTAATTTATATTTCATGATAAAACTCAATCACAAGAAACCGAAAACAATCAAACGGTTGCTAGGAAACCACAAAATGCTTGCTATCAATATGCCCAATTTATATTTCATAATAAAACTCAATTGCAAGAAGTCAAAAAAAATAAAACGGTTGCTAGGAAACCACAAAACGCTAGCTTTCGATATGCCCAATTTATATTCATGATAAAACTCAATCACAAGAAACCGAAAACAATCAATGAGTTGCAATGAAACCACAAAACGCTTGCTTTCTATATGCCCAATTTATATTTCATGATAAAACTCAATTACAAGAAATCATAAACAATCAAACAGTTGCTAGGAAACTACAAAACGCTTGCTGTCAATATCCCCAATTTATATTTCATGATAAAACTCAATCACAAGAAACCGAAAACAATCAAACAGTTGCTAGGAAACCACAAAACTCCTTCTTTCGAAATGCCCAATTTATATTTCATGATAAAACTCATTGACAAGAAGTCAAAAACAATCTAGCAGTTGCTTGGAAACCACATAAGCTTGCTTTCGATATGCCCAATTTATATTTCATAAGAAAACTCAATGACATGAAGTCAAAAACAATCAAACAGTTGCTAGGAAGCCGCCAAACGCATGCTTTAGATATGCCCAATTAATATTTCATGATAAAACTCAATTGCAAGAAGTCAAAAACAAGAAAACAGTTGCTAGGAAACTACAAAACTCCTTTTTTCGATATACCCAATTTATATTTCATGATAAAACTCAATGACATGAAGTCAAAAACAATCAAACAGTTGCTAGGAAGCCGCAAAACGCATGCTTTAGATATGCCCAATTCATATTTCATGATAAAACTCAATTGCAAGAAGTCAAAAACAATAAAACAGTTGCTAGGAAACTACAAAACTCCTTCTTTCGATATGCCCAATTTATATTTCATGATAAAACTCATTGACAAGAAGTCAAAAACAATCTAGCAGTTGCTAGGAAACCACATAACGCTTGCTTTCGATATGCCCAATTTATATTTCATGATAAAACTCAATCACAAGAAACCGAAAACAATCAAACGGTTGTTAGGAAACCACAAAATACTTGCTTTCGATATCCCCAATTTATATTTCATGATAAAACTCAATTGCAAGAAGTCAAAAACAATAAAACAGTTGCTAGGAAACCACAAAATACTTGCTTTCGATATCCCCAATTTATATTTCATGATAAAACTCAATCACAAGAAACCGAAAACAATCAAACAGTTGCTAGGAAACCACAAAACGCTTGCTTTCCATATGCCCAATTTATATTTCATGTTAAAACTCAATTACAAGAAATAATAAACAATCAAACAGTTGCTAGAAAACCACAAAACGCTTGCTGTCGATATCCCCAATTCATATTTCATGATAAAACTCAATCACAAGAAACCGAAAACAATCAAACAGTTGCTAGGAAGCCACAAAACTCCTTTTTTCGATATGCCCAATTTATATTTCATGATAAATAACAATGAAATAATGTCAAAAACAATCAAACAGTTGCTAGGAAACCACAAAACGCTTGCGGTCGATATCCCTAATTTATATTTCATGATAAAACTCAATCACAAGAAACCGAAAACAATCAAACGGTTGCTAGGAAACCACAAAATGCTTGCTATAAATATGCCCAATTTATATTTCATAATAAAACTCAATTGCAAGAAGTCAAAAAAAATAAAACGTGTGCTAGGAAACCACAAAACGCTTGCTTTCGATATGCCCAATTTATATTCATGATAAAACTCAATCACAAGAAACCGAAAACAATCAATGAGTGCAATGAAACCACAAAACGCTTGCTTTCTATATGCCCAATTTATATTTCATGATAAAACTCAATTACAAGAAATCATAAACAATCAAACAGTTGCTAGGAAACTACAAAACGCTTGCTGTCAATATCCCCAATTTATATTTCATGATAAAACTCAATCACAAGAAACCGAAAACAATCAAACAGTTGCTAGGAAACCACAAAACTCCTTCTTTCGATATGCCCAATTTATATTTCATGATAAAACTCATTGACAAGAAGTCAAAAACAATCTAGCAGTTGCTTGGAAACCACATAACGCTTGCTTTCGATATGCCCAATTTATATTTCATAAGAAAACTCAATGACATGAAGTCAAAAACAATCAAACAGTTGCTAGGAAGCCGCCAAACGCATGCTTTAGATATGCCCAATTAATATTTCATGATCAAACTCAATTGCAAGAAGTCAAAAACAATAAAACAGTTGCTAGGAAACTACAAAACTCCTTTTTTCGATATACCCAATTTATATTTCATGATAAAACTCAATGACATGAAGTCAAAAACAATCAAACAGTTGCTAGGAAGCCGCAAAACGCATGCTTTAGATATGCCCAATTCATATTTCATGATAAAACTCAATTGCAAGAAGTCAAAAACAATAAAACAGTTGCTAGGAAACTACAAAACTCCTTCTTTCGATATGCCCAATTTATATTTCATGATAAAACTCATTGACAAGAAGTCAAAAACAATCTAGCAGTTGCTAGGAAACCACATAACGCTTGCTTTCGATATGCCCAATTTATATTTCATGATAAAACTCAATCACAAGAAACCGAAAACAATCAAACGGTTGTTAGGAAACCACAAAATACTTGCTTTCGATATCCCCAATTTATATTTCATGATAAAACTCAATCACAAGAAACCGAAAACAATCAAACAGTTGCTAGGAAAGCACAAAACTCCTTCTTTCGATATGCCCAATTTATATTACATGATACAACTCAATGACATGAAGTCAAAAACAATCAAATAGTTGCTAGGAAACCACAATACGCATGCTTTACATATGCCCAGTTTATATTTCATGATAAAACTCAATCACAAGAAACCGAAAAAAATCAATTAGTTGCAATGAAACCACAAAACGGTTGCTTTCCATATGCCCAATTTATATTTCATGATAAAACTCAATTACAAGAAATAATAAACAATCAAACAGTTGCTAGAAAACCACAAAACGCTTGCTGTCGATATCCCCAATTCATATTTCATGATAAAACTCAATCACAAGAAACCGAAAACAATCAAACAGTTGCTAGGAAACCACAAAACTCCTTTTTTCGATATGCCCAATTTATATTTCATGATAAATAACAATGAAATAATGTCAAAAACAATCAAACAGTTGCTAGGAAACCACAAAACGCTTGCGGTCGATATCCCTAATTTATATTTCATGATAAAACTCAATCACAAGAAACCGAAAACAATCAAACGGTTGCTAGGAAACCACAAAATGCTTGCTATAAATATGCCCAATTTATATTTCATAATAAAACTCAATTGCAAGAAGTCAAAAAAAATAAAACGGGTGCTAGGAAACCACAAAACGCTTGCTTTCGGTATGCCCAATTTATATTCATGATAAAACTCAATCACAAGAAACCGAAAACAATCAATGAGTGCAATGAAACCACAAAACGCTTGCTTTCTATATGCCCAATTTATATTTCATGATAAAACTCAATTACAAGAAATCATAAACAATCAAACAGTTGCTAGGAAACTACAAAACGCTTGCTGTCAATATCCCCAATTTATATTTCATGATAAAACTCAATCACAAGAAACCGAAAACAATCAAACAGTTGCTAGGAAACCACAAAACTCCTTCTTTCGATATGCCCAATTTATATTTCATGATAAAACTCATTGACAAGAAGTCAAAAACAATCTAGCAGTTGCTTGGAAACCACATAACGCTTGCTTTCGATATGCCCAATTTATATTTCATAAGAAAACTCAATGACATGAAGTCAAAAACAATCAAACAGTTGCTAGGAAGCCGCCAAACGCATGCTTTAGATATGCCCAATTAATATTTCATGATCAAACTCAATTGCAAGAAGTCAAAAACAATAAAACAGTTGCTAGGAAACTACAAAACTCCTTTTTTCGATATACCCAATTTATATTTCATGATAAAACTCAATGACATGAAGTCAAAAACAATCAAACAGTTGCTAGGAAGCCGCAAAACGCATGCTTTAGATATGCCCAATTCATATTTCATGATAAAACTCAATTGCAAGAAGTCAAAAACAATAAAACAGTTGCTAGGAAACTACAAAACTCCTTCTTTCGATATGCCCAATTTATATTTCATGATAAAACTCATTGACAAGAAGTCAAAAACAATCTAGCAGTTGCTAGGAAACCACATAACGCTTGCTTTCGATATGCCCAATTTATATTTCATGATAAAACTCAATCACAAGAAACCGAAAACAATCAAACGGTTGTTAGGAAACCACAAAATACTTGCTTTCGATATCCCCAATTTATATTTCATGATAAAACTCAATCACAAGAAACCGAAAACAATCAAACAGTTGCTAGGAAAGCACAAAGCTCCTTCTTTCGATATGCCCAATTTATATTACATGATACAACTCAATGACATGAAGTCAAAAACAATCAAATAGTTGCTAGGAAACCACAATACGCATGCTTTACATATGCCCAGTTTATATTTCATGATAAAACTCAATCACAAGAAACCGAAAAAAATCAATTAGTTGCAATGAAACCACAAAACGGTTGCTTTCCATATGCCCAATTTATATTTCATGATAAAACTCAATTACAAGAAATAATAAACAATCAAACAGTTGCTAGAAAACCACAAAACGCTTGCTGTCGATATCCCCAATTCATATTTCATGATAAAACTCAATCACAAGAAACCGAAAACAATCAAACAGTTGCTAGGAAACCACAAAACTCCTTTTTTCGATATGCCCAATTTATATTTCATGATAAATAACAATGAAATAATGTCAAAAACAATCAAACAGTTGCTAGGAAACCACAAAACGCTTGCGGTCGATATCCCTAATTTATATTTCATGATAAAACTCAATCACAAGAAACCGAAAACAATCAAACGGTTGCTAGGAAACCACAAAATGCTTGCTATCAATATGCCCAATTTATATTTCATAATAAAACTCAATTGCAAGAAGTCAAAAAAAATAAAACGGTTGCTAGGAAACCACAAAACGCTTGCTTTCGATATGCCCAATTTATATTCATGATAAAACTCAATCACAAGAAACCGAAAACAATCAATGAGTTGCAATGAAACCACAAAACGCTTGCTTTCTATATGCCCAATTTATATTTCATGATAAAACTCAATTACAAGAAATCATAAACAATCAAACAGTTGCTAGGAAACTACAAAACGCTTGCTGTCAATATCCCCAATTTATATTTCATGATAAAACTCAATCACAAGAAACCGAAAACAATCAAACAGTTGCTAGGAAACCACAAAACTCCTTCTTTCGAAATGCCCAATTTATATTTCATGATAAAACTCATTGACAAGAAGTCAAAAACAATCTAGCAGTTGCTTGGAAACCACATAACGCTTGCTTTCGATATGCCCAATTTATATTTCATAAGAAAACTCAATGACATGAAGTCAAAAACAATCAAACAGTTGCTAGGAAGCCGCCAAACGCATGCTTTAGATATGCCCAATTAATATTTCATGATAAAACTCAATTGCAAGAAGTCAAAAACAAGAAAACAGTTGCTAGGAAACTACAAAACTCCTTTTTTCGATATACCCAATTTATATTTCATGATAAAACTCAATGACATGAAGTCAAAAACAATCAAACAGTTGCTAGGAAGCCGCAAAACGCATGCTTTAGATATGCCCAATTCATATTTCATGATAAAACTCAATTGCAAGAAGTCAAAAACAATAAAACAGTTGCTAGGAAACTACAAAACTCCTTCTTTCGATATGCCCAATTTATATTTCATGATAAAACTCAATCACAAGAAACCGAAAACAATCAAACGGTTGCTAGGAAACCACAAAATACTTGCTTTCGATATCCCCAATTTATATTTCATGATAAAACTCAATCACTAGAAACCGAAAACAATCAAACAGTTGCTAGGAAACCACAAAACGCTTGCTTTCCATATGCCCAATTTATATTTCATGATAAAACTCAATTACAAGAAATAATAAACAATCAAACAGTTGCTAGAAAACCACAAAACGCTTGCTGTCGATATCCCCAATTCATATTTCATGATAAAACTCAATCACAAGAAACCGAAAACAATCAAACAGTTGCTAGGAAACCACAAAACTCCTTTTTTCGATATGCCCAATTTATATTTCATGATAAATAACAATGAAATAATGTCAAAAACAATCAAACAGTTGCTAGGAAACCACAAAACGCTTGCGGTCGATATCCCTAATTTATATTTCATGATAAAACTCAATCACAAGAAACCGAAAACAATCAAACGGTTGCTAGGAAACCACAAAATGCTTGCTATAAATATGCCCAATTTATATTTCATAATAAAACTCAATTGCAAGAAGACAAAAAAAATAAAACGGGTGCTAGGAAACCACAAAACGCTTGCTTTCGATATGCCCAATTTATATTCATGATAAAACTCAATCACAAGAAACCGAAAACAATCAATGAGTGCAATGAAACCACAAAACGCTTGCTTTCTATATGCCCAATTTATATTTCATGATAAAACTCAATTACAAGAAATCATAAACAATCAAACAGTTGCTAGGAAACTACAAAACGCTTGCTGTCAATATCCCCAATTTATATTTCATGATAAAACTCAATCACAAGAAACCGAAAACAATCAAACAGTTGCTAGGAAACCACAAAACTCCTTCTTTCGATATGCCCAATTTATATTTCATGATAAAACTCATTGACAAGAAGTCAAAAACAATCTAGCAGTTGCTTGGAAACCACATAACGCTTGCTTTCGATATGCCCAATTTATATTTCATAAGAAAACTCAATGACATGAAGTCAAAAACAATCAAACAGTTGCTAGGAAGCCGCCAAACGCATGCTTTAGATATGCCCAATTAATATTTCATGATAAAACTCAATTGCAAGAAGTCAAAAACAATAAAACAGTTGCTAGGAAACTACAAAACTCCTTTTTTCGATATACCCAATTTATATTTCATGATAAAACTCAATGACATGAAGTCAAAAACAATCAAACAGTTGCTAGAAAGCCGCAAAACGCATGCTTTAGATATGCCCAATTCATATTTCATGATAAAACTCAATTGCAAGAAGTCAAAAACAATAAAACAATTGCTAGGAAACTACAAAACTCCTTCTTTCGATATGCCCAATTTATATTTCATGATAAAACTCATTGACAAGAAGTCAAAAACAATCTAGCAGTTGCTAGGAAACCACATAACGCTTGCTTTCGATATGCCCAATTTATATTTCATGATAAAACTCAATTGCAAGAAGTCAAAAACAATAAAACAGTTGCTAGGAAACTACAAAACTCCTTTTTTCGATATACCCAATTTATATTTCATGATAAAACTCAATGACATGAAGTCAAAAACAATCAAACAGTTGCTAGGAAGCCGCAAAACGCATGCTTTAGATATGCCCAATTCATATTTCATGATAAAACTCAATTGCAAGAAGTCAAAAACAATAAAACAGTTGCTAGGAAACTACAAAACTCCTTCTTTCGATATGCCCAATTTATATTTCATGATAAAACTCATTGACAAGAAGTCAAAAACAATCTAGCAGTTGCTAGGAAACCACATAACGCTTGCTTTCGATATGCTCAATTTATATTTCATGATAAAACTCAATCACAAGAAACCGAAAACAATCAAACGGTTGTTAGGAAACCACAAAATACTTGCTTTCGATATCCCCAATTTATATTTCATGATAAAACTCAATCACAAGAAACCGAAAACAATCAAACAGTTGCTAGGAAAGCACAAAACTCCTTCTTTCGATATGCCCAATTTATATTACATGATACAACTCAATGACATGAAGTCAAAAACAATCAAATAGTTGCTAGGAAA
Source organism: Troilus luridus (assembly GCA_964056705.1). Classification (NCBI taxonomy): domain Eukaryota; kingdom Metazoa; phylum Arthropoda; class Insecta; order Hemiptera; family Pentatomidae; genus Troilus; species Troilus luridus. Next base: position 93,916,024 of record OZ057412.1, on the reverse strand, counting down.
CCACAATACGCATGCTTTACATATGCCCAGTTTATATTTCATGATAAAACTCAATCACAAGAAACCGAAAAAAATCAATTAGTTGCAATGAAACCACAAAACGGTTGCTTTCCATATGCCCAATTTATATTTCATGATAAAACTCAATTACAAGAAATAATAAACAATCAAACAGTTGCTAGAAAACCACAAAACGCTTGCTGTCGATATCCCCAATTCATATTTCATGATAAAACTCAATCACAAGAAACCGAAAACAATCAAACAGTTGCTAGGAAACCACAAAACTCCTTTTTTCGATATGCCCAATTTATATTTCATGATAAATAACAATGAAATAATGTCAAAAACAATCAAACAGTTGCTAGGAAACCACAAAACGCTTGCGGTCGATATCCCTAATTTATATTTCATGATAAAACTCAATCACAAGAAACCGAAAACAATCAAACGGTTGCTAGGAAACCACAAAATGCTTGCTATCAATATGCCCAATTTATATTTCATAATAAAACTCAATTGCAAGAAGTCAAAAAAAATAAAACGGTTGCTAGGAAACCACAAAACGCTTGCTTTCGATATGCCCAATTTATATTCATGATAAAACTCAATCACAAGAAACCGAATACAATCAATGAGTTGCAATGAAACCACAAAACGCTTGCTTTCTATATGCCCAATTTATATTTCATGATAAAACTGAATTACAAGAAATCATAAACAATCAAACAGTTGCTAGGAAACTACAAAACGCTTGCTGTCAATATCCCCAATTTATATTTCATGATAAAACTCAATCACAAGAAACCGAAAACAATCAAACAGTTGCTAGGAAACCACAAAACTCCTTCTTTCGAAATGCCCAATTTATATTTCATGATAAAACTCATTGACAAGAAGTCAAAAACAATCTAGCAGTTGCTTGGAAACCACATAACGCTTGCTTTCGATATGCCCAATTTATATTTCATAAGAAAACTCAATGACATGAAGTCAAAAACAATCAAACAGTTGCTAGGAAGCCGCCAAACGCATGCTTTAGATATGCCCAATTAATATTTCATGATCAAACTCAATTGCAAGAAGTCAAAAACAATAAAACAGTTGCTAGGAAACTACAAAACTCCTTTTTTCGATATACCCAATTTATATTTCATGATAAAACTCAATGACATGAAGTCAAAAACAATCAAACAGTTGCTAGGAAGCCGCAAAACGCATGCTTTAGATATGCCCAATTCATATTTCATGATAAAACTCAATTGCAAGAAGTCAAAAACAATAAAACAGTTGCTAGGAAACTACAAAACTCCTTCTTTCGATATGCCCAATTTATATTTCATGATAAAACTCATTGACAAGAAGTCAAAAACAATCTAGCAGTTGCTAGGAAACCACATAACGCTTGCTTTCGATATGCCCAATTTATATTTCATGATAAAACTCAATCACAAGAAACCGAAAACAATCAAACGGTTGTTAGGAAACCACAAAATACTTGCTTTCGATATCCCAAATTTATATTTCATGATAAAACTCAATCACAAGAAACCGAAAACAATCAAACAGTTGCTAGGAAAGCACAAAACTCCTTCTTTCGATATGCCCAATTTATATTACATGATACAACTCAATGACATGAAGTCAAAAACAATCAAATAGTTGCTAGGAAACCACAATACGCATGCTTTACATATGCCCAGTTTATATTTCATGATAAAACTCAATCACAAGAAACCGAAAAAAATCAATTAGTTGCAATGAAACCACAAAACGGTTGCTTTCCATATGCCCAATTTATATTTCATGATAAAACTCAATTACAAGAAATAATAAACAATCAAACAGTTGCTAGAAAACCACAAAACGCTTGCTGTCGATATCCCCAATTCATATTTCATGATAAAACTCAATCACAAGAAACCGAAAACAATCAAACAGTTGCTAGGAAACCACAAAACTCCTTTTTTCGATATGCCCAATTTATATTTCATGATAAATAACAATGAAATAATGTCAAAAACAATCAAACAGTTGCTAGGAAACCACAAAACGCTTGCGGTCGATATCCCTAATTTATATTTCATGATAAAACTCAATCACAAGAAACCGAAAACAATCAAACGGTTGCTAGGAAACCACAAAATGCTTGCTATCAATATGCCCAATTTATATTTCATAATAAAACTCAATTGCAAGAAGTCAAAAAAAATAAAACGGTTGCTAGGAAACCACAAAACGCTTGCTTTCGATATGCCCAATTTATATTCATGATAAAACTCAATCACAAGAAACCGAAAACAATCAATGAGTTGCAATGAAACCACAAAACGCTTGCTTTCTATATGCCCAATTTATATTTCATGATAAAACTCAATTACAAGAAATCAAAAACAATCAAACAGTTGCTAGGAAACTACAAAACGCTTGCTGTCAATATCCCCAATTTATATTTCATGATAAAACTCAATCACAAGAAACCGAAAACAATCAAACAGTTGCTAGGAAACCACAAAACTCCTTCTTTCGAAATGCCCAATTTATATTTCATGATAAAACTCAATTACAAGAAATAATAAACAATCTAGCAGTTGCTAGGAAACAACATAACGCTTGCTTTCGATATGCCCAATTTATATTTCATGATAAAACTCAATTGCAAGAAGTCAAAAACAATAAAACAGTTGCTAGGAAACTACAAAACTCCTTCTTTCGATATGCCCAATTTATATTTCATGATAAAACTCAATCACAACAAACCGAAAACAATCAAACAATTGCTAGGAAACCACAAAACGCTTGCTGTCGATATCCCCAATTCATATTTCATGATAAAACTCAATCACAAGAAACCGAAAACAATCAAACAGTTGCTAGGAAACCACAAAACTCCTTTTTTCGATATGCCCAATTTATATTTCATGATAAAACTCATTGACAAGAAGTCAAAAACAATCTAGCAGTTGCTAGGAAACAACATAACGCTTGCTTTCGATATGCCCAATTTATATTTCATGATAAAACTCAATTGCAAGAAGTCAAAAACAATAAAACAGTTGCTAGGAAACTACAAAACTCCTTCTTTCGATATGCCCAATTTATATTTCATGATAAAACTCAACCACAAGAAACTGAAAACAATCAAACGGTTGCTAGGAAACCACAAAATGCTTGCTTTCGATATCCCCAATTTATATTTCATGATAAAACTCAATCACAAGAAACCGAAAACAATCAAACAGTTGCTAGGAAAGCACAAAACTCCTTCTTTCGATATGCCCAATTTATATTACATGATACAACTCTATGACATGAAGTCAAAAACAATCAAATAATTGCTAGGAAACCACAAAACGCATGCTTTAGATATGCCCAGTTTATATTTCATGATAAAACTCAATCACAAGAAACCGAAAACAATCAATTAGTTGCAATGAAACCACAAAACGCTTGCTTTCCATATGCCCAATTTATATTTCATGATAAAACTCAATTACAAGAAATAATAAACAATCAAACAGTTGCTAGAAAACCACAAAACGCTTGCTGTCGATATCCCCAATTCATATTTCATGATAAAACTCAATCACAAGAAACCGAAAACAATCAAACAGTTGCTAGGAAACCACAAAACTCCTTTTTTCGATATGCCCAATTTATATTTCATGATAAATAACAATGAAATAATGTCAAAAACAATCAAACAGTTGCTAGGAAACCACAAAACGCTTGCGGTCGATATCCCTAATTTATATTTCATGATAAAACTCAATCACAAGAAACCGAAAACAATCAAACGGTTGCTAGGAAACCACAAAATGCTTGCTATCAATATGCCCAATTTATATTTCATAATAAAACTCAATTGCAAGAAGTCAAAAACAATAAAACAGTTGCTAGGAAACTACAAAACTCCTTCTTTCGATATGCCCAATTTATATTTCATGATAAAACTCAATCACAAGAAACCGAAAACAATCAAACGGTTGCTAGGAAACCACAAAATACTTGCTTTCGATATCCCCAATTTATATTTCATGATAAAACTCAATCACAAGAAACCGAAAACAATCAAACAGTTGCTAGGAAAGCACAAAACTCCTTCTTTCGATATGCCCAATTTATATTACATGATACAACTCAATGACATGAAGTCAAAAACAATCAAATAGTTGCTAGGAAACCACAAAACGCATGCTTTACATATGCCCAGTTTATATTTCATGATAAAACTCAATCACAAGAAACCGAAAAAAATCAATTAGTTGCAATGAAACCACAAAACGGTTGCTTTCCATATGCCCAATTTATATTTCATGATAAAACTCAATCACAAGAAACCGAAAACAATCAAACGGTTGCTAGGAAACCACAAAACGCTTGCTTTCGATATGCCCAATTTATATTCATGATAAAACTCAATCACAAGAAACCGAAAACAATCAAACGGTTGCTAGGAAACCACAAAATACTTGCTTTCGATATCCCCAATTTATATTTCATGATAAAACTCAATTACAAGAAATAATAAACAATCAAACAGTTGCTAGAAAACCACAAAACGCTTGCTGTCGATATCCCCAATTCATATTTCATGATAAAACTCAATCACAAGAAACCGAAAACAATCAAACAGTTGCTAGGAAACCACAAAACTCCTTTTTTCGATATGCCCAATTTATATTTCATGATAAAACTCATTGACAAGAAGTCAAAAACAATCTAGCAGTTGCTAGGAAACAACATAACGCTTGCTTTCGATATGCCCAATTTATATTTCATGATAAAACTCAATTGCAAGAAGTCAAAAACAATAAAACAGTTGCTAGGAAACTACAAAACTCCTTCTTTCGATATGCCCAATTTATATTTCATGATAAAACTCAATCACAAGAAACCGAAAACAATCAAACGGTTGCTAGGAAACCACAAAATACTTGCTTTCGATATCCCCAATTTATATTTCATGATAAAACTCAATTGCAAGAAGTCAAAAACAATAAAACAGTTGCTAGGAAACTACAAAACTCCTTCTTTCGATATGCCCAATTTATATTTCATGATAAAACTCATTGACAAGAAGTCAAAAACAATCTAGCAGTTGCTAGGAAACAACATAACGCTTGCTTTTGATATGCCCAATTTATATTTCATGATAAAACTCAATTGCAAGAAGTCAAAAACAATAAAACAGTTGCTAGGAAACTACAAAACTCCTTCTTTCGATATGCCCAATTTATATTTCATGATAAAACTCAACCACAAGAAACTGAAAACAATCAAACGGTTGCTAGGAAACCACAAAATACTTGCTTTCGATATCCCCAATTTATATTTCATGATAAAACTCAATCACAAGAAACCGAAAACAATCAAACAGTTGCTAGGAAAGCACAAAACTCCTTCTTTCGATATGCCCAATTTATATTACATGATACAACTCTATGACATGAAGTCAAAAACAATCAAATAGTTGCTAGGAAACCACAAAACGCATGCTTTAGATATGCCCAGTTTATATTTCATGATAAAACTCAATCACAAGAAACCGAAAACAATCAATTAGTTGCAATGAAACCACAAAACGCTTGCTTTCCATATGCCCAATTTATATTTCATGATAAAACTCAATTACAAGAAATAATAAACAATCAAACAGTTGCTAGAAAACCACAAAACGCTTGCTGTCGATATCCCCAATTCATATTTCATGATAAAACTCAATCACAAGAAACCGAAAACAATCAAACAGTTGCTAGGAAACCACAAAACTCCTTTTTTCGATATGCCCAATTTATATTTCATGATAAATAACAATGAAATAATGTCAAAAACAATCAAACAGTTGCTTGGAAACCACAAAACGCTTGCGGTCGATATCCCTAATTTATATTTCATGATAAAACTCAATCACAAGAAACCGAAAACAATCAAACGGTTGCTAGGAAACCACAAAATGCTTGCTATCAATATGCCCAATTTATATTTCATAATAAAACTCAATTGCAAGAAGTCAAAAAAAATAAAACGGTTGCTAGGAAACCACAAAACGCTTGCTTTCGAAATGCCCAATTTATATTCATGATAAAACTCAATCACAAGAAACCGAAAACAATCAATGAGTTGCAATGAAACCACAAAACGCTTGCTTTCTATATGCCCAATTTATATTTCATGATAAAACTCAATTACAAGAAATCATAAACAATCAAACAATTGCTAGGAAACTACAAAACGCTTGCTGTCAATATCCCCAATTCATATTTCATGATATAACTCAATTGCAAGAAGTCAAAAACAATAAAACAGTTGCTAGGAAACTACAAAACTCCTTCTTTCGATATGCCCAATTTATATTTCATGATAAAACTCATTGACAAGAAGTCAAAAACAATCTAGCAGTTGCTAGGAAACAACATAACGCTTGCTTTCGATATGCCCAATTTATATTTCATGATAGAACTCAATTGCAAGAAGTCAAAAACAATAAAACAGTTGCTAGGAAACTACAAAACTCCTTCTTTCGATATGCCCAATTTATATTACATGATACAACTCAATGACATGAAGTCAAAAACAATCAAATAGTTGCTAGGAAACCACAAAACGCATGCTTTAGATATGCCCAGTTTATATTTCATGATAAAACTCAATCACAAGAAACCGAAAACAATCATATAGTTGCAATGAAACCACAAAACGCTTGCTTTCCATATGCCCAATTTATATTTCATGATAAAACTCAATTACAAGAAATAATAAACAATCTAGCAGTTGCTAGGAAACAACATAACGCTTGCTTTCGATATGCCCAATTTATATTTCATGATAAAACTCAATTGCAAGAAGTCAAAAACAATAAAACAGTTGCTAGGAAACTACAAAACTCCTTCTTTCGATATGCCCAATTTATATTTCATGATAAAACTCAATCACAAGAAACCGAAAACAATCAAACAATTGCTAGGAAACCACAAAACGCTTGCTGTCGATATCCCCAATTCATATTTCATGATAAAACTCAATCACAAGAAACCGAAAACAATCAAACAGTTGCTAGGAAACCACAAAACTCCTTTTTTCGATATGCCCAATTTATATTTCATGATAAAACTCATTGACAAGAAGTCAAAAACAATCTAGCAGTTGCTAGGAAACAACATAACGCTTGCTTTCGATATGCCCAATTTATATTTCATGATAAAACTCAATTGCAAGAAGTCAAAAACAATAAAACAGTTGCTAGGAAACTACAAAACTCCTTCTTTCGATATGCCCAATTTATATTTCATGATAAAACTCAACCACAAGAAACTGAAAACAATCAAACGGTTGCTAGGAAACCACAAAATGCTTGCTTTCGATATCCCCAATTTATATTTCATGATAAAACTCAATCACAAGAAACCGAAAACAATCAAACAGTTGCTAGGAAAGCACAAAACTCCTTCTTTCGATATGCCCAATTTATATTACATGATACAACTCTATGACATGAAGTCAAAAACAATCAAATAATTGCTAGGAAACCACAAAACGCATGCTTTAGATATGCCCAGTTTATATTTCATGATAAAACTCAATCACAAGAAACCGAAAACAATCAATTAGTTGCAATGAAACCACAAAACGCTTGCTTTCCATATGCCCAATTTATATTTCATGATAAAACTCAATTACAAGAAATAATAAACAATCAAACAGTTGCTAGAAAACCACAAAACGCTTGCTGTCGATATCCCCAATTCATATTTCATGATAAAACTCAATCACAAGAAACCGAAAACAATCAAACAGTTGCTAGGAAACCACAAAACTCCTTTTTTCGATATGCCCAATTTATATTTCATGATAAATAACAATGAAATAATGTCAAAAACAATCAAACAGTTGCTTGGAAACCACAAAACGCTTGCGGTCGATATCCCTAATTTATATTTCATGATAAAACTCAATCACAAGAAACCGAAAACAATCAAACGGTTGCTAGGAAACCACAAAATGCTTGCTATCAATATGCCCAATTTATATTTCATTATAAAACTCAATTGCAAGAAGTCAAAAAAAATAAAACGGTTGCTAGGAAACCACAAAACGCTTGCTTTCGAAATGCCCAATTTATATTCATGATAAAACTCAATCACAAGAAACCGAAAACAATCAATGAGTTGCAATGAAACCACAAAACGCTTGCTTTCTATATGCCCAATTTATATTTCATGATAAAACTCAATTACAAGAAATCATAAACAATCAAACAATTGCTAGGAAACTACAAAACGCTTGCTGTCAATATCCCCAATTCATATTTCATGATATAACTCAATTGCAAGAAGTCAAAAACAATAAAACAGTTGCTAGGAAACTACAAAACTCCTTCTTTCGATATGCCCAATTTATATTTCATGATAAAACTCATTGACAAGAAGTCAAAAACAATCTAGCAGTTGCTAGGAAACAACATAACGCTTGCTTTCGATATGCCCAATTTATATTTCATGATAAAACTCAATTGCAAGAAGTCAAAAACAATAAAACAGTTGCTAGGAAACTACAAAACTCCTTCTTTCGATATGCCCAATTTATATTACATGATACAACTCAATGACATGAAGTCAAAAACAATCAAATAGTTGCTAGGAAACCACAAAACGCATGCTTTAGATATGCCCAGTTTATATTTCATGATAAAACTCAATCACAAGAAACCGAAAACAATCATATAGTTGCAATGAAACCACAAAACGCTTGCTTTCCATATGCCCAATTTATATTTCATGATAAAACTCAATTACAAGAAATAATAAACAATCAAACAGTTGCTAGAAAACCACAAAACGCTTGCTGTCGATATCCCCAATTCATATTTCATGATAAAACTCAATCACAAGAAACCGAAAACAATCAAACAGTTGCTAGGAAACCACAAAACTCCTTTTTTCGATATGCCCAATTTATATTTCATGATAAATAACAATGAAATAATGTCAAAAACAATCAAACAGTTGCTTGGAAACCACAAAACGCTTGCGGTCGATATCCCTAATTTATATTTCATGATAAAACTCAATCACAAGAAACCGAAAACAATCAAACGGTTGCTAGGAAACCACAAAATGCTTGCTATCAATATGCCCAATTTATATTTCATAATAAAACTCAATTGCAAGAAGTCAAAAAAAAAAAAACGGTTGCTAGGAAACCACAAAACGCTTGCTTTCGATATGCCCAATTTATATTCATGATAAAACTCAATCACAAGAAACCGAAAACAATCAATGAGTTGCAATGAAACCACAAAACGCTTGCTTTCTATATGCCCAATTTATATTTCATGATAAAACTCAATTACAAGAAATCATAAACAATCAAACAGTTGCTAGGAAACTACAAAACGCTTGCTGTCAATATCCCCAATTTATATTTCATGATAAAACTCAATCACAAGAAACCGAAAACAATCAAACAGTTGCTAGGAAAGCACAAAACTCCTTCTTTCGATATGCCCAATTTATATTACATGATACAACTCTATGACATGAAGTCAAAAACAATCAAATAGTTGCTAGGAAACCACAAAACGCATGCTTTAGATATGCCCAGTTTATATTTCATGATAAAACTCAATCACAAGAAACCGAAAACAATCAATTAGTTGCAATGAAACCACAAAACGCTTGCTTTCCATATGCCCAATTTATATTTCATGATAAAACTCAATTACAAGAAATAATAAACAATCAAAGAGTTGCTAGAAAACCACAAAACGCTTGCTGTCGATATCCCCAATTCATATTTCATGATAAAACTCAATCACAAGAAACCGAAAACAATCAAACAGTTGCTAGGAAACCACAAAACTCCTTTTTTCGATATGTCCAATTTATATTTCATGATAAATAACAATGAAATAATGTCAAAAACAATCAAACAGTTGCTAGGAAACCACAAAACGCTTGCGGTCGATATCCCTAATTTATATTTCATAATAAAACTCAATCACAAGAAACCGAAAACAACCAAACGGTTGCTAGGAAACCACAAAATGCTTGCTATCAATATGCCCAATTTATATTTCATAATAAAACTCAATTGCAAGAAGTCAAAAAAAATAAAACGGTTGCTAGGAAACCACAAAACGCTTGCTTTCGATATGCCCAATTTATATTCATGATAAAACTCAATCACAAGAAACCGAAAACAATCAATGAGTTGCAATGAAACCACAAAACGCTTGCTTTCCATATGCCCAATTTATATTTCATGATAAAACTCAATTACAAGAAATAATAAACAATCAAACAGTTGCTAGAAAACCACAAAACGCTTGCTGTCGATATCCCCAATTCATATTTCATGATAAAACTCAATCACAAGAAACCGAAAACAATCAAACAGTTGCTAGGAAACCACAAAACTCCTTTTTTCGATATGCCCAATTTATATTTCATGATAAATAACAATGAAATAATGTCAAAAACAATCAAACAGTTGCTTGGAAACCACAAAATGCTTGCGGTCGATATCCCTAATTTATATTTCATGATAAAACTCAATCACAAGAAACCGAAAACAATCAAACGGTTGCTAGGAAACCACAAAATGCTTGCTATCAATATGCCCAATTTATATTTCATAATAAAACTCAATTGCAAGAAGTCAAAAAAAATAAAACGGTTGCTAGGAAACCACAAAACGCTTGCTTTCGAAATGCCCAATTTATATTCATGATAAAACTCAATCACAAGAAACCGAAAACAATCAATGAGTTGCAATGAAACCACAAAACGCTTGCTTTCTATATGCCCAATTTATATTTCATGATAAAACTCAATTACAAGAAATCATAAACAATCAAACAATTGCTAGGAAACTACAAAACGCTTGCTGTCAATATCCCCAATTCATATTTCATGATATAACTCAATTGCAAGAAGTCAAAAACAATAAAACAGTTGCTAGGAAACTACAAAACTCCTTCTTTCGATATGCCCAATTTATATTTCATGATAAAACTCATTGACAAGAAGTCAAAAACAATCTAGCAGTTGCTAGGAAACAACATAACGCTTGCTTTCGATATGCCCAATTTATATTTCATGATAAAACTCAATTGCAAGAAGTCAAAAACAATAAAACAGTTGCTAGGAAACTACAAAACTCCTTCTTTCGATATGCCCAGTTTATATTTCATGATAAAACTCAATCACAAGAAACCGAAAACAATCAAACGGTTGCTAGGAAACCACAAAATACTTGCTTTCGATATCCCCAATTTATATTTCATGATAAAACTCAATCACAAGAAACCGAAAACATTCAAACAGTTGCTAGGAAAGCACAAAACTCCTTCTTTCGATATGCCCAATTTATATTACATGATACAACTCAATGACATGAAGTCAAAAACAATCAAATAGTTGCTAGGAAACCACAAAACGCATGCTTTAGATATGCCCAGTTTATATTTCATGATAAAACTCAATCACAAGAAACCGAAAACAATCAATTAGTTGCAATGAAACCACAAAACGCTTGCTTTCCATATGCCCAATTTATATTTCATGATAAAACTCAATTACAAGAAATAATAAACAATCAAACAGTTGCTAGAAAACCACAAAACGCTTGCTGTCGATATCCCCAATTCATATTTCATGATAAAACTCAATCACAAGAAACCGAAAACAATCAAACAGTTGCTAGGAAACCACAAAACTCCTTTTTTCGATATGCCCAATTTATATTTCATGATAAATAACAATGAAATAATGTCAAAAACAATCAAACAGTTGCTTGGAAACCACAAAACGCTTGCGGTCGATATCCCTAATTTATATTTCATGATAAAACTCAATCACAAGAAACCGAAAACAATCAAACGGTTGCTAGGAAACCACAAAATGCTTGCTATCAATATGCCCAATTTATATTTCATAATAAAACTCAATGGCAAGAAGTCAAAAAAAAAAAAACGGTTGCTAGGAAACCACAAAACGCTTGCTTTCGATATGCCCAATTTATATTCATGATAAAACTCAATCACAAGAAACCGAAAACAATCAATGAGTTGCAATGAAACCACAAAACGCTTGCTTTCTATATGCCCAATTTATATTTCATGATAAAACTCAATTACAAGAAATCATAAACAATCAAACAGTTGCTAGGAAACTACAAAACGCTTGCTGTCAATATCCCCAATTTATATTTCATGATAAAACTCAATCACAAGAAACCGAAAACAATCAAACAGTTGCTAGGAAAGCACAAAACTCCTTCTTTCGATATGCCCAATTTATATTACATGATACAACTCTATGACATGAAGTCAAAAACAATCAAATAGTTGCTAGGAAACCACAAAACGCATGCTTTAGATATGCCCAGTTTATATTTCATGATAAAACTCAATCACAAGAAACCGAAAACAATCAATTAGTTGCAATGAAACCACAAAACGCTTGCTTTCCATATGCCCAATTTATATTTCATGATAAAACTCAATTACAAGAAATAATAAACAATCAAACAGTTGCTAGAAAACCACAAAACGCTTGCTGTCGATATCCCCAATTCATATTTCATGATAAAACTCAATCACAAGAAACCGAAAACAATCAAACAGTTGCTAGGAAACCACAAAACTCCTTTTTTCGATATGCCCAATTTATATTTCATGATAAATAACAATGAAATAATGTCAAAAACAATCTAGCAGTTGCTAGGAAACAACATAACGCTTGCTTTCGATATGCCCAATTTATATTTCATGATAAAACTCAATTGCAAGAAGTCAAAAACAATAAAACAGTTGCTAGGAAACTACAAAACTCCTTCTTTCGATATGCCCAGTTTATATTTCATGATAAAACTCAATCACAAGAAACCGAAAACAATCAAACGGTTGCTAGGAAACCACAAAATACTTGCTTTCGATATCCCCAATTTATATTTCATGATAAAACTCAATCACAAGAAACCGAAAACAATCAAACAGTTGCTAGGAAAGCACAAAACTCCTTCTTTCGATATGCCCAATTTATATTACATGATACAACTCAATGACATGAAGTCAAAAACAATCAAATAGTTGCTAGGAAACCACAAAACGCATGCTTTAGATATGCCCAGTTTATATTTCATGATAAAACTCAATCACAAGAAACCGAAAACAATCAATTAGTTGCAATGAAACCACAAAACGCTTGCTTTCCATATGCCCAATTTATATTTCATGATAAAACTCAATTACAAGAAATAATAAACAATCAAACAGTTGCTAGAAAACCACAAAACGCTTGCTGTCGATATCCCCAATTCATATTTCATGATAAAACTCAATCACAAGAAACCGAAAACAATCAAACAGTTGCTAGGAAACCACAAAACTCCTTTTTTCGATATGCCCAATTTATATTTCATGATAAATAACAATGAAATAATGTCAAAAACAATCAAACAGTTGCTAGGAAACCACAAAACGCTTGCGGTCGATATCCCTAATTTATATTTCATAATAAAACTCAATCACAAGAAACCGAAAACAACCAAACGGTTGCTAGGAAACCACAAAATGCTTGCTATCAATATGCCCAATTTATATTTCATAATAAAACTCAATTGCAAGAAGTCAAAAAAAATAAAACGGTTGCTAGGAAACCACAAAACGCTTGCTTTCGATATGCCCAATTTATATTCATGATAAAACTCAATCACAAGAAACCGAAAACAATCAATGAGTTGCAATGAAACCACAAAACGCTTGCTTTCCATATGCCCAATTTATATTTCATGATAAAACTCAATTACAAGAAATAATAAACAATCAAACAGTTGCTAGAAAACCACAAAACGCTTGCTGTCGATATCCCCAATTCATATTTCATGATAAAACTCAATCACAAGAAACCGAAAACAATCAAACAGTTGCTAGGAAACCACAAAACTCCTTTTTTCGATATGCCCAATTTATATTTCATGATAAATAACAATGAAATAATGTCAAAAACAATCAAACAGTTGCTTGGAAACCCCAAAATGCTTGCGGTCGATATCCCTAATTTATATTTCATGATAAAACTCAATCACAAGAAACCGAAAACAATCAAACGGTTGCTAGGAAACCACAAAATGCTTGCTATCAATATGCCCAATTTATATTTCATAATAAAACTCAATTGCAAGAAGTCAAAAAAAATAAAACGGTTGCTAGGAAACCACAAAACGCTTGCTTTCGAAATGCCCAATTTATATTCATGATAAAACTCAATCACAAGAAACCGAAAACAATCAATGAGTTGCAATGAAACCACAAAACGCTTGCTTTCTATATGCCCAATTTATATTTCATGATAAAACTCAATTACAAGAAATCATAAACAATCAAACAATTGCTAGGAAACTACAAAACGCTTGCTGTCAATATCCCCAATTCATATTTCATGATATAACTCAATTGCAAGAAGTCAAAAACAATAAAACAGTTGCTAGGAAACTACAAAACTCCTTCTTTCGATATGCCCAATTTATATTTCATGATAAAACTCATTGACAAGAAGTCAAAAACAATCTAGCAGTTGCTAGGAAACAACATAACGCTTGCTTTCGATATGCCCAATTTATATTTCATGATAAAACTCAATTGCAAGAAGTCAAAAACAATAAAACAGTTGCTAGGAAACTACAAAACTCCTTCTTTCGATATGCCCAGTTTATATTTCATGATAAAACTCAATCACAAGAAACCGAAAACAATCAAACGGTTGCTAGGAAACCACAAAATACTTGCTTTCGATATCCCCAATTTATATTTCATGATAAAACTCAATCACAAGAAACCGAAAACATTCAAACAGTTGCTAGGAAAGCACAAAACTCCTTCTTTCGATATGCCCAATTTATATTACATGATACAACTCAATGACATGAAGTCAAAAACAATCAAATAGTTGCTAGGAAACCACAAAACGCATGCTTTAGATATGCCCAGTTTATATTTCATGATAAAACTCAATCACAAGAAACCGAAAACAATCAATTAGTTGCAATGAAACCACAAAACGCTTGCTTTCCATATGCCCAATTTATATTTCATGATAAAACTCAATTACAAGAAATAATAAACAATCAAACAGTTGCTAGAAAACCACAAAACGCTTGCTGTCGATATCCCCAATTCATATTTCATGATAAAACTCAATCACAAGAAACCGAAAACAATCAAACAGTTGCTAGGAAACCACAAAACTCCTTTTTTCGATATGCCCAATTTATATTTCATGATAAATAACAATGAAATAATGTCAAAAACAATCAAAAAGTTGCTAGGAAACCACAAAACGCTTGCGGTCGATATCCCTAATTTATATTTCATAATAAAACTCAATCACAAGAAACCGAAAACAACCAAACGGTTGCTAGGAAACCACAAAATGCTTGCTATCAATATGCCCAATTTATATTTCATAATAAAACTCAATTGCAAGAAGTCAAAAAAAATAAAACGGTTGCTAGGAAACCACAAAACGCTTGCTTTCGATATGCCCAATTTATATTCATGATAAAACTCAATCACAAGAAACCGAAAACAATCAATGAGTTGCAATGAAACCACAAAACGCTTGCTTTCTATATGCCCAATTTATATTTCATGATAAAACTCAATTACAAGAAATCATAAACAATCAAACAGTTGCTAGGAAACTACAAAAGGCTTGCTGTCAATATCCCCAATTCATATTTCATGATAAAACTCAATTGCAAGAAGTCAAAAACAATAAAACAGTTGCTAGGAAACTACAAAACTCCTTCTTTCGATATGCCCAATTTATATTTCATGATAAAACTCATTGACAAGAAGTCAAAAACAATCTAGCAGTTGCTAGGAAACAACATAACGCTTGCTTTCGATATGCCCAATTTATATTTCATGATAAAACTCAATTGCAAGAAGTCAAAAACAATAAAACAGTTGCTAGGAAACTACAAAACTCCTTCTTTCGATATGCCCAGTTTATATTTCATGATAAAACTCAATCACAAGAAACCGAAAACAATCAAACGGTTGCTAGGAAACCACAAAATACTTGCTTTTGATATCCCCAATTTATATTTCATGATAAAACTCAATCACAAGAAACCGAAAACAATCAAACAGTTGCTAGGAAAGCACAAAACTCCTTCTTTCGATATGCCCAATTTATATTACATGATACAACTCAATGACATGAAGTCAAAAACAATCAAATAGTTGCTAGGAAACCACAAAACGCATGCTTTAGATATGCCCAGTTTATATTTCATGATAAAACTCAATCACAAGAAACCGAAAACAATCAATTAGTTGCAATGAAACCACAAAACGCTTGCTTTCCATATGCCCAATTTATATTTCATGATAAAACTCAATTACAAGAAATAATAAACAATCAAACAGTTGCTAGAAAACCACAAAACGCTTGCTGTCGATATCCCCAATTCATATTTCATGATAAAACTCAATCACAAGAAACCGAAAACAATCAAACAGTTGCTAGGAAACCACAAAACTCCTTTTTTCGATATGCCCAATTTATATTTCATGATAAATAACAATGAAATAATGTCAAAAACAATCAAACAGTTGCTAGGAAACCACAAAACGCTTGCGGTCGATATCCCTAATTTATATTTCATAATAAAACTCAATCACAAGAAACCGAAAACAACCAAACGGTTGCTAGGAAACCACAAAATGCTTGCTATCAATATGCCCAATTTATATTTCATAATAAAACTCAATTGCAAGAAGTCAAAAAAAATAAAACGGTTGCTAGGAAACCACAAAACGCTTGCTTTCGATATGCCCAATTTATATTCATGATAAAACTCAATCACAAGAAACCGAAAACAATCAATGAGTTGCAATGAAACCACAAAACGCTTGCTTTCCATATGCCCAATTTATATTTCATGATAAAACTCAATTACAAGAAATAATAAACAATCAAACAGTTGCTAGAAAACCACAAAACGCTTGCTGTCGATATCCCCAATTCATATTTCATGATAAAACTCAATCACAAGAAACCGAAAACAATCAAACAGTTGCTAGGAAACCACAAAACTCCTTTTTTCGATATGCCCAATTTATATTTCATGATAAATAACAATGAAATAATGTCAAAAACAATCAAACAGTTGCTTGGAAACCACAAAATGCTTGCGGTCGATATCCCTAATTTATATTTCATGATAAAACTCAATCACAAGAAACCGAAAACAATCAAACGGTTGCTAGGAAACCACAAAATGCTTGCTATCAATATGCCCAATTTATATTTCATAATAAAACTCAATTGCAAGAAGTCAAAAAAAATAAAACGGTTGCTAGGAAACCACAAAACGCTTGCTTTCGAAATGCCCAATTTATATTCATGATAAAACTCAATCACAAGAAACCGAAAACAATCAATGAGTTGCAATGAAACCACAAAACGCTTGCTTTCTATATGCCCAATTTATATTTCATGATAAAACTCAATTACAAGAAATCATAAACAATCAAACAATTGCTAGGAAACTACAAAACGCTTGCTGTCAATATCCCCAATTCATATTTCATGATATAACTCAATTGCAAGAAGTCAAAAACAATAAAACAGTTGCTAGGAAACTACAAAACTCCTTCTTTCGATATGCCCAATTTATATTTCATGATAAAACTCATTGACAAGAAGTCAAAAACAATCTAGCAGTTGCTAGGAAACAACATAACGCTTGCTTTCGATATGCCCAATTTATATTTCATGATAAAACTCAATTGCAAGAAGTCAAAAACAATAAAACAGTTGCTAGGAAACTACAAAACTCCTTCTTTCGATATGCCCAGTTTATATTTCATGATAAAACTCAATCACAAGAAACCGAAAACAATCAAACGGTTGCTAGGAAACCACAAAATACTTGCTTTCGATATCCCCAATTTATATTTCATGATAAAACTCAATCACAAGAAACCGAAAACATTCAAACAGTTGCTAGGAAAGCACAAAACTCCTTCTTTCGATATGCCCAATTTATATTACATGATACAACTCAATGACATGAAGTCAAAAACAATCAAATAGTTGCTAGGAAACCACAAAACGCATGCTTTAGATATGCCCAGTTTATATTTCATGATAAAACTCAATCACAAGAAACCGAAAACAATCAATTAGTTGCAATGAAACCACAAAACGCTTGCTTTCCATATGCCCAATTTATATTTCATGATAAAACTCAATTACAAGAAATAATAAACAATCAAACAGTTGCTAGAAAACCACAAAACGCTTGCTGTCGATATCCCCAATTCATATTTCATGATAAAACTCAATCACAAGAAACCGAAAACAATCAAACAGTTGCTAGGAAACCACAAAACTCCTTTTTTCGATATGCCCAATTTATATTTCATGATAAATAACAATGAAATAATGTCAAAAACAATCAAAAAGTTGCTAGGAAACCACAAAACGCTTGCGGTCGATATCCCTAATTTATATTTCATAATAAAACTCAATCACAAGAAACCGAAAACAACCAAACGGTTGCTAGGAAACCACAAAATGCTTGCTATCAATATGCCCAATTTATATTTCATAATAAAACTCAATTGCAAGAAGTCAAAAAAAATAAAACGGTTGCTAGGAAACCACAAAACGCTTGCTTTCGATATGCCCAATTTATATTCATGATAAAACTCAATCACAAGAAACCGAAAACAATCAATGAGTTGCAATGAAACCACAAAACGCTTGCTTTCTATATGCCCAATTTATATTTCATGATAAAACTCAATTACAAGAAATCATAAACAATCAAACAGTTGCTAGGAAACTACAAAAGGCTTGCTGTCAATATCCCCAATTCATATTTCATGATAAAACTCAATTGCAAGAAGTCAAAAACAATAAAACAGTTGCTAGGAAACTACAAAACTCCTTCTTTCGATATGCCCAATTTATATTTCATGATAAAACTCATTGACAAGAAGTCAAAAACAATCTAGCAGTTGCTAGGAAACAACATAACGCTTGCTTTCGATATGCCCAATTTATATTTCATGATAAAACTCAATTGCAAGAAGTCAAAAACAATAAAACAGTTGCTAGGAAACTACAAAACTCCTTCTTTCGATATGCCCAGTTTATATTTCATGATAAAACTCAATCACAAGAAACCGAAAACAATCAAACGGTTGCTAGGAAACCACAAAATACTTGCTTTTGATATCCCCAATTTATATTTCATGATAAAACTCAATCACAAGAAACCGAAAACAATCAAACAGTTGCTAGGAAAGCACAAAACTCCTTCTTTCGATATGCCCAATTTATATTACATGATACAACTCAATGACATGAAGTCAAAAACAATCAAATAGTTGCTAGGAAACCACAAAACGCATGCTTTAGATATGCCCAGTTTATATTTAATGATAAAACTCAATCACAAGAAACCGAAAACAATCAATTAGTTGCAATGAAACCACAAAACGCTTGCTTTCCATATGCCCAATTTATATTTCATGATAAAACTCAATTACAAGAAATAATAAACAATCAAACAGTTGCTAGAAAACCACAAAACGCTTGCTGTCGATATCCCCAATTCATATTTCATGATAAAACTCAATCACAAGAAACCGAAAACAATCAAACAGTTGCTAGGAAACCACAAAACTCCTTTTTTCGATATGCCCAATTTATATTTCATGATAAATAATAATGAAATAATGTCAAAAACAATCAAACAGTTGCTAGGAAACCACAAAACGCTTGCGGTCGATATCCCTAATTTATATTTCATAATAAAACTCAATCACAAGAAACCGAAAACAACCAAACGGTTGCTAGGAAACCACAAAATGCTTGCTATCAATATGCCCAATTTATATTTCATAATAAAACTCAATTGCAAGAAGTCAAAAAAAATAAAACGGTTGCTAGGAAACCACAAAACGCTTGCTTTTGATATGCCCAATTTATATTCATGATAAAACTCAATCACAAGAAACCGAAAACAATCAATGAGTTGCAATGAAACCACAAAACGCTCGCTTTCTATATGCAAAATTTATATTTCATGATAAAACTCAATTACAAGAAATCATAAACAATCAAACAGTTGCTAGGAAACTACAAAAGGCTTGCTGTCAATATCCCCAATTTATATTTCATGATAAAACTCAATCACAAGAAACCGAAAACAATCAAACAGTTGCTAGGAAACCACAAAACTCCTTCTTTCGATATACCCAATTTATATTTCATGATAAAACTCAATGACATGAAGTCAAAAACAATCAAACAGTTGCTAGGAAGCCGCAAAACGCATGCTTTAGATATGCCCACTTCATATTTCATGATAAAACTCAATTGCAAGAAGTCAAAAACAATAAAACAGTTGCTAGGAAACTACAAAACTCCTTCTTTCGATATGCCCAATTTATATTTCATGATAAAACTCATTGACAAGAAGTCAAAAACAATCTAGCAGTTGCTAGGAAACAACATAACGCTTGCTTTCGATATGCCCAATTTATATTTCATGATAAAACTCAATTGCAAGAAGTCAAAAACAATAAAACAGTTGCTAGGAAACTACAAAACTCCTTCTTTCGATATGCCCAGTTTATATTTCATGATATAACTCAATCACAAGAAACCGAAAACAAACAAACGGTTGCTAGGAAACCACAAAATACTTGCTTTCGATATCCTCAATTCATATTTCATGATAAAACTCAATTACAAGAAATCATAAACAATCAAACAGTTCCTAGGAAACTACAAAAGGCTTGCTGTCAATATCCCCAATTTATATTTCATGATAAAACTCAATCACAAGAAACCGAAAACAATCAAACAGTTGCTAGGAAACCACAAAACTCCTTTTTTCGATATGCCCAATTTATATTTCATGATAAATAACAATGAAATAATGTCAAAAACAATCAAAAAGTTGCTAGGAAACCACAAAACGCTTGCGGTCGATATCCCTAATTTATATTTCATAATAAAACTCAATCACAAGAAACCGAAAACAACCAAACGGTTGCTAGGAAACCACAAAATGCTTGCTATCAATATGCCCAATTTATATTTCATAATAAAACTCAATTGCAAGAAGTCAAAAAAAATAAAACGGTTGCTAGGAAACCACAAAACGCTTGCTTTCGATATGCCCAATTTATATTCATGATAAAACTCAATCACAAGAAACCGAAAACAATCAATGAGTTGCAATGAAACCACAAAACGCTTGCTTTCTATATGCCCAATTTATATTTCATGATAAAACTCAATTACAAGAAATCATAAACAATCAAACAGTTGCTAGGAAACTACAAAAGGCTTGCTGTCAATATCCCCAATTCATATTTCATGATAAAACTCAATTGCAAGAAGTCAAAAACAATAAAACAGTTGCTAGGAAACTACAAAACTCCTTCTTTCGATATGCCCAATTTATATTTCATGATAAAACTCATTGACAAGAAGTCAAAAACAATCTAGCAGTTGCTAGGAAACAACATAACGCTTGCTTTCGATATGCCCAATTTATATTTCATGATAAAACTCAATTGCAAGAAGTCAAAAACAATAAAACAGTTGCTAGGAAACTACAAAACTCCTTCTTTCGATATGCCCAGTTTATATTTCATGATAAAACTCAATCACAAGAAACCGAAAACAATCAAACGGTTGCTAGGAAACCACAAAATACTTGCTTTTGATATCCCCAATTTATATTTCATGATAAAACTCAATCACAAGAAACCGAAAACAATCAAACAGTTGCTAGGAAAGCACAAAACTCCTTCTTTCGATATGCCCAATTTATATTACATGATACAACTCAATGACATGAAGTCAAAAACAATCAAATAGTTGCTAGGAAACCACAAAACGCATGCTTTAGATATGCCCAGTTTATATTTAATGATAAAACTCAATCACAAGAAACCGAAAACAATCAATTAGTTGCAATGAAACCACAAAACGCTTGCTTTCCATATGCCCAATTTATATTTCATGATAAAACTCAATTACCAGAAATCATAAACAATCAAACAGTTGCTAGAAAACCACAAAACGCTTGCTGTCGATATCCCCAATTCATATTTCATGATAAAACTCAATCACAAGAAACCGAAAACAATCAAACAGTTGCTAGGAAACCACAAAACTCCTTTTTTCGATATGCCCAATTTATATTTCATGATAAATAATAATGAAATAATGTCAAAAACAATCAAACAGTTGCTAGGAAACCACAAAACGCTTGCGGTCGATATCCCTAATTTATATTTCATAATAAAACTCAATCACAAGAAACCGAAAACAACCAAACGGTTGCTAGGAAACCACAAAATGCTTGCTATCAATATGCCCAATTTATATTTCATAATAAAACTCAATTGCAAGAAGTCAAAAAAAATAAAACGGTTGCTAGGAAACCACAAAACGCTTGCTTTCGATATGCCCAATTTATATTCATGATAAAACTCAATCACAAGAAACCGAAAACAATCAAACAGTTGCTAGGAAGCCGCAAAACGCATGCTTTAGATATGCCCACTTCATATTTCATGATAAAACTCAATTGCAAGAAGTCAAAAACAATAAAACAGTTGCTAGGAAACTACAAAACTCCTTCTTTCGATATGCCCAATTTATATTTCATGATAAAACTCATTGACAAGAAGTCAAAAACAATCTAGCAGTTGCTAGGAAACAACATAACGCTTGCTTTCGATATGCCCAATTTATATTTCATGATAAAACTCAATTGCAAGAAGTCAAAAACAATAAAACAGTTGCTAGGAAACTACAAAACTCCTTCTTTCGATATGCCCAGTTTATATTTCATGATATAACTCAATCACAAGAAACCGAAAACAATCAAACGGTTGCTAGGAAACCACAAAATACTTGCTTTCGATATCCCCAATTCATATTTCATGATAAAACTCAATCACAAGAAACCGAAAACAATCAAACAGTTGCTAGGAAACCACAAAACTCCTTTTTTCGATATGCCCAATTTATATTTCATGATAAATAACAATGAAATAATGTCAAAAACAATCAAACGGTTGATAGGAAACCACAAAATACTTGCTTTCGATATCCCCAATTTATATTTCATGATAAAACTCAATCACAAGAAACCGAAAACAATCAAACAGTTGCTAGGAAAGCACAAAACTCCTTCTTTCGATATGCCCAATTTATATTACATGATACAACTCAATGACATGAAGTCAAAAACAATCAAATAGTTGCTAGGAAACCACAAAACGCATGCTTTAGATATGCCCAGTTTATATTTCATGATAATACTCAATCACAAGAAACCGAAAACAATCAATTAGTTGCAATGAAACCACAAAACGCTTGCTTTCCATATGCCCAATTTATATTTCATGATAAAACTCAATTACAAGAAATAATAAACAATCAAACAGTTGCTAGAAAACCACAAAACGCTTGCTGTCGATATCCCCAATTCATATTTCATGATAAAACTCAATCACAAGAAACCGAAAACAATCAAACAGTTGCTAGGAAACCACAAAACTCCTTTTTTCGATATGCCCAATTTATATTTCATGATAAATAACAATGAAATAATGTCAAAAACAATCAAACAGTTGCTAGGAAACCACAAAACGCTTGCGGTCGATATCCCTAATTTATATTTCATAATAAAACTCAATCACAAGAAACCGAAAACAACCAAACGGTTGCTAGGAAACCACAAAATGCTTGCTATCAATATGCCCAATTTATATTTCATAATAAAACTCAATTGCAAGAAGTAAAAAAAAATAAAACGGTTGCTAGGAAACCACAAAACGCTTGCTTTCGATATGCCCAATTTATATTCATGATAAAACTCAATCACAAGAAACCGAAAACAATCAATGAGTTGCAATGAAACCACAAAACGCTTGCTTTCTATATGCAAAATTTATATTTCATGATAAAACTCAATTACAAGAAATCATAAACAATCAAACAGTTCCTAGGAAACTACAAAAGGCTTGCTGTCAATATCCCCAATTTATATTTCATGATAAAACTTAATCACAAGAAACCGAAAACAATCAAACAGTTGCTAGGAAACCACAAAACTCCTTCTTTCGATATACCCAATTTATATTTCATGATAAAACTCAATGACATGAAGTCAAAAACAATCAAACAGTTGCTAGGAAGCCGCAAAACGCATGCTTTAGATATGCCCAATTCATATTTCATGATAAAACTCAATTGCAAGAAGTCAAAAACAATAAAACAGTTGCTAGGAAACTACAAAACTCCTTCTTTCGATATGCCCAATTTATATTTCATGATAAAACTCATTGACAAGAAGTCAAAAACAATCTAGCAGTTGCTAGGAAACAACATAACGCTTGCTTTCGATATGCCCAATTTATATTTCATGATAAAACTCAATTGCAAGAAGTCAAAAACAATAAAACAGTTGCTAGGAAACTACAAAACTCCTTCTTTCGATATGCCCAATTTATATTTCATGATAAAACTCAATCACAAGAAACCGAAAACAATCAAACGGTTGCTAGGAAACCACAAAATACTTGCTTTCGATATGCCCAATTTATATTACATGATACAACTCAATGACATGAAGTCAAAAACAATCAAATAGTTGCTAGGAAACCACAAAACGCATGCTTTAGATATGCCCAGTTTATATTTCATGATAAAACTCAATCACAAGAAACCGAAAACAATCAATTAGTTGCAATGAAACCACAAAACGCTTGCTTTCCATATGCCCAATTTATATTTCATGATAAAACTCTATTACAAGAAATAATAAACAATCAAACAGTTGCTAGAAAACCACAAAACGCTTGCTGTCGATATCCCCAATTCATATTTCATGATAAAACTCAATCACAAGAAACCAAAAACAATCAAACAGTTGCTAGGAAACCACAAAACTCCTTTTTTCGATATGCCCAATTTATATTTCATGATAAAACTCAATTGCAAGAAGTCAAAAACAATAAAACAGTTGCTAGGAAACTACAAAACTCCTTCTTTCGATATGCCCAATTTATATTACATGATACAACTCAATGACATGAAGTCAAAAACAATCAAATAGTTGCTAGGAAACCACAAAACGCATGCTTTAGATATGCCCAGTTTATATTTCATGATAAAACTCAATCACAAGAAACCGAAAACAATCATATAGTTGCAATGAAACCACGAAACGCTTGCTTTCCATATGCCCAATTTATATTTCATGATAAAACTCAATTACAAGAAATAATAAACAATCAAACAGTTGCTAGAAAACCACAAAACGCTTGCTGTCGATATCCCCAATTCATATTTCATGATAAAACTCAATCACAAGAAACCGAAAACAATCAAACAGTTGCTAGGAAAGCACAAAACTCCTTCTTTCGATATGCCCAATTTATATTACATGATACAACTCAATGACATGAAGTCAAAAACAATCAAATAGTTGCTAGGAAACCACAAAACGCATGCTTTAGATATGCCCAGTTTATATTTCATGATAAAACTCAATCACAAGAAACCGAAAACAATCAATTAGTTGCAATGAAACCACAAAACGCTTGCTTTCCATATGCCCAATTTATATTTCATGATAAAACTCAATTACAAGAAATAATAAACAATCAAACAGTTGCTAGAAAACCACAAAACGCTTGCTGTCGATATCCCCAATTCATATTTCATGATAAAACTCAATCACAAGAAACCGAAAACAATCAAACAGTTGCTAGGAAACCACAAAACTCCTTTTTTCGATATGCCCAATTTATATTTCATGATAAATAACAATGAAATAATGTCAAAAACAATCAAACAGTTGCTAGGAAACCACAAAACGCTTGCGGTCGATATCCCTAATTTATATTTCATAATAAAACTCAATCACAAGAAACCGAAAACAACCAAACGGTTGCTAGGAAACCACAAAATGCTTGCTATCAATATGCCCAATTTATATTTCATAATAAAACTCAATTGCAAGAAGTAAAAAAAAATAAAACGGTTGCTAGGAAACCACAAAACGCTTGCTTTCGATATGCCCAATTTATATTCATGATAAAACTCAATCACAAGAAACCGAAAACAATCAATGAGTTGCAATGAAACCACAAAACGCTTGCTTTCTATATGCAAAATTTATATTTCATGATAAAACTCAATTACAAGAAATCATAAACAATCAAACAGTTGCTAGGAAACTACAAAAGGCTTGCTGTCAATATCCCCAATTTATATTTCATGATAAAACTCAATCACAAGAAACCGAAAACAATCAAACAGTTGCTAGGAAACCACAAAACTCCTTCTTTCGATATACCCAATTTATATTTCATGATAAAACTCAATGACATGAAGTCAAAAACAATCAAACAGTTGCTAGGAAGCCGCAAAACGCATGCTTTAGATATGCCCAATTCATATTTCATGATAAAACTCAATTGCAAGAAGTCAAAAACTATAAAACAGTTGCTAGGAAACTACAAAACTCCTTCTTTCGATATGCCCAATTTATATTTCATGATAAAACTCATTGACAAGAAGTCAAAAACAATCTAGCAGTTGCTAGGAAACAACATAACGCTTGCTTTCGATATGCCCAATTTATATTTCATGATAAAACTCAATTGCAAGAAGTCAAAAACAATAAAACAGTTGCTAGGAAACTACAAAACTCCTTCTTTCGATATGCCCAGTTTATATTTCATGATAAAACTCAATCACAAGAAACCGAAAACAATCAAACGGTTGCTAGGAAACCACAAAATACTTGCTTTCGATGTCCCCAATTTATATTTCATGATAAAACTCAATCACAAGAAACCGAAAACAATAAAACAGTTGCTAGGAAACCACAAAACTCCTTCTTTCGATATGCCCAATTTATATTTCATGATAAAACTCATTGACAAGAAGTCAAAAACAATCTAGCAGTTGCTTGGAAACCACATAACGCTTGCTTTCGATTCGCCCAATTTATATTTCATAAGAAAACTCAATGACATGAAGTCAAAAACAATCAAACAGTTGCTAGGAAGCCGCCAAACGCATGCTTTAGATATGCCCAATTAATATTTCATGATAAAACTCAATTGCAAGAAGTCAAAAACAATAAAACAGTTGCTAGGAAACTACAAAACTCCTTTTTTCGATATACCCAATTTATATTTCATGATTAAACTCAATGACATGAAGTCAAAAACAATCAAACAGTTGCTAGGAAGCCGCAAAACGCATGCTTTAGATATGCCCAATTCATATTTCATGATAAAACTCAATTGCAAGAAGTCAAAAACAATAAAACAGTTGCTAGGAAACTACAAAACTCCTTCTTTCGATATGCCCAATTTATATTTCATGATAAAACTCATTGACAAGAAGTCAAAAACAATCTAGCAGTTGCTAGGAAACAACATAACGCTTGCTTTCGATATGCCCAATTTATATTTCATGATAAAACTCAATTGCAAGAAGTCAAAAACAATAAAACAGTTGCTAGGAAACTACAAAACTCCTTCCTTCGATATGCCCAATTTATATTTCATGATAAAACTCAATCACAAGAAACCGAAAACAATCAAACGGTTGCTAGGAAACCACAAAATACTTGCTTTCGATATGCCCAATTTATATTACATGATACAACTCAATGACATGAAGTCAAAAACAATCAAATAGTTGCTAGGAAACCACAAAACGCATGCTTTAGATATGCCCAGTTTATATTTCATGATAAAACTCAATCACAAGAAACCGAAAACAATCAATTAGTTGCAATGAAACCACAAAACGCTTGCTTTCCATATGCCCAATTTATATTTCATGATAAAACTCAATTACAAGAAATAATAAACAATCAAACAGTTGCTAGAAAACCACAAAACACCTGCTGTCGATATCCCCAATTCATATTTCATGATAAAACTCAATCACAAGAAACCAAAAACAATCAAACAGTTGCTAGGAAACCACAAAACTCCTTTTTTCGATATGCCCAATTTATATTTCATGATAAAACTCAATTGCAAGAAGTCAAAAACAATAAAACAGTTGCTAGGAAACTACAAAACTCCTTCTTTCGATATGCCCAATTTATATTACATGATACAACTCAATGACATGAAGTCAAAAACAATCAAATAGTTGCTAGGAAACCACAAAACGCATGCTTTAGATATGCCCAGTTTATATTTCATGATAAAACTCAATCACAAGAAACCGAAAACAATCATATAGTTGCAATGAAACCACAAAACGCTTGCTTTCCATATACCCAATTTATATTTCATGATAAAACTCAATTACAAGAAATAATAAACAATCAAACAGTTGCTAGAAAACCACAAAACGCTTGCTGTCGATATCCCCAATTCATATTTCATGATAAAACTCAATCACAAGAAACCGAAAACAATCAAACAGTTGCTAGGAAACCACAAAACTCCTTTTTTCGATATACCCAATTTATATTTCATGATAAAACTCATTGACAAGAAGTCAAAAACAATCTAGCAGTTGCTAGGAAACAACATAACGCTTGCTTTCGATATGCCCAATTTATATTTCATGATAAAACTCAATTGCAAGAAGTCAAAAACAATAAAACAGTTGCTAGGAAACTACAAAACTCCTTCTTTCGATATGCCCAATTTATATTTCATGATAAAACTCAATCACAAGAAACCGAAAACAATCAAACGGTTGCTAGGAAACCACAAAATACTTGCTTTCGATATCCCCAATTTATATTTCATGATAAAACTCAATCACAAGAAACCGAAAACAATCAAACAGTTGCTATGAAAGCACAAAACTCCTTCTTTCGATATGCCCAATTTATATTACATGATACAACTCAATGACATGAAGTCAAAAACAATCAAATAGTTGCTAGGAAACCACAAAACGCATGCTTTAGATATGCCCAGTTTATATTTCATGATAAAACTCAATCACAAGAAACCGAAAACAATCAATTAGTTTCAATGAAACCACAAAACGCTTGCTTTCCATATGCCCAATTTATATTTCATGATAAAACTCAATTACAAGAAATAATAAACAATCAAACAGTTGCTAGAAAACCACAAAACGCTTGTTGTCGATATCCCCAATTCATATTTCATGATAAAACTCAATCACAAGAAACCGAAAACAATCAAACAGTTGCTAGGAAACCACAAAACTCCTTCTTTCGATATACCCAATTTATATTTCATGATAAAACTCAATGACATGAAGTCAAAAACAATCAAACAGTTGCTAGGAAACAACATAACGCTTGCTTTCGATATGCCCAATTTATATTTCATGATAAAACTCAATTGCAAGAAGTCAAAAACAATAAAACAGTTGCTAGGAAACTACAAAACTCCTTCTTTCGATATGCCCAGTTTATATTTCATGATAAAACTCAATCACAAGAAACCGAAAACAATCAAACGGTTGCTAGGAAACCACAAAATACTTGCTTTCGATGTCCCCAATTTATATTTCATGATAAAACTCAATCACAAGAAACCGAAAACAATCAAACAGTTGCTAGGAAACCACAAAACTCCTTCTTTCGATATGCCCAATTTATATTTCATGATAAAACTCATTGACAAGAAGTCAAAAACAATCTAGCAGTTGCTTGGAAACCACATAACGCTTGCTTTCGATTCGCCCAATTTATATTTCATAAGAAAACTCAATGACATGAAGTCAAAAACAATCAAACAGTTGCTAGGAAGCCGCCAAACGCATGCTTTAGATATGCCCAATTAATATTTCATGATAAAACTCAATTGCAAGAAGTCAAAAACAATAAAACAGTTGCTAGGAAACTACAAAACTCCTTTTTTCGATATACCCAATTTATATTTCATGATTAAACTCAATGACATGAAGTCAAAAACAATCAAACAGTTGCTAGGAAGCCGCAAAACGCATGCTTTAGATATGCCCAATTCATATTTCATGATAAAACTCAATTGCAAGAAGTCAAAAACAATAAAACAGTTGCTAGGAAACTACAAAACTCCTTCTTTCGATATGCCCAATTTATATTTCATGATAAAACTCATTGACAAGAAGTCAAAAACAATCTAGCAGTTGCTAGGAAACAACATAACGCTTGCTTTCGATATGCCCAATTTATATTTCATGATAAAACTCAATTGCAAGAAGTCAAAAACAATAAAACAGTTGCTAGGAAACTACAAAACTCCTTCTTTCGATATGCCCAGTTTATATTTCATGATAAAACTCAATCACAAGAAACCGAAAACAATCAAACGGTTGCTAGGAAACCACAAAATACTTGCTTTCGATGTCCCCAATTTATATTTCATGATAAAACTCAATCACAAGAAACCGAAAACAATCAAACAGTTGCTAGGAAACCACAAAACTCCTTCTTTCGATATGCCCAATTTATATTTCATGATAAAACTCATTGACAAGAAGTCAAAAACAATCTAGCAGTTGCTTGGAAACCACATAACGCTTGCTTTCGATTCGCCCAATTTATATTTCATAAGAAAACTCAATGACATGAAGTCAAAAACAATCAAACAGTTGCTAGGAAGCCGCCAAACGCATGCTTTAGATATGCCCAATTAATATTTCATGATAAAACTCAATTGCAAGAAGTCAAAAACAATAAAACAGTTGCTAGGAAACTACAAAACTCCTTTTTTCGATATACCCAATTTATATTTCATGATTAAACTCAATGACATGAAGTCAAAAACAATCAAACAGTTGCTAGGAAGCCGCAAAACGCATGCTTTAGATATGCCCAATTCATATTTCATGATAAAACTCAATTGCAAGAAGTCAAAAACAATAAAACAGTTGCTAGGAAACTACAAAACTCCTTCTTTCGATATGCCCAATTTATATTTCATGATAAAACTCATTGACAAGAAGTCAAAAACAATCTAGCAGTTGCTAGGAAACAACATAACGCTTGCTTTCGATATGCCCAATTTATATTTCATGATAAAACTCAATCACAAGAAACCGAAAACAATCAAACGGTTGCTAGGAAACCACAAAATACTTGCTTTCGATATGCCCAATTTATATTACATGATACAACTCAATGACAAGAAACCGAAAACAATCAAACAGTTGCTAGGAAACCACAAAACTCCTTTTTTCGATATGCCCAATTTATATTTCATGATAAATAACAATGAAATAATGTCAAAAACAATCAAACAGTTGCTTGGAAACCACAAAACGCTTGCGGTCGATATCCCTAATTTATATTTCATGATAAAACTCAATCACAAGAAACCGAAAACAATCAAACGGTTGCTAGGAAACCACAAAATGCTTGCTATCAATATGCCCAGTTTATATTTCATAATAAAACTCAATTGCAAGAAGTCAAAAAAAATAAAACGGTTGCTAGGAAACCACAAAACGCTTGCTTTCGATATGCCCAATTTATATTCATGATAAAACTCAATCACAAGAAACCGAAAACAATCAATGAGTTGCAATGAAACCACAAAACGCTTGCTTTCTATATGCAAAATTTATATTTCATGATAAAACTCAATTACAAGAAATCATAAACAATCAAACAGTTGCTAGGAAACTACAAAAGGCTTGCTGTCAATATGCCCAATTTATATTTCATGATAAAACTCATTGACAAGAAGTCAAAAACAATCTAGCAGTTGCTAGGAAACAACATAACGCTTGCTTTCGATATGCCCAATTTATATTTCATGATAAAACTCAATTGCAAGAAGTCAAAAACAATAAAACAGTTGCTAGGAAACTACAAAACTCCTTCTTTCGATATGCCCAATTTATATTACATGATACAACTCAATGACATGATGTCAAAAACAATCAAATAGTTGCTAGGAAACCACAAAACGCATGCTTTAGATATGCCCAGTTTATATTTCATGATAAAACTCAATCACAAGAAACCGAAAACAATCATATAGTTGCAATGAAACCACAAAACGCTTGCTTTCCATATGCCCAATTTATATTTCATGATAAAACTCAATTACAAGAAATAATAAACAATCAAACAGTTGCTAGAAAACCACAAAACGCTTGCTGTCGATATCCCCAATTCATATTTCATGATAAAACTCAATCACAAGAAACCGAAAACAATCAAACAGTTGCTAGGAAACAACAAAACTCCTTTTTTCGATATGCCCAATTTATATTTCATGATAAAACTCATTGACAAGAAGTCAAAAACAATCTAGCAGTTGCTAGGAAACAACATAACGCTTGCTTTCGATATGCCCAATTTATATTTCATGATAAAACTCAATTGCAAGAAGTCAAAAACAATAAAACAGTTGCTAGGAAACTACAAAACTCCTTCTTTCGATATGCCCAATTTATATTACATGATACAACTCAATGACATGAAGTCAAAAACAATCAAATAGTTGCTAGGAAACCACAAAACGCATGCTTTAGATATGCCCAGTTTATATTTCATGATAAAACTCAATCACAAGAAACCGAAAACAATCATATAGTTGCAATGAAACCACAAAACGCTTGCTTTCCATATACCCAATTTATATTTCATGATAAAACTCAATTACAAGAAATAATAAACAATCAAACAGTTGCTAGAAAACCACAAAACGCTTGCTGTCGATATCCCCAATTCATATTTCATGATAAAACTCAATCACAAGAAACCGAAAACAATCAAACAGTTGCTAGGAAACCACAAAACTCCTTTTTTCGATATACCCAATTTATATTTCATGATAAAACTCATTGACAAGAAGTCAAAAACAATCTAGCAGTTGCTAGGAAACAACATAACGCTTGCTTTCGATATGCCCAATTTATATTTCATGATAAAACTCAATTGCAAGAAGTCAAAAACAATAAAACAGTTGCTAGGAAACTACAAAACTCCTTCTTTCGATATGCCCAATTTATATTTCATGATAAAACTCAATCACAAGAAACCGAAAACAATCAAACGGTTGCTAGGAAACCACAAAATACTTGCTTTCGATATCCCCAATTTATATTTCATGATAAAACTCAATCACAAGAAACCGAAAACAATCAAACAGTTGCTATGAAAGCACAAAACTCCTTCTTTCGATATGCCCAATTTATATTACATGATACAACTCAATGACATGAAGTCAAAAACAATCAAATAGTTGCTAGGAAACCACAAAACGCATGCTTTAGATATGCCCAGTTTATATTTCATGATAAAACTCAATCACAAGAAACCGAAAACAATCAATTAGTTTCAATGAAACCACAAAACGCTTGCTTTCCATATGCCCAATTTATATTTCATGATAAAACTCAATTACAAGAAATAATAAACAATCAAACAGTTGCTAGAAAACCACAAAACGCTTGTTGTCGATATCCCCAATTCATATTTCATGATAAAACTCAATCACAAGAAACCGAAAACAATCAAACAGTTGCTAGGAAACCACAAAACTCCTTCTTTCGATATACCCAATTTATATTTCATGATAAAACTCAATGACATGAAGTCAAAAACAATCAAACAGTTGCTAGGAAACAACATAACGCTTGCTTTCGATATGCCCAATTTATATTTCATGATAAAACTCAATTGCAAGAAGTCAAAAACAATAAAACAGTTGCTAGGAAACTACAAAACTCCTTCTTTCGATATGCCCAGTTTATATTTCATGATAAAACTCAATCACAAGAAACCGAAAACAATCAAACGGTTGCTAGGAAACCACAAAATACTTGCTTTCGATGTCCCCAATTTATATTTCATGATAAAACTCAATCACAAGAAACCGAAAACAATCAAACAGTTGCTAGGAAACCACAAAACTCCTTCTTTCGATATGCCCAATTTATATTTCATGATAAAACTCATTGACAAGAAGTCAAAAACAATCTAGCAGTTGCTTGGAAACCACATAACGCTTGCTTTCGATTCGCCCAATTTATATTTCATAAGAAAACTCAATGACATGAAGTCAAAAACAATCAAACAGTTGCTAGGAAGCCGCCAAACGCATGCTTTAGATATGCCCAATTAATATTTCATGATAAAACTCAATTGCAAGAAGTCAAAAACAATAAAACAGTTGCTAGGAAACTACAAAACTCCTTTTTTCGATATACCCAATTTATATTTCATGATTAAACTCAATGACATGAAGTCAAAAACAATCAAACAGTTGCTAGGAAGCCGCAAAACGCATGCTTTAGATATGCCCAATTCATATTTCATGATAAAACTCAATTGCAAGAAGTCAAAAACAATAAAACAGTTGCTAGGAAACTACAAAACTCCTTCTTTCGATATGCCCAATTTATATTTCATGATAAAACTCATTGACAAGAAGTCAAAAACAATCTAGCAGTTGCTAGGAAACAACATAACGCTTGCTTTCGATATGCCCAATTTATATTTCATGATAAAACTCAATTGCAAGAAGTCAAAAACAATAAAACAGTTGCTAGGAAACTACAAAACTCCTTCTTTCGATATGCCCAGTTTATATTTCATGATAAAACTCAATCACAAGAAACCGAAAACAATCAAACGGTTGCTAGGAAACCACAAAATACTTGCTTTCGATGTCCCCAATTTATATTTCATGATAAAACTCAATCACAAGAAACCGAAAACAATCAAACAGTTGCTAGGAAACCACAAAACTCCTTCTTTCGATATGCCCAATTTATATTTCATGATAAAACTCATTGACAAGAAGTCAAAAACAATCTAGCAGTTGCTTGGAAACCACATAACGCTTGCTTTCGATTCGCCCAATTTATATTTCATAAGAAAACTCAATGACATGAAGTCAAAAACAATCAAACAGTTGCTAGGAAGCCGCCAAACGCATGCTTTAGATATGCCCAATTAATATTTCATGATAAAACTCAATTGCAAGAAGTCAAAAACAATAAAACAGTTGCTAGGAAACTACAAAACTCCTTTTTTCGATATACCCAATTTATATTTCATGATTAAACTCAATGACATGAAGTCAAAAACAATCAAACAGTTGCTAGGAAGCCGCAAAACGCATGCTTTAGATATGCCCAATTCATATTTCATGATAAAACTCAATTGCAAGAAGTCAAAAACAATAAAACAGTTGCTAGGAAACTACAAAACTCCTTCTTTCGATATGCCCAATTTATATTTCATGATAAAACTCATTGACAAGAAGTCAAAAACAATCTAGCAGTTGCTAGGAAACAACATAACGCTTGCTTTCGATATGCCCAATTTATATTTCATGATAAAACTCAATCACAAGAAACCGAAAACAATCAAACGGTTGCTAGGAAACCACAAAATACTTGCTTTCGATATGCCCAATTTATATTACATGATACAACTCAATGACAAGAAACCGAAAACAATCAAACAGTTGCTAGGAAACCACAAAACTCCTTTTTTCGATATGCCCAATTTATATTTCATGATAAATAACAATGAAATAATGTCAAAAACAATCAAACAGTTGCTTGGAAACCACAAAACGCTTGCGGTCGATATCCCTAATTTATATTTCATGATAAAACTCAATCACAAGAAACCGAAAACAATCAAACGGTTGCTAGGAAACCACAAAATGCTTGCTATCAATATGCCCAGTTTATATTTCATAATAAAACTCAATTGCAAGAAGTCAAAAAAAATAAAACGGTTGCTAGGAAACCACAAAACGCTTGCTTTCGATATGCCCAATTTATATTCATGATAAAACTCAATCACAAGAAACCGAAAACAATCAATGAGTTGCAATGAAACCACAAAACGCTTGCTTTCTATATGCAAAATTTATATTTCATGATAAAACTCAATTACAAGAAATCATAAACAATCAAACAGTTGCTAGGAAACTACAAAAGGCTTGCTGTCAATATGCCCAATTTATATTTCATGATAAAACTCATTGACAAGAAGTCAAAAACAATCTAGCAGTTGCTAGGAAACAACATAACGCTTGCTTTCGATATGCCCAATTTATATTTCATGATAAAACTCAATTGCAAGAAGTCAAAAACAATAAAACAGTTGCTAGGAAACTACAAAACTCCTTCTTTCGATATGCCCAATTTATATTACATGATACAACTCAATGACATGATGTCAAAAACAATCAAATAGTTGCTAGGAAACCACAAAACGCATGCTTTAGATATGCCCAGTTTATATTTCATGATAAAACTCAATCACAAGAAACCGAAAACAATCATATAGTTGCAATGAAACCACAAAACGCTTGCTTTCCATATGCCCAATTTATATTTCATGATAAAACTCAATTACAAGAAATAATAAACAATCAAACAGTTGCTAGAAAACCACAAAACGCTTGCTGTCGATATCCCCAATTCATATTTCATGATAAAACTCAATCACAAGAAACCGAAAACAATCAAACAGTTGCTAGGAAACAACAAAACTCCTTTTTTCGATATGCCCAATTTATATTTCATGATAAAACTCATTGACAAGAAGTCAAAAACAATCTAGCAGTTGCTAGGAAACAACATAACGCTTGCTTTCGATATGCCCAATTTATATTTCATGATAAAACTCAATTGCAAGAAGTCAAAAACAATAAAACAGTTGCTAGGAAACTACAAAACTCCTTCTTTCGATATGCCCAATTTATATTTCATGATAAAACTCAATCACAAGAAACCGAAAACAATCAAACGGTTGCTAGGAAACCACAAAATACTTGCTTTCGATATCCCCAATTTATATTTCATGATAAAACTCAATCACAAGAAACCGAAAACAATCAAACAGTTGCTATGAAAGCACAAAACTCCTTCTTTCGATATGCCCAATTTATATTACATGATACAACTCAATGACATGAAGTAAAAAACAATCAAATAGTTGCTAGGAAACCACAAAACGCATGCTTTAGATATGCCCAGTTTATATTTCATGATAAAACTCAATCACAAGAAACCGAAAACAATCAATTAGTTTCAATGAAACCACAAAACGCTTGCTTTCCATATGCCCAATTTATATTTCATGATAAAACTCAATTACAAGAAATAATAAACAATCAAACAGTTGCTAGAAAACCACAAAACGCTTGCTGTCGATATCCCCAATTCATATTTCATGATAAAACTCAATCACAAGAAACCGAAAACAATCAAATAGTTGCTAGGAAACCACAAAACTCCTTTTTTCGATATGCCCAATTTATATTTCATGATAAATAACAATGAAATAATGTCAAAAACAATCAAACAGTTGCTTGGAAACCACAAAACGCTTGCGGTCGATATCCCTAATTTATATTTCATGATAAAACTCAATCACAAGAAACCGAAAACAATCAAACGGTTGCTAGGAAACCACAAAATGCTTGCTATCAATATGCCCAATTTATATTTCATAATAAAACTCAATTGCAAGAAGTCAAAAAAAATAAAACGGTTGCTAGGAAACCACAAAACGCTTGCTTTCGATATGCCCAATTTATATTCATGATAAAACTCAATCACAAGAAACCGAAAACAATCAATGAGTTGCAATGAAACCACAAAACGCTTGCTTTCTATATGCCCAAATTATATTTCATGATAAAACTCAATTACAAGAAATCATAAACAATCAAACAGTTGCTAGGAAACTACAAAACGCTTGCTGTCAATATCCCCAATTCATATTTCATGATAAAACTCAATTGCAAGAAGTCAAAAACAATAAAACAGTTGCTAGGAAACTACAAAACTCCTTCTTTCGATATGCCCAATTTATATTTCATGATAAAACTCATTGACAAGAAGTCAAAAACAATCTAGCAGTTGCTAAGAAACAACATAACGCTTGCTTTCGATATGCCCAATTTATATTTCATGATAAAACTCAATTGCAAGAAGTCAAATACAATAAAACAGTTGCTAGGAAACTACAAAACTCCTTCTTTCGATATGCCCAGTTTATATTTCATGATAAAACTCAATCACAAGAAACCGAAAACAATCAAACGGTTGCTAGGAAACCACAAAACGCATGCTTTAGATATGCCCAGTTTATATTTCATGATAAAACTCAATCACAAGAAACCGAAAACAATCAATTAGTTGCAATGAAACCACAAAACGCTTGCTTTCCATATGCCCAATTTATATTTCATGATAAAACTCAATTACAAGAAATAATAAACAATCAAACAGTTGCTAGAAAACCACAAAACGCTTGCTGTCGATAACCCCAATTCATATTTCATTATAAAACTCAATCACAAGAAACCGAAAACAATCAAACAGTTGCTAGGAAACCACAAAACTCCTTTTTTCGATATGCCCAATTTATATTTCATGATAAATAACAATGAAATAATGTCAAAAACAATCAAACAGTTGCTAGGAAACCACAAAACGCTTGCGGTCGATATCCCTAATTTATATTTCATAATAAAACTCAATCACAAGAAACCGAAAACAATCAAACGGTTGCTAGGAAACCACAAAATGCTTGCTATCAATATGCCCAATTTATATTTCATAATAAAACTCAATTGCAAGAAGTCAAAAAAAATAAAACGGTTGCTAGGAAACCACAAAACGCTTGCTTTCGATATGCCCAATTTATATTCATGATAAAACTCAATCACAAGAAACCGAAAACAATCAATGAGTTGCAATGAAACCACAAAACGCTTGCTTTCTATATGCAAAATTTATATTTCATGATAAAACTCAATTACAAGAAATCATAAACAATCAAACAGTTGCTAGGAAACTACAAAAGGCTTGCTGTCAATATCCCCAATTTATATTTCATGATAAAACTCAATCACAAGAAACCGAAAACAATCAAACAGTTGCTAGGAAACCACAAAACTCCTTCTTTCGATATACCCAATTTATATTTCATGATAAAACTCAATGACATGAAGTCAAAAACAATCAAACAGTTGCTAGGAAGCCGCAAAACGCATGCTTTAGATATGCCCAATTCATATTTCATGATAAAACTCAATTGCAAGAAGTCAAAAACAATAAAACAGTTGCTAGGAAACTACAAAACTCCTTCTTTCGATATGCCCAATTTATATTTCATGTTAAAACTCATTGACAAGAAGTCAAAAAAAATCTAGCAGTTGCTAGGAAACAACATAACGCTTGCTTTCGATATGCCCAATTTATATTTCATGATAAAACTCAATCACAAGAAACCGAAAACAATCAAACGGTTGCTAGGAAACCACAAAATACTTGCTTTCGATATGCCCAATTTATAATACATGATACAACTCAATGACATGAAGTCAAAAACAATCAAATAGTTGCTAGGAAACCACAAAACGCATGCTTTAGATATGCCCAGCTTATATTTCATGATAAAACTCAATCACAAGAAACCGAAAACAATCAATTAGTTGCAATGAAACCACAAAACGCTTGCTTTCCATATGCCCAATTTATATTTCATGATAAAACTCATTGACAAGAAGTCAAAAACAATCTAGCAGTTGCTAGGAAACAACATAACGCTTGCTTTCGATATGCCCAATTTATATTTCATGATAAAACTCAATTGCAAGAAGTCAAAAACAATAAAACAGTTGTTAGGAAACTACAAAACTCCTTCTTTCGATATGCCCAATTTATATTTCATGATAAAACTCAATCACAAGAAACCGAAAACAATCAAACGGTTGCTAGGAAACCACAAAATACTTGCTTTCGATATCCCCAATTTATATTTCATGATAAAACTCAATCACAAGAAACCGAAAACAATCAAACAGTTGCTAGGGAAGCACAAAACTCCTTCTTTCGATATGCCCAATTTATATTACATGATACAACTCAATGACATGAAGTCAAAAACAATCAAATAGTTGCTAGGAAACCACAAAACGCATGCTTTAGATATGCCCAGTTTATATTTCATGATAAAACTCAATCACAAGAAACCGAAAACAATCAATTAGTTGCAATGAAACCACAAAACGCTTGCTTTCCATATGCCCAATTTATATTTCATGATAAAACTCAATTACAAGAAATAATAAACAATCAAACAGTTGCTAGAAAACCACAAAACGCTTGCTGTCGATACCCCCAATTCATATTTCATGATAAAACTCAATCACAAGAAACCGAAAACAATCAAACAGTTGTTAGGAAACCACAAAACTCCTTTTTTCGATATGCCCAATTTATATTTCATGATAAATAACAATGAAATAATGTCAAAAACAATCAAACAGTTGCTAGGAAACCACAAATACGCTTGCGGTCGATATCCCTAATTTATATTTCATAATAAAACTCAATCACAAGAAACCGAAAAAAAATCAAACGGTTGCTAGGAAACCACAAAATGCTTGCTATCAATATGCCCAATTTATATTTCATAATAAAACTCAATTGCAAGAAGTCAAAAAAAATAAAACGGTTGCTAGGAAACCACAAAACGCTTGCTTTCGATATGCCCAATTTATATTCATGATAAAACTCAATCACAAGAAACCGAAAACAATCAATGAGTTGCAATGAAACCACAAAACGCTTGCTTTCTATATTCCCAATTTATATTTCATGATAAAACTCAATTACAAGAAATCATAAACAATCAAACAGTTGCTAGGAAACTACAAAACGCTTGCTGTCAATATCTCCAATTTATATTTCATGATAAAACTCAATCACAAGAAAACGAAAACAATCAAACAGTTGCTAGGAAACCACAAAACTCCTTCTTTCGATATGCCCAATTTATATTTCATGATAAAACTCATTGACAAGAAGTCAAAAACAATCTAGCAGTTAATTGGAAACCACATAACGCTTGCTTTCGATATGCCCAATTTATATTTCATAAGAAAACTCAATGACATGGAGTCAAAAACAATCAATGAGTTGCAATGAAACCACAAAACGTTTGCTTTCTATATGCCCAATTTATATTTCATGATAAAACTCAATTACAAGAAATCATAAACAATCTAGCAGTTGCTAGGAAACAACATAACGCTTGCTTTCGATATGCCCAATTAATATTTCATGATAAAACTCAATTGCAAGAAGTCAAAAACAATAAAACAGTTGCTAGGAAACTACAAAACTCCTTTTTTCGATATACCCAATTTATATTTCATGATAAAACTCAATGACATGAAGTCAAAAACAATCAAACAGTTGCTAGGAAGCCGCAAAACGCATGCTTTAGATATGCCCAATTCATATTTCATGATAAAACTCAATTGCAAGAAGTCAAAAACAATAAAACAGTAGCTAGGAAACTACAAAACTCCTTCTTTCGATATGCCCAGTTTATATTTCATGATAAAACTCAATCACAAGAAACCGAAAACAATCAAACGGTTGCTAGGAAACCACAAAATACTTGCTTTCGATATCCCCAATTTATATTTCATGATAAAACTCAATCACAAGAAACCGAAAACAATCAAACAGTTGCTAGGAAACTACAAAACTCCTTCTTTCGATATGCCCAATTTATATTTCATGATAAAACTCATTGACAAGAAGTCAAAAACAATCTAGCAGTTGCTAGGAAACCACATAACGCTTGCTTTCGATATGCCCAATTTATATTCATGATAAAACTCAATCACAAGAAACCGAAAACAATCAATGAGTTGCAATGAAACCACAAAACGCTTGCTTTCTATATGCCCAATTTATATTTCATGATAAAACTCAATTACAAGAAATCATAAACAATCAAACAGTTGCTAGGAAACTACAAAACGCTTGCTGTCAATATCCCCAATTCATATTTCATGATAAAACTCAATTGCAAGAAGTCAAAAACAATAAAACAGTTGCTAGGAAACTACAAAACTCCTTCTTTCGATATGCCCAATTTATATTTCATGATAAAACTCATTGACAAGAAGTCAAAAACAATCTAGCAGTTGCTAGGAAACAACATAACGCTTGCTTTCGATATGCCCAATTTATATTTCATGATAAAACTCAATTGCAAGAAGTCAAAAACAATAAAACAGTAGCTAGGAAACTATAGGGTGTTTTTTTAAGCTAGATAGAACTTTAAATTGTAAAAAGTAACACAAAAAATTAAATTGTAATCAAAATTTTTTTTTTATTCGAAAGATCAATACGTGACATTAACATTTGAAAATGATTTCGGGCATATGGGCACCGCGGCTGTTCTTGACGAAGCGCATTCTGGACGTCCAATTTTGGGCCACTTTTTCGAGCACTGCTGGCCGTATGTCACGAATAACACGAACAATGCTGGCTTCCAAGGCGTCAATTGTTGCTGGTTTATCAGCATAAACCAGTGACTTCACGTAGCCCCACATGAAATAATCGAGAGGTGTCAAATCGCACGACCTTGGAGGCCAATTGACAGGTCCATTTCTCGAAATCAACCTAAAATGCGCCTCATCGCTGAACACAATTTTGCGATAAAACAACGGGTCAGTTGCCAACTGCTCTAGAGCCCAATCGGCGAAAGAAGTATACGAAATGTCAGAGTATACTGAAACAAATAAAAAAAATTTTTTGATTACAATTTAATTTTTTGTGTTACTTTTTACAATTTAAAGTTCTATCTAGCTTAAAAAAACACCCTATACAAAACTCCTTCTTTCGATATGCCCAGTTTATATTTCATGATAAAACTCAATCACAAGAAACCGAAAACAATCAAACGGTTGCTAGGAAACCACAAAATACTTGCTTTCGATATCCCCAATTTATATTTCATGATAAAACTCAATCACAAGAAACCGAAAACAATCAAACAGTTGCTAGGAAAGCACAAAACTCCTTCTTTCGATATGCCCAATTTATATTACATGATACAACTCAATGACATGAAGTCAAAAACAATCAAATAGTTGCTAGGAAACCACAAAACGCATGCTTTAGATATGCCCAGTTTATATTTCATGATAAAACTCAATCACAAGAAACCGAAAACAATCAATTAGTTGCAATGAAACCACAAAACGCTTGCTGTCGATATCCCCAATTCATATTTCATGATAAAACTCAATCACAAGAAACCGAAAACAATCAAACAGTTGCTAGGAAACCACAAAACGCTTGCTGTCCATATCCCCAATTCATATTTCATGATAAAACTCAATCACAAGAAACCGAAAACAATCAAACAGTTGCTAGGAAACCACAAAACTCCTTTTTTCGATATGCCCAATTTATATTTCATGATAAATAACAATGAATTAATGTCAAAAACAATCAAACAGTTGCTAGGAAACCACAAATACGCTTGCGGTCGATATCCCTAATTTATATTTCATAATAAAACTCAATCACAAGAAACCGAAAAAAAATCAAACGGTTGCTAGAAAACCACAAAATGCTTGCTATCAATATGCCCAATTTATATTTCATAATAAAACTCAATTGCAAGAAGTCAAAAAAAATAAAACGGTTGCTAGGAAACCACAAATCGCTTGCTTTCGATATGCCCAATTTATATTCATGATAAAACTCAATCACAAGAAACCGAAAACAATCAATGAGTTGCTAGGAAACCACAAAACGCTTGCTTTCGATATGCCCAATTTATATTCATGATAAAACTCAATCACAAGAAACCGAAAACAATCAATGAGTTGCAATGAAACCACAAAACGCTTGCTTTCTATATGCAAAATTTATATTTCATGATAAAACTCAATTACAAGAAATCATAAACAATCAAACAGTTGCTAGGAAACTACAAAAGGCTTGCTGTCAATATGCCCAATTTATATTTCATGATAAAACTCAATCACAAGAAACCGAAAACAATCAAACAGTTGCTAGGAAACAACAAAACTCCTTTTTTCGATATGCCCAATTTATATTTCATGATAAAACTCATTGACAAGAAGTCAAAACAATCTAGCAGTTAATTGGAAACCACATAACGCTTGCTTTCGATATGCCCAATTTATATTTCATAAGAAAACTCAATGACATGAAGTCAAAAACAATCAAACAGTTGCTAGGAAGCCGCCAAACGCATGCTTTAGATATGCCCAATTAATATTTCATGATAAAACTCAATTGCAAGAAGTCAAAAACAATAAAACAGTTGCTAGGAA
The DNA here is from genome assembly GCA_964056705.1 of Troilus luridus. Classification (NCBI taxonomy): domain Eukaryota; kingdom Metazoa; phylum Arthropoda; class Insecta; order Hemiptera; family Pentatomidae; genus Troilus; species Troilus luridus. Next base: position 93,871,854 of record OZ057412.1, on the reverse strand, counting down.
ACTACAAAACTCCTTTTTTCGATATACCCAATTTATATTTCATGATAAAACTCAATGACATGAAGTCAAAAACAATCAAACAGTTGCTAGGAAGCCGCAAAACGCATGCTTTAGATATGCCCAATTCATATTTCATGATAAAACTCAATTGCAAGAAGTCAAAAACAATAAAACAGTTGCTAGGAAACTACAAAACGCTTGCTTTCCATATGCCCAATTTATATTTCATGATAAAACTCAATTACAAGAAATAATAAACAATCAAACAGTTGCTAGAAAACCACAAAACGCTTGCTGTCGATATCCCCAATTCATATTTCATGATAAAACTCAATCACAAGAAACCGAAAACAATCAAACAGTTGCTAGGAAACCACAAAACTCCTTTTTTCGATATGCCCAATTTATATTTCATGGTAAATAACAATGAAATAATGTCAAAAACAATCAAACAGTTGCTTGGAAACCACAAAACGCTTGCGGTGATATCCCTAATTTATATTTCATGATAAAACTCAATTACAAGAAATAATAAACAATCAAACAGTTGCGAGAAAACCACAAAACGCTTGCTGTCGATATCCCCAATTCATATTTCATGATAAAACTCAATCACAAGAAACCGAAAACAATCAAACAGTTGCTAGGAAACCACAAAACTCCTTTTTTCGATATGCCCAATTTATATTTCATGATAAAACTCATTGACAAGAAGTCAAAAACAATCTAGCAGTTGCTAGGAAACAACATAACGCTTGCTTTCGATATGCCCAATTTATATTTCATGATAAAACTCAATTGCAAGAAGTCAAAAACAATAAAACAGTTGCTAGGAAACTACAAAACTCCTTCTTTCGATATGCCCAATTTATATTTCATGATAAAACTCAATCACAAGAAACCGAAAACAATCAAACGGTTGCTAGGAAACCACAAAATACTTGCTTTCGATATCCCCAATTTATATTTCATGATAAAACTCAATCACAAGAAACCGAAAACAATCAAACAGTTGCTATGAAAGCACAAAACTCCTTCTTTCGATATGCCCAATTTATATTACATGATACAACTCAATGACATGAAGTCAAAAACAATCAAATAGTTGCTAGGAAACCACATAACGCTTGCTTTCGATATGCCCAATTTATATTCATGATAAAACTCAATCACAAGAAACCGAAAACAATCAATGAGTTGCAATGAAACCACAAAACGCTTGCTTTCTATATGCCCAATTTATATTTCATGATAAAACTCAATTACAAGAAATCATAAACAATCAAACAGTTGCTAGGAAACTACAAAACGCTTGCTGTCAATATCCCCAATTCATATTTCATGATAAAACTCAATTGCAAGAAGTCAAAAACAATAAAACAGTTGCTAGGAAACTACAAAACTCCTTCTTTCGATATGCCCAATTTATATTTCATGATAAAACTCATTGACAAAAAGTCAAAAACAATAAAACAGTCGCTAGGAAACTACAGAACTCCTTCTTTCGATATGCCCAGTTTATATTTCATGATAAAACTCAATCACAAGAAACCGAAAACAATCAAACGGTTGCTAGGAAACCACAAAATACTTGCTTTCGATATCCCCAATTTATATTTCATGATAAAACTCAATCACAAGAAACCGAAAACAATCAAACAGTTGCTAGGAAACCACAAAACTCCTTCTTTCGATATACCCAATTTATATTTCATGATAAAACTCAATGACATGAAGTCAAAAACAATCAAACAGTTGCTAGGAAACAACATAACGCTTGCTTTCGATATGCCCAATTTATATTTCATGATAAAACTCAATTGCAAGAAGTCAAAAACAATAAAACAGTTGCTAGGAAACTACAAAACTCCTTCTTTCGATATGCCCAGTTTATATTTCATGATAAAACTCAATCACAAGAAACCGAAAACAATCAAACGGTTGCTAGGAAACCACAAAATACTTGCTTTCGATGTCCCCAATTTATATTTCATGATAAAACTCAATCACAAGAAACCGAAAACAATCAAACAGTTGCTAGGAAACCACAAAACTCCTTCTTTCGATATGCCCAATTTATATTTCATGATAAAACTCATTGACAAGAAGTCAAAAACAATCTAGCAGTTGCTTGGAAACCACATAACGCTTGCTTTCGATTCGCCCAATTTATATTTCATAAGAAAACTCAATGACATGAAGTCAAAAACAATCAAACAGTTGCTAGGAAGCCGCAAAACGCATGCTTTAGATATGCCCAATTCATATTTCATGATAAAACTCAATTGCAAGAAGTCAAAAACAATAAAACAGTTGCTAGGAAACTACAAAACTCCTTCTTTCGATATGCCCAATTTATATTTCATGATAAAACTCATTGACAAGAAGTCAAAAACAATCTAGCAGTTGCTAGGAAACAACATAACGCTTGCTTTCGAAATGCCCAATTTATATTTCATGATAAAACTCAATTGCAAGAAGTCAAAAACAATAAAACAGTTGCTAGGAAACTACAAAACTCCTTCTTTCGATATGCCCAGTTTATATTTCATGATAAAACTCAATCACAAGAAACCGAAAACAATCAAACGGTTGCTAGGAAACCACAAAATACTTGCTTTCGATGTCCCCAATTTATATTTCATGATAAAACTCAATCACAAGAAACCGAAAACAATCAAACAGTTGCTAGGAAACCACAAAACTCCTTTTTTCGATATGCCCAATTTATATTTCATGATAAAACTCATTGACAAGAAGTCAAAAACAATCTAGCAGTTGCTTGGAAACCACATAACGCTTGCTTTCGATTCGCCCAATTTATATTTCATAAGAAAACTCAATGACATGAAGTCAAAAACAATCAAACAGTTGCTAGGAAGCCGCCAAACGCATGCTTTAGATATGCCCAATTAATATTTCATGATAAAACTCAATTGCAAGAAGTCAAAAACAATAAAACAGTTGCTAGGAAACTACAAAACTCCTTTTTTCGATATACCCAATTTATATTTCATGATTAAACTCAATGACATGAAGTCAAAAACAATCAAACAGTTGCTAGGAAGCCGCAAAACGCATGCTTTAGATATGCCCAATTCATATTTTATGATAAAACTCAATTGCAAGAAGTCAAAAACAATAAAACAGTTGCTAGGAAACTACAAAACTCCTTCTTTCGATATGCCCAATTTATATTTCATGATAAAACTCATTGACAAGAAGTCAAAAACAATCTAGCAGTTGCTAGGAAACAACATAACGCTTGCTTTCGATATGCCCAATTTATATTTCATGATAAAACTCAATCACAAGAAACCGAAAACAATCAAACGGTTGCTAGGAAACCACAAAATACTTGCTTTCGATATGCCCAATTTATATTACATGATACAACTCAATGACATGAAACCGAAAACAATCAAACAGTTGCTAGGAAACCACAAAACTCCTTTTTTCGATATGCCCAATTTATATTTCATGATAAATAACAATGAAATAATGTCAAAAACAATCAAACAGTTGCTTGGAAACCACAAAACGCTTGCGGTCGATATCCCTAATTTATATTTCATGATAAAACTCAATCACAAGAAACCGAAAACAATCAAACGGTTGCTAGGAAACCACAAAATGCTTGCTATCAATATGCCCAGTTTATATTTCATAATAAAACTCAATTGCAAGAAGTCAAAAAAAATAAAACGGTTGCTAGGAAACCACAAAACGCTTGCTTTCGATATGCCCAATTTATATTCATGATAAAACTCAATCACAAGAAACCGAAAACAATCAATGAGTTGCAATGAAACCACAAAACGCTTGCTTTCTATATGCAAAATTTATATTTCATGATAAAACTCAATTACAAGAAATCATAAACAATCAAACAGTTGCTAGGAAACTACAAAAGGCTTGCTGTCAATATGCCCAATTTATATTTCATGATAAAACTCATTGACAAGAAGTCAAAAACAATCTAGCAGTTGCTAGGAAACAACATAACGCTTGCTTTCGATATGCCCAATTTATATTTCATGATAAAACTCAATTGCAAGAAGTCAAAAACAATAAAACAGTTGCTAGGAAACTACAAAACTCCTTCTTTCGATATGCCCAATTTATATTACATGATACAACTCAATGACATGAAGTCAAAAACAATCAAATAGTTGCTAGGAAACCACAAAACGCATGCTTTAGATATGCCCAGTTTATATTTCATGATAAAACTCAATCACAAGAAACCGAAAACAATCATATAGTTGCAATGAAACCACAAAACGCTTGCTTTCCATATGCCCAATTTATATTTCATGATAAAACTCAATTACAAGAAATAATAAACAATCAAACAGTTGCTAGAAAACCACAAAACGCTTGCTGTCGATATCCCCAATTCATATTTCATGATAAAACTCAATCACAAGAAACCGAAAACAATCAAACAGTTGCTAGGAAACAACAAAACTCCTTTTTTCGATATGCCCAATTTATATTTCATGATAAAACTCATTGACAAGAAGTCAAAAACAATCTAGCAGTTGCTAGGAAACAACATAACGCTTGCTTTCGATATGCCCAATTTATATTTCATGATAAAACTCAATTGCAAGAAGTCAAAAACAATAAAACAGTTGCTAGGAAACTACAATACTCCTTCTTTCGATATGCCCAATTTATATTTCATGATAAAACTCAATCACAAGAAACCGAAAACAATCAAACGGTTGCTAGGAAACCACAAAATACTTGCTTTCGATATCCCCAATTTATATTTCATGATAAAACTCAATCACAAAAAACCGAAAACAATCAAACAGTTGCTATGAAAGCACAAAACTCCTTCTTTCGATATGCCCAATTTATATTACATGATACAACTCAATGACATGAAGTAAAAAACAATCAAATAGTTGCTAGGAAACCACAAAACGCATGCTTTAGATATGCCCAGTTTATATTTCATGATAAAACTCAATCACAAGAAACCGAAAACAATCAATTAGTTTCAATGAAACCACAAAACGCTTGCTTTCCATATGCCCAATTTATATTTCATGATAAAACTCAATTACAAGAAATAATAAACAATCAAACAGTTGCTAGAAAACCACAAAACGCTTGCTGTCGATATCCCCAATTCATATTTCATGATAAAACTCAATCACAAGAAACCGAAAACAATCAAACAGTTGCTAAGAAACCACAAAACTCCTTTTTTCGATATGCCCAATTTATATTTCATGATAAATAACAATGAAATAATGTCAAAAACAATCAAACAGTTGCTTGGAAACCACAAAACGCTTGCGGTCGATATCCCTAATTTATATTTCATGATAAAACTCAATCACAAGAAACCGAAAACAATCAAACGGTTGCTAGGAAACCACAAAATGCTTGCTATCAATATGCCCAATTTATATTTCATAATAAAACTCAATTGCAAGAAGTCAAAAAAAATAAAACGGTTGCTAGGAAACCACAAAACGCTTGCTTTCGATATGCCCAATTTATATTCATGATAAAACTCAATCACAAGAAACCGAAAACAATCAATGAGTTGCAATGAAACCACAAAACGCTTGCTTTCTATATGCCCAAATTATATTTCATGATAAAACTCAACTACAAGAAATCATAAACAATCAAACAGTTGCTAGGAAACTACAAAACGCTTGCTGTCAATATCCCCAATTCATATTTCATGATAAAACTCAATTGCAAGAAGTCAAAAACAATAAAACAGTTGCTAGGAAACTACAAAACTCCTTCTTTCGATATGCCCAATTTATATTTCATGATAAAACTCATTGACAAGAAGTCAAAAACAATCTAGCAGTTGCTAAGAAACAACATAACGCTTGCTTTCGATATGCCCAATTTATATTTCATGATAAATAACAATGAAATAATGTCAAAAACAATCAAACAGTTGCTAGGAAACCACAAAACGCTTACGGTCGATATCCCTAATTTATATTTCATAATAAAACTCAATCACAAGAAACCGAAAACAATCAAACGGTTGCTAGGAAACCACAAAATGCTTGCTATCAATATGCCCAATTTATATTTCATAATAAAACTCAATTGCAAGAAGTCAAAAAAAATAAAACGGTTGCTAGGAAACCACAAAACGCTTGCTTTCGATATGCCCAATTTATATTCATGATAAAACTCAATCACAAGAAACCGAAAACAATCAATGAGTTGCAATGAAACCACAAAACGCTTGCTTTCTATATGCAAAATTTATATTTCATGATAAAACTCAATTACAAGAAATCATAAACAATCAAACAGTTGCTAGGAAACTACAAAAGGCTTGCTGTCAATATCCCCAATTTATATTTCATGATAAAACTCAATCACAAGAAACCGAAAACAATCAAACAGTTGCTAGGAAACCACAAAACTCCTTCTTTCGATATACCCAATTTATATTTCATGATAAAACTCAATGACATGAAGTCAAAAACAATCAAACAGTTGCTAGGAAGCCGCAAAACGCATGCTTTAGATATGCCCAATTCATATTTCATGATAAAACTCAATTGCAAGAAGTCAAAAACAATAAAACAGTTGCTAGGAAACTACAAAACTCCTTCTTTCGATATGCCCAATTTATATTTCATGTTAAAACTCATTGACAAGAAGTCAAAAAAAATCTAGCATTTGCTAGGAAACAACATAACGCTTGCTTTCGATATGCCCAATTTATATTTCATGATAAAACTCAATCACAAGAAACCGAAAACAATCAAACGGTTGCTAGGAAACCACAAAATACTTGCTTTCGATATGCCCAATTTATAATACATGATACAACTCAATGACATGAAGTCAAAAACAATCAAATAGTTGCTAGGAAACCACAAAACGCATGCTTTAGATATGCCCAGCTTATATTTCATGATAAAACTCAATCACAAGAAACCGAAAACAATCAATTAGTTGCAATGAAACCACAAAACGCTTGCTTTCCATATGCCCAATTTATATTTCATGATAAAACTCATTGACAAGAAGTCAAAAACAATCTAGCAGTTGCTAGGAAACAACATAACGCTTGCTTTCGATATGCCCAATTTATATTTCATGATAAAACTCAATTGCAAGAAGTCAAAAACAATAAAACAGTTGTTAGGAAACTACAAAACTCCTTCTTTCGATATGCCCAATTTATATTTCATGATAAAACTCAATCACAAGAAACCGAAAACAATCAAACGGTTGCTAGGAAACCACAAAATACTTGCTTTCGATATCCCCAATTTATATTTCATGATAAAACTCAATCACAAGAAACCGAAAACAATCAAACAGTTGCTAGGAAAGCACAAAACTCCTTCTTTCGATATGCCCAATTTATATTACATGATACAACTCAATGACATGAAGTCAAAAACAATCAAATAGTTGCTAGGAAACCACAAAACGCATGCTTTAGATATGCCCAGTTTATATTTCATGATAAAACTCAATCACAAGAAACCGAAAACAATCAATTAGTTGCAATGAAACCACAAAACGCTTGCTTTCCATATGCCCAATTTATATTTCATGATAAAACTCAATTACAAGAAATAATAAACAATCAAACAGTTGCTAGAAAACCACAAAACGCTTGCTGTCGATATCCCCAATTCATATTTCATGATAAAACTCAATCACAAGAAACCGAAAACAATCAAACAGTTGCTAGGAAACCACAAAACTCCTTTTTTCGATATGCCCAATTTATATTTCATGATAAATAACAATGAAATAATGTCAAAAACAATCAAACAGTTGCTTGGAAACCACAAAACGCTTGCGGTCGATATCCCTAATTTATATTTCATGATAAAACTCACTCACAAGAAACCGAAAACAATCAAACGGTTGCTAGGAAACCCCCAAATTCTTGCTATCAATATGCCCAATTTATATTTCATAATAAAACTCAATTGCAAGAAGTCAAAAAAAATAAAACGGTTGCTAGGAAACCACAAAACGCTTGCTTTCGATATGCCCAATTTATATTCATGATAAAACTCAATCACAAGAAACCGAAAACAATCAATGAGTTGCAATGAAACCACAAAACGCTTGCTTTCTATATGCCCAATTTATATTTCATGATAAAACTCAATCACAAGAAACCGAAAACAATCAAACGGTTGCTAGGAAACCACAAAATACTTGCTTTCGATATCCCCAATTTATATTTCATGATAAAACTCAATCACAAGAAACCGAAAACAATCAATTAGTTGCAATGAAACCACAAAACGCTTGCTTTCCATATGCCCAATTTATATTTCATGATAAAACTCAATTACAAGAAATAATAAACAATCAAACAGTTGCTAGAAAACCACAAAACGCTTGCTGTCGATACCCCCAATTCATATTTCATGATAAAACTCAATCACAAGAAACCGAAAACAATCAAACAGTTGCTAGGAAACCACAAAACTCCTTTTTTCGATATGCCCAATTTATATTTCATGATAAATAACAATGAAATAATGTCAAAAACAATCAAACAGTTGCTAGGAAACCACAAATACGCTTGCGGTCGATATCCCTAATTTATATTTCATAATAAAACTCAATCACAAGAAACCGAAAAAAAATCAAACGGTTGCTAGGAAACCACAAAATGCTTGCTATCAATATGCCCAATTTATATTTCATAATAAAACTCAATTGCAAGAAGTCAAAAAAAATAAAACGGTTGCTAGGAAACCACAAAACGCTTGCTTTCGATATGCCCAATTTATATTCATGATAAAACTCAATCACAAGAAACCGAAAACAATCAATGAGTTGCAATGAAACCACAAAACGCTTGCTTTCTATATTCCCAATTTATATTTCATGATAAAACTCAATTACAAGAAATCATAAACAATCAAACAGTTGCTAGGAAACTACAAAACGCTTGCTGTCAATATCTCCAATTTATATTTCATGATAAAACTCAATCACAAGAAAACGAAAACAATCAAACAGTTGCTAGGAAACCACAAAACTCCTTCTTTCGATATGCCCAATTTATATTTCATGATAAAACTCATTGACAAGAAGTCAAAAACAATCTAGCAGTTAATTGGAAACCACATAACGCTTGCTTTCGATATGCCCAATTTATATTTCATAAGAAAACTCAATGACATGGAGTCAAAAACAATCAATGAGTTGCAATGAAACCACAAAACGTTTGCTTTCTATATGCCCAATTTATATTTCATGATAAAACTCAATTACAAGAAATCATAAACAATCTAGCAGTTGCTAGGAAACAACATAACGCTTGCTTTCGATATGCCCAATTAATATTTCATGATAAAACTCAATTGCAAGAAGTCAAAAACAATAAAACAGTTGCTAGGAAACTACAAAACTCCTTTTTTCGATATACCCAATTTATATTTCATGATAAAACTCAATGACATGAAGTCAAAAACAATCAAACAGTTGCTAGGAAGCCGCAAAACGCATGCTTTAGATATGCCCAATTCATATTTCATGATAAAACTCAATTGCAAGAAGTCAAAAACAATAAAACAGTAGCTAGGAAACTACAAAACTCCTTCTTTCGATATGCCCAGTTTATATTTCATGATAAAACTCAATCACAAGAAACCGAAAACAATCAAACGGTTGCTAGGAAACCACAAAATACTTGCTTTCGATATCCCCAATTTTTATTTCATGATAAAACTCAATCACAAGAAACCGAAAACAATCAAACAGTTGCTAGGAAACTACAAAACTCCTTCTTTCGATATGCCCAATTTATATTTCATGATAAAACTCATTGACAAGAAGTCAAAAACAATCTAGCAGTTGCTAGGAAACAACATAACGCTTGCTTTCGATATGCCCAATTTATATTTCATGATAAAACTCAATTGCAAGAAGTCAAAAACAATAAAACAGTTGCTAGGAAACTACAATACTCCTTCTTTCGATATGCCCAATTTATATTTCATGATAAAACTCAATCACAAGAAACCGAAAACAATCAAACGGTTGCTAGGAAACCACAAAATACTTGCTTTCGATATCCCCAATTTATATTTCATGATAAAACTCAATCACAAAAAACCGAAAACAATCAAACAGTTGCTATGAAAGCACAAAACTCCTTCTTTCGATATGCCCAATTTATATTACATGATACAACTCAATGACATGAAGTAAAAAACAATCAAATAGTTGCTAGGAAACCACAAAACGCATGCTTTAGATATGCCCAGTTTATATTTCATGATAAAACTCAATCACAAGAAACCGAAAACAATCAATTAGTTTCAATGAAACCACAAAACGCTTGCTTTCCATATGCCCAATTTATATTTCATGATAAAACTCAATTACAAGAAATAATAAACAATCAAACAGTTGCTAGAAAACCACAAAACGCTTGCTGTCGATATCCCCAATTCATATTTCATGATAAAACTCAATCACAAGAAACCGAAAACAATCAAACAGTTGCTAAGAAACCACAAAACTCCTTTTTTCGATATGCCCAATTTATATTTCATGATAAATAACAATGAAATAATGTCAAAAACAATCAAACAGTTGCTTGGAAACCACAAAACGCTTGCGGTCGATATCCCTAATTTATATTTCATGATAAAACTCAATCACAAGAAACCGAAAACAATCAAACGGTTGCTAGGAAACCACAAAATGCTTGCTATCAATATGCCCAATTTATATTTCATAATAAAACTCAATTGCAAGAAGTCAAAAAAAATAAAACGGTTGCTAGGAAACCACAAAACGCTTGCTTTCGATATGCCCAATTTATATTCATGATAAAACTCAATCACAAGAAACCGAAAACAATCAATGAGTTGCAATGAAACCACAAAACGCTTGCTTTCTATATGCCCAAATTATATTTCATGATAAAACTCAACTACAAGAAATCATAAACAATCAAACAGTTGCTAGGAAACTACAAAACGCTTGCTGTCAATATCCCCAATTCATATTTCATGATAAAACTCAATTGCAAGAAGTCAAAAACAATAAAACAGTTGCTAGGAAACTACAAAACTCCTTCTTTCGATATGCCCAATTTATATTTCATGATAAAACTCATTGACAAGAAGTCAAAAACAATCTAGCAGTTGCTAAGAAACAACATAACGCTTGCTTTCGATATGCCCAATTTATATTTCATGATAAATAACAATGAAATAATGTCAAAAACAATCAAACAGTTGCTAGGAAACCACAAAACGCTTACGGTCGATATCCCTAATTTATATTTCATAATAAAACTCAATCACAAGAAACCGAAAACAATCAAACGGTTGCTAGGAAACCACAAAATGCTTGCTATCAATATGCCCAATTTATATTTCATAATAAAACTCAATTGCAAGAAGTCAAAAAAAATAAAACGGTTGCTAGGAAACCACAAAACGCTTGCTTTCGATATGCCCAATTTATATTCATGATAAAACTCAATCACAAGAAACCGAAAACAATCAATGAGTTGCAATGAAACCACAAAACGCTTGCTTTCTATATGCAAAATTTATATTTCATGATAAAACTCAATTACAAGAAATCATAAACAATCAAACAGTTGCTAGGAAACTACAAAAGGCTTGCTGTCAATATCCCCAATTTATATTTCATGATAAAACTCAATCACAAGAAACCGAAAACAATCAAACAGTTGCTAGGAAACCACAAAACTCCTTCTTTCGATATACCCAATTTATATTTCATGATAAAACTCAATGACATGAAGTCAAAAACAATCAAACAGTTGCTAGGAAGCCGCAAAACGCATGCTTTAGATATGCCCAATTCATATTTCATGATAAAACTCAATTGCAAGAAGTCAAAAACAATAAAACAGTTGCTAGGAAACTACAAAACTCCTTCTTTCGATATGCCCAATTTATATTTCATGTTAAAACTCATTGACAAGAAGTCAAAAAAAATCTAGCATTTGCTAGGAAACAACATAACGCTTGCTTTCGATATGCCCAATTTATATTTCATGATAAAACTCAATCACAAGAAACCGAAAACAATCAAACGGTTGCTAGGAAACCACAAAATACTTGCTTTCGATATGCCCAATTTATAATACATGATACAACTCAATGACATGAAGTCAAAAACAATCAAATAGTTGCTAGGAAACCACAAAACGCATGCTTTAGATATGCCCAGCTTATATTTCATGATAAAACTCAATCACAAGAAACCGAAAACAATCAATTAGTTGCAATGAAACCACAAAACGCTTGCTTTCCATATGCCCAATTTATATTTCATGATAAAACTCATTGACAAGAAGTCAAAAACAATCTAGCAGTTGCTAGGAAACAACATAACGCTTGCTTTCGATATGCCCAATTTATATTTCATGATAAAACTCAATTGCAAGAAGTCAAAAACAATAAAACAGTTGTTAGGAAACTACAAAACTCCTTCTTTCGATATGCCCAATTTATATTTCATGATAAAACTCAATCACAAGAAACCGAAAACAATCAAACGGTTGCTAGGAAACCACAAAATACTTGCTTTCGATATCCCCAATTTATATTTCATGATAAAACTCAATCACAAGAAACCGAAAACAATCAAACAGTTGCTAGGAAAGCACAAAACTCCTTCTTTCGATATGCCCAATTTATATTACATGATACAACTCAATGACATGAAGTCAAAAACAATCAAATAGTTGCTAGGAAACCACAAAACGCATGCTTTAGATATGCCCAGTTTATATTTCATGATAAAACTCAATCACAAGAAACCGAAAACAATCAATTAGTTGCAATGAAACCACAAAACGCTTGCTTTCCATATGCCCAATTTATATTTCATGATAAAACTCAATTACAAGAAATAATAAACAATCAAACAGTTGCTAGAAAACCACAAAACGCTTGCTGTCGATATCCCCAATTCATATTTCATGATAAAACTCAATCACAAGAAACCGAAAACAATCAAACAGTTGCTAGGAAACCACAAAACTCCTTTTTTCGATATGCCCAATTTATATTTCATGATAAATAACAATGAAATAATGTCAAAAACAATCAAACAGTTGCTTGGAAACCACAAAACGCTTGCGGTCGATATCCCTAATTTATATTTCATGATAAAACTCACTCACAAGAAACCGAAAACAATCAAACGGTTGCTAGGAAACCCCCAAATTCTTGCTATCAATATGCCCAATTTATATTTCATAATAAAACTCAATTGCAAGAAGTCAAAAAAAATAAAACGGTTGCTAGGAAACCACAAAACGCTTGCTTTCGATATGCCCAATTTATATTCATGATAAAACTCAATCACAAGAAACCGAAAACAATCAATGAGTTGCAATGAAACCACAAAACGCTTGCTTTCTATATGCCCAATTTATATTTCATGATAAAACTCAATCACAAGAAACCGAAAACAATCAAACGGTTGCTAGGAAACCACAAAATACTTGCTTTCGATATCCCCAATTTATATTTCATGATAAAACTCAATCACAAGAAACCGAAAACAATCAATTAGTTGCAATGAAACCACAAAACGCTTGCTTTCCATATGCCCAATTTATATTTCATGATAAAACTCAATTACAAGAAATAATAAACAATCAAACAGTTGCTAGAAAACCACAAAACGCTTGCTGTCGATACCCCCAATTCATATTTCATGATAAAACTCAATCACAAGAAACCGAAAACAATCAAACAGTTGCTAGGAAACCACAAAACTCCTTTTTTCGATATGCCCAATTTATATTTCATGATAAATAACAATGAAATAATGTCAAAAACAATCAAACAGTTGCTAGGAAACCACAAATACGCTTGCGGTCGATATCCCTAATTTATATTTCATAATAAAACTCAATCACAAGAAACCGAAAAAAAATCAAACGGTTGCTAGGAAACCACAAAATGCTTGCTATCAATATGCCCAATTTATATTTCATAATAAAACTCAATTGCAAGAAGTCAAAAAAAATAAAACGGTTGCTAGGAAACCACAAAACGCTTGCTTTCGATATGCCCAATTTATATTCATGATAAAACTCAATCACAAGAAACCGAAAACAATCAATGAGTTGCAATGAAACCACAAAACGCTTGCTTTCTATATTCCCAATTTATATTTCATGATAAAACTCAATTACAAGAAATCATAAACAATCAAACAGTTGCTAGGAAACTACAAAACGCTTGCTGTCAATATCTCCAATTTATATTTCATGATAAAACTCAATCACAAGAAAACGAAAACAATCAAACAGTTGCTAGGAAACCACAAAACTCCTTCTTTCGATATGCCCAATTTATATTTCATGATAAAACTCATTGACAAGAAGTCAAAAACAATCTAGCAGTTAATTGGAAACCACATAACGCTTGCTTTCGATATGCCCAATTTATATTTCATAAGAAAACTCAATGACATGGAGTCAAAAACAATCAATGAGTTGCAATGAAACCACAAAACGTTTGCTTTCTATATGCCCAATTTATATTTCATGATAAAACTCAATTACAAGAAATCATAAACAATCTAGCAGTTGCTAGGAAACAACATAACGCTTGCTTTCGATATGCCCAATTAATATTTCATGATAAAACTCAATTGCAAGAAGTCAAAAACAATAAAACAGTTGCTAGGAAACTACAAAACTCCTTTTTTCGATATACCCAATTTATATTTCATGATAAAACTCAATGACATGAAGTCAAAAACAATCAAACAGTTGCTAGGAAGCCGCAAAACGCATGCTTTAGATATGCCCAATTCATATTTCATGATAAAACTCAATTGCAAGAAGTCAAAAACAATAAAACAGTAGCTAGGAAACTACAAAACTCCTTCTTTCGATATGCCCAGTTTATATTTCATGATAAAACTCAATCACAAGAAACCGAAAACAATCAAACGGTTGCTAGGAAACCACAAAATACTTGCTTTCGATATCCCCAATTTTTATTTCATGATAAAACTCAATCACAAGAAACCGAAAACAATCAAACAGTTGCTAGGAAACTACAAAACTCCTTCTTTCGATATGCCCAATTTATATTTCATGATAAAACTCATTGACAAGAAGTCAAAAACAATCTAGCAGTTGCTAGGAAACCACATAACGCTTGCTATCGATATGCCCAATTTATATTCATGATAAAACTCAATCACAAGAAACCGAAAACAATCAATGAGTTGCAATGAAACCACAAAACGCTTGCTTTCTATATGCCCAATTTATATTTCATGATAAAACTCAATTACAAGAAATCATAAACAATCAAACAGTTGCTAGGAAACTACAAAACGCTTGCTGTCAATATCCCTAATTCATATTTCATGATAAAACTCAATTGCAAGAAGTCAAAAACAATAAAACAGTTGCTAGGAAACTACAAAACTCCTTCTTTCGATATGCCCAATTTATATTTCATGATAAAACTCATTGACAAGAAGTCAAAAACAATCTAGCAGTTGCTAGGAAACAACATAACGCTTGCTTTCGATATGCCCAATTTATATTTTATGATAAAACTCAATTGCAAGAAGTCAAAAACAATAAAACAGTAGCTAGGAAACTACAAAACTCCTTCTTTCGATATGCCCAGTTTATATTTCATGATAAAACTCAATCACAAGAAACCGAAAACAATCAAACGGTTGCTAGGAAACCACAAAATACTTGCTTTCGATATCCCCAATTTATATTTCATGATAAAACTCAATCACAAGAAACCGAAAACAATCAAACAGTTGCTAGGAAAGCACAAAACTCCTTCTTTCGATATGCCCAATTTATATTACATGATACAACTCAATGACATGAAGTCAAAAACAATCAAATAGTTGCTAGGAAACCACAAAACGCATGCTTTAGATATGCCCAGTTTATATTTCATGATAAAACTCAATCACAAGAAACCGAAAACAATCAATTAGTTGCAATGAAACCACAAAACGCTTGCTGTCGATATCCCCAATTCATATTTCATGATAAAACTCAATCACAAGAAACCGAAAACAATCAAACAGTTGCTAGGAAACCACAAAACGCTTGCTGTCCATATCCCCAATTCATATTTCATGATAAAACTCAATCACAAGAAACCGAAAACAATCAAACAGTTGCTAGGAAACCACAAAACTCCTTTTTTCGATATGCCCAATTTATATTTCATGATAAATAACAATGAATTAATGTCAAAAACAATCAAACAGTTGCTAGGAAACCACAAATACGCTTGCGGTCGATATCCCTAATTTATATTTCATAATAAAACTCAATCACAAGAAACCGAAAAAAAATCAAACGGTTGCTAGAAAACCACAAAATGCTTGCTATCAATATGCCCAATTTATATTTCATAATAAAACTCAATTGCAAGAAGTCAAAAAAAATAAAACGGTTGCTAGGAAACCACAAATCGCTTGCTTTCGATATGCCCAATTTATATTCATGATAAAACTCAATCACAAGAAACCGAAAACAATCAATGAGTTGCTAGGAAACCACAAAACGCTTGCTTTCGATATGCCCAATTTATATTCATGATAAAACTCAATCACAAGAAACCGAAAACAATCAATGAGTTGCAATGAAACCACAAAACGCTTGCTTTCTATATGCAAAATTTATATTTCATGATAAAACTCAATTACAAGAAATCATAAACAATCAAACAGTTGCTAGGAAACTACAAAAGGCTTGCTGTCAATATGCCCAATTTATATTTCATGATAAAACTCAATCACAAGAAACCGAAAACAATCAAACAGTTGCTAGGAAACAACAAAACTCCTTTTTTCGATATGCCCAATTTATATTTCATGATAAAACTCATTGACAAGAAGTCAAAACAATCTAGCAGTTAATTGGAAACCACATAACGCTTGCTTTCGATATGCCCAATTTATATTTCATAAGAAAACTCAATGACATGAAGTCAAAAACAATCAAACAGTTGCTAGGAAGCCGCCAAACGCATGCTTTAGATATGCCCAATTAATATTTCATGATAAAACTCAATTGCAAGAAGTCAAAAACAATAAAACAGTTGCTAGGAAACTACAAAACTCCTTTTTTCGATATACCCAATTTATATTTCATGATAAAACTCAATGACATGAAGTCAAAAACAATCAAACAGTTGCTAGGAAGCCGCAAAACGCATGCTTTAGATATGCCCAATTCATATTTCATGATAAAACTCAATTGCAAGAAGTCAAAAACAATAAAACAGTTGCTAGGAAACTACAAAACGCTTGCTTTCCATATGCCCAATTTATATTTCATGATAAAACTCAATTACAAGAAATAATAAACAATCAAACAGTTGCTAGAAAACCACAAAACGCTTGCTGTCGATATCCCCAATTCATATTTCATGATAAAACTCAATCACAAGAAACCGAAAACAATCAAACAGTTGCTAGGAAACCACAAAACTCCTTTTTTCGATATGCCCAATTTATATTTCATGGTAAATAACAATGAAATAATGTCAAAAACAATCAAACAGTTGCTTGGAAACCACAAAACGCTTGCGGTGATATCCCTAATTTATATTTCATGATAAAACTCAATTACAAGAAATAATAAACAATCAAACAGTTGCTAGAAAACCACAAAACGCTTGCTGTCGATATCCCCAATTCATATTTCATGATAAAACTCAATCACAAGAAACCGAAAACAATCAAACAGTTGCTAGGAAACCACAAAACTCCTTTTTTCGATATGCCCAATTTATATTTCATGATAAAACTCATTGACAAGAAGTCAAAAACAATCTAGCAGTTGCTAGGAAACAACATAACGCTTGCTTTCGATATGCCCAATTTATATTTCATGATAAAACTCAATTGCAAGAAGTCAAAAACAATAAAACAGTTGCTAGGAAACTACAAAACTCCTTCTTTCGATAAGCCCAATTTATATTTCATGATAAAACTCAATCACAAGAAACCGAAAACAATCAAACGGTTGCTAGGAAACCACAAAATACTTGCTTTCGATATCCCCAATTTATATTTCATGATAAAACTCAATCACAAGAAACCGAAAACAATCAAACAGTTGCTATGAAAGCACAAAACTCCTTCTTTCGATATGCCCAATTTATATTACATGATACAACTCAATGACATGAAGTCAAAAACAATCAAATAGTTGCTAGGAAACCACATAACGCTTGCTTTCGATATGCCCAATTTATATTCATGATAAAACTCAATCACAAGAAACCGAAAACAATCAATGAGTTGCAATGAAACCACAAAACGCTTGCTTTCTATATGCCCAATTTATATTTCATGATAAAACTCAATTACAAGAAATCATAAACAATCAAACAGTTGCTAGGAAACTACAAAACGCTTGCTGTCAATATCCCCAATTCATATTTCATGATAAAACTCAATTGCAAGAAGTCAAAAACAATAAAACAGTTGCTAGGAAACTACAAAACTCCTTCTTTCGATATGCCCAATTTATATTTCATGATAAAACTCATTGACAAAAAGTCAAAAACAATCTAGCAGTTGCTAGGAAACAACATAACGCTTGCTTTCGATATGCCCAATTTATATTTCATGATAAAACTCAATTGCAAGAAGTCAAAAACAATAAAACAGTCGCTAGGAAACTACAGAACTCCTTCTTTCGATATGCCCAGTTTATATTTCATGATAAAACTCAATCACAAGAAACCGAAAACAATCAAACGGTTGCTAGGAAACCACAAAATACTTGCTTTCGATATCCCCAATTTATATTTCATGATAAAACTCAATCACAAGAAACCGAAAACAATCAAACTGTTGCTAGGAAAGCACAAAACTCCTTCTTTCGATATGCCCAATTTATATTACATGATACAACTCAATGACATGAAGTCAAAAACAATCAAATAGTTGCTAGGAAACCACAAAACGCATGCTTTAGATATGCCCAGTTTATATTTCATGATAAAACTCAATCACAAGAAACCGAAAACAATCAATTAGTTGCAATGAAACCACAAAACGCTTGCTTTTCATATGCCCAATTTATATTTCATGATAAAACTCAATTACAAGAAATAATAAACAATCAAACAGTTGCTAGAAAACCACAAAACGCTTGCTGTCCATATCCCCAATTCATATTTCATGATAAAACTCAATCACAAGAAACCGAAAACAATCAAACAGTTGCTAGGAAACCACAAAACTCCTTTTTTCGATATGCCCAATTTATATTTCATGATAAATAACAATGAAATAATGTCAAAAACAATCAAACAGTTGCTAGGAAACCACAAATACGCTTGCGGTCGATATCCCTAATTTATATTTCATAATAAAACTCATTGACAAGAAGTCAAAAACAATCTAGCAGTTGCTAGGAAACCACATAACGCTTGCTTTCGATATGCCCAATTTATATTCATGATAAAACTCAATCACAAGAAACCGAAAACAATCAATGAGTTGCAATGAAACCACAAAACGCTTGCTTTCTATATGCCCAATTTATATCTCATGATAAAACTCAATTACAAGAAATCATAAACAATCAAACAGTTGCTAGGAAACTACAAAACTCCTTCTTTCGATATGCCCAATTTATATTTCATGATAAAACTCAATCACAAGAAACCGAAAACAATCAAACGGTTGCTAGGAAACCACAAAATACTTGCTTTCGATATCCCCAATTTATATTTCATGATAAAACTCAATCACAAGAAACCGAAAACAATCAAACAGTTGCTAGGAAAGCACAAAACTCCTTCTTTCGATATGCCCAATTTATATTACATGATACAACTCAATGACATGAAGTCAAAAACAATCAAATAGTTGCTAGGAAACCACAAAACGCATGCTTTAGATATGCCCAGTTTATATTTCATGATAAAACTCAATCACAAGAAACCGAAAACAATCAATTAGTTGCAATGAAACCACAAAACGCTTGCTGTCGATATCCCCAATTCATATTTCATGATAAAACTCAATCACAAGAAACCGAAAACAATCAAACAGTTGCTAGGAAACCACAAAACGCTTGCTGTCCATATCCCCAATTCATATTTCATGATAAAACTCAATCACAAGAAACCGAAAACAATCAAACAGTTGCTAGGAAACCACAAAACTCCTTTTTTCGATATGCCCAATTTATATTTCATGATAAATAACAATGAATTAATGTCAAAAACAATCAAACAGTTGCTAGGAAACCACAAATACGCTTGCGGTCGATATCCCTAATTTATATTTCATAATAAAACTCAATCACAAGAAACCGAAAAAAAATCAAACGGTTGCTAGAAAACCACAAAATGCTTGCTATCAATATGCCCAATTTATATTTCATAATAAAACTCAATTGCAAGAAGTCAAAAAAAATAAAACGGTTGCTAGGAAACCACAAATCGCTTGCTTTCGATATGCCCAATTTATATTCATGATAAAACTCAATCACAAGAAACCGAAAACAATCAATGAGTTGCTAGGAAACCACAAAACGCTTGCTTTCGATATGCCCAATTTATATTCATGATAAAACTCAATCACAAGAAACCGAAAACAATCAATGAGTTGCAATGAAACCACAAAACGCTTGCTTTCTATATGCAAAATTTATATTTCATGATAAAACTCAATTACAAGAAATCATAAACAATCAAACAGTTGCTAGGAAACTACAAAAGGCTTGCTGTCAATATGCCCAATTTATATTTCATGATAAAACTCAATCACAAGAAACCGAAAACAATCAAACAGTTGCTAGGAAACAACAAAACTCCTTTTTTCGATATGCCCAATTTATATTTCATGATAAAACTCATTGACAAGAAGTCAAAACAATCTAGCAGTTAATTGGAAACCACATAACGCTTGCTTTCGATATGCCCAATTTATATTTCATAAGAAAACTCAATGGCATGAAGTCAAAAACAATCAAACAGTTGCTAGGAAGCCGCCAAACGCATGCTTTAGATATGCCCAATTAATATTTCATGATAAAACTCAATTGCAAGAAGTCAAAAACAATAAAACAGTTGCTAGGAAACTACAAAACTCCTTTTTTCGATATACCCAATTTATATTTCATGATAAAACTCAATGACATGAAGTCAAAAACAATCAAACAGTTGCTAGGAAGCCGCAAAACGCATGCTTTAGATATGCCCAATTCATATTTCATGATAAAACTCAATTGCAAGAAGTCAAAAACAATAAAACAGTTGCTAGGAAACTACAAAACGCTTGCTTTCCATATGCCCAATTTATATTTCATGATAAAACTCAATTACAAGAAATAATAAACAATCAAACAGTTGCTAGAAAACCACAAAACGCTTGCTGTCGATATCCCCAATTCATATTTCATGATAAAACTCAATCACAAGAAACCGAAAACAATCAAACAGTTGCTAGGAAACCACAAAACTCCTTCTTTCGATATGCCCAATTCATATTTCATGGTAAATAACAATGAAATAATGTCAAAAACAATCAAACAGTTGCTTGGAAACCACAAAACGCTTGCGGTGATATCCCTAATTTATATTTCATGATAAAACTCAATTACAAGAAATAATAAACAATCAAACAGTTGCTAGAAAACCACAAAACGCTTGCTGTCGATATCCCCAATTCATATTTCATGATAAAACTCAATCACAAGAAACCGAAAACAATCAAACAGTTGCTAGGAAACCACAAAACTCCTTTTTTCGATATGCCCAATTTATATTTCATGATAAAACTCATTGACAAGAAGTCAAAAACAATCTAGCAGTTGCTAGGAAACAACATAACGCTTGCTTTCGATATGCCCAATTTATATTTCATGATAAAACTCAATTGCAAGAAGTCAAAAACAATAAAACAGTTGCTAGGAAACTACAAAACTCCTTCTTTCGATATGCCCAATTTATATTTCATGATAAAACTCAATCACAAGAAACCGAAAACAATCAAACGGTTGCTAGGAAACCACAAAATACTTGCTTTCGATATCCCCAATTTATATTTCATGATAAAACTCAATCACAAGAAACCGAAAACAATCAAACAGTTGCTATGAAAGCACAAAACTCCTTCTTTCGATATGCCCAATTTATATTACATGATACAACTCAATGACATGAAGTCAAAAACAATCAAATAGTTGCTAGGAAACAACATAACGCTTGCTTTCGATATGCCCAATTTATATTC
The DNA here is from genome assembly GCA_964056705.1 of Troilus luridus. Classification (NCBI taxonomy): domain Eukaryota; kingdom Metazoa; phylum Arthropoda; class Insecta; order Hemiptera; family Pentatomidae; genus Troilus; species Troilus luridus. The sequence goes on along the minus strand of OZ057412.1, from coordinate 93,849,600 downwards.
ATGATAAAACTCAATCACAAGAAACCGAAAACAATCAATGAGTTGCAATGAAACCACAAAACGCTTGCTTTCTATATGCCCAATTTATATTTCATGATAAAACTCAATTACAAGAAATCATAAACAATTAAACAGTTGCTAGGAAACTACAAAACGCTTGCTGTCAATATCCCCAATTCATATTTCATGATAAAACTCAATTGCAAGAAGTCAAAAACAATAAAACAGTTGCTAGGAAACTACAAAACTCCTTCTTTCGATATGCCCAATTTATATTTCATGATAAAACTCATTGACAAAAAGTCAAAAACAATCTAGCAGTTGCTAGGAAACAAAATAACGCTTGCTTTCGATATGCCCAATTTATATTTCATGATAAAACTCAATTGCAAGAAGTCAAAAACAATAAAACAGTCGCTAGGAAACTACAGAACTCCTTCTTTCGATATGCCCAGTTTATATTTCATGATAAAACTCAATCACAAGAAACCGAAAACAATCAAACGGTTGCTAGGAAACCACAAAATACTTGCTTTCGATATCCCCAATTTATATTTCATGATAAAACTCAATCACAAGAAACCGAAAACAATCAAACTGTTGCTAGGAAAGCACAAAACTCCTTCTTTCGATATGCCCAATTTATATTACATGATACAACTCAATGACATGAAGTCAAAAACAATCAAATAGTTGCTAGGAAACCACAAAACGCATGCTTTAGATATGCCCAGTTTATATTTCATGATAAAACTCAATCACAAGAAACCGAAAACAATCAATTAGTTGCAATGAAACCACAAAACGCTTGCTTTTCATATGCCCAATTTATATTTCATGATAAAACTCAATTACAAGAAATAATAAACAATCAAACAGTTGCTAGAAAACCACAAAACGCTTGCTGTCCATATCCCCAATTCATATTTCATGATAAAACTCAATCACAAGAAACCGAAAACAATCAAACAGTTGCTAGGAAACCACAAAACTCCTTTTTTCGATATGCCCAATTTATATTTCATGATAAATAACAATGAAATAATGTCAAAAACAATCAAACAGTTGCTAGGAAACCACAAATACGCTTGCGGTCGATATCCCTAATTTATATTTCATAATAAAACTCATTGACAAGAAGTCAAAAACAATCTAGCAGTTGCTAGGAAACCACATAACGCTTGCTTTCGATATGCCCAATTTATATTCATGATAAAACTCAATCACAAGAAACCGAAAACAATCAATGAGTTGCAATGAAACCACAAAACGCTTGCTTTCTATATGCCCAATTTATATCTCATGATAAAACTCAATTACAAGAAATCATAAACAATCAAACAGTTGCTAGGAAACTACAAAACTCCTTCTTTCGATATGCCCAATTTATATTTCATGATAAAACTCATTGACAAAAAGTCAAAAACAATCTAGCAGTTGCTAGGAAACAACATAACGCTTGCTTTCGATATGCCCAATTTATATTTCATGATAAAACTCAATTGCAAGAAACCGAAAACAATCAAATTGTTGCTAGGAAAGCACAAAACTCCTTCTTTCGATATGCCCAATTTATATTACATGATACAACTCAATGACATGAAGTCAAATCAATCAAATAGTTGCTAGGAAACCACAAAACGCATGCTTTAGATATGCGCAGTTTATATTTCATGATAAAACTCAATCACAAGAAACCGAAAACAATCAATTAGTTGCAATGAAACCACAAAACGCTTGCTTTCCATATGCCCAATTTATATTTCATGATAAAACTCAATTACAAGAAATAATAAACAATCAAACAGTTGCTAGAAAACCACAAAACGCTTGCTGTCCATATCCCCAATTCATATTTCATGATAAAACTAAATCACAAGAAACCGAAAACAATCAAACAGTTGCTAGGAAACCACAAAACTCCTTTTTTCGATATGCCCAATTTATATTTCATGATAAATAACAATGAAATAATGTCAAAAACAATCAAACAGTTGCTAGGAAACCACAAATACGCTTGCGGTCGATATCCCTAATTTATATTTCATAATAAAACTCAATCACAAGAAACCGAAAAAAAATCAAACGGTTGCTAGGAAACCACAATATGCTTGCTATCAATATGCCCAATTTATATTACATGATACAACTCAATGAAATGAAGTCAAAAACAATCAAATAGTTGCTAGGAAACCACAAAACGCATGCTTTAGATATGCCCAGTTTATATTTCATGATAAAACTCAATCACAAGAAACCGAAAACAATCAATTAGTTGCAATGAAACCACAAAACGCTTGCTTTTCATATGCCCAATTTATATTTCATGATAAAACTCAATTACAAGAAATAATAAACAATCAAACAGTTGCTAGAAAACCACAAAACGCTTGCTGTCAATATCTCCAATTTATATTTCATGATAAAACTCAATCACAAGGAAACGAAAACAATCAAACAGTTGCTAGGAAACCACAAAACTCCTTCTTTCGATATGCCCAATTTATATTTCATGATAAAACTCATTGACAAGAAGTCAAAAACAATCTAGCAGTTAATTGGAAACCACATAACGCTTGCTTTCGATATGCCCAATTTATATTTCATAAGAAAACTCAATGACATGAAGTCAAAAACAATCAAACAGTTGCTAGGAAGCCACCAAACGCATGCTTTAGATATGCCCAATTAATATTTCATGATAAAACTCAATTGCAAGAAGTCAAAAACAATCTAGCAGTTAATTGGAAACCACATAACGCTTGCTTTCGATATGCCCAATTTATATTTCATAAGAAAACTCAATGACATGAAGTCAAAAACAATCAAACAGTTGCTAGGAAGCCACCAAACGCATGCTTTAGATATGCCCAATTAATATTTCATGATAAAACTCAATTACAAGAAATCATAATCAATCAAACAGTTGCTAGGAAACTACAAAACGCTTGCTGTCAATATCCCCAATTTATATTTCATGATAAAACTCAATTACAAGAAATCATAAACAATCAAACAGTTGCTAGGAAACTACAAAACGCTTGCTGTCAATATCCCCAATTTATATTTCATGATAAAACTCAATCACAAGAAACCGAAAACAATCAAACAGTTGCTAGGAAACCACAAAACTCCTTCTTTCGATATACCCAATTTATATTTCATGATAAAACTCAATCACAGGAAACCGAAAACAATCAATTAGTTGCAATGAAACCACAAAACGCTTGCTTTTCATATGCCCAATTTATATTTCATGATAAAACTCAATTACAAGAAATAATAAACAATCAAACAGTTGCTAGAAAACCACAAAACGCTTGCTGTCCATATCCCCAATTCATATTTCATGATAAAACTCAATCACAAGAAACCGAAAACAATCAAACAGTTGCTAGGAAACCACAAAACTCCTTTTTTCGATATGCCCAATTTATATTTCATGATAAATAACAATGAAATAATGTCAAAAACAATCAAACAGTTGCTAGGAAACCACAAATACGCTTGCGGTCGATATCCCTAATTTATATTTCATAATAAAACTCATTGACAAGAAGTCAAAAACAATCTAGCAGTTGCTAGGAAACCACATAACGCTTGCTTTCGATATGCCCAATTTATATTCATGATAAAACTCAATCACAAGAAACCGAAAACAATCAATGAGTTGCAATGAAACCACAAAACGCTTGCTTTCTATATGCCCAATTTATATCTCATGATAAAACTCAATTACAAGAAATCATAAACAATCAAACAGTTGCTAGGAAACTACAAAACTCCTTCTTTCGATATGCCCAATTTATATTTCATGATAAAACTCATTGACAAAAAGTCAAAAACAATCTAGCAGTTGCTAGGAAACAACATAACGCTTGCTTTCGATATGCCCAATTTATATTTCATGATAAAACTCAATTGCAAGAAACCAAAAACAATCAAATTGTTGCTAGGAAAGCACAAAACTCCTTCTTTCGATATGCCCAATTTATATTACATGATACAACTCAATGACATGAAGTCAAATCAATCAAATAGTTGCTAGGAAACCACAAAACGCATGCTTTAGATATGCCCAGTTTATATTTCATGATAAAACTCAATCACAAGAAACCGAAAACAATCAATTAGTTGCAATGAAACCACAAAACGCTTGCTTTCCATATGCCCAATTTATATTTCATGATAAAACTCAATTACAAGAAATAATAAACAATCAAACAGTTGCTAGAAAACCACAAAACGCTTGCTGTCCATATCCCCAATTCATATTTCATGATAAAACTAAATCACAAGAAACCGAAAACAATCAAACAGTTGCTAGGAAACCACAAAACTCCTTTTTTCGATATGCCCAATTTATATTTCATGATAAATAACAATGAAATAATGTCAAAAACAATCAAACAGTTGCTAGGAAACCACAAATACGCTTGCGGTCGATATCCCTAATTTATATTTCATAATAAAACTCAATCACAAGAAACCGAAAAAAAATCAAACGGTTGCTAGGAAACCACAATATGCTTGCTATCAATATGCCCAATTTATATTACATGATACAACTCAATGAAATGAAGTCAAAAACAATCAAATAGTTGCTAGGAAACCACAAAACGCATGCTTTAGATATGCCCAGTTTATATTTCATGATAAAACTCAATCACAAGAAACCGAAAACAATCAATTAGTTGTAATGAAACCACAAAACGCTTGCTTTTCATATGCCCAATTTATATTTCATGATAAAACTCATTGACAAGAAGTCAAAAACAATCTAGCAGTTAATTGGAAACCACATAACGCTTGCTTTCGATATGCCCAATTTATATTTCATAAGAAAACTCAATGACATGAAGTCAAAAACAATCAAACAGTTGCTAGGAAGCCACCAAACGCATGCTTTAGATATGCCCAATTAATATTTCATGATAAAACTCAATTGCAAGAAGTCAAAAACAATAAAACAGTTGCTAGGAAACTACAAAACTCCTTTTTTCGATATACCCAATTTATATTTCATGATAAAACTCAATGACATGAAGTCAAAAACAATCAAACAGTTAGTAGGAAGCCGCAAAACGCATGCTTTAGATATGCCCAATTCATATTTCATGATAAAACTCAATTGCAAGAAGTCAAAAACAATAAAACAGTTGCTAGGAAACTACAAAACGCTTGCTTTCCATATGCCCAATTTATTTTTCATGATAAAACTCAATTACAAGAAATAATAAACAATCAAACAGTTGCTAGAAAACCACAAAACGCTTGCTGTCGATATCCCCAATTCATATTTCATGATAAAACTCAATCACAAGAAACCGAAAACAATCAAACAGTTGCTAGGAAACCACAAAACTCCTTTTTTCGATATGCCCAATTTATATTTCATGATAAATAACATTGAAATAATGTCAAAAACAATCAAACGGTTGCTAGGAAACCACAAAATGCTTGCTATCAATATGCCCAATTTATATTTCAAAAAAAAACTCAATTGCAAGAAGTCAAAAAAAATAAAACGGTTGCTAGGAAACCACAAAACGCTTGCTTTCGATATGCCTAATTTATATTCATGATAAAACTCAATCACAAGAAACCGAAAACAATCAATGAGTTGCAATGAAACCACAAAACGCTTGCTTTCTATATGCCCAATTTATATCTCATGATAAAACTCAATTACAAGAAATCATAAACAATCAAACAGTTGCTAGGAAACTACAAAACTCCTTCTTTCGATATGCCCAATTTATATTTCATGATAAAACTCATTGACAAAAAGTCAAAAACAATCTAGCAGTTGCTAGGAAACAACATAACGCTTGCTTTCGATATGCCCAATTTATATTTCATGATAAAACTCAATTGCAAGAAACCGAAAACAATCAAATTGTTGCTAGGAAAGCACAAAACTCCTTCTTTCGATATGCCCAATTTATATTACATGATACAACTCAATGACATGAAGTCAAATCAATCAAATAGTTGCTAGGAAACCACAAAACGCATGCTTTAGATATGCGCAGTTTATATTTCATGATAAAACTCAATCACAAGAAACCGAAAACAATCAATTAGTTGCAATGAAACCACAAAACGCTTGCTTTCCATATGCCCAATTTATATTTCATGATAAAACTCAATTACAAGAAATAATAAACAATCAAACAGTTGCTAGAAAACCACAAAACGCTTGCTGTCCATATCCCCAATTCATATTTCATGATAAAACTAAATCACAAGAAACCGAAAACAATCAAACAGTTGCTAGGAAACCACAAAACTCCTTTTTTCGATATGCCCAATTTATATTTCATGATAAATAACAATGAAATAATGTCAAAAACAATCAAACAGTTGCTAGGAAACCACAAATACGCTTGCGGTCGATATCCCTAATTTATATTTCATAATAAAACTCAATCACAAGAAACCGAAAAAAAATCAAACGGTTGCTAGGAAACCACAATATGCTTGCTATCAATATGCCCAATTTATATTACATGATACAACTCAATGAAATGAAGTCAAAAACAATCAAATAGTTGCTAGGAAACCACAAAACGCATGCTTTAGATATGCCCAGTTTATATTTCATGATAAAACTCAATCACAAGAAACCGAAAACAATCAATTAGTTGCAATGAAACCACAAAACGCTTGCTTTTCATATGCCCAATTTATATTTCATGATAAAACTCAATTACAAGAAATAATAAACAATCAAACAGTTGCTAGAAAACCACAAAACGCTTGCTGTCAATATCTCCAATTTATATTTCATGATAAAACTCAATCACAAGGAAACGAAAACAATCAAACAGTTGCTAGGAAACCACAAAACTCCTTCTTTCGATATGCCCAATTTATATTTCATGATAAAACTCATTGACAAGAAGTCAAAAACAATCTAGCAGTTAATTGGAAACCACATAACGCTTGCTTTCGATATGCCCAATTTATATTTCATAAGAAAACTCAATGACATGAAGTCAAAAACAATCAAACAGTTGCTAGGAAGCCACCAAACGCATGCTTTAGATATGCCCAATTAATATTTCATGATAAAACTCAATTGCAAGAAGTCAAAAACAATCTAGCAGTTAATTGGAAACCACATAACGCTTGCTTTCGATATGCCCAATTTATATTTCATAAGAAAACTCAATGACATGAAGTCAAAAACAATCAAACAGTTGCTAGGAAGCCACCAAACGCATGCTTTAGATATGCCCAATTAATATTTCATGATAAAACTCAATTACAAGAAATCATAATCAATCAAACAGTTGCTAGGAAACTACAAAACGCTTGCTGTCAATATCCCCAATTTATATTTCATGATAAAACTCAATTACAAGAAATCATAAACAATCAAACAGTTGCTAGGAAACTACAAAACGCTTGCTGTCAATATCCCCAATTTATATTTCATGATAAAACTCAATCACAAGAAACCGAAAACAATCAAACAGTTGCTAGGAAACCACAAAACTCCTTCTTTCGATATACCCAATTTATATTTCATGATAAAACTCAATCACAGGAAACCGAAAACAATCAATTAGTTGCAATGAAACCACAAAACGCTTGCTTTTCATATGCCCAATTTATATTTCATGATAAAACTCAATTACAAGAAATAATAAACAATCAAACAGTTGCTAGAAAACCACAAAACGCTTGCTGTCCATATCCCCAATTCATATTTCATGATAAAACTCAATCACAAGAAACCGAAAACAATCAAACAGTTGCTAGGAAACCACAAAACTCCTTTTTTCGATATGCCCAATTTATATTTCATGATAAATAACAATGAAATAATGTCAAAAACAATCAAACAGTTGCTAGGAAACCACAAATACGCTTGCGGTCGATATCCCTAATTTATATTTCATAATAAAACTCATTGACAAGAAGTCAAAAACAATCTAGCAGTTGCTAGGAAACCACATAACGCTTGCTTTCGATATGCCCAATTTATATTCATGATAAAACTCAATCACAAGAAACCGAAAACAATCAATGAGTTGCAATGAAACCACAAAACGCTTGCTTTCTATATGCCCAATTTATATCTCATGATAAAACTCAATTACAAGAAATCATAAACAATCAAACATTTGCTAGGAAACTACAAAACTCCTTCTTTCGATATGCCCAATTTATATTTCATGATAAAACTCATTGACAAAAAGTCAAAAACAATCTAGCAGTTGCTAGGAAACAACATAACGCTTGCTTTCGATATGCCCAATTTATATTTCATGATAAAACTCAATTGCAAGAAACCAAAAACAATCAAATTGTTGCTAGGAAAGCACAAAACTCCTTCTTTCGATATGCCCAATTTATATTACATGATACAACTCAATGACATGAAGTCAAATCAATCAAATAGTTGCTAGGAAACCACAAAACGCATGCTTTAGATATGCCCAGTTTATATTTCATGATAAAACTCAATCACAAGAAACCGAAAACAATCAATTAGTTGCAATGAAACCACAAAACGCTTGCTTTCCATATGCCCAATTTATATTTCATGATAAAACTCAATTACAAGAAATAATAAACAATCAAACAGTTGCTAGAAAACCACAAAACGCTTGCTGTCCATATCCCCAATTCATATTTCATGATAAAACTAAATCACAAGAAACCGAAAACAATCAAACAGTTGCTAGGAAACCACAAAACTCCTTTTTTCGATATGCCCAATTTATATTTCATGATAAATAACAATGAAATAATGTCAAAAACAATCAAACAGTTGCTAGGAAACCACAAATACGCTTGCGGTCGATATCCCTAATTTATATTTCATAATTAAACTCAATCACAAGAAACCGAAAAAAAATCAAACGGTTGCTAGGAAACCACAATATGCTTGCTATCAATATGCCCAATTTATATTACATGATACAACTCAATGAAATGAAGTCAAAAACAATCAAATAGTTGCTAGGAAACCACAAAACGCATGCTTTAGATATGCCCAGTTTATATTTCATGATAAAACTCAATCACAAGAAACCGAAAACAATCAATTAGTTGCAATGAAACCACAAAACGCTTGCTTTTCATATGCCCAATTTATATTTCATGATAAAACTCATTGACAAGAAGTCAAAAACAATCTAGCAGTTAATTGGAAACCACATAACGCTTGCTTTCGATATGCCCAATTTATATTTCATAAGAAAACTCAATGACATGAAGTCAAAAACAATCAAACAGTTGCTAGGAAGCCACCAAACGCATGCTTTAGATATGCCCAATTAATATTTCATGATAAAACTCAATTGCAAGAAGTCAAAAACAATAAAACAGTTGCTAGGAAACTACAAAACTCCTTTTTTCGATATACCCAATTTATATTTCATGATAAAACTCAATGACATGAAGTCAAAAACAATCAAACAGTTAGTAGGAAGCCGCAAAACGCATGCTTTAGATATGCCCAATTCATATTTCATGATAAAACTCAATTGCAAGAAGTCAAAAACAATAAAACAGTTGCTAGGAAACTACAAAACGCTTGCTTTCCATATGCCCAATTTATTTTTCATGATAAAACTCAATTACAAGAAATAATAAACAATCAAACAGTTGCTAGAAAACCACAAAACGCTTGCTGTCGATATCCCCAATTCATATTTCATGATAAAACTCAATCACAAGAAACCGAAAACAATCAAACAGTTGCTAGGAAACCACAAAACTCCTTTTTTCGATATGCCCAATTTATATTTCATGATAAATAACATTGAAATAATGTCAAAAACAATCAAACGGTTGCTAGGAAACCACAAAATGCTTGCTATCAATATGCCCAATTTATATTTCAAAAAAAAACTCAATTGCAAGAAGTCAAAAAAAATAAAACGGTTGCTAGGAAACCACAAAACGCTTGCTTTCGATATGCCTAATTTATATTCATGATAAAACTCAATCACAAGAAACCGAAAACAATCAATGAGTTGCAATGAAACCACAAAACGCTTGCTTTCTATATGCAAAATTTATATTTCATGATAAAACTCAATTACAAGAAATCATAAACAATCAAACAGTTGCTAGGAAACTACAAAACGCTTGCTGTCAATATCCCCAATTTATATTTCATGATAAAACTCAATCACAAGAAACCGAAAACAATCAAACAGTTGCTAGGAAACCACAAAACTCCTTCTTTCGATATACCCAATTTATATTTCATGATAAAACTCAAGGACATGAAGTCAAAAACAATCAAACAGTTGCTAGGAAACTACAAAACTCCTTCTTTCGATATGCCCAATTTATATTTCATGATAAAACTCATTGACAAGAAGTCAAAAACAATCTAGCAGTTGCTAGGAAACCACATAACGCTTGCTTTCGATATGCCCAATTTATATTTCATGATAAAACTCAATCACAAGAAACCGAAAACAATCAAACGGTTGCTAGGAAACCACAAAATACTTGCTTTCGATATCCCCAATTTATATTTCATGATAAAACTCAATCACAAGAAACCGAAAACAATCAAACAGTTGCTAGGAAACCACAAAACTCCTTCTTTCGATATGCCCAATTTATATTTCATGATGAAACTCATTGACAAGAAGACAAAAACAATCTAGCAGTTGCTTGGAAACCACATAACGCTTGCTTTCGATTCGCCCAATTTATATTTCATAAGAAAACTCAATGACATGAAGTCAAAAACAATCAAACAGTTGCTAGGAAGCCGCCAAACGCATGCTTTAGATATGCCCAATTAATATTTCATGATAAAACTCAATTGCAAGAAGTCAAAAACAATAAAACAGTTGCTAGGAAACTACAAAACTCCTTTTTTCGATATACCCAATTTATATTTCATGATAAAACTCAATGACATGAAGTCAAAAACAATCAAACAGTTGCTAGGAAGCCGCAAAACGCATGCTTTAGATATGCCCAATTCATATTTCATGATAAAACTCAATTGCAAGAAGTCAAAAACAATAAAACAGTTGCTAGGAAACTACAAAACTCCTTCTTTCGATATGCCCAATTTATATTTCATGATAAAACTCAATCACAAGAAACCGAAAACAATCAAACGGTTGCTAGGAAACCACAAAACGCTTGCTGTCGATATCCCCAATTCATATTTCATGATAAAACTCAATCACAAGAACCCGAAAACAATCAAACAGTTGCTAGGAAACCACAAAACTCCTTTTTTCGATATGCCCAATTTATATTTCATGATAAAACTCATTGACAAGAAGTCAAAAACAATCTAGCAGTTGCTAGGAAACAACATAACGCTTGCTTTCGATATGCCCAATTTATATTTCATGATAAAACTCAATTGCAAGAAGTCAAAAACAATAAAACAGTTGCTAGGAAACTACAAAACTCCTTCTTTCGATATGCCCAATTTATATTACATGATACAACTCAATGACATGAAGTCAAAAACAATCAAATAGTTGCTAGGAAACCACAAAACGCATGCTTTAGATATGCCCAGTTTATATTTCATGATAAAACTCAATCACAAGAAACCGAAAACAATCATATAGTTGCAATGAAACCACAAAACGCTTGCTTTCCATATGCCCAATTTATATTTCATGATAAAACTCAATCACAAGAAACCGAAAACAATCATATAGTTGCAATGAAACCACAAAACGCTTGCTTTCCATATCCCCAATTCATATTTCATGATAAAACTCAATCACAAGAAACCGAAAACAATCAAACAGTTGCTAGGAAACCACAAACCTCCTTCTTTCGATATGCCCAATTTATATTTCATGATAAAACTCAATCACAAGAAACCGAAAACAATCAAACGGTTGCTAGGAAACCACAAAATACTTGCTTTCGATATCCCCAATTTATATTTCATGATAAAACTCAATCACAAGAAACCGAAAACAATCAAACAGTTGCTAGGAAAGCACAAAACTCCTTCTTTCGATATGCCCAATTTATATTACATGATACAACTCAATGACATGAAGTCAAAAACAATCAAATAGTTGCTAGGAAACCACAAAACGCATGCTTTAGATATGCCCAGTTTATATTTCATGATAAAACTCAATCACAAGAAACCGAAAACAATCACTTAGTTGCAATGAAACCACAAAACGCTTGCTTTCCATATGCCCAATTAATATTTCATGATAAAACTCAATTACAAGAAATAATAAACAATCAAACAGTTGCTAGAAAACCACAAAACGCTTGCTGTCGATATCCCCAATTCATATTTCATGATAAAACTCAATCACAAGAAACCGAAAACAATCAAACAGTTGCTAGGAAACCACAAAACTCCTTTTTTCGATATGCCCAATTTATATTTCATGATAAATAACAATGAAATAATGTCAAAAACAATCAAACAGTTGCTTGGAAACCACAAAACGCTTGCGGTCGATATCCCTAATTTATATTTCATGATAAAACTCAATCACAAGAAACCGAAAACAATCAAACGGTTGCTAGGAAACCACAAAATGCTTGCTATCAATATGCCCAATTTATATTTCATAATAAAACTCAATTGCAAGAAGTCAAAAAAAATAAAACGGTTGCTAGGAAACCACAAAACGCTTGCTTTCGATATGCCCAATTTATATTCATGATAAAACTCAATCACAAGAAACCGAAAACAATCAATGAGTTGCAATGAAACCACTAAACGCTTGCTTTCTATATCCCCAATTTATATTTCATGATAAAACTCAATTACAAGAAATCATAAACAATCAAACAGTTGCTAGGAAACTACAAAACGCTTGCTGTCAATATCCCCAATTCATATTTCATGATAAAACTCAATTGCAAGAAGTCAAAAACAATAAAACAGTTGCTAGGAAACTACAAAACTCCTTCTTTCGATATGCCCAATTTATATTTCATGATAAAACTCATTGACAAGAAGTCAAAAACAATCTAGCAGTTGCTAGGAAACAACATAACGCTTGCTTTCGATATGCCCAATTTATATTTCATGATAAAACTCAATTGCAAGAAGTCAAAAACAATAAAACAGTTGCTAGGAAACTACAAAACTCCTTCTTTCGATATGCCCAATTTATATTACATGATACAACTCAATGACATGAAGTCAAAAACAATCAAATAGTTGCTAGGAAACCACAAAACGCATGCTTTAGATATGCCCAGTTTATATTTCATGATAAAACTCAATCACAAGAAACCGAAAACAATCATATAGTTGCAATGAAACCACAAAACGCTTGCTTTCCATATGCCCAATTTATATTTCATGATAAAACTCAATTACAAGAAATAATAAACAATCAAACAGTTGCTAGAAAACCACAAAACGCTTGCTGTCGATATCCCCAATTCATATTTCATGATAAAACTCAATCACAAGAAACCGAAAACAATCAAACAGTTGCTAGGAAACCACAAACCTCCTTTTTTCGATATGCCCAATTTATATTTCATGATAAAACTCATTGACAAGAAGTCAAAAACAATCTAGCAGTTGCTAGGAAACAACATAACGCTTGCTTTCGATATGCCCAATTTATATTTCATGATAAAACTCAATTGCAAGAAGTCAAAAAAAATAAAACGGTTGCTAGGAAACCACAAAACGCTTGCTTTCGATATGCCCAATTTATATTTCATGATAAAACTCAATCACAAGAAACCGAAAACAATCAAACGGTTGCTAGGAAACCACAAAATACTTGCTTTCGATATCCCCAATTTATATTTCATGATAAAACTCAATCACAAGAAGTCAAAATCAATAAAACAGTTGCTATGAAAGCACAAAACTCCTTCTTTCGATATACCCAATTTATATTTCATGATAAAACTCAATGACATGAAGTCAAAAACAATCAAACAGTTGCTAGGAAGCCGCAAAACGCATGCTTTAGATATGCCCAATTCATATTTCATGATAAAACTCAATTGCAAGAAGTCAAAAACAATAAAACAGTTGCTAGGAAACTACAAAACTCCTTCTTTCGATATGCCCAATTTATATTTCATGATAAAACTCATAGACAAGAAGTCAAAAACAATCTAGCAGTTGCTAGGAAACCACATAACGCTTGCTTTCGATATGCCCAATTTATATTTCATGATAAAACTCAATCACAAGAAACCGAAAACAATCAAACGGTTGCTGGGAAACCACAAAATACTTGCTTTCGATATCCCCAATTTATATTTCATGATAAAACTCAATCACAAGAAACCGAAAACAATCAAACAGTTGCTAGGAAACCACAAAACTCCTTCTTTCGATATGGCCAATCTATATTTCATGATAAAACTCATTGACAAGAAGTCAAAAACAATCTAGCAGTTGCTTGGAAACCACATAACGCTTGCTTTCGATTCGCCCAATTTATATTTCATAAGAAAACTCAATGACATGAAGTCAAAAACAATTAAACAGTTGCTAGGAAGCCGCCAAACGCATGCTTTAGATATGCCCAATTAATATTTCATGATAAAACTCAATTGCAAGAAGTCAAAAACAATAAAACAGTTGCTAGGAAACTACAAAACTCCTTCTTTCGATATGCCCAATTTATATTTCATGATAAAACTCATTGACAAGAAGTCAAAAACAATCTAGCAGTTGCTAGGAAACAACATAACGCTTGCTTTCGATATGCCCAATTTATATTTCATGATAAAACTCAATCACAAGAAACTGAAAACAATCAAACGGTTGCTAGGAAACCACAAAATACTTGCTTTAGATATGCCCAGTTTATATTTCATGATAAAACTCAATCACAAGAAACCGAAAACAATCAATTAGTTGCAATGAAACCACAAAACGCTTGCTTTCCATATGCCCAATTTATATTTCATGATAAAACTCAATTACAAGAAATAATAAACAATCAAACAGTTGCTAGAAAACCACAAAACGCTTGCTGTCGATATCCCCAATTCATATTTCATGATAAAACTCAATCACAAGAAACCGAAAACAATCAAACAGTTGCTAGGAAACCACAAAACTCCTTTTTTCGATATGCCCAATTTATATTTCATGATAAATAACAATGAAATAATGTCAAAAACAATCAAACAGTTGCTTGGAAACCACAAAACGCTTGCGGTCGATATCCCTAATTTATATTTCATGATAAAACTCAATCACAAGAAACCGAAAACAATCAAACGGTTGCTAGGAAACCACAAAATGCTTGCTATCAATATGCCCAATTTATATTTCATAATAAAACTCAATTGCAAGAAGTCAAAAAAAATAAAACGGTTGCTAGGAAACCACAAAACGCTTGCTTTCGATATGCCCAATTTATATTCATGATAAAACTCAATCACAAGAAACCGAAAACAATCAATGAGTTGCAATGAAACCACAAAACTCCTTCTTTCGATATGCCCAATTTATATTTCATGATAAAACTCATTGACAAGAAGACAAAAACAATCTAGCAGTTGCTTGGAAACCACATAACGCTTGCTTTCGATTCGCCCAATTTATATTTCATAAGAAAACTCAATGACATGAAGTCAAAAACAATCAAACAGTTGCTAGGAAGCCGCCAAACGCATGCTTTAGATATGCCCAATTAATATTTCATGATAAAACTCAATTGCAAGAAGTCAAAAACAATAAAACAGTTGCTAGGAAACTACAAAACTCCTTTTTTCGATATACCCAATTTATATTTCATGATAAAACTCAATGACATGAAGTCAAAAACAATCAAACAGTTGCTAGGAAGCCGCAAAACGCATGCTTTAGATATGCCCAATTCATATTTCATGATAAAACTCAATTGCAAGAAGTCAAAAACAATAAAACAGTTGCTAGGAAACTACAAAACTCCTTCTTTCGATATGCCCAATTTATATTTCATGATAAAACTCAATCACAAGAAACCGAAAACAATCAAACGGTTGCTAGGAAACCACAAAACGCTTGCTGTCGATATCCCCAATTCATATTTCATGATAAAACTCAATCACAAGAAACCGAAAACAATGAAACAGTTGCTAGGAAACCACAAAACTCCTTTTTTCGATATGCCCAATTTATATTTCATGATAAAACTCATTGACAAGAAGTCAAAAACAATCTAGCAGTTGCTAGGAAACAACATAACGCTTGCTTTCGATATGCCCAATTTATATTTCATGATAAAACTCAATTGCAAGAAGTCAAAAACAATAAAACAGTTGCTAGGAAACTACAAAACTCCTTCTTTCGATATGCCCAATTTATATTTCATGATAAAACTCAATCACAAGAAACCGAAAACAATCAAACGGTTGCTAGGAAACCACAAAATACTTGCTTTCGATATCCCCAATTTATATTTCATGATAAAACTCAATCACAAGAAACCGAAAACAATCAAACAGTTGCTAGGAAAGCACAAAACTCCTTCTTTCGATATGCCCAATTTATATTACATGATACAACTCAATGACATGAAGTCAAAAACAATCAAATAGTTGCTAGGAAACCACAAAACGCATGCTTTAGATATGCCCAGTTTATATTTCATGATAAAACTCAATCACAAGAAACCGAAAACAATCACTTAGTTGCAATGAAACCACAAAACGCTTGCTTTCCATATGCCCAATTAATATTTCATGATAAAACTCAATTACAAGAAATAATAAACAATCAAACAGTTGCTAGAAAACCACAAAACGCTTGCTGTCGATATCCCCAATTCATATTTCATGATAAAACTCAATCACAAGAAACCGAAAACAATCAAACAGTTGCTAGGAAACCACAAAACTCCTTTTTTCGATATGCCCAATTTATATTTCATGATAAATAACAATGAAATAATGTCAAAAACAATCAAACAGTTGCTTGGAAACCACAAAACGCTTGCGGTCGATATCCCTAATTTATATTTCATGATAAAACTCAATCACAAGAAACCGAAAACAATCAAACGGTTGCTAGGAAACCACAAAATGCTTGCTATCAATATGCCCAATTTATATTTCATAATAAAACTCAATTGCAAGAAGTCAAAAAAAATAAAACGGTTGCTAGGAAACCACAAAACGCTTGCTTTCGATATGCCCAATTTATATTCATGATAAAACTCAATCACAAGAAACCGAAAACAATCAATGAGTTGCAATGAAACCACTAAACGCTTGCTTTCTATATCCCCAATTTATATTTCATGATAAAACTCAATTACAAGAAATCATAAACAATCAAACAGTTGCTAGGAAACTACAAAACGCTTGCTGTCAATATCCCCAATTCATATTTCATGATAAAACTCAATTGCAAGAAGTCAAAAACAATAAAACAGTTGCTAGGAAACTACAAAACTCCTTCTTTCGATATGCCCAATTTATATTTCATGATAAAACTCATTGACAAGAAGTCAAAAACAATCTAGCAGTTGCTAGGAAACAACATAACGCTTGCTTTCGATATGCCCAATTTATATTTCATGATAAAACTCAATTGCAAGAAGTCAAAAACAATAAAACAGTTGCTAGGAAACTACAAAACTCCTTCTTTCGATATGCCCAATTTATATTACATGATACAACTCAATGACATGAAGTCAAAAACAATCAAATAGTTGCTAGGAAACCACAAAACGCATGCTTTAGATATGCCCAGTTTATATTTCATGATAAAACTCAATCACAAGAAACCGAAAACAATCATATAGTTGCAATGAAACCACAAAACGCTTGCTTTCCATATGCCCAATTTATATTTCATGATAAAACTCAATTACAAGAAATAATAAACAATCAAACAGTTGCTAGAAAACCACAAAACGCTTGCTGTCGATATCCCCAATTCATATTTCATGATAAAACTCAATCACAAGAAACCGAAAACAATCAAACAGTTGCTAGGAAACCACAAACCTCCTTTTTTCGATATGCCCAATTTATATTTCATGATAAAACTCATTGACAAGAAGTCAAAAACAATCTAGCAGTTGCTAGGAAACAACATAACGCTTGCTTTCGATATGCCCAATTTATATTTCATGATAAAACTCAATTGCAAGAAGTCAAAAAAAATAAAACGGTTGCTAGGAAACCACAAAACGCTTGCTTTCGATATGCCCAATTTATATTTCATGATAAAACTCAATCACAAGAAACCGAAAACAATCAAACGGTTGCTAGGAAACCACAAAATACTTGCTTTCGATATCCCCAATTTATATTTCATGATAAAACTCAATCACAAGAAGTCAAAATCAATAAAACAGTTGCTATGAAAGCACAAAACTCCTTCTTTCGATATACCCAATTTATATTTCATGATAAAACTCAATGACATGAAGTCAAAAACAATCAAACAGTTGCTAGGAAGCCGCAAAACGCATGCTTTAGATATGCCCAATTCATATTTCATGATAAAACTCAATTGCAAGAAGTCAAAAACAATAAAACAGTTGCTAGGAAACTACAAAACTCCTTCTTTCGATATGCCCAATTTATATTTCATGATAAAACTCATAGACAAGAAGTCAAAAACAATCTAGCAGTTGCTAGGAAACCACATAACGCTTGCTTTCGATATGCCCAATTTATATTTCATGATAAAACTCAATCACAAGAAACCGAAAACAATCAAACGGTTGCTGGGAAACCACAAAATACTTGCTTTCGATATCCCCAATTTATATTTCATGATAAAACTCAATCACAAGAAACCGAAAACAATCAAACAGTTGCTAGGAAACCACAAAACTCCTTCTTTCGATATGGCCAATCTATATTTCATGATAAAACTCATTGACAAGAAGTCAAAAACAATCTAGCAGTTGCTTGGAAACCACATAACGCTTGCTTTCGATTCGCCCAATTTATATTTCATAAGAAAACTCAATGACATGAAGTCAAAAACAATCAAACAGTTGCTAGGAAGCCGCCAAACGCATGCTTTAGATATGCCCAATTAATATTTCATGATAAAACTCAATTGCAAGAAGTCAAAAACAATAAAACAGTTGCTAGGAAACTACAAAACTCCTTTTTTCGATATACCCAATTTATATTTCATGATAAAACTCAATGACATGAAGTCAAAAACAATCAAACAGTTGCTAGGAAGCCGCAAAACGCATGCTTTAGATATGCCCAATTCATATTTCATGATAAAACTCAATTGCAAGAAGTCAAAAACAATAAAACAGTTGCTAGGAAACTACAAAACTCCTTCTTTCGATATGCCCAATTTATATTTCATGATAAAACTCATTGACAAGAAGTCAAAAACAATCTAGCAGTTGCTAGGAAACAACATAACGCTTGCTTTCGATATGCCCAATTTATATTTCATGATAAAACTCAATCACAAGAAACTGAAAACAATCAAACGGTTGCTAGGAAACCACAAAATACTTGCTTTAGATATGCCCAGTTTATATTTCATGATAAAACTCAATCACAAGAAACCGAAAACAATCAATTAGTTGCAATGAAACCACAAAACGCTTGCTTTCCATATGCCCAATTTATATTTCATGATAAAACTCAATTACAAGAAATAATAAACAATCAAACAGTTGCTAGAAAACCACAAAACGCTTGCTGTCGATATCCCCAATTCATATTTCATGATAAAACTCAATCACAAGAAACCGAAAACAATCAAACAGTTGCTAGGAAACCACAAAACTCCTTTTTTCGATATGCCCAATTTATATTTCATGATAAATAACAATGAAATAATGTCAAAAACAATCAAACAGTTGCTTGGAAACCACAAAACGCTTGCGGTCGATATCCCTAATTTATATTTCATGATAAAACTCAATCACAAGAAACCGAAAACAATCAAACGGTTGCTAGGAAACCACAAAATGCTTGCTATCAATATGCCCAATTTATATTTCATAATAAAACTCAATTGCAAGAAGTCAAAAAAAATAAAACGGTTGCTAGGAAACCACAAAACGCTTGCTTTCGATATGCCCAATTTATATTCATGATAAAACTCAATCACAAGAAACCGAAAACAATCAATGAGTTGCAATGAAACCACAAAACGCTTGCTTTCTATATGCCAAATTTATATTTCATGATAAAACTCAATTACAAGAAATCATAAACAATCAAACAGTTGCTAGGAAACTACAAAACTCCTTCTTTCGATATGCCCAATTTATATTTCATGATAAAACTCATTGACAAGAAGTCAAAAACAATCTAGCAGTTCCTAGGAAACAACATAACGCTTGCTTTCGATATGCCCAATTTATATTTCATGATAAAACTCAATTGCAAGAAGTCAAAAACAATAAAACAGTTGCTAGGAAACTACAAAACTCCTTCTTTCGATATGCCCAATTTATATTTCATGATAAAACTCAATCACAAGAAACCGAAAACAATCAAACGGTTGCTAGGAAACCACAAAATACTTGCTTTCGATATCCCCAATTTATATTTCATGATAAAACTCAATCACAAGAAACCGAAAACAATCAAACAGTTGCTAGGAAACCACAAAACTCCTTCTTTCGATATGCCCAATTTATATTTCATGATAAAACTCATTGACAAGAAGTCAAAAACAATCTAGCAGTTGCTTGGAAACCACATAACGCGTGCTTTCGATTCGCCCAATTTATATTTCATAAGAAAACTCAATGACATGAAGTCAAAAACAATCAAACAGTAGCTAGGAAGCCGCCAAACGCATGCTTTAGATATGCCCAATTAATATTTCATGATAAAACTCAATTGCAAGAAGTCAAAAACAATAAAACAGTTGCTAGGAAACTACAAAACTCCTTTTTTCGATATACCCAATTTATATTTCATGATAAAACTCAATGACATGAAGTCAAAAACAATCAAACAGTTGCTAGGAAGCCGCAAAACGCATGCTTTAGATATGCCCAATTCATATTTCATGATAAAACTCAATTGCAAGAAGTCAGAAACAATAAAACAGTTGCTAGGAAACTACAAAACTCCTTCTTTCGATATGCCCAATTTATATTTCATGATAAAACTCATTGACAAGAAGTCAAAAACAATCTAGCAGTTGCTAGGAAACAACATAACGCTTGCTTTCGATATGCCCAATTTATATTTCATGATAAAACTCAATTGCAAGAAGTCAAAAACAATAAAACAGTTGCTAGGAAACTACAAAACTCCTTCTTTCGATATGCCCAATTTATATTTCATGATAAAACTCAATCACAAGAAACCGAAAACAATCAAACGGTTGCTAGGAAACCACAAAACGCTTGCTGTCGATATCCCCAATTCATATTTCATGATAAAACTCAATCACAAGAAACCGAAAACAATCAAACAGTTGCTAGGAAACCACAAAACTCCTTTTTTCGATATGCCCAATTTATATTTCATGATAAAACTCATTGACAAGAAGTCAAAAACAATCTAGCAGTTGCTAGGAAACAACATAACGCTTGCTTTCGATATGCCCAATTTATATTTCATGATAAAACTCAATTGCAAGAAGTCAAAAACAATAAAACAGTTGCTAGGAAACTACAAAACTCCTTCTTTCGATATGCCCAATTTATATTTCATGATAAAACTCAATCACAAGAAACCGAAAACAATCAAACGGTTGCTAGGAAACCACAAAATACTTGCTTTCGATATCCCCAATTTATATTTCATGATAAAACTCAATCACAAGAAACCGAAAACAATCAAACAGTTGCTAGGAAACCACAAAACTCCTTCTTTCGATATGCCCAATTTATATTTCATGATAAAACTCATTGACAAGAAGTCAAAAACAATCTAGCAGTTGCTTGGAAACCACATAACGCGTGCTTTCGATTCGCCCAATTTATATTTCATAAGAAAACTCAATGACATGAAGTCAAAAACAATCAAACAGTTGCTAGGAAGCCGCCAAACGCATGCTTTAGATATGCCCAATTAATATTTCATGATAAAACTCAATTGCAAGAAGTCAAAAACAATAAAACAGTTGCTAGGAAACTACAAAACTCCTTTTTTCGATATACCCAATTTATATTTCATGATAAAACTCAATGACATGAAGTCAAAAACAATCAAACAGTTGCTAGGAAGCCGCAAAACGCATGCTTTAGATATGCCCAATTCATATTTCATGATAAAACTCAATTGCAAGAAGTCAGAAACAATAAAACAGTTGCTAGGAAACTACAAAACTCCTTCTTTCGATATGCCCAATTTATATTTCATGATAAAACTCATTGACAAGAAGTCAAAAACAATCTAGCAGTTGCTAGGAAACAACATAACGCTTGCTTTCGATATGCCCAATTTATATTTCATGATAAAACTCAATTGCAAGAAGTCAAAAACAATAAAACAGTTGCTAGGAAACTACAAAACTCCTTCTTTCGATATGCCCAATTTATATTTCATGATAAAACTCAATCACAAGAAACCGAAAACAATCAAACGGTTGCTAGGAAACCACAAAACGCTTGCTGTCGATATCCCCAAT
This sequence comes from Troilus luridus, assembly GCA_964056705.1. Taxonomy (NCBI): domain Eukaryota; kingdom Metazoa; phylum Arthropoda; class Insecta; order Hemiptera; family Pentatomidae; genus Troilus; species Troilus luridus. Next base: position 93,827,105 of record OZ057412.1, on the reverse strand, counting down.
TCATATTTCATGATAAAACTCAATCACAAGAAACCGAAAACAATCAAACAGTTGCTAGGAAACCACAAAACTCCTTTTTTCGATATGCCCAATTTATATTTCATGATAAAACTCAATTGCAAGAACTCAAAAACAATAAAACAGTTGCTAGGAAACTACAAAACTCCTTCTTTCGATATGCCCAATTTATATTTCATGATAAAACTCAATCACAAGAAACGGAAAACAATCAAACGGTTGCTAGGAAACCACAAAATACTTGCTTTAGATATGCCCAGTTTATATTTCATGATAAAACTCAATCACAAGAAACCGAAAACAATCAATTAGTTGCAATGAAACCACAAAACGCTTGCTTTCCATATGCCCAATTTATATTTCATGATAAAACTCAATTACAAGAAATAATAAACAATCAAACAGTTGCTAGAAAACCACAAAACGCTTGCTGTCGATATCCCCAATTCATATTTCATGATAAAACTCAATCACAAGAAACCGAAAACAATCAAACAGTTGCTAGGAAACCACAAAACTCCTTTTTTCGATATGCCCAATTTATATTTCATGATAAATAACAATGAAATAATGTCAAAAACAATCAAACAGTTGCTTGGAAACCACAAAACGCTTGTTGTCGATATCCCTAATTTATATTTCATGATAAAACTCAATCACAAGAAACCGAAAACAATCAAACGGTTGCTAGGAAACCACCAAATGCTTGCTATCAATATGCCCAATTTATATTTCATAATAAAACTCAATTGCAAGAAGTCAAAAAAAATAAAACGGTTGCTAGGAAACCACAAAACGCTTGCTTTCGATATGCCCAATTTATATTCATGATAAAACTCAATCACAAGAAACCGAAAACAATCAATGAGTTGCAATGAAACCACAAAACGCTTGCTTTCTATATGCCAAATTTATATTTCATGATAAAACTCAATTACAAGAAATCATAAACAATCAAACAGTTGCTAGGAAACTACAAAACGCTTGCTGTCAATATCCCCAATTCATATTTCATGATAAAACTCAATTGCAAGAAGTCAAAAACAATAAAACAGTTGCTAGGAAACTACAAAACTCCTTCTTTCGATATGCCCAATTTATATTTCATGATAAAACTCATTGACAAGAAGTCAAAAACAATCTAGCAGTTGCTAGGAAACAACATAACGCTTGCTTTCGATATTCCCAATTTATATTTCATGATAAAACTCAATTGCAAGAAGTCAAAAACAATAAAACAGTTGCTAGGAAACTACAAAACTCCTTCTTTCGATATGCCTAATTTATATTACATGATACAACTCAATGACATGAAGTCAAAAACAATCAAATAGTTGCTAGGAAACCACAAAACGCATGCTTTAGATATGCCCAGTTTATATTTCATGATAAAACTCAATCACAAGAAACCGAAATAATCATATAGTTGCAATGAAACCACAAAACGCTTGCTTTCCATATGCCCAATTTATATTTCATGATAAAACTCAATTACAAGAAATAATAAACAATCAAACAGTTGCTAGAAAACCACAAAACGCTTGCTGTCGATATCCCCAATTCATATTTCATGATAAAACTCAATCACAAGAAACCGAAAACAATCAAACAGTTGCTAGGAAACCACAAAACTCCTTTTTTCGATATGCCCAATTTATATTTCATGATAAAACTCATTGACAAGAAGTCAAAAACAATCTAGCGGTTGCTAGGAAACAACATAACGCTTGCTTTCGATATGCCCAATTTATATTTCATGATAAAACTCAATTGCAAGAAGTCAAAAACAATAAAACAGTTGCTAGGAAAATACAAAACTCCTTCTTTCGATATGCCCAATTTATATTTCATGATAAAACTCAATCACAAGAAACCGAAAACAATCAAACAGTTGCTAGGAAACCACAAAACTCCTTCTTTCGATATGCCCAATTTATATTTCATGATAAAACTCATTGACAAGAAGTCAAAAACAATCTAGCAGTTGCTTGGAAACCACATAACGCGTGCTTTCGATTCGCCCAATTTATATTTCATAAGAAAACTCAATGACATGAAGTCAAAAACAATCAAACAGTTGCTAGGAAGCCGCCAAACGCATGCTTTAGATATGCCCAATTAATATTTCATGATAAAACTCAATTGCAAGAAGTCAAAAACAATAAAACAGTTGCTAGGAAACTACAAAACTCCTTTTTTCGATATACCCAATTTATTTTTCATGATAAAACTCAATGACATGAAGTCAAAAACAATCAAACAGTTGCTAGGAAGCCGCAAAACGCATGCTTTAGATATGCCCAATTCATATTTCATGATAAAACTCAATTGCAAGAAGTCAGAAACAATAAAACAGTTGCTTGGAAACCACAAAACGCTTGCGGTCGATATCAATAATTTATATTTCATGATAAAACTCAATCACAAGAAACCGAAAACAATCAAACGGTTGCTAGGAAACCACAAAATGCTTGCTATCAATATGCCCAATTTATATTTCATAATAAAACTCAATTGCAAGAAGTCAAAAAAAACAAAACGGTTGCTAGGAAACCACAAAACGCTTGCTTTCGATATGCCCAATTTATATTCATGATAAAACTCAATCACAAGAAACCGAAAACAATCAATGAGTTGCAATGAAACCACAAAACGCTTGCTTTCTTTATGCCCAATTTATATTTCATGATAAAACTCAATTACAAGAAATCATAAACAATCAAACAGTTGCTAGGAAACTACAAAACGCTTGCTGTCAATAACCCCAATTCATATTTCATGATAAAACTCAATTGCAAGAAGTCTAAAACAGTTGCTAGGAAACTACAAAACTCCTTCTTTCGATATGCCCAATTTAGCTTTCATCATAAAACTCATTGACAAGAAGTCAAAAACAATCTAGCAGTTGCTAGGAAACAACATAACGCTTGCTTTCGATATGCCCAATTTATATTTCATGATAAAACTCAATTGCAAGAAGTCAAAAAAAATAAAACAGTTGCTAGGAAACTACAAAACTCCTTCTTTCGATATGCCCAATTTATATTACATGATACAACTCAATGACATGAAGTCAAAAACAATCAAATAGTTGCTAGGAAACCACAAAACGCATGCTTTAGATATGCCCAGTTTATATTTCATGATAAAACTCAATCACAAGAAACCGAAAACAATCATATAGTTGCAATGAAACCACAAAACGCTTGCTTTCCATATGCCCAATTTATATTTCATGATAAAACTCAATTACAAGAAATAATAAACAATCAAACAGTTGCTAGAAAACCACAAAACGCTTGCTGTCGATATCCCCAATTCATATTTCATGATAAAACTCAATTGCAAGAAGTCAAAAACAATAAAACAGTTGCTAGGAAACCACAAAACTCCTTTTTTCGATATTCCCAATTTATATTTCATGATAAATAACAATGAAATAATGTCAAAAACAATCAAACAGTTGCTTGGAAACCACAAAACGCTTGCGGTCGATATCCCTAATTTATATTTCATGATAAAACTCAATCACAAGAAACCGAAAACAATCAAACGGTTGCTAGGAAACCACAAAATGCTTGCTATTAATATGCCCAATTTATATTTCATAATAAAACTCAATTGCAAGAAGTCAAAAAAAATAAAACGGTTGCTAGGAAACCACAAAACGCTTGCTTTCGATATGCCCAATTTATATTCATGATAAAACTCAATCACAAGAAACCGAAAACAATCAATGAGTTGCAATGAAACCACAAAACGCTTGCTTTCTATATGCCCAATTCATATTTCATGATAAAACTCAATTGCAAGAAGTCAAAAACAATAAAACAGTTGCTAGGAAACTACAAAACTCCTTCTTTCGATATGCCCAATTTATATTTCATGATAAAACTCATTGACAAGAAGTCAAAAACAATCTAGCAGTTGCTAGGAAACAACATAACGCTTACTTTCGATATGCCCAATTTATATTTCATGATAAAACTCAATTGCAAGAAGTCAAAAACAATAAAACAGTTGCTAGGAAACTACAAAACTCCTTCTTTCGATATGCCCAGTTTATATTTCATGATAAAACTCAATCACAAGAAACCGAAAACAATCAAACGGTTGCTAGGAAACCACAAAATACTTGCTTTCGATATCCCCAATTTATATTTCATGATAAAACTCAATCACAAGAAACCGAAAACAATCAAACAGTTGCTAGGAAAGCACAAAACTCCTTCTTTCGATATGCCCAATTTATATTACATGATACAACTCAATGACATGAAGTCAAAAACAATCAAATAGTTGCTAGGAAACCACAAAACGCATGCTTTAGATATGCCCAGTTTATATTTCATGATAAAACTCAATCACAAGAAACCGAAAACAATCAATTAGTTGCAATGAAACCACAAAACGCTTGCTTTCCATATGCCCAATTTATATTTCATGATAAAACTCAATTACAAGAAATAATAAACAATCAAACAGTTGCTAGAAAACCACAAAACGCTTGCTGTCGATATCCCCAATTCATATTTCATGATAAAACTCAATCACAAGAAACCGAAAACAATCAAACAGTTGCTAGGAAACCACAAAACTCCTTTTTTCGATATGCCCAATTTATATTTCATGATAAATAACAATGAAATAATGTCAAAAACAATCAAAGAGTTGCTAGGAAACCACAAAACGCTTGCGGTCGATATCCCTAATTTATATTTCATAATAAAACTCAATCACAAGAAACCGAAAACAATCAAACGGTTGCTAGGAAACCACAAAATGCTTGCTATCAATATGCCCAATTTATATTTCATAATAAAACTCAATTGCAAGAAGTCAAAAAAAATAAAACGGTTGCTAGGAAACCACAAAACGCTTGCTTTCGATATGCCCAATTTATATTCATGATAAAACTCAATCACAAGAAACCGAAAACAATCAATGAGTTGCAATGAAACCACAAAACGCTTGCTTTCTATATGCAAAATTTATATTTCATGATAAAACTCAATTACAAGAAATCATAAACAATCAAACAGTTGCTAGGAAACTACAAAAGGCTTGCTGTCAATATCCCCAATTTATATTTCATGATAAAACTCAATCACAAGAAACCAAAAACAATCAAACAGTTGCTAGGAAACCACAAAACTCCTTCTTTCGATATACCCAATTTATATTTCATGATAAAACTCAATGACATGAAGTCAAAAACAATCAAACAGTTGCTAGGAAACTACAAAACTCCTTCTTTCGATATGCCCAATTTATATTTCATGATAAAACTCATTGACAAGAAGTCAAAAACAATCTAGCAGTTGCTAGGAAACAACATAACGCTTGCTTTCGATATGCCCAATTTATATTTCATGATAAAACTCAATTGCAAGAAGTCAAAAACAATAAAACAGTTGCTAGGAAACTACAAAACTCCTTCTTTCGATATGCCCAATTTATATTTCATGATAAAACTCAATCACAAGAAACCGAAAACAATCAAACGGTTGCTAGGAAACCACAAAATACTTGCTTTCGATATGCCCAATTTATATTACATGATACAACTCAATGACATGAAGTCAAAAACAATCAAATAGTTGCTAGGAAACCACAAAACGCATGCTTTAGATATGCCCAGTTTATATTTCATGATAAAACTCAATCACAAGAAACCGAAAACAATCAATTGGTTGCAATGAAACCACAAAACGCTTGCTTTCCATATGCCCAATTTATATTTCATGATAAAACTCAATTACAAGAAATAATAAACAATCAAACAGTTGCTAGAAAACCACAAAACGCTTGCTGTCGATATCCCCAATTCATATTTCATGATAAAACTCAATCACAAGAAACCGAAAACAATCAAACAGTTGCTAGGAAACCACAAAACGCTTGCTGTCGATATCCCCAATTCATATTTCATGATAAAACTCAATCACAAGAAACCGAAAACAATCAAACAGTTGCTAGGAAACCACAAAACTCCTTTTTTCGATATGCCCAATTTATATTTCATGATAAAACTCATTGACAAGAAGTCAAAAACAATCTAGCAGTTGCTAGGAAACAACATAACGCTTGCTTTCGATATGCCCAATTTATATTTCATGATAAAACTCAATTGCAAGAAGTCAAAAACAATAAAACAGTTGCTAGGAAACTACAAAACTCCTTCTTTCGATATGCCCAATTTATATTTCATGATAAAACTCAATCACAAGAAACCGAAAACAATCAAACGGTTGCTAGGAAACCACAAAATACTTGCTTTCGATATCCCCAATTTATATTTCATGATAAAACTCAATCACAAGAAACCGAAAACAATCAAACAGTTGCTATGAAAGCACAAAACTCCTTCTTTCGATATGCCCAATTTATATTACATGATACAACTCAATGACATGAAGTCAAAAACAATCAAATAGTTGCTAGGAAACCACAAAACGCATGCTTTAGATATGCCCAGTTTATATTTCATGATAAAACTCAATCACAAGAAACCGAAAACAATCAATTAGTTTCAATGAAACCACAAAACGCTTGCTTTCCATATGCCCAATTTATATTTCATGATAAAACTCAATTACAAGAAATAATAAACAATCAAACAGTTGCTAGAAAACCACAAAACGCTTGCTGTCGATATCCCCAATTCATATTTCATGATAAAACTCAATCACAAGAAACCGAAAACAATCAAACAGTTGCTAGGAAACCAAGAAAACTCCTTTTTTCGATATGCCCAATTTATATTTCATGATAAATAACAATGAAATAATGTCAAAAACAATCAAACAGTTGCTTGGAAACCACAAAACGCTTGCGGTCGATATCCCTAATTTATATTTCATGATAAAACTCAATCACAAGAAACCGAAAACAATCAAACGGTTGCTAGGAAACCACAAAATGCTTGCTATCAATATGCCCAATTTATATTTCATAATAAAACTCAATTGCAAGAAGTAAAAAAAAATAAAACGGTTGCTAGGAAACCACAAAACGCTTGCTTTCGATATGCCCAATTTATATTCATGATAAAACTCAATCTCAAGAAACCGAAAACAATCAATGAGTTGCAATGAAACCACAAAACGCTTGCTTTCTATATGCCCAATTTATATTTCATGATAAAACTCAATTACAAGATATCATAAACAATCAAACAGTTGCTAGGAAACTACAAAACGCTTGCTGTCAATATCCCCAATTCATATTTCATGATAAAACTCAATAGCAAGAAGTCAAAAACAATAAAACAGTTGCTAGGAAACTACAAAACTCCTTCTTTCGATATGCCCAATTTATATTTCATGATAAAACTCATTGACAAGAAGTCAAAAACAATCTAGCAGTTGCTAGGAAACAACATAACGCTTGCTTTCGATATGCCCAATTTATATTTCATGATAAAACTCAATTGCAAGAAGTCAAAAACAATAAAACAGTTGCTAGGAAACTACAAAACTCCTTCTTTCGATATGCCCAGTTTATATTTCATGATAAAACTCAATCACAAGAAACCGAAAACAATCAAACGGTTGCAATGAAACCACAAAACGCTTGCTTTCCATATGCCCAATTTATATTTCATGATAAAACTCAATTACAAGAAATAATAAACAATCAAACAGTTGCTAGAAAACCACAAAACGCTTGCTGTCGATATCCCCAATTCGTATTTCATGATAAAACTCAATCACAAGAAACCGAAAACAATCAAACAGTTGCTAGGAAACCACAAAACTCCTTTTTTCGATATGCCCAATTTATATTTCATGATAAAACTCATTGACAAGAAGTCAAAAACAATCTAGCAGTTGCTAGGAAACAACATAACGCTTGCTTTCGATATGCCCAATTTATATTTCATGATAAAACTCAATTGCAAGAAGTCAAAAACAATAAAACAGTTGCTAGGAAACCACAAAACTCCTTTTTTCGATATTCCCAATTTATATTTCATGATAAATAACAATGAAATAATGTCAAAAACAATCAAACAGTTGCTTGGAAACCACAAAACGCTTGCGGTCGATATCCCTAATTTATATTTCATGATAAAACTCAATCACAAGAAACCGAAAACAATCAAACGGTTGCTAGGAAACCACAAAATGCTTGCTATTAATATGCCCAATTTATATTTCATAATAAAACTCAATTGCAAGAAGTCAAAAAAAATAAAACGGTTGCTAGGAAACCACAAAACGCTTGCTTTCGATATGCCCAATTTATATTCATGATAAAACTCAATCACAAGAAACCGAAAACAATCAATGAGTTGCAATGAAACCACAAAACGCTTGCTTTCTATATGCCCAATTCATATTTCATGATAAAACTCAATTGCAAGAAGTCAAAAACAATAAAACAGTTGCTAGGAAACTACAAAACTCCTTCTTTCGATATGCCCAATTTATATTTCATGATAAAACTCATTGACAAGAAGTCAAAAACAATCTAGCAGTTGCTAGGAAACAACATAACGCTTACTTTCGATATGCCCAATTTATATTTCATGATAAAACTCAATTGCAAGAAGTCAAAAACAATAAAACAGTTGCTAGGAAACTACAAAACTCCTTCTTTCGATATGCCCAGTTTATATTTCATGATAAAACTCAATCACAAGAAACCGAAAACAATCAAACGGTTGCTAGGAAACCACAAAATACTTGCTTTCGATATCCCCAATTTATATTTCATGATAAAACTCAATCACAAGAAACCGAAAACAATCAAACAGTTGCTAGGAAAGCACAAAACTCCTTCTTTCGATATGCCCAATTTATATTACATGATACAACTCAATGACATGAAGTCAAAAACAATCAAATAGTTGCTAGGAAACCACAAAACGCATGCTTTAGATATGCCCAGTTTATATTTCATGATAAAACTCAATCACAAGAAAACGAAAACAATCAATTAGTTGCAATGAAACCACAAAACGCTTGCTTTCCATATGCCCAATTTATATTTCATGATAAAACTCAATTACAAGAAATAATAAACAATCAAACAGTTGCTAGAAAACCACAAAACGCTTGCTGTCGATATCCCCAATTCATATTTCATGATAAAACTCAATCACAAGAAACCGAAAACAATCAAACAGTTGCTAGGAAACCACAAAACTCCTTTTTTCGATATGCCCAATTTATATTTCATGATAAATAACAATGAAATAATGTCAAAAACAATCAAAGAGTTGCTAGGAAACCACAAAACGCTTGCGGTCGATATCCCTAATTTATATTTCATAATAAAACTCAATCACAAGAAACCGAAAACAATCAAACGGTTGCTAGGAAACCACAAAATGCTTGCTATCAATATGCCCAATTTATATTTCATAATAAAACTCAATTGCAAGAAGTCAAAAAAAATAAAACGGTTGCTAGGAAACCACAAAACGCTTGCTTTCGATATGCCCAATTTATATTCATGATAAAACTCAATCACAAGAAACCGAAAACAATCAATGAGTTGCAATGAAACCACAAAACGCTTGCTTTCTATATGCAAAATTTATATTTCATGATAAAACTCAATTACAAGAAATCATAAACAATCAAACAGTTGCTAGGAAACTACAAAAGGCTTGCTGTCAATATCCCCAATTTATATTTCATGATAAAACTCAATCACAAGAAACCAAAAACAATCAAACAGTTGCTAGGAAACCACAAAACTCCTTCTTTCGATATACCCAATTTATATTTCATGATAAAACTCAATGACATGAAGTCAAAAACAATCAAACAGTTGCTAGGAAACTACAAAACTCCTTCTTTCGATATGCCCAATTAATATTTCATGATAAAACTCATTGACAAGAAGTCAAAAACAATCTAGCAGTTGCTAGGAAACAACATAACGCTTGCTTTCGATATGCCCAATTTATATTTCATGATAAAACTCAATTGCAAGAAGTCAAAAACAATAAAACAGTTGCTAGGAAACTACAAAACTCCTTCTTTCGATATGCCCAATTTATATTTCATGATAAAACTCAATCACAAGAAACCGAAAACAATCAAACGGTTGCTAGGAAACCACAAAATACTTGCTTTCGATATGCCCACTTTATATTACATGATACAACTCAATGACATGAAGTCAAAAACAATCAAATAGTTGCTAGGAAACCACAAAACGCATGCTTTAGATATGCCCAGTTTATATTTCATGATAAAACTCAATCACAAGAAACCGAAAACAATCAATTGGTTGCAATGAAACCACAAAACGCTTGCTTTCCATATGCCCAATTTATATTTCATGATAAAACTCAATTACAAGAAATAATAAACAATCAAACAGTTGCTAGAAAACCACAAAACGCTTGCTGTCGATATCCCCAATTCATATTTCATGATAAAACTCAATCACAAGAAACCGAAAACAATCAAACAGTTGCTAGGAAACCACAAAACGCTTGCTGTCGATATCCCCAATTCATATTTCATGATAAAACTCAATCACAAGAAACCGAAAACAATCAAACAGTTGCTAGGAAACCACAAAACTCCTTTTTTCGATATGCCCAATTTATATTTCATGATAAAACTCATTGACAAGAAGTCAAAAACAATCTAGCAGTTGCTAGGAAACAACATAACGCTTGCTTTCGATATGCCCAATTTATATTTCATGATAAAACTCAATTGCAAGAAGTCAAAAACAATAAAACAGTTGCTAGGAAACTACAAAACTCCTTCTTTCGATATGCCCAATTTATATTTCATGATAAAACTCAATCACAAGAAACCGAAAACAATCAAACGGTTGCTAGGAAACCACAAAATACTTGCTTTCGATATCCCCAATTTATATTTCATGATAAAACTCAATCACAAGAAACCGAAAACAATCAAACAGTTGCTATGAAAGCACAAAACTCCTTCTTTCGATATGCCCAATTTATATTACATGATACAACTCAATGACATGAAGTCAAAAACAATCAAATAGTTGCTAGGAAACCACAAAACGCATGCTTTAGATATGCCCAGTTTATATTTCATGATAAAACTCAATCACAAGAAACCGAAAACAATCAATTAGTTTCAATGAAACCACAAAACGCTTGCTTTCCATATGCCCAATTTATATTTCATGATAAAACTCAATTACAAGAAATAATAAACAATCAAACAGTTGCTAGAAAACCACAAAACGCTTGCTGTCGATATCCCCAATTCATATTTCATGATAAAACTCAATCACAAGAAACCGAAAACAATCAAACAGTTGCTAGGAAACCACAAAACTCCTTTTTTCGATATGCCCAATTTATATTTCATGATAAATAACAATGAAATAATGTCAAAAACAATCAAACAGTTGCTTGGAAACCACAAAACGCTTGCGGTCGATATCCCTAATTTATATTTCATGATAAAACTCAATCACAAGAAACCGAAAACAATCAAACGGTTGCTAGGAAACCACAAAATGCTTGCTATCAATATGCCCAATTTATATTTCATAATAAAACTCAATTGCAAGAAGTAAAAAAAAATAAAACGGTTGCTAGGAAACCACAAAACGCTTGCTTTCGATATGCCCAATTTATATTCATGATAAAACTCAATCACAAGAAACCGAAAACAATCAATGAGTTGCAATGAAACCACAAAACGCTTGCTTTCTATATGCCCAATTTATATTTCATGATAAAACTCAATTACAAGAAATCATAAACAATCAAACAGTTGCTAGGAAACTACAAAACGCTTGCTGTCAATATCCCCAATTCATATTTCATGATAAAACTCAATTGCAAGAAGTCAAAAACAATCTAGCAGTTGCTTGGAAACCACATAACGCTTGCTTTCGATTCGCCCAATTTATATTTCATAAGAAAACTCAATGACATGAAGTCAAAAACAATCAAACAGTTGCTAGGAAGCCGCCAAACGCATGCTTTAGATATGCCCAATTAATATTTCATGATAAAACTCAATTGCAAGAAGTCAAAAACAATAAAACAGTTGCTAGGAAACTACAAAACTCCTTTTTTCGATATACCCATTTTATATTTCATGATAAAACTCAATGACATGAAGTCAAAAACAATCAAACAGTTGCTAAGAAGCCGCAAAACGCATGCTTTAGATATGCCCAATTCATATTTCATGATAAAACTCAATTGCAAGAAGTCAAAAACAATAAAACAGTTGCTAGGAAACTACAAAACTCCTTCTTTCGATATGCCTAATTTATATTTCATGATAAAACTCATTGACAAGAAGTCAAAAACAATCTAGCAGTTGCTAGGAAACAACATAACGCTTGCTTTCGATATACCCATTTTATATTTCATGATAAAACTCAATGACATGAAGTCAAAAACAATCAAACAGTTGCTAAGAAGCCGCAAAACGCACGCTTTAGATATGCCCAATTCATATTTCATGATAAAACTCAATTGCAAGAAGTCAAAAACAATAAAACAGTTGCTAGGAAACTACAAAACTCCTTCTTTCGATATGCCCAATTTATATTTCATGATAAAACTCATTGACAAGAAGTCAAAAACAATCTAGCAGTTGCTAGGAAACAACATAACGCTTGCTTTCGATATGCCCAATTTATATTTCATGATAAAACTCAATTGCAAGAAGACAAAAACAATAAAACAGTTGCTAGGAAACTACAAAACTCCTTCTTTCGATATGCCCAATTTATATTTCATGATAAAACTCAATCACAAGAAACCGAAAACAATCAAACGGTTGCTAGGAAACCACAAAATACTTGCTTTCGATATGCCCAATTTATATTACATGATACACTCAATGACATGAAGTCAAAAACAATCAAATAGTTGCTAGGAAACCACAAAACTCCTTCTTTCGATATGCCCAATTTATATTTCATGATAAAACTCATTGACAAGAAGTCAAAAACAATCTAGCAGTTGCTAGGAAACAACATAACGCTTGCTTTCGATATGCCCAATTTATATTTCATGATAAAACTCAATTGCAAGAAGTCAAAAACAATAAAACAGTTGCTAGGAAACTACAAAACTCCTTCTTTCGATATGCCCAATTTATATTTCATGATAAAACTCAATCACAAGAAACCGAAAACAATCAAACGGTTGCTAGGAAACCACAAAATACTTGCTTTCGATATCCCCAATTTATATTTCATGATAAAACTCAATCACAAGAAACCGAAAACAATCAAACAGTTGCTAGGAAAGCACAAAACTCCTTATTTCGATATGCCCAATTTATATTACATGATACAACTCAATGACATGAAGTCAAAAACAATCAAATAGTTGCTAGGAAACCACAAAACGCATGCTTTAGATATGCCCAGTTTATATTTCATGATAAAACTCAATCACAAGAAACCGAAAACAATCAATTAGTTGCAATGAAACCACATAACGCTTGCTTTCCATATGCCCAATTTATATTTCATGATAAAACTCAATTACAAGAAATAATAAACAATCAAACAGTTGCTAGAAAACCACAAAACGCTTGCTGTCGATATCCCCAATTCATATTTCATGATAAAACTCAATCACAAGAAACCGAAAACAATCAAACAGTTGCTAGGAAACCACAAAACTCCTTCTTTCGATATACCCAATTTATATTTCATGATAAAACTCAATGACATGAAGTCAAAAACAATCAAACAGTTGCTAGGAAGCCACAAAACGCATGCTTTAGATATGCCCAATTCATATTTCATGATAAAACTCAATTGCAAGAAGTCAAAAAAAATAAAACGGTTGCTAGGAAACCACAAAACGCTTGCTTTCGATATGCCCAATTTATATTCATGATAAAACTCAATCACAAGAAACCGAAAACAATCAATGAGTTGCAATGAAACCACAAAACGCTTGCTTTCTATATGCCCAATTTATATTTCATGATAAAACTCAATTACAAGAAATCATAATCAATCAAACAGTTGCTAGGAAACTACAAAACGCTTGCTTTCAATATCCCCAATTCATATTTCATGATAAAACTCAATTGCAAGAAGTCAAAAACAATAAAACAGTTGCTAGGAAACTACAAAACTCCTTCTTTCGATATGCCCAATTTATATTTCATGATAAAACTCAATTGCAAGAAGTCAAAAACAATAAAACAGTTGCTAGGAAACTACAAAACTCCTTCTTTCGATATGCCCAGTTTATATTTCATGATAAAACTCAATCACAAGAAACCGAAAACAATCAAACGGTTGCTAGGAAACCACAAAATACTTGCTTTCGATATCCCTAATTTATATTTCATGATAAAACTCAATCACAAGAAACCGAAAACAATCAAACAGTTGCTAGGAAAGCACAAAACTCCTTCTTTCGATATGCCCAATTTATATTACATGATACAACTCAATGACATGAAGTCAAAAACAATCAAATAGTTGCTAGGAAACCACAAAACGCATTCTTTAGATATGCCCAGTTTATATTTCATGATAAAACTCAATCACAAGAAACCGAAAACAATCAATGAGTTGCAATGAAACCACAAAACTCTTGCTTTCGAAATCCCCAATTTATATATAATGATAAAATTCAATCACAAGAAGTCAAAAACAATCAAACAGTTGCTAGGAAACTACAAAACTCTTGCTTTCGAAATCCCCAATTTGTATTTCATGATAAAACTCAATGACATGAAGTCAAAAACAATCAAACAGTTCCTAGGAAACCACAAAACTCTTGCTTTCGAAATCCCGAATATATATATATAATGATAAAACTCAATCACAAGAAGTCAAAAACATTCAAACAGTTGCTAGGAAACTACAAAACTCTTGCTTTCGAAATCCCCAATTTATATATAATGATAAAATTCAATGACATGAAGTCAAAAAAAGTCAAACAGTTGCTAGTAAACCACAAAATTCTTGCTTTCGAAATCTCCAATTTACATTTCATGATAAAACTCAATTACAAGAAGACAAAAACAATAAAAAAGTTGCTAGGAAACTACAAAACTCTTGCTTTCGAAATCCCCAATTTATATATAATGATAAAACTGAATCACAAGAAGTCAAAAACATTCAAACAGTTGCTAGGAAACTACAAAACTCTTGCTTTCGAAATCCCCAATTTATATATAATGATAAAACTCAATCACAAGAAGTCAAAAACAATCAAACAGTTGCTAGGAATCCACAAAACGCTTGCTTTCGATATGCCCAATTTATATTTCATGATAAAACTCAATTACAAGAAGACAAAAACAATAAAACAGTTGCTAGGAAACTACAAAACTCTTGCTTTCGAAATCTCCAATTTATATATAATGATAAAACTGAATCACAAGAAGTCAAAAACA
Source organism: Troilus luridus (assembly GCA_964056705.1). Lineage (NCBI taxonomy): Eukaryota > Metazoa > Arthropoda > Insecta > Hemiptera > Pentatomidae > Troilus > Troilus luridus. The sequence goes on along the minus strand of OZ057412.1, from coordinate 93,811,734 downwards.
TTCAAACAGTTGCTAGGAAACTACAAAACTCTTGCTTTCGAAATCCCCAATTTATATATAATGATAAAACTCAATGACATGAAGTCAAAAACAATAAAACAGTTGCTAGGAAACTACAAAACTCTTGCTTTCGAAATCTCCAATTTATATATAATGATAAAACTCAATGACATGAAGTCAAAAACAGTCAAACAGTTGCTAGTAAACCACAAAATTCTTGCTTTCGAAATCCCCAACTTATATATAATGATAAAACTGATTGACAAGAAGTCAAAAACAATCTAACAGTTGCTAGGAAACTACAAAACTCTTGCTTTCGAAATCCCCAATTTATATATAATGATAAAACTCAATTACAAGAAGACAAAAACAATAAAACAGTTGCTAGGAAACTACAAAACTCTTGCTTTCCAAATTTCCTATTTATATTTCATGATAAAACTCAATGACATGAAGTCAAAAAAAGTCAAACAGTTGCTAGTAAACCACAAAATTCTTGCTTTCGAAATCCCCAATTTATATATAATGATAAAACTCAATCACAAGAAGTCAAAAACAATCAAACAGTTGCTAGGAAACCTCAAAACGCTTGCTTTCGAAATCCCCAATTTGTATTTCATGATAAAACTCAATGACATGAAGTCAAAAACAATCAAACAGTTGCTAGGAAACCACAAAACTCTTGCTTTCGAAATCCCCAATTTATACATAATGATAAAACTCAATCACAAGAAGTCAAAAACAATAAAACAGTTGCTAGGAAACTACAAAACTCTTGCTTTCGAAATCCCCAATTTATATATAATGATAAAATTCAATCACAAGAAGTCGAAAACAATCAAACATTTGCTAGGAATCCACAAAACGCTTGCTTTCGATATGCCTAATTTATATTTCATGATACAATTCATTGAAAAGAAGTCAAAAAAAAACTAGCAGATGCTAGGAAACCACAAAATGCTTGCTTTCGAAATCTCCAATTTACATTTCATGATAAAACTAGATTACAAGAAGTCAAAAACAATAAAACAGTTGCTAGGAAACTACAAAACTCCTTCTTTCGATATGCCCAATTTATATTTCATGATAAAACTCAATTACAAGAAATAATAAACAATCAAACAGTTGCTAGAAAACCACAAAACGCTTGCTGTCCATATCCCCAATTCATATTTCATGATAAAACTCAATCACAAGAAACCGAAAACAATCAAACAGTTGCTAGGAAACCACAAAACTCCTTTTTTCGATATGCCCAATTTATATTTCATGATAAATAACAATGAAATAATGTCAAAAACAATCAAACGGTTGCTAGGAAACCACAAAATGCTTGCTATCAATATGCCCAATTTATATTTCATAATAAAACTCAATTGCAAGAAGTCAAAAAAAATAAAACGGTTGCTAGGAAACCACAAAACGCTTGCTTTCGATATGCCCAATTTATATTCATGATAAAACTCAATCACAAGAAACCGAAAACAATCAATGAGTTGCAATGAAACCACAAAACGCTTGCTTTCTATATGCCCAATTTATATTTCATGATAAAACTCAATTACAAGAAATCATAATCAATCAAACAGTTGCTAGGAAACTACAAAACGCTTGCTGTCAATATCCCCAATTCATATTTCATGATAAAACTCAATTGCAAGAAGTCAAAAACAATAAAACAGTTGCTAGGAAACTACAAAACTCCTTCTTTCGATATGCCCAATTTATATTTCATGATAAAACTCAATTGCAAGAAGTCAAAAACAATAAAACAGTTGCTAGGAAACTACAAAACTCCTTCTTTCGATATGCCCAGTTTATATTTCATGAAAAAACTCAATCACAAGAAACCGAAAACAATCAAACGGTTGCTAGGAAACCACAAAATACTTGCTTTCGATATCCCCAATTTATATTTCATGATAAAACTCAATTACAAGAAGACAAAAACAATAAAACAGTTGCTAGGAAACTACAAAACTCCTTCTTTCGATATGCCCAGTTTATATTTCATGATAAAACTCAATCACAAGAAACCGAAAACAATCAATGAGTTGCAATGAAACCACAAAACGCTTGCTTTCTATATGCCCAATTTATATTTCATGATAAAACTCAATTACAAGAAATCATAATCAATCAAACAGTTGCTAGGAAACTACAAAACGCTTGCTTTCAATATCCCCAATTCATATTTCATGATAAAACTCAATTGCAAGAAGTCAAAAACAATAAAACAGTTGCTAGGAAACTACAAAACTCCTTCTTTCGATATGCCCAATTTATATTTCATGATAAAACTCAATTGCAAGAAGTCAAAAACAATAAAACAGTTGCTAGGAAACTACAAAACTCCTTCTTTCGATATGCCCAGTTTATATTTCATGATAAAACTCAATCACAAGAAACCGAAAACAATCAAACGGTTGCTAGGAAACCACAAAATACTTGCTTTCGATATCCCTAATTTATATTTCATGATAAAACTCAATCACAAGAAACCGAAAACAATCAAACAGTTGCTAGGAAAGCACAAAACTCCTTCTTTCGATATGCCCAATTTATATTACATGATACAACTCAATGACATGAAGTCAAAAACAATCAAATAGTTGCTAGGAAACCACAAAACGCATTCTTTAGATATGCCCAGTTTATATTTCATGATAAAACTCAATCACAAGAAACCGAAAACAATCAATGAGTTGCAATGAAACCACAAAACTCTTGCTTTCGAAATCCCCAATTTATATATAATGATAAAATTCAATCACAAGAAGTCAAAAACAATCAAACAGTTGCTAGGAAACTACAAAACTCTTGCTTTCGAAATCCCCAATTTGTATTTCATGATAAAACTCAATGACATGAAGTCAAAAACAATCAAACAGTTCCTAGGAAACCACAAAACTCTTGCTTTCGAAATCCCGAATATATATATATAATGATAAAACTCAATCACAAGAAGTCAAAAACATTCAAACAGTTGCTAGGAATCCACAAAACGCTTGCTTTCGATATGCCTAATTTATATTTCATGATACAATTCATTGAAAAGAAGTCAAAAACAATCTAGCAGATGCTAGGAAACCACAAAACGCTTGCTTTCGAAATCTCCAATTTACATTTCATGATAAAACTAGATTACAAGAAGACAAAAACAATAAAAAAGTTGCTAGGAAACTACAAAACTCTTGCTTTCGAAATCCCCAATTTATATATAATGATAAAACTGAATCACAAGAAGTCAAAAACATTCAAACAGTTGCTAGGAAACTACAAAACTCTTGCTTTCGAAATCCCCAATTTATATATAATGATAAAACTCAATCACAAGAAGTCAAAAACAATCAAACAGTTGCTAGGAATCCACAAAACGCTTGCTTTCGATATGCCCAATTTATATTTCATGATAAAACTCAATTACAAGAAGACAAAAACAATAAAACAGTTGCTAGGAAACTACAAAACTCTTGCTTTCGAAATCTCCAATTTATATATAATGATAAAACTCAATGACATGAAGTCAAAAACAATTAAACAGTTGCTTGGAAACTACAAAACTCTTGCTTTCGAAATCCCCAATTTATATATAATGATAAAACTCAATGACATGAAGTCAAAAACAATAAAACAGTTGCTAGGAAACTACAAAACTCTTGCTTTCGAAATCTCCAATTTATATATAATGATAAAACTCAATGACATGAAGTCAAAAACAGTCAAACAGTTGCTAGTAAACCACAAAATTCTTGCTTTCGAAATCCCCAACTTATATATAATGATAAAACTGATTGACAAGAAGTCAAAAACAATCTAACAGTTGCTAGGAAACTACAAAACTCTTGCTTTCGAAATCCCCAATTTATATATAATGATAAAACTCAATTACAAGAAGACAAAAACAATAAAACAGTTGCTAGGAAACTACAAAACTCTTGCTTTCCAAATTTCCTATTTATATTTCATGATAAAACTCAATGACATGAAGTCAAAAAAAGTCAAACAGTTGCTAGTAAACCACAAAATTCTTGCTTTCGAAATCCCCAATTTATATATAATGATAAAACTCAATCACAAGAAGTCAAAAACAATCAAACAGTTGCTAGGAAACCTCAAAACGCTTGCTTTCGAAATCCCCAATTTGTATTTCATGATAAAACTCAATGACATGAAGTCAAAAACAATCAAACAGTTGCTAGGAAACCACAAAACTCTTGCTTTCGAAATCCCCAATTTATACATAATGATAAAACTCAATCACAAGAAGTCAAAAACAATAAAACAGTTGCTAGGAAACTACAAAACTCTTGCTTTCGAAATCCCCAATTTATATATAATGATAAAATTCAATCACAAGAAGTCGAAAACAATCAAACATTTGCTAGGAATCCACAAAACGCTTGCTTTCGATATGCCTAATTTATATTTCATGATACAATTCATTGAAAAGAAGTCAAAAAAAAACTAGCAGATGCTAGGAAACCACAAAATGCTTGCTTTCGAAATCTCCAATTTACATTTCATGATAAAACTAGATTACAAGAAGTCAAAAACAATAAAACAGTTGCTAGGAAACTACAAAACTCCTTCTTTCGATATGCCCAATTTATATTTCATGATAAAACTCAATTACAAGAAATAATAAACAATCAAACAGTTGCTAGAAAACCACAAAACGCTTGCTGTCCATATCCCCAATTCATATTTCATGATAAAACTCAATCACAAGAAACCGAAAACAATCAAACAGTTGCTAGGAAACCACAAAACTCCTTTTTTCGATATGCCCAATTTATATTTCATGATAAATAACAATGAAATAATGTCAAAAACAATCAAACGGTTGCTAGGAAACCACAAAACGCTTGCTATCAATATGCCCAATTTATATTTCATAATAAAACTCAATTGCAAGAAGTCAAAAAAAATAAAACGGTTGCTAGGAAACCACAAAACGCTTGCTTTCGATATGCCCAATTTATATTCATGATAAAACTCAATCACAAGAAACCGAAAACAATCAATGAGTTGCAATGAAACCACAAAACGCTTGCTTTCTATATGCCCAATTTATATTTCATGATAAAACTCAATTACAAGAAATCATAATCAATCAAACAGTTGCTAGGAAACTACAAAACGCTTGCTGTCAATATCCCCAATTCATATTTCATGATAAAACTCAATTGCAAGAAGTCAAAAACAATAAAACAGTTGCTAGGAAACTACAAAACTCCTTCTTTCGATATGCCCAATTTATATTTCATGATAAAACTCAATTGCAAGAAGTCAAAAACAATAAAACAGTTGCTAGGAAACTACAAAACTCCTTCTTTCGATATGCCCAGTTTATATTTCATGAAAAAACTCAATCACAAGAAACCGAAAACAATCAAACGGTTGCTAGGAAACCACAAAATACTTGCTTTCGATATCCCCAATTTATATTTCATGATAAAACTCAATTACAAGAAGACAAAAACAATAAAACAGTTGCTAGGAAACTACAAAACTCCTTCTTTCGATATGCCCAGTTTATATTTCATGATAAAACTCAATCACAAGAAACCGAAAACAATCAATGAGTTGCAATGAAACCACAAAACGCTTGCTTTCTATATGCCCAATTTATATTTCATGATAAAACTCAATTACAAGAAATCATAATCAATCAAACAGTTGCTAGGAAACTACAAAACGCTTGCTTTCAATATCCCCAATTCATATTTCATGATAAAACTCAATTGCAAGAAGTCAAAAACAATAAAACAGTTGCTAGGAAACTACAAAACTCCTTCTTTCGATATGCCCAATTTATATTTCATGATAAAACTCAATTGCAAGAAGTCAAAAACAATAAAACAGTTGCTAGGAAACTACAAAACTCCTTCTTTCGATATGCCCAGTTTATATTTCATGATAAAACTCAATCACAAGAAACCGAAAACAATCAAACGGTTGCTAGGAAACCACAAAATACTTGCTTTCGATATCCCTAATTTATATTTCATGATAAAACTCAATCACAAGAAACCGAAAACAATCAAACAGTTGCTAGGAAAGCACAAAACTCCTTCTTTCGATATGCCCAATTTATATTACATGATACAACTCAATGACATGAAGTCAAAAACAATCAAATAGTTGCTAGGAAACCACAAAACGCATTCTTTAGATATGCCCAGTTTATATTTCATGATAAAACTCAATCACAAGAAACCGAAAACAATCAATGAGTTGCAATGAAACCACAAAACTCTTGCTTTCGAAATCCCCAATTTATATATAATGATAAAATTCAATCACAAGAAGTCAAAAACAATCAAACAGTTGCTAGGAAACTACAAAACTCTTGCTTTCGAAATCCCCAATTTGTATTTCATGATAAAACTCAATGACATGAAGTCAAAAACAATCAAACAGTTCCTAGGAAACCACAAAACTCTTGCTTTCGAAATCCCGAATATATATATATAATGATAAAACTCAATCACAAGAAGTCAAAAACATTCAAACAGTTGCTAGGAATCCACAAAACGCTTGCTTTCGATATGCCTAATTTATATTTCATGATACAATTCATTGAAAAGAAGTCAAAAACAATCTAGCAGATGCTAGGAAACCACAAAACGCTTGCTTTCGAAATCTCCAATTTACATTTCATGATAAAACTAGATTACAAGAAGACAAAAACAATAAAAAAGTTGCTAGGAAACTACAAAACTCTTGCTTTCGAAATCCCCAATTTATATATAATGATAAAACTGAATCACAAGAAGTCAAAAACATTCAAACAGTTGCTAGGAAACTACAAAACTCTTGCTTTCGAAATCCCCAATTTATATATAATGATAAAACTCAATCACAAGAAGTCAAAAACAATCAAACAGTTGCTAGGAATCCACAAAACGCTTGCTTTCGATATGCCCAATTTATATTTCATGATAAAACTCAATTACAAGAAGACAAAAACAATAAAACAGTTGCTAGGAAACTACAAAACTCTTGCTTTCGAAATCTCCAATTTATATATAATGATAAAACTCAATGACATGAAGTCAAAAACAATTAAACAGTTGCTTGGAAACTACAAAACTCTTGCTTTCGAAATCCCCAATTTATATATAATGATAAAACTCAATGACATGAAGTCAAAAACAATAAAACAGTTGCTAGGAAACTACAAAACTCTTGCTTTCGAAATCTCCAATTTATATATAATGATAAAACTCAATGACATGAAGTCAAAAACAGTCAAACAGTTGCTAGTAAACCACAAAATTCTTGCTTTCGAAATCCCCAACTTATATATAATGATAAAACTGATTGACAAGAAGTCAAAAACAATCTAACAGTTGCTAGGAAACTACAAAACTCTTGCTTTCGAAATCCCCAATTTATATATAATGATAAAACTCAATTACAAGAAGACAAAAACAATAAAACAGTTGCTAGGAAACTACAAAACTCTTGCTTTCCAAATTTCCTATTTATATTTCATGATAAAACTCAATGACATGAAGTCAAAAAAAGTCAAACAGTTGCTAGTAAACCACAAAATTCTTGCTTTCGAAATCCCCAATTTATATATAATGATAAAACTCAATCACAAGAAGTCAAAAACAATCAAACAGTTGCTAGGAAACCTCAAAACGCTTGCTTTCGAAATCCCCAATTTGTATTTCATGATAAAACTCAATGACATGAAGTCAAAAACAATCAAACAGTTGCTAGGAAACCACAAAACTCTTGCTTTCGAAATCCCCAATTTATACATAATGATAAAACTCAATCACAAGAAGTCAAAAACAATAAAACAGTTGCTAGGAAACTACAAAACTCTTGCTTTCGAAATCCCCAATTTATATATAATGATAAAATTCAATCACAAGAAGTCGAAAACAATCAAACATTTGCTAGGAATCCACAAAACGCTTGCTTTCGATATGCCTAATTTATATTTCATGATACAATTCATTGAAAAGAAGTCAAAAAAAAACTAGCAGATGCTAGGAAACCACAAAATGCTTGCTTTCGAAATCTCCAATTTACATTTCATGATAAAACTAGATTACAAGAAGTCAAAAACAATAAAACAGTTGCTAGGAAACTACAAAACTCCTTCTTTCGATATGCCCAATTTATATTTCATGATAAAACTCAATTACAAGAAATAATAAACAATCAAACAGTTGCTAGAAAACCACAAAACGCTTGCTGTCCATATCCCCAATTCATATTTCATGATAAAACTCAATCACAAGAAACCGAAAACAATCAAACAGTTGCTAGGAAACCACAAAACTCCTTTTTTCGATATGCCCAATTTATATTTCATGATAAATAACAATGAAATAATGTCAAAAACAATCAAACGGTTGCTAGGAAACCACAAAACGCTTGCTATCAATATGCCCAATTTATATTTCATAATAAAACTCAATTGCAAGAAGTCAAAAAAAATAAAACGGTTGCTAGGAAACCACAAAACGCTTGCTTTCGATATGCCCAATTTATATTCATGATAAAACTCAATCACAAGAAACCGAAAACAATCAATGAGTTGCAATGAAACCACAAAACGCTTGCTTTCTATATGCCCAATTTATATTTCATGATAAAACTCAATTACAAGAAATCATAATCAATCAAACAGTTGCTAGGAAACTACAAAACGCTTGCTGTCAATATCCCCAATTCATATTTCATGATAAAACTCAATTGCAAGAAGTCAAAAACAATAAAACAGTTGCTAGGAAACTACAAAACTCCTTCTTTCGATATGCCCAGTTTATATTTCATGATAAAACTCAATCACAAGAAACCGAAAACAATCAAACGGTTGCTAGGAAACCACAAAATACTTGCTTTCGATATCCCCAATTTATATTTCATGATAAAACTCAATTACAAGAAGACAAAAACAATAAAACAGTTGCTAGGAAACTACAAAACTCCTTCTTTCGATATGCCCAGTTTATATTTCATGATAAAACTCAATCACAAGAAACCGAAAACAATCAATGAGTTGCAATGAAACCACAAAACGCTTGCTTTCTATATGCCCAATTTATATTTCATGATAAAACTCAATTACAAGAAATCATAATCAATCAAACAGTTGCTAGGAAACTACAAAACGCTTGCTTTCAATATCCCCAATTCATATTTCATGATAAAACTCAATTGCAAGAAGTCAAAAACAATAAAACAGTTGCTAGGAAACTACAAAACTCCTTCTTTCGATATGCCCAATTTATATTTCATGATAAAACTCAATTGCAAGAAGTCAAAAACAATAAAACAGTTGCTAGGAAACTACAAAACTCCTTCTTTCGATATGCCCAGTTTATATTTCATGATAAAACTCAATCACAAGAAACCGAAAACAATCAAACGGTTGCTAGGAAACCACAAAATACTTGCTTTCGATATCCCTAATTTATATTTCATGATAAAACTCAATCACAAGAAACCGAAAACAATCAAACAGTTGCTAGGAAAGCACAAAACTCCTTCTTTCGATATGCCCAATTTATATTACATGATACAACTCAATGACATGAAGTCAAAAACAATCAAATAGTTGCTAGGAAACCACAAAACGCATTCTTTAGATATGCCCAGTTTATATTTCATGATAAAACTCAATCACAAGAAACCGAAAACAATCAATGAGTTGCAATGAAACCACAAAACTCTTGCTTTCGAAATCCCCAATTTATATGTAATGATAAAATTCAATCACAAGAAGTCAAAAACAATCAAACAATTGCTAGGAAACTACAAAACTCTTGCTTTCGAAATCCCCAATTTGTATTTCATGATAAAACTCAATGACATGAAGTCAAAAACAATCAAACAGTTCCTAGGAAACCACAAAACTCTTGCTTTCGAAATCCCGAATATATATATATAATGATAAAACTCAATCACAAGAAGTCAAAAACATTCAAACAGTTGCTAGGAAACTACAAAACTCTTGCTTTCGAAATCCCCAATTTATATATAATGATAAAATTCAATGACATGAAGTCAAAAAAAGTCAAACAGTTGCTAGTAAACCACAAAATTCTTGCTTTCGAAATCTCCAATTTACATTTCATGATAAAACTCAATTACAAGAAGACAAAAACAATAAAAAAGTTGCTAGGAAACTACAAAACTCTTGCTTTCGAAATCCCCAATTTATATTTCATGATAAAACTCAATGACATGAAGTCAAACAGTTGCTAGTAAACCACAAAATTCTTGCTTTCGAAATCTCCAATTTATATATAATAATAAAACTCAATGACATGAAGTCAAAAACAATCAAACAGTTGCTAGGAATCCACAAAACTCTTGCTTTCGAAATCCCCAATTTATACATAATGATAAAACTCAATCACAAGAAGTCAAAAACAATAAAACAGTTGCTAGGAAACTACAAAACTCTTGCTTTCGAAATCCCCAATTTATATATAATGATAAAATTCAATCTCAAGAATTCAAAAACAATCAAACAGTTGCTAGGAATCCACAAAACGCTTGCTTTCGATATGCCTAATTTATATTTCATGATACAATTCATTGAAAAGAAGTCAAAAACAATCTAGCAGATGCTAGGAAACCACAAAACGCTTGCTTTCGAAATCTCCAATTTACATTTCATGATAAAACTAGATTACAAGAAGACAAAAACAATAAAAAAGTTGCTAGGAAACTACAAAACTCTTGCTTTCGAAATCCCCAATTTATATATAATGATAAAACTGAATCACAAGAAGTCAAAAACATTCAAACAGTTGCTAGGAAACTACAAAACTCTTGCTTTCGAAATCCCCAATTTATATATAATGATAAAACTCAATCACAAGAAGTCAAAAACAATCAAACAGTTGCTAGGAATCCACAAAACGCTTGCTTTCGATATGCCCAATTTATATTTCATGATAAAACTCAATTACCAGAAGACAAAAACAATAAAACAGTTGCTAGGAAACTACAAAACTCTTGCTTTCGAAATCTCCAATTTATATATAATGATAAAACTCAATGACATGAAGTCAAAAACAATTAAACAGTTGCTTGGAAACTACAAAACTCTTGCTTTCGAAATCCCCAATTTATATATAATGATAAAACTCAATGACATGAAGTCAAAAACAATAAAACAGTTGCTAGGAAACTACAAAACTCTTGCTTTCGAAATCTCCAATTTATATATAATGATAAAACTCAATGACATGAAGTCAAAAACAGTCAAACAGTTGCTAGTAAACCACAAAATTCTTGCTTTCGAAATCCCCAACTTATATATAATGATAAAACTGATTGACAAGAAGTCAAAAACAATCTAACAGTTGCTAGGAAACTACAAAACTCTTGCTTTCGAAATCCCCAATTTATATATAATGATAAAACTCAATTACAAGAAGACAAAAACAATAAAACAGTTGCTAGGAAACTACAAAACTCTTGCTTTCCAAATTTCCTATTTATATTTCATGATAAAACTCAATGACATGAAGTCAAAAAAAGTCAAACAGTTGCTAGTAAACCACAAAATTCTTGCTTTCGAAATCCCCAATTTATATATAATGATAAAACTCAATCACAAGAAGTCAAAAACAATCAAACAGTTGCTAGGAAACCTAAAAACGCTTGCTTTCGAAATCCCCAATTTGTATTTCATGATAAAACTCAATGACATGAAGTCAAAAACAATCAAACAGTTGCTAGGAAACCACAAAACTCTTGCTTTCGAAATCCCCAATTTATACATAATGATAAAACTCAATCACAAGAAGTCAAAAACAATAAAACAGTTGCTAGGAAACTACAAAACTCTTGCTTTCGAAATCCCCAATTTATATATAATGATAAAATTCAATCACAAGAAGTCGAAAACAATCAAACATTTGCTAGGAATCCACAAAACGCTTGCTTTCGATATGCCTAATTTATATTTCATGATACAATTCATTGAAAAGAAGTAAAAAAAAAACTAGCAGATGCTAGGAAACCACAAAATGCTTGCTTTCGAAATCTCCAATTTACATTTCATGATAAAACTAGATTACAAGAAGTCAAAAACAATAAAACAGTTGCTAGGAAACTACAAAACTCCTTCTTTCGATATGCCCAATTTATATTTCATGATAAAACTCAATTACAAGAAATAATAAACAATCAAACAGTTGCTAGAAAACCACAAAACGCTTGCTGTCCATATCCCCAATTCATATTTCATGATAAAACTCAATCACAAGAAACCGAAAACAATCAAACAGTTGCTAGGAAACCACAAAACTCCTTTTTTCGATATGCCCAATTTATATTTCATGATAAATAACAATGAAATAATGTCAAAAACAATCAAACGGTTGCTAGGAAACCACAAAATGCTTGCTATCAATATGCCCAATTTATATTTCATAATAAAACTCAATTGCAAGAAGTCAAAAAAAATAAAACGGTTGCTAGGAAACCACAAAACGCTTGCTTTCGATATGCCCAATTTATATTCATGATAAAACTCAATCACAAGAAACCGAAAACAATCAATGAGTTGCAATGAAACCACAAAACGCTTGCTTTCTATATGCCCAATTTATATTTCATGATAAAACTCAATTACAAGAAATCATAATCAATCAAACAGTTGCTAGGAAACTACAAAACGCTTGCTGTCAATATCCCCAATTCATATTTCATGATAAAACTCAATTGCAAGAAGTCAAAAACAATAAAACAGTTGCTAGGAAACTACAAAACTCCTTCTTTCGATATGCCCAATTTATATTTCATGATAAAACTCAATTGCAAGAAATCAAAAACAATAAAACAGTTGCTAGGAAACTACAAAACTCCTTCTTTCGATATGCCCAGTTTATATTTCATGATAAAACTCAATCACAAGAAACCGAAAACAATCAAACGGTTGCTAGGAAACCACAAAATACTTGCTTTCGATATCCCCAATTTATATTTCATGATAAAACTCAATCACAAGAAACCGAAAACAATCAAACAGTTGCTAGGAAAGCACAAAACTCCTTCTTTCGATATCCCCAATTTATATTTCATGATAAAACTCAATGACATGAAGTCAAAAACAATCAAACAGTTCCTAGGAAACCACAAAACTCTTGCTTTCGAAATCCCGAATATATATATATAATGATAAAACTCAATCACAAGAAGTCAAAAACATTCAAACAGTTGCTAGGAAACTACAAAACTCTTGCTTTCGAAATCCCCAATTTATATATAATGATAAAATTCAATGACATGAAGTCAAAAAAAGTCAAACAGTTGCTAGTAAACCACAAAATTCTTGCTTTCGAAATCTCCAATTTACATTTCATGATAAAACTCAATCACAAGAAGTCAAAAACAATAAAACAGTTGCTAGGAAACTACAAAACTCTTGCTTTCGAAATCCCCAATTTATATTTCATGATAAAACTCAATGACATGAAGTCAAACAGTTGCTAGTAAACCACAAAATTCTTGCTTTCGAAATCTCCAATTTATATATAATGATAAAACTCAATGACATGAAGTCAAAAACAATCAAACAGTTGCTAGGAATCCACAAAACTCTTGCTTTCGAAATCCCCAATTTATACATAATGATAAAACTCAATCACAAGAAGTCAAAAACAATAAAACAGTTGCTAGGAAACTACAAAACTCTTGCTTTCGAAATCCCCAATTTATATATAATGATAAAATTCAATCTCAAGAAGTCAAAAACAATCAAACAGTTGCTAGGAATCCACAAAACGCTTGCTTTCGATATGCCTAATTTATATTTCATGATACAATTCATTGAAAAGAAGTCAAAAACAATCTAGCAGATGCTAGGAAACCACAAAACGCTTGCTTTCGAAATCTCCAATTTACATTTCATGATAAAACTAGATTACAAGAAGACAAAAACAATAAAAAAGTTGCTAGGAAACTACAAAACTCTTGCTTTCGAAATCCCCAATTTATATATAATGATAAAACTGAATCACAAGAAGTCAAAAACATTCAAACAGTTGCTAGGAAACTACAAAACTCTTGCTTTCGAAATCCCCAATTTATATATAATGATAAAACTCAATCACAAGAAGTCAAAAACAATCAAACAGTTGCTAGGAATCCACAAAACGCTTGCTTTCGATATGCCCAATTTATATTTCATGATAAAACTCAATTACAAGAAGACAAAAACAATAAAACAGTTGCTAGGAAACTACAAAACTCTTGCTTTCGAAATCTCCAATTTATATATAATGATAAAACTCAATGACATGAAGTCAAAAACAATTAAACAGTTGCTTGGAAACTACAAAACTCTTGCTTTCGAAATCCCCAATTTATATATAATGATAAAACTCAATGACATGAAGTCAAAAACAATAAAACAGTTGCTAGGAAACTACAAAACTCTTGCTTTCGAAATCTCCAATTTATATATAATGATAAAACTCAATGACATGAAGTCAAAAACAGTCAAACAGTTGCTAGTAAACCACAAAATTCTTGCTTTCGAAATCCCCAACTTATATATAATGATAAAACTGATTGACAAGAAGTCAAAAACAATCTAACAGTTGCTAGGAAACTACAAAACTCTTGCTTTCGAAATCCCCAATTTATATATAATGATAAAACTCAATTACAAGAAGACAAAAACAATAAAACAGTTGCTAGGAAACTACAAAACTCTTGCTTTCCAAATTTCCTATTTATATTTCATGATAAAACTCAATGACATGAAGTCAAAAAAAGTCAAACAGTTGCTAGTAAACCACAAAATTCTTGCTTTCGAAATCCCCAATTTATATATAATGATAAAACTCAATCACAAGAAGTCAAAAACAATCAAACAGTTGCTAGGAAACCTCAAAACGCTTGCTTTCGAAATCCCCAATTTGTATTTCATGATAAAACTCAATGACATGAAGTCAAAAACAATCAAACAGTTGCTAGGAAACCACAAAACTCTTGCTTTCGAAATCCCCAATTTATACATAATGATAAAACTCAATCACAAGAAGTCAAAAACAATAAAACAGTTGCTAGGAAACTACAAAACTCTTGCTTTCGAAATCCCCAATTTATATATAATGATAAAATTCAATCACAAGAAGTCGAAAACAATCAAACATTTGCTAGGAATCCACAAAACGCTTGCTTTCGATATGCCTAATTTATATTTCATGATACAATTCATTGAAAAGAAGTAAAAAAAAAACTAGCAGATGCTAGGAAACCACAAAATGCTTGCTTTCGAAATCTCCAATTTACATTTCATGATAAAACTAGATTACAAGAAGACAAAAACAATAAAAAAGTTGCTAGGAAACTACAAAACTCTTGCTTTCGAAATCCCCAATTTGTATTTCATGATAAAACTCAATGACATGAAGTCAAAAACAATCAAACAGTTCCTAGGAAACCACAAAGCTCTTGCTTTCGAAATCCCCAATATATATATATAATGATAAAACTCAATCACAAGAAGTCAAAAACATTCAAACAGTTGCTAGGAAACTACAAAACTCTTGCTTTCGAAATCCCCAATTTATATTTCATGATAAAACTCAATTACAAGAAGACAAAAACAATAAAACAGTTGCTAGGAAACTACAAAACTCTTGCTTTCGAAATCCCCAATTTGTATTTCATGATAAAACTCAATTACAAGATGACAAAAACAATCAAACCGTTGCTAGGAAACTACAAAACTCTTGCTTTCGAAATCCCCAATTTATATTTCATGATAAAACTCAATGACATGAAGTCAAAAACAGTCAAACAGTTGCTAGTAAACCACAAAACTCTTGCTTTCGAAATCCCCAATTTATATATAATGATAAAACTCAATTACAAGAAGACAAAACAATAAAACAGTTGCTAGGAAACTACAAAACTCTTGATTTCGAAATTTCCTATTTATATTTCATGATAAAACTCAATGACATGAAGTCAAAAAAAGTCAAACAGTTGCTAGTAAACCACAAAATTCTTGCTTTCGAAATCCCCAATTTATATATAATGATAAAACTCAATCACAAGAAGTCAAAAACAATCAAACAGTTGCTAGGAAAGCACAAAACTCCCTCTTTCGATATGCCCAATTTATATTACATGATACAACTCAATGACATGAAGTCAAAAACAATCAAATAGTTGCTAGGAAACCACAAAACGCATTCTTTAGATATGCCCAGTTTATATTTCATGATAAAACTCAATCACAAGAAACCGAAAACAATCAACGAGTTGCAATGAAACCACAAAACTCTTGCTTTCGAAATCCCCAATTTATATATAATGATAAAATTCAATCACAAGAAGTCAAAAACAATCAAACAGTTGCTAGGAAACTACAAAACTCTTGCTTTCGAAATCCCCAATTTGTATTTCATGATAAAACTCAATGACATGAAGTCAAAAACAATCAAACAGTTCCTAGGAAACCACAAAACTCTTGCTTTCGAAATCCCGAATATATATATATAATGATAAAACTCAATCACAAGAAGTCAAAAACATTCAAACAGTTGCTAGGAAACTACAAAACTCTTGCTTTCGAAATCCCCAATTTATATATAATGATAAAATTCAATGACATGAAGTCAAAAAAAGTCAAACAGTTGCTAGTAAACCACAAAATTCTTGCTTTCGAAATCTCCAATTTACATTTCATGATAAAACTCAATTACAAGAAGACAAAAACAATAAAAAAGTTGCTAGGAAACTACAAAACTCTTGCTTTCGAAATCCCCAATTTATATTTCATGATAAAACTCAATGACATGAAGTCAAACAGTTGCTAGTAAACCACAAAATTCTTGCTTTCGAAATCCCCAATTTATATATAATGATAAAACTCAATCACAAGAAGTCAAAAACAATCAAACAGTTGCTAGGAAACCTCAAAACGCTTGCTTTCGAAATCCCCAATTTGTATTTCATGATAAAACTCAATGACATGAAGTCAAAAAAATTCAAACAGTTGCTAGGAAACTACAAAACTCTTGCTTTCGAAATCCCCAATTTATATATAATGATAAAACTCAATTACAAGAAGACAAAAACAATAAAACAGATGCTAGGAACCTACAAAACTCTTGCTTTCGAAATCCCCAATTTGTATTTCATGATAAAACTCAATGACATGAAGTCAAAAACAGTCAAACAGTTGCTAGTAAACCACAAAATTCTTGCTTTCGAAATCCCCAACTTATATATAATGATAAAACTGATTGACAAGAAGTCAAAAACAATCTAACAGTTGCTAGGAAACTACAAAACTCTTGCTTTCGACATCCCCAATTTATATTTCATGATAAAACTCAATCACAAGAAACCGCAAACAATCAAACGGTTGCTAGGAAACCACAAAATGCTTGCTATCAATATGCCCAATTTATATTTCATAATAAAACTCAAATGCAAGAAGTCAAAAAAAATAAAACGGTTGCTAGGAAACCACAAAACGCTTGCTTTCGATATGCCCAATTTATATTCATGATAAAACTCAATCACAAGAAACCGAAAACAATCAATGAGTTGCAATGAAACCACAAAACGCTTGCTTTCTATATGCCCAATTTATATTTCATGATAAAACTCAATTACAAGAAATCATAAACAATCAAACAGTTGCTAGGAAACCACAAAATACTTGCTTTCGATATCCCTAATTTATATTTCATGATAAAACTCAATCACAAGAAACCGAAAACAATCAAACAGTTGCTAGGAAACCACAAAACTCCTTCTTTCGATATACCCAATTTATATTTCATGATAAAACTCAATGACATGAAGTCAAAAACAATCAAACAGTTGCTAGGAAGCCACAAAACGCATGCTTTAGATATGCCCAATTCATATTTCATGATAAAACTCAATTGCAAGAAGTCAAAAACAATAAAACAGTTGCTAGGAAACTACAAAACTCCTTCTTTCGATATGCCCAATTTATATTTCATGATAAAACTCAATTACAAGAAATAATAAACAATCAAACAGTTGCTAGAAAACCACAAAACGCTTGCTGTCCATATCCCCAATTCATATTTCATGATAAAACTCAATCACAAGAAACCGAAAACAATCAAACAGTTGCTAGGAAACCACAAAACTCCTTTTTTCGATATGCCCAATTTATATTTCATGATAAATAACAATGAAATAATGTCAAAAACAATCAAACGGTTGCTAGGAAACCACAAAATGCTTGCTATCAATATGCCCAATTTATATTTCATAATAAAACTCAATTGCAAGAAGTCAAAAAAAATAAAACGGTTGCTAGGAAACCACAAAACGCTTGCTTTCGATATGCCCAATTTATATTCATGATAAAACTCAATCACAAGAAACCGAAAACAATCAATGAGTTGCAATGAAACCACAAAACGCTTGCTTTCTATATGCCCAATTTATATTTCATGATAAAACTCAATTACAAGAAATCATAATCAATCAAACAGTTGCTAGGAAACTACAAAACGCTTGCTGTCAATATCCCCAATTCATATTTCATGATAAAACTCAATTGCAAGAAGTCAAAAACAATAAAACAGTTGCTAGGAAACTACAAAACTCCTTCTTTCGATATGCCCAATTTATATTCATGATAAAACTCAATCACAAGAAACCGAAAACAATCAATGAGTTGCAATGAAACCACAAAACGCTTGCTTTCTATATGCCCAATTTATATTTCATGATAAAACTCAATTACAAGAAATCATAAACAATCAAACAGTTGCTAGGAAACTACAAAACGCTTGCTGTCAATATCCCCAATTTATATTTCATGATAAAACTCAATCACAAGAAACCGAAAACAATCAAACAGTTGCTAGGAAAGCACAAAACTCCTTCTTTCGATATGCCCAATTTATATTACATGATACAACTCAATGACATGAAGTCAAAAACAATCAAATAGTTGCTAGGAAACCACAAAACGCATTCTTTAGATATGCCCAGTTTATATTTCATGATAAAACTCAATCACAAGAAACCGAAAACAATCAATGAGTTGCAATGAAACCACAAAACTCTTGCTTTCGAAATCCCCAATTTATATATAATGATAAAATTCAATCACAAGAAGTCAAAAACAATCAAACAGTTGCTAGGAAACTACAAAACTCTTGCTTTCGAAATCCCCAATTTGTATTTCATGATAAAACTCAATGACATGAAGTCAAAAACAATCAAACAGTTCCTAGGAAACCACAAAACTCTTGCTTTCGAAATCCCGAATATATATATATAATGATAAAACTCAATCACAAGAAGTCAAAAACATTCAAACAGTTGCTAGGAAACTACAAAACTCTTGCTTTCGAAATCCCCAATTTATATATAATGATAAAATTCAATGACATGAAGTCAAAAAAAGTCAAACAGTTGCTAGTAAACCACAAAATTCTTGCTTTCGAAATCTCCAATTTACATTTCATGATAAAACTCAATTACAAGAAGACAAAAACAATAAAAAAGTTGCTAGGAAACTACAAAACTCTTGCTTTCGAAATCCCCAATTTATATTTCATGATAAAACTCAATGACATGAAGTCAAACAGTTGCTAGTAAACCACAAAATTCTTGCTTTCGAAATCTCCAATTTATATATAATGATAAAACTCAATGACATGAAGTCAAAAACAATCAAACAGTTGCTAGGAATCCACAAAACTCTTGCTTTCGAAATCCCCAATTTATACATAATGATAAAACTCAATCACAAGAAGTCAAAAACAATAAAACAGTTGCTAGGAAACTACAAAACTCTTGCTTTCGAAATCCCCAATTTATATATAATGATAAAATTCAATCTCAAGAAGTCAAAAACAATCAAACAGTTGCTAGGAATCCACAAAACGCTTGCTTTCGATATGCCTAATTTATATTTCATGATACAATTCATTGAAAAGAAGTCAAAAACAATCTAGCAGATGCTAGGAAACCACAAAACGCTTGCTTTCGAAATCTCCTATTTACATTTCATGATAAAACTAGATTACAAGAAGACAAAAACAATAAAAAAGTTGCTAGGAAACTACAAAACTCTTGCTTTCGAAATCCCCAATTTATATATAATGATAAAACTGAATCACAAGAAGTCAAAAACATTCAAACAGTTGCTAGGAAACTACAAAACTCTTGCTTTCGAAATCCCCAATTTATATATAATGATAAAACTCAATCACAAGAAGTCAAAAACAATCAAACAGTTGCTAGGAATCTACAAAACGCTTGCTTTCGATATGCCCAATTTATATTTCATGATAAAACTCAATTACAAGAAGACAAAAACAATAAAACAGTTGCTAGGAAACTACAAAACTCTTGCTTTCGAAATCTCCAATTTATATATAATGATAAAACTCAATGACATGAAGTCAAAAACAATTAAACAGTTGCTTGGAAACTACAAAACTCTTGCTTTCGAAATCCCCAATTTATATATAATGATAAAACTCAATGACATGAAGTCAAAAACAATAAAACAGTTGCTAGGAAACTACAAAACTCTTGCTTTCGAAATCTCCAATTTATATATAATGATAAAACTCAATGACATGAAGTCAAAAACAGTCAAACAGTTGCTAGTAAACCACAAAATTCTTGCTTTCGAAATCCCCAACTTATATATAATGATAAAACTGATTGACAAGAAGTCAAAAACAATCTAACAGTTGCTAGGAAACTACAAAACTCTTGCTTTCGAAATCCCCAATTTATATATAATGATAAAACTCAATTACAAGAAGACAAAAACAATAAAACAGTTGCTAGGAAACTACAAAACTCTTGCTTTCCAAATTTCCTATTTATATTTCATGATAAAACTCAATGACATGAAGTCAAAAAAAGTCAAACAGTTGCTAGTAAACCACAAAATTCTTGCTTTCGAAATCCCCAATTTATATATAATGATAAAACTCAATCACAAGAAGTCAAAAACAATCAAACAGTTGCTAGGAAACCTCAAAACGCTTGCTTTCGAAATCCCCAATTTGTATTTCATGATAAAACTCAATGACATGAAGTCAAAAACAATCAAACAGTTGCTAGGAAACCACAAAACTCTTGCTTTCGAAATCCCCAATTTATACATAATGATAAAACTCAATCACAAGAAGTCAAAAACAATAAAACAGTTGCTAGGAAACTACAAAACTCTTGCTTTCGAAATCCCCAATTTATATATAATGATAAAAGTCAATCACAAGAAGTCAAAAACAATCAAACATTTGCTAGGAATCCACAAAACGCTTGCTTTCGATATGCCTAATTTATATTTCATGATACAATTCATTGAAAAGAAGTCAAAAAAAAACTAGCAGATGCTAGGAAACCACAAAATGCTTGCTTTCGAAATCTCCAATTTACATTTCATGATAAAACTAGATTACAAGAAGACAAAAACAATAAAAAAGTTGCTAGGAAACTACAAAACTCTTGCTTTCGAAATCCCCAATTTGTATTTCATGATAAAACTCAATGACATGAAGTCAAAAACAATCAAACAGTTCCTAGGAAACCACAAAGCTCTTGCTTTCGAAATCCCCAATATATATATATAATGATAAAACTCAATCACAAGAAGTCAAAAACATTCATACAGTTGCTAGGAAACTACAAAACTCTTGCTTTCGAAATCCCCAATTTATATTTCATGATAAAACTCAATTACAAGAAGACAAAAACAATAAAACAGTTGCTAGGAAACTACAAAACTCTTGCTTTCGAAATCCCCAATTTGTATTTCATGATAAAACTCAATTACAAGATGACAAAAACAATCAAACCGTTGCTAGGAAACTACAAAACTCTTGCTTTCGAAATCCCCAATTTATATTTCATGATAAAACTCAATGACATGAAGTCAAAAACAGTCAAACAGTTGCTAGTAAACCACAAAACTCTTGCTTTCGAAATCTCCTATTTATATATAATGATAAAACTCAATTACAAGAAGACAAAACAATAAAACAGTTGCTAGGAAACTACAAAACTCTTGATTTCGAAATTTCCTATTTATATTTCATGATAAAACTCAATGACATGAAGTCAAAAAAAGTCAAACAGTTGCTAGTAAACCACAAAATTCTTGCTTTCGAAATCCCCAATTTATATATAATGATAAAACTCAATCACAAGAAGTCAAAAACAATCAAACAGTTGCTAGGAAAGCACAAAACTCCTTCTTTCGATATGCCCAATTTATATTACATGATACAACTCAATGACATGAAGTCAAAAACAATCAAATAGTTGCTAGGAAACCACAAAACGCATTCTTTAGATATGCCCAGTTTATATTTCATGATAAAACTCAATCACAAGAAACCGAAAACAATCAATGAGTTGCAATGAAACCACAAAACTCTTGCTTTCGAAATCCCCAATTTATATATAATGATAAAATTCAATCACAAGAAGTCAAAAACAATCAAACAGTTGCTAGGAAACTACAAAACTCTTGCTTTCGAAATCCCCAATTTGTATTTCATGATAAAACTCAATGACATGAAGTCAAAAACAATCAAACAGTTCCTAGGAAACCACAAAACTCTTGCTTTCGAAATCCCGAATATATATATATATAATGATAAAACTCAATCACAAGAAGTCAAAAACATTCAAACAGTTGCTAGGAAACTACAAAACTCTTGCTTTCGAAATCCCCAATTTATATATAATGATAAAATTCAATGACATGAAGTCAAAAAAAGTCAAACAGTTGCTAGTAAACCACAAAATTCTTGCTTTCGAAATCTCCAATTTACATTTCATGATAAAACTCAATTACAAGAAGACAAAAACAATAAAAAAGTTGCTAGGAAACTACAAAACTCTTGCTTTCGAAATCCCCAATTTATATTTCATGATAAAACTCAATGACATGAAGTCAAACAGTTGTTAGTAAACCACAAAATTCTTGCTTTCGAAATCCCCAATTTATATATAATGATAAAACTCAATCACAAGAAGTCAAAAACAATCAAACAGTTGCTAGGAAACCTCAAAACGCTTGCTTTCGAAATCCCCAATTTGTATTTCATGATAAAACTCAATGACATGAAGTCAAAAAAATTCAAACAGTTGCTAGGAAACTACAAAACTCTTGCTTTCGAAATCCCCAATTTATATATAATGATAAAACTCAATTACAAGAAGACAAAAACAATAAAACAGATGCTAGGAACCTACAAAACTCTTGCTTTCGAAATCCCCAATTTGTATTTCATGATAAAACTCAATTACAAGAAGACAAAAACAATCAAACCGTTGCTAGGAAACAACAAAACTCTTGCTTTCGAAATCACCGATTTATATATAATGACTAAACTCAATCACAACAAGTCAGAAACAATCAAACATTTGCTAGGAAACTACAAAACACCTTCTTTCAATATGCCCAATTTATATTTCATGATAAAACTTAATGACAAGAAGTCAAAAACAGTTGCTAGGAAACCACAAAACTCTTGCTTTCGACATCCCCAATTTATAAATAATGATAAAACTCAATGACATGAAGTCAAAAACATTCAAACAGTTGCTAGGAAACTACAAAACTCTTGCTTTCGAAATCCCCAATTTATATTTCATGATAAAACTCAATTACAAGAAGACAAAAACAATAAAACAGTTGCTAGGAAACTACAAAACTCTTGCTTTCGAAATCCCCAATTTGTATTTCATGATAAAACTCAATTACAAGATGACAAAAACAATCAAACCGTTGCTAGGAAACTACAAAACTCTTGCTTTCGAAATCCCCAATTTATATTTCATGATAAAACTCAATGACATGAAGTCAAAAACAGTCAAACAGTTGCTAGTAAACCACAAAATTCTTGCTTTCGAAATCCCCAACTTATATATAATGATAAAACTGATTGACAAGAAGTCAAAAACAATCTAACAGTTGCTAGGAAACTACAAAACTCTTGCTTTCGACATCCCCAATTTATAAATAATGATAAAACTCAATGACATGAAGTCAAAAACATTCAAACAGTTGCTAGGAAACTACAAAACTCTTGCTTTCGAAATCCCCAATTTATATTTCATGATAAAACTCAATTACAAGAAGACAAAAACAATAAAACAGTTGCTAGGAAACTACAAAACTCTTGCTTTCGAAATCCCCAATTTGTATTTCATGATAAAACTCAATTACAAGATGACAAAAACAATCAAACCGTTGCTAGGAAACTACAAAACTCTTGCTTTCGAAATCCCCAATTTATATTTCATGATAAAACTCAATGACATGAAGTCAAAAACAGTCAAACAGTTGCTAGTAAACCACAAAATTCTTGCTTTCGAAATCCCCAACTTATATATAATGATAAAACTGATTGACAAGAAGTCAAAAACAATCTAACAGTTGCTAGGAAACTACAAAACTCTTGCTTTCGAAATCCCCAATTTATATATAATGATAAAACTCAATTACAAGAAGACAAAACAATAAAACAGTTGCTAGGAAACTACAAAACTCTTGCTTTCGAAATTTCCTATTTATATTTCATGATAAAACTCAATGACATGAAGTCAAAAAAAGTCAAACAGTTGCTAGTAAACCACAAAATTCTTGCTTTCGAAATCCCCAATTTATATATAATGATAAAACTCAATCACAAGAAGTCAAAAACAATCAAACAGTTGCTAGGAAACCTCAAAACGCTTGCTTTCGAAATCCCCAATTTGTATTTCATGATAAAACGCAATGACATGAAGTCAAAAAAATTCAAACAGTTGCTAGGAAACTACAAAACTCTTGCTTTCGAAATCCCCAATTTATATATAATGATAAAACTCAATTACAAGAAGACAAAAACAATAAAACAGATGCTAGGAAACTACAAAACTCTTGCTTTCGAAATCCCCAATTTGTATTTCATGATAAAACCCAATTACAAGAAGACAAAAACAATCAAACCGTTGCTAGGAAACAACAAAACTCTTGCTTTCGAAATCACCGATTTATATATAATGACTAAACTCAATCACAACAAGTCAGAAACAATCAAACATTTGCTAGGAAACTACAAAACTCCTTCTTTCAATATGCCCAATTTATATTTCATGATAAAACTTAATGACAAAAAGTCAAAAACAGTTGCTGGGAAACCACAAAACTCTTGCTTTCGACATCCCCAATTTATAAATAATGATAAAACTCAATGACATGAAGTCAAAAACAATCAAACAGTTGCTAGAAAACCACAAAACGTTGATGTCGATATCCCCAATTTATATATAATGATAAAACTCAATTACAAGAAGACAAAAACAATAAAACAGTTGCTAGGAAACTACAAAACTCTTGCTTTCGAAATCTCCAATTTATATTTCATGATAAAACTCAATGACATGAAGTCAAAAACATTCAAACAGTTGCTAGGAAACTACAAAACTCTTGCTTTCGAAATCCCCAATTTATATATAATGATAAAACTCAATCACAAGAAGTCAAAAACAATCAAACAGTTGCTAGGAATCCACAAAACGCTTGCTTTCGATATGCCCAATTTATATTTCATGATAAAACTCAATTACAAGAAGACAAAAACAATAAAACAGTTGCTAGGAAACTACAAAACTCTTGCTTTCGAAATCTCCAATTTATATATAATGATAAAACTCAATGACATGAAGTCAAAAACAATTAAACAGTTGCTAGGAAACTACAAAACTCTTGCTTTCGAAATCCCCAATTTATATATAATAATAAAACTCAATGACATGAAGTCAAAAACAATAAAACAGTTGCTAGGAAACTACAAAACTCTTGCTTTCGAAATCTCCAATTTATATATAATGATAAAACTCAATGACATGAAGTCAAAAACAATAAAACAGTTGCTAGGAAACTACAAAACTCTTGCCTTCGAAATCACCGATTTATATATAATGACTAAACTCAATCACAACAAGTCAGAAACAATCAAACAGTTGCTAGGAAACCACAAAACGTTGATGTCGATATCCCCAATTTATATTTCATGATAAAACTCAATGACATGAAGTCAAAAACAATAAAACAGATGCTAGGAAACTACAAAACTCTTGCTTTCGAAATCCCCAATTTGTATTTCATGATAAAACTCAATTTCAAGAAGACAAAAACAATCAAACCGTTGCTAGGAAACAACAAAACTCTTGCTTTCGAAATCACCGATTTATATATAATGACTAAACTCAATCACAACAAGTCAGAAACAATCAAAAATTTGCTAGGAAACTAAAAAACTCCTTCTTTCAATATGCCCAATTTATATTTCATGATAAAACTTAATGACAAGAAGTCAAAAACAGTTGCTGGGAAACCACAAAACTCTTGCTTTCGACATCGAGTTTAGTCAGTTGCTAGGAAACTAAAAAACTCCTTCTTTCGATATGCCCAGTTTATATTTCATGATAAAACTCAATCACAAGAAACCGAAAACAATCAAACGGTTGCTAGGAAACCACAAAATACTTGCTTTAGATATGCCCAATTAATGTTTCATGATAAAACTCAATTGCAAGAAGTCAAAAACAATAAAACAGTTGCTAGGAAACTACAAAACTCCTTTTTTCGATATACCCAATTTATATTTCATGATAAAACTCAATGACATGAAGTCAAAAACAATCAAACAGTTGCTATGAAGCCGCAAAACGCATGCTTTAGATATGCCCAATTCATATTTCATGATAAAACTCAATTGCAAGAAGTCAAAAACAATAAAACAGTTGCTAGGAAACTACAAAACGCTTGCTTTCCATATGCCCAATTTATATTTCATGATAAAACTCAATTACAAGAAATAATAAACAATCAAACAGTTGCTAGAAAACCACAAAACGCTTGCTGTCGATATCCCCAATTCATATTTCATGATAAAACTCAATCACAAGAAACCGAAAACAATCAAACAGTTGCTAGGAAACCACAAAACTCCTTTTTTCGATATGCCCAATTTATATTTCATAATAAATAACAATGAAATAATGTCAAAAACAATCAAACAGTTGCTTGGAAACCACAAAACGCTTGCGGTGATATCCCTAATTTATATTTCATGATAAAACTCAATCACAAGAAACCGAAAACAATCAAACGGTTGCTAGGAAACCACAAAATGCTTGCTATCAATATGCCCAATTTATATTTCATAATAAAACTCAATTGCAAGAAGTCAAAAAAAAATAAAACGGTTGCTAGGAAACCACAAAACGCTTGCTTTCGATATGCCCAATTTATATTCATGATAAAACTCAATCACAAGAAACCGAAAACAATCAATGAGTTGCAATGAAACCACAAAACGCTTGCTTTCTATATGCAAAATTTATATTTCATGATAAAACTCAATTACAAGAAATCATAAACAATCAAACAGTTGCTAGGAAACTACAAAACGCTTGCTGTCAATATCCCCAATTTATATTTCATGATAAAACTCAATCACAAGAAACCGAAAACAATCAAACAGTTGCTAGGAAACCACAAAACTCCTTCTTTCGATATACCCAATTTATATTTCATGATAAAACTCAATGACATGAAGTCAAAAACAATCAAACAGTTGCTAGGAAGCCACAAAACGCATGCTTTAGATATGCCCAATTCATATTTCATGATAAAACTCAATTGCAAGAAGTCAAAAACAATAAAACAGTTGCTAGGAAACTACAAAACTCCTTCTTTCGATATGCCCAATTTATATTTCATGATAAAACTCAATTACAAGAAATAATAAACAATCAAACAGTTGCTAGAAAACCACAAAACGCTTGCTGTCGATATCCCCAATTCATATTTCATGATAAAACTCAATCACAAGAAACCGAAAACAATCAAACAGTTGCTAGGAAACCACAAAACTCCTTTTTTCGATATGCCCAATTTATATTTCATGATAAATAACAATGAAATAATGTCAAAAACAATCAAACAGTTGCTAGGAAACCACAAAACTCCTTCTTTCGATATACCCAATTTATATTTCATGATAAAACTCAATGACATGAAGTCAAAAACAATCAAACAGTTGCTAGGAAGCCACAAAACGCATGCTTTAGATATGCCCAATTCATATTTCATGATAAAACTCAATTGCAAGAAGTCAAAAACAATAAAACAGTTGCTAGGAAACTACAAAACTCCTTCTTTCGATATGCCCAATTTATATTTCATGATAAAACTCATTGACAAGAAGTCAAAAACAATCTAGCAGTTGCTAGGAAACAACATAACGCTTGCTTTCGATATGCCCAATTTATATTTCATGATAAACCTCAATTGCAAGAAGTCAAAAACAATAAAACAGTTGCTAGGAAACTAAAAAACTCCTTCTTTCGATATGCCCAGTTTATATTTCATGATAAAACTCAATCACAAGAAACCGAAAACAAACAAAGGTTGCTAGGAAACCACAAAATACTTGCTTTCGATATCCCCAATTTATATTTCATGATAAAACTCAATTGCAAGAAGTCAAAAACAATAAAACAGTTGCTAGGAAAGCACAAAACTCCTTCTTTCGATATGCCCAATTTATATTTCATGATAAAACTCAATTGCAAGAAGTCAAAAACAATAAAACAGTTGCTAGGAAACTACAAAACTCCTTCTTTCGATATGCCCAATTTATATTTCATGATAAAACTCATTGACAAGAAGTCAAAAACAATCTAGCAGTTGCTAGGAAACAACATAACGCTTGCTTTCGATATGCCCAATTTATATTTCATGATAAAACTCAATTGCAAGAAGTCAAAAACAATAAAACAGTTGCTAGGAAACTACAAAACTCTTTCTTTCGATATGCCCAGTTTATATTTCATGATAAAACTCAATCACAAGAAACCGAAAACAATCAAACGGTTGCTAGGAAACCACAAAATACTTGCTTTCGATATCCCCAATTTATATTTCATGATAAAACTCAATCACAAGAAACCGAAAACAATCAAACAGTTGCTAGGAAAGCACAAAACTCCTTCTTTCGATATGCCCAATTTATATTACATGATACAACTCAATGACATGAAGTCAAAAACAATCAAATAGTTGCTAGGAAACCACAAAACGCATGCTTTAGATATGCCCAGTTTATATTTCATGATAAAACTCAATCACAAGAAACCGAAAACAATCAATTAGTTGCAAGGAAACCACAAAACGCTTGCTTTCCATATGCCCAATTTATATTTCATGATAAAACTCAATTGCAAGAAGTCAAAAAAAATAAAACGGTTGCTAGGAAACCACAAAACGCTTGCTTTCGATATGCCCAATTTATATTCATGATAAAACTCAATCACAAGAAACCAAAACAATCAATGAGTTGCAATGAAACCACAAAACGCTTGCTTTCTATATTCCCAATTTATATTTCATGATAAAACTCAATTACAAGAAATCATAAACAATCAAACAGTTGCTAGGAAACCACAAAACTCCTTCTTTCGATATGCCCAATTTATATTTCATGATAAAACTCATTGACAAGAAGTCAAAAGCAATCTAGCAGTTGCTTGGAAACCACATAACGCTTGCTTTCGATATGCCCAATTTATATTTCATAAGAAAACTCAATGACATGAAGTCAAAAACAATCAAACAGTTGCTAGGAAAGCACAAAACTCCTTCTTTCGATAGGCCCAATTTATATTTCATGATAAAACTCATTGACAAGAAGTCAAAAGCAATCTAGCAGTTGCTTGGAAACCACATAACGCTTGCTTTCGATATGCCCAATTTATATTTCATAAGAAAACTCAATGACATGAAGTCAAAAACAATCAAACAGTTGCTAGGAAAGCACAAAACTCCTTCTTTCGATATGCCCAATTTATATTTCATGATAAAACTCAATTGCAAGAAGTCAAAAACAATAAAACAGTTGCTAGGAAACTACAAAACTCCTTCTTTCGATATGCCCAATTTATATTTCATGATAAAACTCATTGACAAGAAGTCAAAAACAATCTAGCAGTTGCTAGGAAACAACATAACGCTTGCTTTCGATATGCCCAATTTATATTTCATGATAAAACTCAATTGCAAGAAGTCAAAAACAATAAAACAGTTGCTAGGAAACTACAAAACTCCTTCTTTCGATATGCCCAGTTTATATTTCATGATAAAACTCAATCACAAGAAACCGAAAACAATCAAAGGTTGCTAGGAAACCACAAAATACTTGCTTTCGATATCCCCAATTTATATTTCATGATAAAACTCAATCACAAGAAACCGAAAACAATCAATTAGTTGCAAGGAAACCACAAAACGCTTGCTTTCTATATTCCCAATTTATATTTCATGATAAAACTCAATTACAAGAAATCATAAACAATCAAACAGTTGCTAGGAAACCACAAAACTCCTTCTTTCGATATGCCCAATTTATATTTCATGATAAAACTCATTGACAAGAAGTCAAAAACAATCTAGCAGTTGCTTGGAAACCACATAACGCTTGCTTTCGATATGCCCAATTTATATTTCATAAGAAAACTCAATGACATGAAGTCAAAAACAATCAAACAGTTGCTAGGAAGCCGCCAAACGCATGCTTTAAATATGCCCAATTAATATTTCATGATAAAACTCAATTGCAAGAAGTCAAAAACAATAAAACAGTTGCTAGGAAACTACAAAACTCCTTTTTTCGATATACCCAATTTATATTTCATGATAAAACTCAATGACATGAAGTCAAAAACAATCAAACAGTTGCTAGGAAGCAGCAAAACGCATGCTTTAGATATGCCCAATTCATATTTCATGATAAAACTCAATTGCAAGAAGTCAAAAACAATAAAACAGTTGCTAGGAAACTACAAAACGCTTGCTTTCCATATGCCCAATTTATATTTCATGATAAAACTCAATTACAAGAAATAATAAACAATCAAACAGTAGCTAGAAAACCACAAAACGCTTGCTGTCGATATCCCCAATTCATATTTCATGATAAAACTCAATCACAAGAAACCGAAAACAATCAAACAGTTGCTAGGAAACCACAAAACTCCTTTTTTCGATATGCCCAATTTATATTTCATGATAAATAACAATGAAATAATGTCAAAAACAATCAAACAGTTGCTTGGAAACCACAAAACGCTTGCGGTGATATCCCTAATTTATATTTCATGATAAAACTCAATCACAAGAAACCGAAAACAATTAAACGGTTGCTAGGAAACCACAAAATGCTTGCTATCAATATGCCCAATTTATATTTCATAATAAAACTCAATTGCAAGAAGTCAAAAAAAATAAAACGGTTGCTAGGAAACCACAAAACGCTTGCTTTCGATATGCCCAATTTATATTCATGATAAAACTCAATCACAAGAAACCGAAAACAATCAATGAGTTGCAATGAAACCACAAAACGCTTGCTTTCTATATGCAAAATTTATATTTCATGATAAAACTCAATTACAAGAAATCATAAACAATCAAACAGTTGCTAGGAAACTACAAAACGCTTGCTGTCAATATCCCCAATTTATATTTCATGATAAAACTCAATCACAAGAAACCGAAAACAATCAAACAGTTGCTAGGAAACCACAAAACTCCTTCTTTCGATATACCCAATTTATATTTCATGATAAAACTCAATGACATGAAGTCAAAAACAATCAAACAGTTGCTAGGAAGCCACAAAACGCATGCTTTAGATATGCCCAATTCATATTTCATGATAAAACTCAATTGCAAGAAGTCAAAAACAATAAAACAGTTGCTAGGAAACTACAAAACTCCTTCTTTCGATATGCCCAATTTATATTTCATGATAAAACTCAATTACAAGAAATAATAAACAATCAAACAGTTGCTAGAAAACCACAAAACGCTTGCTGTCCATATCCCCAATTCATATTTCATGATAAAACTCAATCACAAGAAACCGAAAACAATCAAACAGTTGCTAGGAAACCACAAAATTCCTTTTTTCGATATGCCCAATTTATATTTCATGATAAATAACAATGAAATAATGTCAAAAACAATCAAACAGTTGCTAGGAAACCACAAATACGCTTGCGGTCGATATCCCTAATTTATATTTCATAATAAAACTCAATCACAAGAAACCGAAAAAAAATCAAACGGTTGCTAGGAAACCACAAAATGCTTGCTATCAATATGCCCAATTTATATTTCATAATAAAACTCAATTGCAAGAAGTCAAAAAAAATAAAACGGTTGCTAGGAAACAACAAAACGCTAGCTTTCGATATGCCCAATTTATATTCATGATAAAACTCAATCACAAGAAACCGAAAACAATCAATGAGTTGCAATGAAACCATTAAACGCTTGCTTTCTATATGCAAAATTTATATTTCATGATAAAACTCAATTACAAGAAATCATAAACAATCAAACAGTTGCTAGGAAACTACAAAACGCTTGCTGTCAATATCCCCAATTTATATTTCATGATAAAACTCAATGACATGAAGTCAAAAACAATCAAACAGTTGCTAGGAAGCCGCAAAACGCATGCTTTAGGTATGCCCAATTCATATTTCATGATAAAACTCAATTGCAAGAAGTCAAAAACAATAAAACAGTTGCTAGGAAACTACAAAACGCTTGCTTTCCATATGCCCAATTTATATTTCATGATAAAACTCAATTACAAGAAATAATAAACAATCAAACAGTAGCTAGAAAACCACAAAACGCTTGCTGTCGATATCCCCAATTCATATTTCATGATAAAACTCAATCACAAGAAACCGAAAACAATCAAACAGTTGCTAGGAAACCACAAAACTCCTTTTTTCGATATGCCCAATTTATATTTCATGATAAATAACAATGAAATAATGTCAAAAACAATCAAACAGTTGCTTGGAAACCACAAAACGCTTGCGGTGATATCCCTAATTTATATTTCATGATAAAACTCAATCACAAGAAACCGAAAACAATTAAACGGTTGCTAGGAAACCACAAAATGCTTGCTATCAATATGCCCAATTTATATTTCATAATAAAACTCAATTGCAAGAAGTCAAAAAAAATAAAACGGTTGCTAGGAAACCACAAAACGCTTGCTTTCGATATGCCCAATTTATATTCATGATAAAACTCAATCACAAGAAACCGAAAACAATCAATGAGTTGCAATGAAACCACAAAACGCTTGCTTTCTATATGCAAAATTTATATTTCATTATAAAACTCAATTACAAGAAATCATAAACAATCAAACAGTTGCTAGGAAACTACAAAACGCTTGCTGTCAATATCCCCAATTTATATTTCATGATAAAACTCAATCACAAGAAACCGAAAACAATCAAACAGTTGCTAGGAAACCACAAAACTCCTTCTTTCGATATACCCAATTTATATTTCATGATAAAACTCAATGACATGAAGTCAAAAACAATCAAACAGTTGCTAGGAAGCCACAAAACGCATGCTTTAGATATGCCCAATTCATATTTCATGATAAAACTCAATTGCAAGAAGTCAAAAACAATAAAACAGTTGCTAGGAAACTACAAAACTCCTTCTTTCGATATGCCCAATTTATATTTCATGATAAAACTCAATTACAAGAAATAATAAACAATCAAACAGTTGCTAGAAAACCACAAAACGCTTGCTGTCCATATCCCCAATTCATATTTCATGATAAAACTCAATCACAAGAAACCGAAAACAATCAAACAGTTGCTAGGAAACCACAAAATTCCTTTTTTCGATATGCCCAATTTATATTTCATGATAAATAACAATGAAATAATGTCAAAAACAATCAAACAGTTGCTAGGAAACCACAAATACGCTTGCGGTCGATATCCCTAATTTATATTTCATAATAAAACTCAATCACAAGAAACCGAAAAAAAATCAAACGGTTGCTAGGAAACCACAAAATGCTTGCTATCAATATGCCCAATTTATATTTCATAATAAAACTCAATTGCAAGAAGTCAAAAAAAATAAAACGGTTGCTAGGAAACCACAAAACGCTAGCTTTCGATATGCCCAATTTATATTCATGATAAAACTCAATCACAAGAAACCGAAAACAATCAATGAGTTGCAATGAAACCATTAAACGCTTGCTTTCTATATGCAAAATTTATATTTCATGATAAAACTCAATTACAAGAAATCATAAACAATCAAACAGTTGCTAGGAAACTACAAAACGCTTGCTGTCAATATCCCCAATTTATATTTCATGATAAAACTCAATGACATGAAGTCAAAAACAATCAAACAGTTGCTAGGAAGCCGCAAAACGCATGCTTTAGATATGCCCAATTCATATTTCATGATAAAACTCAATTGCAAGAAGTCAAAAACAATAAAACAGTTGCTAGGAAACTACAAAACGCTTGCTGTCGATATCCCCAATTCATATTTCATGATAAAACTCAATCACAAGAAACCGAAAACAATCAAACAGTTGCTAGGAAACCACAAAACTCCTTTTTTCGATATGCCCAATTTATATTTCATGATAAATAACAATGAAATAATGTCAAAAACAATCAAACAGTTGCTTGGAAACCACAAAACGCTTGCGGTGATATCCCTAATTTATATTTCATGATAAAACTCAATCACAAGAAACCGAAAACAATTAAACGGTTGCTAGGAAACCACAAAATGCTTGCTATCAATATGCCCAATTTATATTTCATAATAAAACTCAATTGCAAGAAGTCAAAAAAAATAAAACGGTTGCTAGGAAACCACAAAACGCTTGCTTTCGATATGCCCAATTTATATTCATGATAAAACTCAATCACAAGAAACCGAAAACAATCAATGAGTTGCAATGAAACCACAAAACGCTTGCTTTCTATATGCAAAATTTATATTTCATGATAAAACTCAATTACAAGAAATCATAAACAATCAAACAGTTGCTAGGAAACTACAAAACGCTTGCTGTCAATATCCCCAATTTATATTTCATGATAAAACTCAATCACAAGAAACCGAAAACAATCAAACAGTTGCTAGGAAACCACAAAACTCCTTCTTTCGATATACCCAATTTATATTTCATGATAAAACTCAATGACATGAAGTCAAAAACAATCAAACAGTTGCTAGGAAGCCACAAAACGCATGCTTTAGATATGCCCAATTCATATTTCATGATAAAACTCAATTGCAAGAAGTCAAAAACAATAAAACAGTTGCTAGGAAACTACAAAACTCCTTCTTTCGATATGCCCAATTTATATTTCATGATAAAACTCAATTACAAGAAATAATAAACAATCAAACAGTTGCTAGAAAACCACAAAACGCTTGCTGTCGATATCCCCAATTCATATTTCATGATAAAACTCAATCACAAGAAACCGAAAACAATCAAACAGTAGCTAGGAAACCACAAAAGTCCTTTTTTCGATATGCCCAATTTATATTTCATGATAAATAACAATGAAATAATGTCAAAAACAATCAAACAGTTGCTAGGAAACCACAAAACTCCTTCTTTCGATATACCCAATTTATATTTCATGATAAAACTCAATGACATGAAGTCAAAAACAATCAAACAGTTGCTAGGAAGCCACAAAACGCATGCTTTAGATATGCCCAATTCATATTTCATGATAAAACTCAATTGCAAGAAGTCAAAAACAATAAAACAGTTGCTAGGAAACTACAAAACTCCTTCTTTCGATATGCCCAATTTATATTTCATGATAAACCTCAATTGCAAGAAGTCAAAAACAATAAAACAGTTGCTAGGAAACTAAAAAACTCCTTCTTTCGATATGCCCAGTTTATATTTCATGATAAAACTCAATCACAAGAAACCGAAAACAATCAAACGGTTGCTAGGAAACCACAAAATACTTGCTTTCGATATCCCCAATTTATATTTCATGATAAAACTCAATTGCAAGAAGTCAAAAACAATAAAACAGTTGCTAGGAAAGCACAAAACTCCTTCTTTCGATATGCCCAGTTTATATTTCATGATAAAACTCAATCACAAGAAACCGAAAACAATCAATTAGTTGCAATGAAACCACAAAACGCTTGCTTTCCATATGCCCAATTTATATTTCATGATAAAACTCAATTGCAAGAAGTCAAAAACAATAAAACAGTTGCTAGGAAACCACAAAACGCTTGCTTGCGATATGCCCAATTTATATTCATGATAAAACTCAATCACAAGAAACCGAAAACAATCAATGAGTTGCAATGAAACCACAAAACGCTTGCTTTCTATATTCCCAATTTATATTTCATGATAAAACTCAATTACAAGAAATCATAAACAATCAAACAGTTGCTAGGAAACTACAAAACGCTTGCTGTCAATATCTCCAATTTATATTTCATGATAAAACTCAATTGCAAGAAGTCAAAAACAATAAAACAGTTGCTAGGAAACTACAAAACTCCTTCTTTCGATATGCCCAATTTATATTTCATGATAAAACTCAATTACAAGAAATAATAAACAATCAAACAGTTGCTAGAAAACCACAAAACGCTTGCTGTCCATATCCCCAATTCATATTTCATGATAAAACTCAATCACAAGAAACCGAAAACAATCAAACAGTTGCTAGGAAACCACAAAATTCCTTTTTTCGATATGCCCAATTTATATTTCATGATAAATAACAATGAAATAATGTCAAAAACAATCAAACAGTTGCTAGGAAACCACAAATACGCTTGCGGTCGATATCCCTAATTTATATTTCATAATAAAACTCAATCACAAGAAACCGAAAAAAAATCAAACGGTTGCTAGGAAACCACAAAATGCTTGCTATCAATATGCCCAATTTATATTTCATAATAAAACTCAATTGCAAGAAGTCAAAAAAAATAAAACGGTTGCTAGGAAACCACAAAACGCTAGCTTTCGATATGCCCAATTTATATTCATGATAAAACTCAATCACAAGAAACCGAAAACAATCAATGAGTTGCAATGAAACCATTAAACGCTTGCTTTCTATATGCAAAATTTATATTTCATGATAAAACTCAATTACAAGAAATCATAAACAATCAAACAGTTGCTAGGAAACTACAAAACGCTTGCTGTCAATATCCCCAATTTATATTTCATGATAAAACTCAATGACATGAAGTCAAAAACAATCAAACAGTTGCTAGGAAGCCGCAAAACGCATGCTTTAGATATGCCCAATTCATATTTCATGATAAAACTCAATTGCAAGAAGTCAAAAACAATAAAACAGTTGCTAGGAAACTACAAAACGCTTGCTGTCGATATCCCCAATTCATATTTCATGATAAAACTCAATCACAAGAAACCGAAAACAATCAAACAGTTGCTAGGAAACCACAAAACTCCTTTTTTCGATATGCCCAATTTATATTTCATGATAAATAACAATGAAATAATGTCAAAAACAATCAAACAGTTGCTTGGAAACCACAAAACGCTTGCGGTGATATCCCTAATTTATATTTCATGATAAAACTCAATCACAAGAAACCGAAAACAATTAAACGGTTGCTAGGAAACCACAAAATGCTTGCTATCAATATGCCCAATTTATATTTCATAATAAAACTCAATTGCAAGAAGTCAAAAAAAATAAAACGGTTGCTAGGAAACCACAAAACGCTTGCTTTCGATATGCCCAATTTATATTCATGATAAAACTCAATCACAAGAAACCGAAAACAATCAATGAGTTGCAATGAAACCACAAAACGCTTGCTTTCTATATGCAAAATTTATATTTCATGATAAAACTCAATTACAAGAAATCATAAACAATCAAACAGTTGCTAGGAAACTACAAAACGCTTGCTGTCAATATCCCCAATTTATATTTCATGATAAAACTCAATCACAAGAAACCGAAAACAATCAAACAGTTGCTAGGAAACCACAAAACTCCTTCTTTCGATATACCCAATTTATATTTCATGATAAAACTCAATGACATGAAGTCAAAAACAATCAAACAGTTGCTAGGAAGCCACAAAACGCATGCTTTAGATATGCCCAATTCATATTTCATGATAAAACTCAATTGCAAGAAGTCAAAAACAATAAAACAGTTGCTAGGAAACTACAAAACTCCTTCTTTCGATATGCCCAATTTATATTTCATGATAAAACTCAATTACAAGAAATAATAAACAATCAAACAGTTGCTAGAAAACCACAAAACGCTTGCTGTCGATATCCCCAATTCATATTTCATGATAAAACTCAATCACAAGAAACCGAAAACAATCAAACAGTAGCTAGGAAACCACAAAAGTCCTTTTTTCGATATGCCCAATTTATATTTCATGATAAATAACAATGAAATAATGTCAAAAACAATCAAACAGTTGCTAGGAAACCACAAAACTCCTTCTTTCGATATACCCAATTTATATTTCATGATAAAACTCAATGACATGAAGTCAAAAACAATCAAACAGTTGCTAGGAAGCCACAAAACGCATGCTTTAGATATGCCCAATTCATATTTCATGATAAAACTCAATTGCAAGAAGTCAAAAACAATAAAACAGTTGCTAGGAAACTACAAAACTCCTTCTTTCGATATGCCCAATTTATATTTCATGATAAACCTCAATTGCAAGAAGTCAAAAACAATAAAACAGTTGCTAGGAAACTAAAAAACTCCTTCTTTCGATATGCCCAGTTTATATTTCATGATAAAACTCAATCACAAGAAACCGAAAACAATCAAACGGTTGCTAGGAAACCACAAAATACTTGCTTTCGATATCCCCAATTTATATTTCATGATAAAACTCAATTGCAAGAAGTCAAAAACAATAAAACAGTTGCTAGGAAAGCACAAAACTCCTTCTTTCGATATGCCCAGTTTATATTTCATGATAAAACTCAATCACAAGAAACCGAAAACAATCAATTAGTTGCAATGAAACCACAAAACGCTTGCTTTCCATATGCCCAATTTATATTTCATGATAAAACTCAATTGCAAGAAGTCAAAAACAATAAAACAGTTGCTAGGAAACCACAAAACGCTTGCTTGCGATATGCCCAATTTATATTCATGATAAAACTCAATCACAAGAAACCGAAAACAATCAATGAGTTGCAATGAAACCACAAAACGCTTGCTTTCTATATTCCCAATTTATATTTCATGATAAAACTCAATTACAAGAAATCATAAACAATCAAACAGTTGCTAGGAAACTACAAAACGCTTGCTGTCAATATCTCCAATTTATATTTCATGATAAAACTCAATTGCAAGAAGTCAAAAACAATCAAACAGTTGCTAGGAAACCACAAAACTCCTTCTTTCGATATGCCCAATTTATATTTCATGATAAAACTCATTGACAAGAAGTCAAAAACAATCTAGCAGTTGCTTGGAAACCACATAACGCTTGCTTTCGATATGCCCAATTTATATTTCATAAGAAAACTCAATGACATGAAGTCAAAAACAATCAAACAGTTGCTAGGAAGCCGCCAAACGCATGCTTTAGATATGCACAATTAATATTTCATGATAAAACTCAATTGCAAGAAGTCAAAAACAATAAAACAGTTGCTAGGAAACTACAAAACTCCTTTTTTCGATATACCCAATTTATATTTCATGATAAAACTCAATGACATGAAGTCAAAAACAATCAAACAGTTGCTAGGAAGCCGCAAAACGCATGCTTTAGATATGCCCAATTCATATTTCATGATAAAACTCAATTGCAAGAAGTCAAAAACAATAAAACAGTTGCTAGGAAACTACAAAACGCTTGCTTTCCATATGCCCAATTTATATTTCATGATAAAACTCAATTACAAGAAATAATAAACAATCAAACAGTTGCTAGAAAACCACAAAACGCTTGCTGTCGATATCCCCAATTCATATTTCATGATAAAACTCAATCACAAGAAACCGAAAACAATCAAACAGTTGCTAGGAAACCACAAAACTCCTTTTTTCGATATGCCCAATTTATATTTCATGATAAATAACAATGAAATAATGTCAAAAACAATCAAACAGTTGCTTGGAAACCACAAAACGCTTGAGGTGATATCCTTAATTTATATTTCATGATAAAACTCAATCACAAGAAACCGAAAACAATCAAACGGTTGCTAGGAAACCACAAAATGCTTGCTATCAATATGCCCAATTTATATTTCATAATAAAACTCAATTGCAAGAAGTCAAAAAAAATAAAACGGTTGCTAGGAAACCACAAAACGCTTGCTTTCGATATGCCCAATTTATATTCATGATAAAACTCAATCACAAGAAACCGAAAACAATCAATGAGTTGCAATGAAACCACAAAACGCTTGCTTTCTATATGCAAAATTTATATTTCATGATAAAACTCAATTACAAGAAATCATAAACAATAAACAGTTGCTAGGAAACTACAAAACGTTTGCTGTCAATATCCCCAATTTATATTTCATGATAAAACTCAATCACAAGAAACCGAAAACAATCAAACAGTTGCTAGGAAACCACAAAACTCCTTCTTTCGATATACCCAATTTATATTTCATGATAAAACTCAATGACATGAAGTCAAAAACAATCAAACAGTTGCTAGGAAGCCACAAAACGCATGCTTTAGATATGCCCAATTCATATTTCATGATAAAACTCAATTGCAAGAAGTCAAAAACAATAAAACAGTTGCTAGGAAACTACAAAACTCCTTCTTTCGATATGCCCAATTTATATTTCATGATAAAACTCATTGACAAGAAGTCAAAAACAATCTAGCAGTTGCTAGGAAACAACATAACGCTTGCTTTCGATATGCCCAATTTATATTTCATGATAAAACACAATTGCAAGAAGTCAAAAACAATAAAACAGTTGCTAGGAAACTACAAAACTCCTTCTTTCGATATGCCCAGTTTATATTTCATGATAAAACTCAATCACAAGAAACCGAAAACAATCAAACGGTTGCTAGGAAACCACAAAATGCTTGCTATCAATATGCCCAATTTATATTTCATAATAAAACTCAATTGCAAGAAGTCAAAAAAAATAAAACGGTTGCTAGGAAACCACAAAACGCTTGCTTTCGATATGCCCAATATATATTCATGATAAAACTCAATCACAAGAAACCGAAAACAATCAATGAGTTGCAATGAAACCACAAAACGCTTGCTTTCTATATGCAAAATTTATATTTCATGATAAAACTCAATTACAAGAAATCATAAACAATAAACAGTTGCTAGGAAACTACAAAACGTTTGCTGTCAATATCCCCAATTTATATTTCATGATAAAACTCAATCACAAGAAACCGAAAACAATCAAACAGTTGCTAGGAAACCACAAAACTCCTTCTTTCGATATACCCAATTTATATTTCATGATAAAACTCAATGACATGAAGTCAAAAACAATCAAACAGTTGCTAGGAAGCCACAAAACGCATGCTTTAGATATGCCCAATTCATATTTCATGATAAAACTCAATTGCAAGAAGTCAAAAACAATAAAACAGTTGCTAGGAAACTACAAAACTCCTTCTTTCGATATGCCCAATTTATATTTCATGATAAAACTCATTGACAAGAAGTCAAAAACAATCTAGCAGTTGCTAGGAAACAACATAACGCTTGCTTTCGATATGCCCAATTTATATTTCATGATAAAACTCAATTGCAAGAAGTCAAAAACAATAAAACAGTTGCTAGGAAACTACAAAACTCCTTCTTTCGATATGCCCAATTTATATTTCATGATAAAACTCATTGACAAGAAGTCAAAAACAATCTAGCAGTTGCTAGGAAACAACATAACGCTTGCTTTCGATATGCCCAATTTATATTTCATGATAAAACTCAATCACAAGAAACCGAAAACAATCAAACGGTTGCTAGGAAACCACAAAATGCTTGCTATCAATATGCCCAATTTATATTTCATAATAAAACTCAATTGCAAGAAGTCAAAAAAAATAAAACGGTTGCTAGGAAACCACAAAACGCTTGCTTTCGATATGCCCAATTTATATTCATGATAAAACTCAATCACAAGAAACCGAAAACAATCAATGAGTTGCAATGAAACCACAAAACGCTTGCTTTCTATATGCAAAATTTATATTTCATGATAAAACTCAATTACAAG
Source organism: Troilus luridus (assembly GCA_964056705.1). Taxonomy (NCBI): domain Eukaryota; kingdom Metazoa; phylum Arthropoda; class Insecta; order Hemiptera; family Pentatomidae; genus Troilus; species Troilus luridus. The sequence continues at coordinate 93,769,560 of OZ057412.1, read as the reverse complement.
AAATCATAAACAATCAAACAGTTGCTAGGAAACTACAAAACGCTTGCTGTCAATATCCCCAATTTATATTTCATGATAAAACTCAATCACAAGAAACCGAAAACAATCAAACAGTTGCTAGGAAACCACAAAACTCCTTCTTTCGATATACCCAATTTATATTTCATGATAAAACTCAATGACATGAAGTCAAAAACAATCAAACAGTTGCTAGGAAGCCACAAAACGCATGCTTTAGATATGCCCAATTCATATTTCATGATAAAACTCAATTGCAAGAAGTCAAAAACAATAAAACAGTTGCTAGGAAACTACAAAACTCCTTCTTTCGATATGCCCAATTTATATTTCATGATAAAACTCATTGACAAGAAGTCAAAAACAATCTAGCAGTTGCTAGGAAACAACATAACGCTTGCTTTCGATATGCCCAATTTATATTTCATGATAAAACTCAATTGCAAGAAGTCAAAAACAATAAAACAGTTGCTAGGAAACTACAAAACTCCTTCTTTCGATATGCCCAGTTTATATTTCATGATAAAACTCAATTACAAGAAATAATTAACAATCAAACAGTTGCTAGAAAACCACAAAACTCCTTCTTTCGATATGCCCAATTTATATTTCATGATAAAACTCATTGACAAGAAGTCAAAAACAATCTAGCAGTTGCTAGGAAACAACATAACGCTTGCTTTCGATATGCCCAATTTATATTTCATGATAAAACTCAATTGCAAGAAGTCAAAAACAATAAAACAGTTGCTAGGAAACTACAAAACTCCTTCTTTCGATATGCCCAGTTTATATTTCATGATAAAACTCAATCACAAGAAACCGAAAACAATCAAACGGTTGCTAGGAAACCACAAAATACTTGCTTTCGATATCCCCAATTTATATTTCATGATAAAACTCAATCACAAGAAACCGAAAACAATCAAACAGTTGCTAGGAAAGCACAAAACTCCTTCTTTCGATATGCCCAATTTATATTACATGATACAACTCAATGACATGAAGTCAAAAACAATCAAATAGTTGCTAGGAAACCACAAAACGCATGCTTTAGATATGCCCAGTTTATATTTCATGATAAAACTCAATCACAAGAAACCGAAAACAATCAAACAGTTGCTAGGAAACCACAAAACTCCTTTTTTCGATATGCCCAATTTATATTTCATGATAAATAACAATGAAATAATGTCAAAAACAATCAAATAGTTGCTAGGAAACCACAATACGCATGCTTTAGATATGCCCAGTTTATATTTCATGATAAAACTCAATCACAAGAAACCGAAAACAATCAATTAGTTGCAATGAAACCACAAAACGCTTGCTTTCCATATGCCCAATTTATATTTCATGATAAAACTCAATTACAAGAAATAATAAAAAATAAAACGGTTGCTAGGAAACCACAAAACGCTTGCTTTCGATATGCCCAATTTATATTCATGATAAAACTCAATCACAAGAAACCGAAAACAATCAATGAGTTGCAATGAAACCACAAAACGCTTGCTTTCTATATGCAAAATTTATATTTCATGATAAAACTCAATTACAAGAAATCATAAACAATAAACAGTTGCTAGGAAACTACAAAACGTTTGCTGTCAATATCCCCAATTTATATTTCATGATAAAACTCAATCACAAGAAACCGAAAACAATCAAACAGTTGCTAGGAAACCACAAAACTTCTTCTTTCGATATACCCAATTTATATTTCATGATAAAACTCAATGACATGAAGTCAAAAACAATCAAACAGTTGCTAGGAAGCCACAAAACGCATGCTTTAGATATGCCCAATTCATATTTCATGATAAAACTCAATTGCAAGAAGTCAAAAACAATAAAACAGTTGCTAGGAAACTACAAAACTCCTTCATTCGATATGCCCAATTTATATTTCATGATAAAACTCATTGACAAGAAGTCAAAAACAATCTAGCAGTTGCTAGGAAACAACATAACGCTTGCTTTCGATATGCCCAATTTATATTTCATGATAAAACTCAATTGCAAGAAGTCAAAAACAATAAAACAGTTGCTAGGAAACTACAAAACTCCTTCTTTCGATATGCCCAGTTTATATTTCATGATAAAACTCAATCACAAGAAACCGAAAACAATCAAACGGTTGCTAGGAAACCACAAAATACTTGCTTTCGATATCCCCAATTTATATTTCATGATAAAACTCAATCACAAGAAACCGAAAACAATCAAACAGTTGCTAGGAAAGCACAAAACTCCTTCTTTCGATATGCCCAATTTATATTTCATGATAAAACTCAATTGCAAGAAGTCAAAAACAATAAAACAGTTGCTAGGAAACTACAAAACTCCTTCTTTCGATATGCCCAATTTATATTTCATGATAAAACTCATTGACAAGAAGTCAAAAACAATCTAGCAGTTGCTAGGAAACAACATAACGCTTGCTTTCGATATGCCCAATTTATATTTCATGATAAAACTCAATTGCAAGAAGTCAAAAACAATAAAACAGTTGCTAGGAAACTACAAAACTCCTTCTTTCGATATGCCCAGTTTATATTTCATGATAAAACTCAATCACAAGAAACCGAAAACAATCAAACGGTTGCTAGGAAACCACAAAATACTTGCTTTCGATATCCCCAATTTATATTTCATGATAAAACTCAATCACAAGAAACCGAAAACAATCAAACAGTTGCTAGGAAAGCACAAAACTCCTTCTTTCGATATGCCCAATTTATATTACATGATACAACTCAATGACATGAAGTCAAAAACAATCAAATAGTTGCTAGGAAACCACAAAACGCATGCTTTAGATATGCCCAGTTTATATTTCATGATAAAACTCAATCACAAGAAACCGAAAACAATCAAACGGTTGCTAGGAAACCACAAAACGCTTGCTATCAATATGCCCAATTTATATTTCATAATAAAACTCAATTGCAAGAAGTAAAAAAAAATAAAACGGTTGCTAGGAAACCACAAAACGCTTGCTTTCGATATGCCCAATTTATATTCATGATAAAACTCAATCACAAGAAACCGAAAACAATCAATGAGTTGCAATGAAACCACAAAACGCTTGCTTTCTATATGCATAATTTATATTTCATGATAAAACTCAATTACAAGGAATCATAAACAATCAAACAGTTGCTAGGAAACTACAAAACGCCTGCTGTCAATATCCCCAATTTATATTTCATGATAAAACTCAATTGCAAGAAGTCAAAAACAATAAAACAGTTGCTAGGAAACTACAAAACTCCTTCTTTCGATATGCCCAGTTTATATTTCATGATAAAACTCAATCACAAGAAACCGAAAACAATCAAACGGTTGCTAGGAAACCACAAAATACTTGCTTTCGATATCCCCAATTTATATTTCATGATAAAACTCAATCACAAGAAACCGAAAACAATCAAACAGTTGCTAGGAAAGCACAAAACTCCTTCTTTCGATATGCCCAATTTATATTACATGATACAACTCAATGACATGAAGTCAAAAACAATCAAATAGTTGCTAGGAAACCACAAAACGCATGCTTTAGATATGCCCAGTTTATATTTCATGATAAAACTCAATCACAAGAAACCGAAAACAATCAAACGGTTGCTAGGAAACCACAAAATGCTTGCTATCAATATGCCCAATTTATATTTCATAATAAAACTCAATTGCAAGAAGTAAAAAAAAATAAAACGGTTGCTAGGAAACCACAAAACGCTTGCTTTCGATATGCCCAATTTATATTCATGATAAAACTCAATCACAAGAAACCGAAAACAATCAATGAGTTGCAATGAAACCACAAAACGCTTGCTTTCTATATGCAAAATTTATATTTCATGATAAAACTCAATTACAAGGAATCATAAACAATCAAACAGTTGCTAGGAAACTACAAAACGCTTGCTGTCAATATCCCCAATTTATATTTCATGATAAAACTCAATCACAAGAAACCGAAAACAATCAAACAGTTGCTAGGAAACCACAAAACTCCTTCTTTTGATATACCCAATTTATATTTCATGATAAAACTCAATGACATGAAGTCAAAAACAATCAAACAGTTGCTAGGAAGCCACAAAACGCATGCTTTAGATATGCCCAATTCATATTTCATGATAAAACTCAATTGCAAGAAGTCAAAAACAATAAAACAGTTGCTAGGAAACTACAAAACTCCTTCTTTCGATATGCCCAATTTATATTTCATGATAAAACTCATTGACAAGAAGTCAAAAACAATCTAGCAGTTGCTAGGAAACAACATAACGCTTGCTTTCGATATGCCCAATTTATATTTCATGATAAAACTCAATTGCAAGAAGTCAAAAACAATAAAACAGTTGCTAGGAAACTACAAAACTCCTTCTTTCGATATGCCCAGTTTATATTTCATGATAAAACTCAATCACAAGAAACCGAAAACAATCAAACGGTTGCTAGGAAACCACAAAATGCTTGCTATCAATATGCCCAATTTATATTTCATAATAAAACTCAATTGCAAGAAGTCAAAAAAAATAAAACGGTTGCTAGGAAACCACAAAACGCTTGCTTTCGATATGCCCAATATATATTCATGATAAAACTCAATCACAAGAAACCGAAAACAATCAATGAGTTGCAATGAAACCACAAAACGCTTGCTTTCTATATGCAAAATTTATATTTCATGATAAAACTCAATTACAAGAAATCATAAACAATAAACAGTTGCTAGGAAACTACAAAACGTTTGCTGTCAATATCCCCAATTTATATTTCATGATAAAACTCAATCACAAGAAACCGAAAACAATCAAACAGTTGCTAGGAAACCACAAAACTCCTTCTTTCGATATACCCAATTTATATTTCATGATAAAACTCAATGACATGAAGTCAAAAACAATCAAACAGTTGCTAGGAAGCCACAAAACGCATGCTTTAGATATGCCCAATTCATATTTCATGATAAAACTCAATTGCAAGAAGTCAAAAACAATAAAACAGTTGCTAGGAAACTACAAAACTCCTTCTTTCGATATGCCCAATTTATATTTCATGATAAAACTCATTGACAAGAAGTCAAAAACAATCTAGCAGTTGCTAGGAAACAACATAACGCTTGCTTTCGATATGCCCAATTTATATTTCATGATAAAACTCAATTGCAAGAAGTCAAAAACAATAAAACAGTTGCTAGGAAACTACAAAACTCCTTCTTTCGATATGCCCAATTTATATTTCATGATAAAACTCATTGACAAGAAGTCAAAAACAATCTAGCAGTTGCTAGGAAACAACATAACGCTTGCTTTCGATATGCCCAATTTATATTTCATGATAAAACTCAATCACAAGAAACCGAAAACAATCAAACGGTTGCTAGGAAACCACAAAATGCTTGCTATCAATATGCCCAATTTATATTTCATAATAAAACTCAATTGCAAGAAGTCAAAAAAAATAAAACGGTTGCTAGGAAACCACAAAACGCTTGCTTTCGATATGCCCAATTTATATTCATGATAAAACTCAATCACAAGAAACCGAAAACAATCAATGAGTTGCAATGAAACCACAAAACGCTTGCTTTCTATATGCAAAATTTATATTTCATGATAAAACTCAATTACAAGAAATCATAAACAATCAAACAGTTGCTAGGAAACTACAAAACGCTTGCTGTCAATATCCCCAATTTATATTTCATGATAAAACTCAATCACAAGAAACCGAAAACAATCAAACAGTTGCTAGGAAACCACAAAACTCCTTCTTTCGATATACCCAATTTATATTTCATGATAAAACTCAATGACATGAAGTCAAAAACAATCAAACAGTTGCTAGGAAGCCACAAAACGCATGCTTTAGATATGCCCAATTCATATTTCATGATAAAACTCAATTGCAAGAAGTCAAAAACAATAAAACAGTTGCTAGGAAACTACAAAACTCCTTCTTTCGATATGCCCAATTTATATTTCATGATAAAACTCATTGACAAGAAGTCAAAAACAATCTAGCAGTTGCTAGGAAACAACATAACGCTTGCTTTCGATATGCCCAATTTATATTTCATGATAAAACTCAATTGCAAGAAGTCAAAAACAATAAAACAGTTGCTAGGAAACTACAAAACTCCTTCTTTCGATATGCCCAGTTTATATTTCATGATAAAACTCAATTACAAGAAATAATTAACAATCAAACAGTTGCTAGAAAACCACAAAACTCCTTCTTTCGATATGCCCAATTTATATTTCATGATAAAACTCATTGACAAGAAGTCAAAAACAATCTAGCAGTTGCTAGGAAACAACATAACGCTTGCTTTCGATATGCCCAATTTATATTTCATGATAAAACTCAATTGCAAGAAGTCAAAAACAATAAAACAGTTGCTAGGAAACTACAAAACTCCTTCTTTCGATATGCCCAGTTTATATTTCATGATAAAACTCAATCACAAGAAACCGAAAACAATCAAACGGTTGCTAGGAAACCACAAAATACTTGCTTTCGATATCCCCAATTTATATTTCATGATAAAACTCAATCACAAGAAACCGAAAACAATCAAACAGTTGCTAGGAAAGCACAAAACTCCTTCTTTCGATATGCCCAATTTATATTACATGATACAACTCAATGACATGAAGTCAAAAACAATCAAATAGTTGCTAGGAAACCACAAAACGCATGCTTTAGATATGCCCAGTTTATATTTCATGATAAAACTCAATCACAAGAAACCGAAAACAATCAAACAGTTGCTAGGAAACCACAAAACTCCTTTTTTCGATATGCCCAATTTATATTTCATGATAAATAACAATGAAATAATGTCAAAAACAATCAAATAGTTGCTAGGAAACCACAATACGCATGCTTTAGATATGCCCAGTTTATATTTCATGATAAAACTCAATCACAAGAAACCGAAAACAATCAATTAGTTGCAATGAAACCACAAAACGCTTGCTTTCCATATGCCCAATTTATATTTCATGATAAAACTCAATTACAAGAAATAATAAAAAATAAAACGGTTGCTAGGAAACCACAAAACGCTTGCTTTCGATATGCCCAATTTATATTCATGATAAAACTCAATCACAAGAAACCGAAAACAATCAATGAGTTGCAATGAAACCACAAAACGCTTGCTTTCTATATGCAAAATTTATATTTCATGATAAAACTCAATTACAAGAAATCATAAACAATAAACAGTTGCTAGGAAACTACAAAACGTTTGCTGTCAATATCCCCAATTTATATTTCATGATAAAACTCAATCACAAGAAACCGAAAACAATCAAACAGTTGCTAGGAAACCACAAAACTTCTTCTTTCGATATACCCAATTTATATTTCATGATAAAACTCAATGACATGAAGTCAAAAACAATCAAACAGTTGCTAGGAAGCCACAAAACGCATGCTTTAGATATGCCCAATTCATATTTCATGATAAAACTCAATTGCAAGAAGTCAAAAACAATAAAACAGTTGCTAGGAAACTACAAAACTCCTTCATTCGATATGCCCAATTTATATTTCATGATAAAACTCATTGACAAGAAGTCAAAAACAATCTAGCAGTTGCTAGGAAACAACATAACGCTTGCTTTCGATATGCCCAATTTATATTTCATGATAAAACTCAATTGCAAGAAGTCAAAAACAATAAAACAGTTGCTAGGAAACTACAAAACTCCTTCTTTCGATATGCCCAGTTTATATTTCATGATAAAACTCAATCACAAGAAACCGAAAACAATCAAACGGTTGCTAGGAAACCACAAAATACTTGCTTTCGATATCCCCAATTTATATTTCATGATAAAACTCAATCACAAGAAACCGAAAACAATCAAACAGTTGCTAGGAAAGCACAAAACTCCTTCTTTCGATATGCCCAATTTATATTTCATGATAAAACTCAATTGCAAGAAGTCAAAAACAATAAAACAGTTGCTAGGAAACTACAAAACTCCTTCTTTCGATATGCCCAATTTATATTTCATGATAAAACTCATTGACAAGAAGTCAAAAACAATCTAGCAGTTGCTAGGAAACAACATAACGCTTGCTTTCGATATGCCCAATTTATATTTCATGATAAAACTCAATTGCAAGAAGTCAAAAACAATAAAACAGTTGCTAGGAAACTACAAAACTCCTTCTTTCGATATGCCCAGTTTATATTTCATGATAAAACTCAATCACAAGAAACCGAAAACAATCAAACGGTTGCTAGGAAACCACAAAATACTTGCTTTCGATATCCCCAATTTATATTTCATGATAAAACTCAATCACAAGAAACCGAAAACAATCAAACAGTTGCTAGGAAAGCACAAAACTCCTTCTTTCGATATGCCCAATTTATATTACATGATACAACTCAATGACATGAAGTCAAAAACAATCAAATAGTTGCTAGGAAACCACAAAACGCATGCTTTAGATATGCCCAGTTTATATTTCATGATAAAACTCAATCACAAGAAACCGAAAACAATCAAACGGTTGCTAGGAAACCACAAAATGCTTGCTATCAATATGCCCAATTTATATTTCATAATAAAACTCAATTGCAAGAAGTAAAAAAAAATAAAACGGTTGCTAGGAAACCACAAAACGCTTGCTTTCGATATGCCCAATTTATATTCATGATAAAACTCAATCACAAGAAACCGAAAACAATCAATGAGTTGCAATGAAACTACAAAACGCTTGCTTTCTATATGCAAAATTTATATTTCATGATAAAACTCAATTACAAGGAATCATAAACAATCAAACAGTTGCTAGGAAACTACAAAACGCTTGCTGTCAATATCCCCAATTTATATTTCATGATAAAACTCAATTGCAAGAAGTCAAAAACAATAAAACAGTTGCTAGGAAACTACAAAACTCCTTCTTTCGATATGCCCAGTTTATATTTCATGATAAAACTCAATCACAAGAAACCGAAAACAATCAAACGGTTGCTAGGAAACCACAAAATACTTGCTTTCGATATCCCCCATTTATATTTCATGATAAAACTCAATCACAAGAAACCGAAAACAATCAAACAGTTGCTAGGAAAGCACAAAACTCCTTCTTTCGATATGCCCAATTTATATTACATGATACAACTCAATGACATGAAGTCAAAAACAATCAAATAGTTGCTAGGAAACCACAAAACGCATGCTTTAGATATGCCCAGTTTATATTTCATGATAAAACTCAATCACAAGAAACCGAAAACAATCAAACGGTTGCTAGGAAACCACAAAATGCTTGCTATCAATATGCCCAATTTATATTTCATAATAAAACTCAATTGCAAGAAGTAAAAAAAAATAAAACGGTTGCTAGGAAACCACAAAACGCTTGCTTTCGATATGCCCAATTTATATTCATGATAAAACTCAATCACAAGAAACCGAAAACAATCAATGAGTTGCAATGAAACCACAAAACGCTTGCTTTCTATATGCAAAATTTATATTTCATGATAAAACTCAATTACAAGGAATCATAAACAATCAAACAGTTGCTAGGAAACTACAAAACGCTTGCTGTCAATATCCCCAATTTATATTTCATGATAAAACTCAATCACAAGAAACCGAAAACAATCAAACAGTTGCTAGGAAACCACAAAACTCCTTCTTTTGATATACCCAATTTATATTTCATGATAAAACTCAATGACATGAAGTCAAAAACAATCAAACAGTTGCTAGGAAGCCACAAAACGCATGCTTTAGATATGCCCAATTCATATTTCATGATAAAACTCAATTGCAAGAAGTCAAAAACAATAAAACAGTTGCTAGGAAACTACAAAACTCCTTCTTTCGATATGCCCAATTTATATTTCATGATAAAACTCATTGACAAGAAGTCAAAAACAATCTAGCAGTTGCTAGGAAACAACATAACGCTTGCTTTCGATATGCCCAATTTATATTTCATGATAAAACTCAATTGCAAGAAGTCAAAAACAATAAAACAGTTGCTAGGAAACTACAAAACTCCTTCTTTCGATATGCCCAGTTTATATTTCATGATAAAACTCAATCACAAGAAACCGAAAACAATCAAACAGTTGCTAGGAAACCACAAAACTCCTTCTTTCGATATGCCCAATTTATATTTCATGATAAAACTCAATTGCAAGAAGTCAAAAACAATAAAACAGTTGCTAGGAAACTACAAAACTCCTTCTTTCGATATGCCCAATTTATATTTCATGATAAAACTCATTGACAAGAAGTCAAAAACAATCTAGCAGTTGCTAGGAAACAACATAACGCTTGCTTTCGATATGCCCAATTTATATTTCATGATAAAACTCAATTGCAAGAAGTCAAAAACAATAAAACAGTTGCTAGGAAACTACAAAACTCCTTCTTTCGATATGCCCAGTTTATATTTCATGATAAAACTCAATCACAAGAAACCGAAAACAATCAAACGGTTGCTAGGAAACCACAAAATACTTGCTTTCGATATCCCCAATTTATATTTCATGATAAAACTCAATCACAAGAAACCGAAAACAATCAAACAGTTGCTAGGAAAGCACAAAACTCCTTCTTTCGATATGCCCAATTTATATTTCATGATAAAACTCAATTGCAAGAAGTCAAAAACAATAAAACAGTTGCTAGGAAACTACAAAACTCCTTCTTTCGATATGCCCAGTTTATATTTCATGATAAAACTCATTGACAAGAAGTCAAAAACAATCTAGCAGTTGCTAGGAAACAACATAACGCTTGCTTTCGATATGCCCAATTTATATTTCATTATAAAACTCAATTGCAAGAAGTCAAAAACAATAAAACAGTTGCTAGGAAACTACAAAACTCCTTCTTTCGATATGCCCAATTTATATTTCATGATAAAACTCATTGACAAGAAGTCAAAAATAATCTAGCAGTTGCTAGAAAACCACATAACGCTTGCATTCGATATGCCCAATTTATATTTCATGATAAAACTCAATCACAAGAAACCGAAAACAATCAAACAGTTGCTAGGAAACCACAAAACTCCTTTTTTCGATATGCCCAATTTATATTTCATGATAAATAACAATGAAATAATGTCAAAAACAATCAAACAGTTGCTTGGAAACCACAAAACGCTTGCGGTGATATCCTTAATTTATATTTCATGATAAAACTCAATCACAAGAAACCGAAAACAATCAAACGGTTGCTAGGAAACCACAAAATGCTTGCTATCAATATGCCCAATTTATATTTCATAATAAAACTCAATCACAAGAAACCGAAAACAATCAAACGGTTGCTGGGAAACCACAAAATACTTGCTTTCGATATCCCCAATTTATATTTCATGATAAAACTCAATCACAAGAAACCGAAAACAATCAAACAGTTGCTAGGAAAGCACAAAACTCCTTCTTTCGATATGCCCAATTTATATTTCATGATAAAACTCAATTGCAAGAAGTCAAAAACAATAAAACAGTTGCTAGGAAACTACAAAACTCCTTCTTTCGATATGCCCAATTTATATTTCATGATAAAACTCATTGACAAGAAGTCAAAAACAATCAAACAGTTGCTAGGAAACCACAAAACTCCTTCTTTCGATATGCCCAATTTATATTTCATGATAAAACTCAATTGCAAGAAGTCAAAAACAATAAAACAGTTGCTAGGAAACTACAAAACTCCTTCTTTCGATATGCCCAGTTTATATTTCATGATAAAACTCAATCACAAGAAACCGAAAACAATCAAACGGTTGCTAGGAAACCACAAAATACTTGCTTTCGATATCCCCAATTTATATTTCATGATAAAACTCAATCACAAGAAACCGAAAACAATCAAACAGTTGCTAGGAAAGCACAAAACTCCTTCTTTCGATATGCCCAATTTATATTACATGATACAACTCAATGACATGAAGTCAAAAACAATCAAATAGTTGCTAGGAAACCACAAAACGCATGCTTTAGATATGCCCAGTTTATATTTCATGATAAAACTCATTGACAAGAAGTCAAAAACAATCTAGCAGTTGCTTGGAAACCACATAACGCTTGCTTTCGATATGCCCAATTTATATTTCATTATAAAACTCAATTGCAAGAAGTCAAAAACAATAAAACAGTTGCTAGGAAACCACAAAACTCCTTTTTTCGATATGCCCAATTTATATTTCATGATAAATAACAATGAAATAATGTCAAAAACAATCAAACAGTTGCTTGGAAACCACAAAACGCTTGCGGTGATATCCTTAATTTATATTTCATGATAAAACTCAATCACAAGAAACCGAAAACAATCAAACGGTTGCTAGGAAACCACAAAATGCTTGCTATCAATATGCCCAATTTATATTTCATAATAAAACTCAATTGCAAGAAGTCAAAAAAAATAAAACGGTTGCTAGGAAACCACAAAACGCTTGCTTTCGATATGCCCAATTTATATTCATGATAAAACTCAATCACAAGAAACCGAAAACAATCAATGAGTTGCAATGAAACCACAAAACGCTTGCTTTCTATATGCAACATTTATATTTCATGATAAAACTCAATTACAAGAAATCATAAACAATCAAACAGTTGCTAGGAAACTACAAAACGCTTGCTGTCAATATCCCCAATTTATATTTCATGATAAAACTCAATGACATGAAGTCAAAAACAATCAAATAGTTGCTAGGAAACCACAAAACGCATGCTTTAGATATGCCCAGTTTATATTTCATGATAAAACTCATTGACAAGAAGTCAAAAACAATCTAGCAGTTGCTTGGAAACCACATAACGCTTGCTTTCGATATGCCCAATTTATATTTCATTATAAAACTCAATTGCAAGAAGTCAAAAACAATAAAACAGTTGCTAGGAAACCACAAAACTCCTTTTTTCGATATGCCCAATTTATATTTCATGATAAATAACAATGAAATAATGTCAAAAACAATCAAACAGTTGCTTGGAAACCACAAAACGCTTGCGGTGATATCCTTAATTTATATTTCATGATAAAACTCAATCACAAGAAACCGAAAACAATCAAACGGTTGTTAGGAAACCACAAAATGCTTGCTATCAATATGCCCAATTTATATTTCATAATAAAACTCAATTGCAAGAAGTCAAAAAAAATAAAACGGTTGCTAGGAAACCACAAAACGCTTGCTTTCGATATGCCCAATTTATATTCATGATAAAACTCAATCACAAGAAACCGAAAACAATCAATGAGTTGCAATGAAACCACAAAACGCTTGCTTTCTATATGCAAAATTTATATTTCATGATAAAACTCAATTACAAGAAATCATAAACAATCAAACAGTTGCTAGGAAACTAAAAAACGCTTGCTGTCAATATCCCCAATTTATATTTCATGATAAAACTCAATCACAAGAAACCGAAAACAATCAAACAGTTGCTAGGAAACCACAAAACTCCTTCTTTCGATATACCCAATTTATATTTCATGATAAAACTCAATGACATGAAGTCAAAAACAATCAAACAGTTGCTAGGAAGCCACAAAACGCATGCTTTAGATATGCCCAATTCATATTTCATGATAAAACTCAATTGCAAGAAGTCAAAAACAATAAAACAGTTGCTAGGAAACTACAAAACTCCTTCTTTCGATATGCCCAGTTTATATTTCATGATAAAACTCAATCACAAGAAACCGAAAACAATCAAACGGTTGCTAGGAAACCACAAAATACTTGCTTTCGATATCCCCAATTTATATTTCATGATAAAACTCAATCACAAGAAACCGAAAACAATCAAACAGTTGCTAGGAAAGCACAAAACTTCTTCTTTCGATATGCCCAATTTATATTTCATGATAAAACTCAATTGCAAGAAGTCAAAAACAATAAAACAGTTGCTAGGAAACTACAAAACTCCTTCTTTCGATATGCCCAATTTATATTTCATGATAAAACTCATTGACAAGAAGTCAAAAACAATCTAGCAGTTGCTAGGAAACAACATAACGCTTGCTTTCGATATGCCCAATTTATATTTCATGATAAAACTCAATTGCAAGAAGTCAAAAACAATAAAACAGTTGCTAGGAAACTACAAAACTCCTTCTTTCGATATGCCCAGTTTATATTTCATGATAAAACTCAATCACAAGAAACCGAAAACAATCAAACAGTTGCTAGGAAAGCACAAAACTCCTTCTTTCGATATGCCCAATTTATATTACATGATACAACTCAATGACATGAAGTCAAAAACAATCAAATAGTTGCTAGGAAACCACAAAACGCATGCTTTAGATATGCCCAGTTTATATTTCATGATAAAACTCAATCACAAGAAACCGAAAACAATCAAACAGTTGCTAGGAAACCACAAAACTCCTTTTTTCGATATGCCCAATTTATATTTCATGATAAATAACAATGAAATAATGTCAAAAACAATCAAATAGTTGCTAGGAAACCACAATACGCATGCTTTAGATATGCCCAGTTTATATTTCATGATAAAACTCAATCACAAGAAACCGAAAACAATCAATTAGTTGCAATGAAACCACAAAACGCTTGCTTTCCATATGCCCAATTTATATTTCATGATAAAACTCAATTACAAGAAATAATAAAAAATAAAACGGTTGCTAGGAAACCACAAAACGCTTGCTTTCGATATGCCCAATTTATATTCATGATAAAACTCAATCACAAGAAACCGAAAACAATCAATGAGTTGCAATGAAACCACAAAACGCTTGCTTTCTATATGCAAAATTTATATTTCATGATAAAACTCAATTACAAGAAATCATAAACAATAAACAGTTGCTAGGAAACTACAAAACGTTTGCTGTCAATATCCCCAATTTATATTTCATGATAAAACTCAATCACAAGAAACCGAAATCAATCAAACAGTTGCTAGGAAACCACAAAACTTCTTCTTTCGATATACCCAATTTATATTTCATGATAAAACTCAATGACATGAAGTCAAAAACAATCAAACAGTTGCTAGGAAGCCACAAAACGCATGCTTTAGATATGCCCAATTCATATTTCATGATAAAACTCAATTGCAAGAAGTCAAAAACAATAAAACAGTTGCTAGGAAACTACAAAACTCCTTCATTCGATATGCCCAATTTATATTTCATGATAAAACTCATTGACAAGAAGTCAAAAACAATCTAGCAGTTGCTAGGAAACAACATAACGCTTGCTTTCGATATGCCCAATTTAAATTTCATGATAAAACTCAATTGCAAGAAGTCAAAAACAATAAAACAGTTGCTAGGAAACTACAAAACTCCTTCTTTCGATATGCCCAGTTTATATTTCATGATAAAACTCAATCACAAGAAACCGAAAACAATCAAACGGTTGCTAGGAAACCACAAAATACTTGCTTTCGATATCCCCAATTTATATTTCATGATAAAACTCAATCACAAGAAACCGAAAACAATCAAACAGTTGCTAGGAAAGCACAAAACTCCTTCTTTCGATATGCCCAATTTATATTTCATGATAAAACTCAATTGCAAGAAGTCAAAAACAATAAAACAGTTGCTAGGAAACTACAAAACTCCTTCTTTCGATATGCCCAATTTATATTTCATGATAAAACTCATTGACAAGAAGTCAAAAACAATCTAGCAGTTGCTAGGAAACAACATAACGCTTGCTTTCGATATGCCCAATTTATATTTCATGATAAAACTCAATTGCAAGAAGTCAAAAACAATAAAACAGTTGCTAGGAAACTACAAAACTCCTTCTTTCGATATGCCCAGTTTATATTTCATGATAAAACTCAATCACAAGAAACCGAAAACAATCAAACGGTTGCTAGGAAACCACAAAATACTTGCTTTCGATATCCCCAATTTATATTTCATGATAAAACTCAATCACAAGAAACCGAAAACAATCAAACAGTTGCTAGGAAAGCACAAAACTCCTTCTTTCGATATGCCCAATTTATATTACATGATACAACTCAATGACATGAAGTCAAAAACAATCAAATAGTTGCTAGGAAACCACAAAACGCATGCTTTAGATATGCCCAGTTTATATTTCATGATAAAACTCAATCACAAGAAACCGAAAACAATCAAACGGTTGCTAGGAAACCACAAAATGCTTGCTATCAATATGCCCAATTTATATTTCATAATAAAACTCAATTGCAAGAAGTAAAAAAAAATAAAACGGTTGCTAGGAAACCACAAAACGCTTGCTTTCGATATGCCCAATTTATATTCATGATAAAACTCAATCACAAGAAACCGAAAACAATCAAACAGTTGCTAGGAAACCACAAAACTCCTTTTTTCGATATGCCCAATTTATATTTCATGATAAATAACAATGAAATAATGTCAAAAACAATCAAATAGTTGCTAGGAAACCACAATACGCATGCTTTAGATATGCCCAGTTTATATTTCATGATAAAACTCAATCACAAGAAACCGAAAACAATCAATTAGTTGCAATGAAACCACAAAACGCTTGCTTTCCATATGCCCAATTTATATTTCATGATAAAACTCAATTACAAGAAATAATAAAACGGTTGCTAGGAAACCACAAAACGCTTGCTTTCGATATGCCCAATTTATATTCATGATAAAACTCAATCACAAGAAACCGAAAACAATCAATGAGTTGCAATGAAACCACAAAACGCTTGCTTTCTATATGCAAAATTTATATTTCATGATAAAACTCAATTACAAGAAATCATAAACAATAAACAGTTGCTAGGAAACTACAAAACGTTTGCTGTCAATATCCCCAATTTATATTTCATGATAAAACTCAATCACAAGAAACCGAAAACAATCAAACAGTTGCTAGGAAACCACAAAACTTCTTCTTTCGATATACCCAATTTATATTTCATGATAAAACTCAATGACATGAAGTCAAAAACAATCAAACAGTTGCTAGGAAGCCACAAAACGCATGCTTTAGATATGCCCAATTCATATTTCATGATAAAACTCAATTGCAAGAAGTCAAAAACAATAAAACAGTTGCTAGGAAACTACAAAACTCCTTCATTCGATATGCCCAATTTATATTTCATGATAAAACTCATTGACAAGAAGTCAAAAACAATCTAGCAGTTGCTAGGAAACAACATAACGCTTGCTTTCGATATGCCCAATTTATATTTCATGATAAAACTCAATTGCAAGAAGTCAAAAACAATAAAACAGTTGCTAGGAAACTACAAAACTCCTTCTTTCGATATGCCCAGTTTATATTTCATGATAAAACTCAATCACAAGAAACCGAAAACAATCAAACGGTTGCTAGGAAACCACAAAATACTTGCTTTCGATATCCCCAATTTATATTTCATGATAAAACTCAATCACAAGAAACCGAAAACAATCAAACAGTTGCTAGGAAAGCACAAAACTCCTTCTTTCGATATGCCCAATTTATATTTCATGATAAAACTCAATTGCAAGAAGTCAAAAACAATAAAACACTTGCTAGGAAACTACAAAACTCCTTCTTTCGATATGCCCAATTTATATTTCATGATAAAACTCATTGACAAGAAGTCAAAAACAATCTAGCAGTTGCTAGGAAACAACATAACGCTTGCTTTCGATATGCCCAATTTATATTTCATGATAAAACTCAATTGCAAGAAGTCAAAAACAATAAAACAGTTGCTAGGAAACTACAAAACTCCTTCTTTCGATATGCCCAGTTTATATTTCATGATAAAACTCAATCACAAGAAACCGAAAACAATCAAACGGTTGCTAGGAAACCACAAAATACTTGCTTTCGATATCCCCAATTTATATTTCATGATAAAACTCAATCACAAGAAACCGAAAACAATCAAACAGTTGCTAGGAAAGCACAAAACTCCTTCTTTCGATATGCCCAATTTATATTACATGATACAACTCAATGACATGAAGTCAAAAACAATCAAATAGTTGCTAGGAAACCACAAAACGCATGCTTTAGATATGCCCAGTTTATATTTCATGATAAAACTCAATCACAAGAAACCGAAAACAATCAAACGGTTGCTAGGAAACCACAAAATGCTTGCTATCAATATGCCCAATTTATATTTCATAATAAAACTCAATTGCAAGAAGTAAAAAAAAATAAAACGGTTGCTAGGAAACCACAAAACGCTTGCTTTCGATATGCCCAATTTATATTCATGATAAAACTCAATCACAAGAAACCGAAAACAATCAATGAGTTGCAATGAAACCACAAAACGCTTGCTTTCTATATGCAAAATTTATATTTCATGATAAAACTCAATTACAAGGAATCATAAACAATCAAACAGTTGCTAGGAAACTACAAAACGCTTGCTGTCAATATCCCCAATTTATATTTCATGATAAAACTCAATCACAAGAAACCGAAAACAATCAAACAGTTGCTAGGAAACCACAAAACTCCTTCTTTTGATATACCCAATTTATATTTCATGATAAAACTCAATGACATGAAGTCAAAAACAATCAAACAGTTGCTAGGAAGCCACAAAACGCATGCTTTAGATATGCCCAATTCATATTTCATGATAAAACTCAATTGCAAGAAGTCAAAAACAATAAAACAGTTGCTAGGAAACTACAAAACTCCTTCTTTCGATATGCCCAATTTATATTTCATGATAAAACTCATTGACAAGAAGTCAAAAACAATCTAGCAGTTGCTAGGAAACAACATAACGCTTGCTTTCGATATGCCCAATTTATATTTCATGATAAAACTCAATTGCAAGAAGTCAAAAACAATAAAACAGTTGCTAGGAAACTACAAAACTCCTTCTTTCGATATGCCCAGTTTATATTTCATGATAAAACTCAATCACAAGAAACCGAAAACAATCAAACAGTTGCTAGGAAACCACAAAACTCCTTCTTTCGATATGCCCAATTTATATTTCATGATAAAACTCAATTGCAAGAAGTCAAAAACAATAAAACAGTTGCTAGGAAACTACAAAACTCCTTCTTTCGATATGCCCAATTTATATTTCATGATAAAACTCATTGACAAGAAGTCAAAAACAATCTAGCAGTTGCTAGGAAACAACATAACGCTTGCTTTCGATATGCCCAATTTATATTTCATGATAAAACTCAATTGCAAGAAGTCAAAAACAATAAAACAGTTGCTAGGAAACTACAAAACTCCTTCTTTCGATATGCCCAGTTTATATTTCATGATAAAACTCAATCACAAGAAACCGAAAACAATCAAACGGTTGCTAGGAAACCACAAAATACTTGCTTTCGATATCCCCAATTTATATTTCATGATAAAACTCAATCACAAGAAACCGAAAACAATCAAACAGTTGCTAGGAAAGCACAAAACTCCTTCTTTCGATATGCCCAATTTATATTTCATGATAAAACTCAATTGCAAGAAGTCAAAAACAATAAAACAGTTGCTAGGAAACTACAAAACTCCTTCTTTCGATATGCCCAGTTTATATTTCATGATAAAACTCATTGACAAGAAGTCAAAAACAATCTAGCAGTTGCTAGGAAACAACATAACGCTTGCTTTCGATATGCCCAATTTATATTTCATTATAAAACTCAATTGCAAGAAGTCAAAAACAATAAAACAGTTGCTAGGAAACTACAAAACTCCTTCTTTCGATATGCCCAATTTATATTTCATGATAAATAACAATGAAATAATGTCAAAAACAATCAAACAGTTGCTTGGAAACCACAAAACGCTTGCGGTGATATCCTTAATTTATATTTCATGATAAAACTCAATCACAAGAAACCGAAAACAATCAAACGGTTGCTAGGAAACCACAAAATGCTTGCTATCAATATGCCCAATTTATATTTCATAATAAAACTCAATTGCAAGAAGTCAAAAAAAATAAAACGGTTGCTAGGAAACCACAAAACGCTTGCTTTCGATATGCCCAATTTATATTCATGATAAAACTCAATCACAAGAAACCGAAAACAATCAATGAGTTGCAATGAAACCACAAAACGCTTGCTTTCTATATGCAAAATTTATATTTCATGATAAAACTCAATTACAAGAAATCATAAACAATCAAACAGTTGCTAGGAAACTACAAAACGCTTGCTGTCAATATCCCCAATTTATATTTCATGATAAAACTCAATGACATGAAGTCAAAAACAATCAAATAGTTGCTAGGAAACCACAAAACGCATGCTTTAGATATGCCCAGTTTATATTTCATGATAAAACTCATTGACAAGAAGTCAAAAACAATCTAGCAGTTGCTTGGAAACCACATAACGCTTGCTTTCGATATGCCCAATTTATATTTCATTATAAAACTCAATTGCAAGAAGTCAAAAACAATAAAACAGTTGCTAGGAAACCACAAAACTCCTTTTTTCGATATGCCCAATTTATATTTCATGATAAATAACAATGAAATAATGTCAAAAACAATCAAACAGTTGCTTGGAAACCACAAAACGCTTGCGGTGATATCCTTAATTTATATTTCATGATAAAACTCAATCACAAGAAACCGAAAACAATCAAACGGTTGCTAGGAAACCACAAAATGCTTGCTATCAATATGCCCAATTTATATTTCATAATAAAACTCAATTGCAAGAAGTCAAAAAAAATAAAACGGTTGCTAGGAAACCACAAAACGCTTGCTTTCGATATGCCCAATTTATATTCATGATAAAACTCAATCACAAGAAACCGAAAACAATCAATGAGTTGCAATGAAACCACAAAACGCTTGCTTTCTATATGCAAAATTTATATTTCATGATAAAACTCAATTACAAGAAATCATAAACAATCAAACAGTTGCTAGGAAACTACAAAACGCTTGCTGTCAATATCCCCAATTTATATTTCATGATAAAACTCAATCACAAGAAACCGAAAACAATCAAACAGTTGCTAGGAAACCACAAAACTCCTTCTTTCGATATACCCAATTTATATTTCATGATAAAACTCAATGACATGAAGTCAAAAACAATCAAACAGTTGCTAGGAAGCCACAAAACGCATGCTTTAGATATGCCCAATTCATATTTCATGATAAAACTCAATTGCAAGAAGTCAAAAACAATAAAACAGTTGCTAGGAAACTACAAAACTCCTTCTTTCGATATGCCCAGTTTATATTTCATGATAAAACTCAATCACAAGAAACCGAAAACAATCAAACGGTTGCTAGGAAACCACAAAATACTTGCTTTCGATATCCCCAATTTATATTTCATGATAAAACTCAATCACAAGAAACCGAAAACAATCAAACAGTTGCTAGGAAAGCACAAAACTTCTTCTTTCGATATGCCCAATTTATATTTCATGATAAAACTCAATTGCAAGAAGTCAAAAACAATAAAACAGTTGCTAGGAAACTACAAAACTCCTTCTTTCGATATGCCCAATTTATATTTCATGATAAAACTCATTGACAAGAAGTCAAAAACAATCTAGCAGTTGCTAGGAAACAACATAACGCTTGCTTTCGATATGCCCAATTTATATTTCATGATAAAACTCAATTGCAAGAAGTCAAAAACAATAAAACAGTTGCTAGGAAACTACAAAACTCCTTCTTTCGATATGCCCAGTTTATATTTTATGATAAAACTCAATCACAAGAAACCGAAAACAATCAAACGGTTGCTAGGAAACCACAAAATACTTGCTTTCGATATCCCCAATTTATATTTCATGATAAAACTCAATCACAAGAAACCGAAAACAATCAAACAGTTGCTAGGAAAGCACAAAACTCCTTCTTTCGATATGCCCAATTTATATTACATGATACAACTCAATGACATGAAGTCAAAAACAATCAAATAGTTGCTAGGAAACCACAAAACGCATGCTTTAGATATGCCCAGTTTATATTTCATGATAAAACTCAATCACAAGAAACCGAAAACAATCAAACGGTTGCTAGGAAACCACAAAATGCTTGCTATCAATATGCCCAATTTATATTTCATAATAAAACTCAATTGCAAGAAGTCAAAAAAAATAAAACGGTTGCTAGGAAACCACAAAACGCTTGCTTTCGATATGCCCAATTTATATTCATGATAAAACCCAATCACAAGAAACCGAAAACAATCAATGAGTTGCAATGAAACCACAAAACGCTTGCTTCCTATATGCAAAATTTATATTTCATGATAAAACTCAATTACAAGAAATCATAAACAATCAAACAGTTGCTAGGAAACTACAAAACGCTTGCTGTCAATATCCCCAATTTATATTTCATGATAAAACTCAATCACAAGAAACCGAAAACAATCAAACAGTTGCTAGGAAACCACAAAACTCCTTCTTTCGATATACCCAATTTATATTTCATGATAAAACTCAATGACATGAAGTCAAAAACAATCAAACAGTTGCTAGGAAGCCACAAAACTCCTTCTTTCGATATGCCCAGTTTATATTTCATGATAAAACTCAATCACAAGAAACCGAAAACAATCAAACAGTTGCTAGGAAAGCACAAAACTCCTTCTTTCGATATGCCCAATTTATATTTCATGATAAAACTCAATTGCAAGAAGTCAAAAACAATAAAACAGTTGCTAGGAAACTACAAAACTCCTTCTTTCGATATGCCCAATTTATATTTCATGATAAAACTCATTGACAAGAAGTCAAAAACAATCTAGCAGTTGCTAGGAAACAACATAACGCTTGCTTTCGATATGCCCAATTTATATCTCATGATAAAACTCAATTGCAAGAAGTCAAAAACAATAAAACAGTTGCTAGGAAACTACAAAACTCCTTCTTTCGATATGCCCAGTTTATATTTCATGATACAACTCAATGACATGAAGTCAAAAACAATCAAATAGTTGCTAGGAAACCACAATACGCATGCTTTAGATATGCCCAGTTTATATTTCATGATAAAACTCAATCACAAGAAACCGAAAACAATCAATTAGTTGCAATGAAACCACAAAACGCTTGCTTTCCATATGCCTAATTTATATTTCATGATAAAACTCAATTACAAGAAATAATAAACAATCAAACAGTTGCTAGAAAACCACAAAACGCTTGCTGTCCATATCCCCAATTCATATTTCATGATAAAACTCAATCACAAGAAACCGAAAACAATCAAACAGTTGCTAGGAAACCACAAAACTCCTTTTTTCGATATGCCCAATTTATATTTCATGATAAATAACAATGAAATAATGTCAAAAACAATCAAACAGTTGCTAGGAAACCACAAAACGCTTGCGGTCGATATCCCTAATTTATATTTCATGATAAAACTCAATCACAAGAAACCGAAAAAAAACAAACGGTTGCTAGGAAACCACAAAATGCTTGCTATCAATATGCCCAATTTATATTTCATAATAAAACTCAATTGCAAGAAGTCAAAAAAAAAAAAACGGTTGCTAGGAAACCACAAAACGCTTGCTTTCGATATGCCCAATTTATATTCATGATAAAACTCAATCACAAGAAACCAAAAACAATCAATGAGTTGAATGAAACCACAAAACGCTTGCTTTCTATATGCCCAATTTATATTTCATGATAAAACTCAATTACAAGAAATCATAAACAATCAAACAGTTGCTAGGAAACTACAAAACGCTTGCTGTCAATATCCCCAATTTATATTTCATGATAAAACTCATTGACAAGAAGTCAAAAACAATCTAGCAGTTGCTTGGAAACCACATAACGCTTGCTTTCGATATGCCCAATTTATATTTCATAAGAAAACTCAATGACATGAAGTCAAAAACAATCAAACAGTTGCTAGGAAGCCGCCAAACGCATGCTTTAGATATGCCCAATTAATATTTCATGATAAAACTCAATTGCAAGAAGTCAAAAACAATAAAACAGTTGCTAGGAAACTACAAAACTCCTTCTTTCGATATGCCCAATTTATATTTCATGATAAAACTCATTGACAAGAAGTCAAAAACAATCTAGCAGTTGCTAGGAAACAACATAACGCTTGCTTTCGATATGCCCAATTTATATTTCATGATAAAACTCAATTGCAAGAAGTCAAAAACAATAAAACAGTTGGTAGGAAACTACAAAACTCCTTCTTTCGATATGCCCAATTTATATTTCATGATAAAACTCATTGACAAGAAGTCAAAAACAATCTAGCAGTTGCTGGAAACAACATAACGCTTGCTTTCGATATGCCCAATTTATATTTCATGATAAAACTCAATTGCAAGAAGTCAAAAACAATAAAACAGTTGCTAGGAAACTACAAAACTCCTTCTTTCGATATGCCCAGTTTATATTTCATGATAAAACTCAATCACAAGAAACCGAAAACAATCAAACGGTTGCTAGGAAACCACAAAATACTTGCTTTCGATATCCCCAATTTATATTTCATGATAAAACTCAATCACAAGAAACCGAAAACAATCAAACAGTTGCTAGGAAAGCACAAAACTCCTTCTTTCGATATGCCCAATTTATATTTCATGATAAAACTCAATTGCAAGAAGTCAAAAAAATAAAACAGTTGCTAGGAAACTACAAAACTCCTTCTTTCGATATGCCCAATTTATATTTCATGATAAAACTCATTGACAAGAAGTCAAAAACAATCAAACAGTTGCTAGGAAACCACAAAATGCTTGCTATCAATATGCCCAATTTATATTTCACAATAAAACTCAATTGCAAGAAGTCAAAAAAAATAAAACGGTTGCTAGGAAACCACAAAACGCTTGCTTTCGATATGCCCAATTTATATTCATGATAAAACTCAATCACAAGAAACCGAAAACAATCAATGAGTTGCAATGAAACCACAAAACGCTTGCTTTCTATATGCAAAATTTATATTTCATGATAAAACTCAATTACAAGAAATCATAAACAATCAAACAGTTGCTAGGAAACTACAAAACTCCTTCTTTCGATATGCCCAGTTTATATTTCATGATAAAACTCAATCACAAGAAACCGAAAACAATCAAACGGTTGCTAGGAAACCACAAAATACTTGCTTTCGATATCCCCAATTTATATTTCATGATAAAACTCAATCACAAGAAACCGAAAACAATCAAACGGTTGCTAGGAAACCACAAAATGCTTGCTATCAATATGCCCAATTTATATTTCATAATAAAACTCAATTGCAAGAAGTCAAAAAAAATAAAACGGTTGCTAGGAGACCCCAAAACGCTTGCTTTCGATATGCCCAATTTATATTCATGATAAAACTCAATCACAAGAAACCGAAAACAATCAATGAGTGGCAATGAAACCACAAAACGCTTGCTTTCTATATGCCCAATTTATATTTCATGATAAAACTCAATTACAAGAAATCATAAACAATCAAACAGTTGCTAGGAAACTACAAAACGCTTGCTGTCAATATCCCCAATTTATATTTCATGATAAAACTCAATCACAAGAAACCGAAAACAATCAAACAGTTGCAATGAAACCACAAAACGCTTGCTTTCCATATGCCCAATTTATATTTCATGATAAAACTCAATTACAAGAAATAATAAACAATCAAACAGTTGCTAGAAAACCACAAAACGCTTGCTGTCGATATCCCCAATTCATATTTCATGATAAAACTCAATCACAAGAAACCGAAAACAATCAAACAGTTGCTAGGAAACCACAAAACTCCTTTTTTCGATATGCCCAATTTATATTTCATGATAAATAACAATGAAATAATGTCAAAAACAATCAAACAGTTGCTTGGAAACCACAAAACGCTTGCGGTCGATATCCCTAATTTATATTTCATGATAAAACTCAATCACAAGAAACCGAAAACAATCAAACGGTTGCTAGGAAACCACAAAATGCTTGCTATCAATATGCCCAATTTATATTTCATAATAAAGCTCAATTGAAAGAAGTCAAAAAAAAATAAAACGGTTTCTAGGAAACCCCAAAACGCTTGCTTTCGATATGCCCAATTTATATTCATGATAAAACTCAATCACAAGAAACCAAAAACAATCAATGAGTTGCAATGAATCCACAAAACGCTTGCTTTCTATATGCCCAATTTATATTTCATGATAAAACTCAATTACAAGAAATCATAAACAATCAAACAGTTGCTATGAAACTACAAAACGCTTGCTGTCAATATCCCCAATTTATATTTCATGATAAAACTCAATCACAAGAAACCGAAAACAATCAAACAGTTGCTAGGAAACCACAAAACTCCTTCTTTCGATATACCCAATTTATATTTCATGATAAAACTCAATGACATGAAGTCAAAAACAATCAAAAAGTTGCTAGGAAGCCGCAAAACGCATGCTTTAGATATGCCCAATTCATATTTCATGATAAAACTCAATTGCAAGAAGTCAAAAACAATAAAACAGTTGCTAGGAAACTACAAAACTCCTTCTTTCGATATGCCCAATTTATATTTCATGATAAAACTCATTGACAAGAAGTCAAAAACAATCTAGCAGTTGCTAGGAAACAACATAACGCTTGCTTTCGATATGCCCAATTTATATTTCATGATAAAACTCAATCACAAGAAACCGAAAACAATCAAACAGTTGCTAGGAAACTACAAAACTACTTCTTTCGATATGCCCAATTTATATTTCATGATAAAACTCAATTACAAGAAATAATAAACAATCAACAGTTGCTAGAAAACCACAAAACGCTTGATGTCGATATCCCCAATTCATATTTCATGATAAAACTCAATCACAAGAAACCGAAAACAATCAAACAGTTGCTAGGAAACCACAAAACTCCTTTTTTCGATATGCCCAATTTATATTTCATGATAAATAACAATGAAGTAATGTCAAAAACAATCAAACAGTTGCTTGGAAACCACAAAACGCTTGCGGTCGATATCCCTAATTTATATTTCATGATAAAACTCAATCACAAGAAACCGAAAACAATCAAACGGTTGCTAGGAAACCACAAAATGCTTGCTATCAATATGCCCAATTTATATTTCATAATAAAGCTCAATTGCAAGAAGTCAAAAAAAAATAAAACGGTTTCTAGGAAACCCAGAAACGCTTGCTTTCGATATGCCCAATTTATATTCATGATAAAACTCAATCACAAGAAACCAAAAACAATCAATGAGTTGCAATGAATCCACAAAACGCTTGCTTTCTATATGCACAATTTATATTTCATGATAAAACTCAATTACAAGAAATCATAAACAATCAAACAGTTGCTATGAAACTACAAAACGCTTGCTGTCAATATCCCCAATTTATATTTCATGATAAAACTCAATCACAAGAAACCGAAAACAATCAAACAGTTGCTAGGAAACCACAAAACTCCTTCTTTCGATATACCCAATTTATATTTCATGATAAAACTCAATGACATGAAGTCAAAAACAATCAAACAGTTGCTAGGAAGCCGCAAAACGCATGCTTTAGATATGCCCAATTCATATTTCATGATAAAACTCAATTGCAAGAAGTCAAAAACAATAAAACAGTTGCTAGGAAACTACAAAACTCCTTCTTTCGATATGCCCAATTTATATTTCATGATAAAACTCATTGACAAGAAGTCAAAAACAATCTAGCAGTTGCTAGGAAACAACATAACGCTTGCTTTCGATATGCCCAATTTATATTTCATGATAAAACTCAATTGCAAGAAGTCAAAAACAATAAAACCGTTGCTAGGAAACTACAAAACTCCTTCTTTCGATATGCCCAGTTTATATTTCATGATAAAACTCAATCACAAGAAACCGAAAACAATCAAACGGTTTCTAGGAAACCACAAAATACTTGCTTTCGATATCCCCAATTTATATTTCATGATAAAACTCAATCACAAGAAACCGAAAACAATCAAACAGTTGCTAGGAAAGCACAAAACTCCTTCTTTCGATATGCCCAAATTATATTACATGATACAACTCAATGACATGAAGTCAAAAACAATCAAATAGTTGCTAGGAAACCACAAAACGCATGCTTTAGATATGCCCAGTTTATATTTCATGATAAAACTCAATCACAAGAAACCGAAAACAATCAAACGGTTGCTAGGAAACCACAAAATGCTTGCTATCAATATGCCCAATTTATATTTCATAATAAAACTCAATTGCAAGAAGTCAAAAAAAATAAAACGGTTGCAATGAAACCACAAAACGCTTGCTTCCTATATGCAAAATTTATATTTCATGATAAAACTCAATTACAAGAAATCATAAACAATCAAACAGTTGCTAGGAAACTACAAAACGCTTGCTGTCAATATCCCCAATTTATATTTCATGATAAAACTCAATCACAAGAAACCGAAAACAATCAAACAGTTGCTAGGAAACCACAAAACTCCTTCTTTCGATATACCCAATTTATATTTCATGATAAAACTCAATGACATGAAGTCAAAAACAATCAAACAGTTGCTAGGAAGCCACAAAACGCATGCTTTAGATATGCCCAATTCATATTTCATGATAAAACTCAATTGCAAGAAGTCAAAAACAATAAAACAGTTGCTAGGAAACTACAAAACTCCTTCTTTCGATATGCCCAATTTATATTTCATGATAAAACTCATTGACAAGAAGTCAAAAACAATCTAGCAGTTGCTAGGAAACAACATAACGCTTGCTTTCGATATGCCCAATTTATATTTCATGATAAAACTCAATTGCAAGAAGTCAAAAAAAATAAAACAGTTGCTAGGAAACTACAAAACTCCTTCTTTCGATATGCCCAGTTTATATTTCATGATAAAACTCAATCACAAGAAACCGAAAACAATCAAATAGTTGCTAGGAAAGCACAAAACTCCTTCTTTCGATATGCCCAATTTATATTTCATGATAAAACTCAATTGCAAGAAGTCAAAAACAATAAAACAGTTGCTAGGAAACTACAAAACTCCTTCTTTCGATATGCCCAATTTATATTTCATGATAAAACTCATTGACAAGAAGTCAAAAACAATCTAGCAGTTGCTAGGAAACAACATAACGCTTGCTTTCGATATGCCCAATTTATATTTCATGATAAAACTCAATTGCAAGAAGTCAAAAACAATAAAACAGTTGCTAGGAAACTACAAAACTCCTTCTTTCGATATGCCCAGTTTATATTTCATGATAAAACTCAATCACAAGAAACCGAAAACAATCAAACGGTTGCTAGGAAACCACAAAATACTTGCTTTCGATATCCCCAATTTATATTTCATGATAAAACTCAATCACAAGAAACCGAAAACAATCAAACAGTTGCTAGGAAACCACAAAACTCCTTCTTTCGATATGCCCAATTTATATTACATGATACAACTCAATGACATGAAGTCAAAAACAATCAAATAGTTGCTAGGAAAGCACAAAACTCCTTCTTTCGATATGCCCAATTTATATTACATGATACAACTCAATGACATGAAGTCAAAAACAATCAAATAGTTGCTAGGAAACCACAATACGCATGCTTTAGATATGCCCAGTTTATATTTCATGATAAAACTCAATCACAAGAAACCGAAAACAATCAATTAGTTGCAATGAAACCACAAAACGCTTGCTTTCCATATGCCCAATTTATATTTCATGATAAAACTCAATTACAAGAAATAATAAACAATCAAACAGTTGCTAGAAAACCACAAAACGCTTGCTGTCGATATCCCCAATTCATATTTCATGATAAAACTCAATCACAAGAAACCGAAAACAATCAAACAGTTGCTAGGAAACCACAAAACTCCTTTTTTCGATATGCCCAATTTATATTTCATGATAAATAACAATGAAATAATGTCAAAAACAATCAAACAGTTGCTAGGAAACCACAAAACGCTTGCGGTCGATATCCCTAATTTATATTTCATGATAAAACTCAATCACAAGAAACCGAAAACAATCAAACGGTTGCTAGGAAACAACAAAATGCTTGCTATCAATATGCCCAATTTATATTTCATAATAAAACTCAATTGCAAGAAGTCAAAAAAAATAAAACGGTTGCTAGGAAACCACAAAACGCTTGCTTTCGATATGCCCAATTTATATTCATGATAAAACTCAATCACAAGAAACCGAAAACAATCAATGAGTTGCAATGAAACCACAAAACGCTTGCTTTAGATATGCCCAGTTTATATTTCATGATAAAACTCAATCACAAGAAACCGAAAACAATCAAACGGTTGCTAGGAAACCACAAAATGCTTGCTATCAATATGCCCAATTTATATTTCATAATAAAACTCAATTGCAAGAAGTCAAAAAAAATAAAACGGTTGCTAGGAAACCACAAAACGCTTGCTTTCGATATGCCCAATTTATATTCATGATAAAACCCAATCACAAGAAACCGAAAACAATCAATGAGTTGCAATGAAACCACAAAACGCTTGCTTCCTACATGCAAAATTTATATTTCATGATAAAATTCAATTACAAGAAATCATAAACAATCAAACAGTTGCTAGGAAACCACAAAACTCCTTCTTTCGATATACCCAATTTATATTTCATGATAAAACTCAATGACATGAAGTCAAAAACAATCAAACAGTTGCTAGGAAGCCACAAAACGCATGCTTTAGATATGCCCAATTCATATTTCATGATAAAACTCAATTGCAAGAAGTCAAAAACAATAAAACAGTTGCTAGGAAACTACAAAACTCCTTCTTTCGATATGCCCAATTTATATTTCATGATAAAACTCATTGACAAGAAGTCAAAAACAATCTAGCAGTTGCTAGGAAACAACATAACGCTTGCTTTCGATATGCCCAATTTATATTTCATGATAAAACTCAATTGCAAGAAGTCAAAAAAAATAAAACGGTTGCTAGGAAACCACAAAACGCTTGCTTTCGATATGCCCAATTTATATTCATGATAAAACTCAATCACAAGAAACCGAAAACAATCAATGAGTTGCAATGAAACCACAAAACGCTTGCTTTAGATATGCCCAGTTTATATTTCATGATAAAACTCAATCACAAGAAACCGAAAACAATCAAACGGTTGCT
Organism: Troilus luridus; assembly: GCA_964056705.1. Lineage (NCBI taxonomy): Eukaryota > Metazoa > Arthropoda > Insecta > Hemiptera > Pentatomidae > Troilus > Troilus luridus. The sequence continues at coordinate 93,738,423 of OZ057412.1, read as the reverse complement.
AGGAAACCACAAAATGCTTGCTATCAATATGCCCAATTTATATTTCATAATAAAACTCAATTGCAAGAAGTCAAAAAAAATAAAACGGTTGCTAGGAAACCACAAAACGCTTGCTGTCAATATCCCCAATTTATATTTCATGATAAAACTCAATCACAAGAAACCGAAAACAATCAAACAGTTGCAATGAAACCACAAAACGCTTGCTTTCCATATGCCCAATTTATATTTCATGATAAAACTCAATTACAAGAAATAATAAACAATCAAACAGTTGCTAGAAAACCACAAAACGCTTGCTGTCGATATCCCCAATTCATATTTCATGATAAAACTCAATCACAAGAAACCGAAAACAATCAAACAGTTGCTAGGAAACCACAAAACTCCTTTTTTCGATATGCCCAATTTATATTTCATGATAAATAACAATGAAATAATGTCAAAAACAATCAAACAGTTGCTTGGAAACCACAAAACGCTTGCGGTCGATATCCCTAATTTATATTTCATGATAAAACTCAATCACAAGAAACCGAAAACAATCAAACGGTTGCTAGGAAACCACAAAATGCTTGCTATCAATATGCCCAATTTATATTTCATAATAAAGCTCAATTGAAAGAAGTCAAAAAAAAATAAAACGGTTTCTAGGAAACCCCAAAACGCTTGCTTTCGATATGCCCAATTTATATTCATGATAAAACTCAATCACAAGAAACCAAAAACAATCAATGAGTTGCAATGAATCCACAAAACGCTTGCTTTCTATATGCCCAATTTATATTTCATGATAAAACTCAATTACAAGAAATCATAAACAATCAAACAGTTGCTATGAAACTACAAAACGCTTGCTGTCAATATCCCCAATTTATATTTCATGATAAAACTCAATCACAAGAAACCGAAAACAATCAAACAGTTGCTAGGAAACCACAAAACTCCTTCTTTCGATATACCCAATTTATATTTCATGATAAAACTCAATGACATGAAGTCAAAAACAATCAAAAAGTTGCTAGGAAGCCGCAAAACGCATGCTTTAGATATGCCCAATTCATATTTCATGATAAAACTCAATTGCAAGAAGTCAAAAACAATAAAACAGTTGCTAGGAAACTACAAAACTCCTTCTTTCGATATGCCCAATTTATATTTCATGATAAAACTCATTGACAAGAAGTCAAAAACAATCTAGCAGTTGCTAGGAAACAACATAACGCTTGCTTTCGATATGCCCAATTTATATTTCATGATAAAACTCAATCACAAGAAACCGAAAACAATCAAACAGTTGCTAGGAAACTACAAAACTACTTCTTTCGATATGCCCAATTTATATTTCATGATAAAACTCAATTACAAGAAATAATAAACAATCAACAGTTGCTAGAAAACCACAAAACGCTTGATGTCGATATCCCCAATTCATATTTCATGATAAAACTCAATCACAAGAAACCGAAAACAATCAAACAGTTGCTAGGAAACCACAAAACTCCTTTTTTCGATATGCCCAATTTATATTTCATGATAAATAACAATGAAGTAATGTCAAAAACAATCAAACAGTTGCTTGGAAACCACAAAACGCTTGCGGTCGATATCCCTAATTTATATTTCATGATAAAACTCAATCACAAGAAACCGAAAACAATCAAACGGTTGCTAGGAAACCACAAAATGCTTGCTATCAATATGCCCAATTTATATTTCATAATAAAGCTCAATTGCAAGAAGTCAAAAAAAAATAAAACGGTTTCTAGGAAACCCAGAAACGCTTGCTTTCGATATGCCCAATTTATATTCATGATAAAACTCAATCACAAGAAACCAAAAACAATCAATGAGTTGCAATGAATCCACAAAACGCTTGCTTTCTATATGCACAATTTATATTTCATGATAAAACTCAATTACAAGAAATCATAAACAATCAAACAGTTGCTATGAAACTACAAAACGCTTGCTGTCAATATCCCCAATTTATATTTCATGATAAAACTCAATCACAAGAAACCGAAAACAATCAAACAGTTGCTAGGAAACCACAAAACTCCTTCTTTCGATATACCCAATTTATATTTCATGATAAAACTCAATGACATGAAGTCAAAAACAATCAAACAGTTGCTAGGAAGCCGCAAAACGCATGCTTTAGATATGCCCAATTCATATTTCATGATAAAACTCAATTGCAAGAAGTCAAAAACAATAAAACAGTTGCTAGGAAACTACAAAACTCCTTCTTTCGATATGCCCAATTTATATTTCATGATAAAACTCATTGACAAGAAGTCAAAAACAATCTAGCAGTTGCTAGGAAACAACATAACGCTTGCTTTCGATATGCCCAATTTATATTTCATGATAAAACTCAATTGCAAGAAGTCAAAAACAATAAAACCGTTGCTAGGAAACTACAAAACTCCTTCTTTCGATATGCCCAGTTTATATTTCATGATAAAACTCAATCACAAGAAACCGAAAACAATCAAACGGTTTCTAGGAAACCACAAAATACTTGCTTTCGATATCCCCAATTTATATTTCATGATAAAACTCAATCACAAGAAACCGAAAACAATCAAACAGTTGCTAGGAAAGCACAAAACTCCTTCTTTCGATATGCCCAAATTATATTACATGATACAACTCAATGACATGAAGTCAAAAACAATCAAATAGTTGCTAGGAAACCACAAAACGCATGCTTTAGATATGCCCAGTTTATATTTCATGATAAAACTCAATCACAAGAAACCGAAAACAATCAAACGGTTGCTAGGAAACCACAAAATGCTTGCTATCAATATGCCCAATTTATATTTCATAATAAAACTCAATTGCAAGAAGTCAAAAAAAATAAAACGGTTGCAATGAAACCACAAAACGCTTGCTTCCTATATGCAAAATTTATATTTCATGATAAAACTCAATTACAAGAAATCATAAACAATCAAACAGTTGCTAGGAAACTACAAAACGCTTGCTGTCAATATCCCCAATTTATATTTCATGATAAAACTCAATCACAAGAAACCGAAAACAATCAAACAGTTGCTAGGAAACCACAAAACTCCTTCTTTCGATATACCCAATTTATATTTCATGATAAAACTCAATGACATGAAGTCAAAAACAATCAAACAGTTGCTAGGAAGCCACAAAACGCATGCTTTAGATATGCCCAATTCATATTTCATGATAAAACTCAATTGCAAGAAGTCAAAAACAATAAAACAGTTGCTAGGAAACTACAAAACTCCTTCTTTCGATATGCCCAATTTATATTTCATGATAAAACTCATTGACAAGAAGTCAAAAACAATCTAGCAGTTGCTAGGAAACAACATAACGCTTGCTTTCGATATGCCCAATTTATATTTCATGATAAAACTCAATTGCAAGAAGTCAAAAAAAATAAAACAGTTGCTAGGAAACTACAAAACTCCTTCTTTCGATATGCCCAGTTTATATTTCATGATAAAACTCAATCACAAGAAACCGAAAACAATCAAATAGTTGCTAGGAAAGCACAAAACTCCTTCTTTCGATATGCCCAATTTATATTTCATGATAAAACTCAATTGCAAGAAGTCAAAAACAATAAAACAGTTGCTAGGAAACTACAAAACTCCTTCTTTCGATATGCCCAATTTATATTTCATGATAAAACTCATTGACAAGAAGTCAAAAACAATCTAGCAGTTGCTAGGAAACAACATAACGCTTGCTTTCGATATGCCCAATTTATATTTCATGATAAAACTCAATTGCAAGAAGTCAAAAACAATAAAACAGTTGCTAGGAAACTACAAAACTCCTTCTTTCGATATGCCCAGTTTATATTTCATGATAAAACTCAATCACAAGAAACCGAAAACAATCAAACGGTTGCTAGGAAACCACAAAATACTTGCTTTCGATATCCCCAATTTATATTTCATGATAAAACTCAATCACAAGAAACCGAAAACAATCAAACAGTTGCTAGGAAACCACAAAACTCCTTCTTTCGATATGCCCAATTTATATTACATGATACAACTCAATGACATGAAGTCAAAAACAATCAAATAGTTGCTAGGAAAGCACAAAACTCCTTCTTTCGATATGCCCAATTTATATTACATGATACAACTCAATGACATGAAGTCAAAAACAATCAAATAGTTGCTAGGAAACCACAATACGCATGCTTTAGATATGCCCAGTTTATATTTCATGATAAAACTCAATCACAAGAAACCGAAAACAATCAATTAGTTGCAATGAAACCACAAAACGCTTGCTTTCCATATGCCCAATTTATATTTCATGATAAAACTCAATTACAAGAAATAATAAACAATCAAACAGTTGCTAGAAAACCACAAAACGCTTGCTGTCGATATCCCCAATTCATATTTCATGATAAAACTCAATCACAAGAAACCGAAAACAATCAAACAGTTGCTAGGAAACCACAAAACTCCTTTTTTCGATATGCCCAATTTATATTTCATGATAAATAACAATGAAATAATGTCAAAAACAATCAAACAGTTGCTAGGAAACCACAAAACGCTTGCGGTCGATATCCCTAATTTATATTTCATGATAAAACTCAATCACAAGAAACCGAAAACAATCAAACGGTTGCTAGGAAACAACAAAATGCTTGCTATCAATATGCCCAATTTATATTTCATAATAAAACTCAATTGCAAGAAGTCAAAAAAAATAAAACGGTTGCTAGGAAACCACAAAACGCTTGCTTTCGATATGCCCAATTTATATTCATGATAAAACTCAATCACAAGAAACCGAAAACAATCAATGAGTTGCAATGAAACCACAAAACGCTTGCTTTAGATATGCCCAGTTTATATTTCATGATAAAACTCAATCACAAGAAACCGAAAACAATCAAACGGTTGCTAGGAAACCACAAAATGCTTGCTATCAATATGCCCAATTTATATTTCATAATAAAACTCAATTGCAAGAAGTCAAAAAAAATAAAACGGTTGCTAGGAAACCACAAAACGCTTGCTTTCGATATGCCCAATTTATATTCATGATAAAACCCAATCACAAGAAACCGAAAACAATCAATGAGTTGCAATGAAACCACAAAACGCTTGCTTCCTACATGCAAAATTTATATTTCATGATAAAATTCAATTACAAGAAATCATAAACAATCAAACAGTTGCTAGGAAACCACAAAACTCCTTCTTTCGATATACCCAATTTATATTTCATGATAAAACTCAATGACATGAAGTCAAAAACAATCAAACAGTTGCTAGGAAGCCACAAAACGCATGCTTTAGATATGCCCAATTCATATTTCATGATAAAACTCAATTGCAAGAAGTCAAAAACAATAAAACAGTTGCTAGGAAACTACAAAACTCCTTCTTTCGATATGCCCAATTTATATTTCATGATAAAACTCATTGACAAGAAGTCAAAAACAATCTAGCAGTTGCTAGGAAACAACATAACGCTTGCTTTCGATATGCCCAATTTATATTTCATGATAAAACTCAATTGCAAGAAGTCAAAAAAAATAAAACGGTTGCTAGGAAACCACAAAACGCTTGCTTTCGATATGCCCAATTTATATTCATGATAAAACTCAATCACAAGAAACCGAAAACAATCAATGAGTTGCAATGAAACCACAAAACGCTTGCTTTAGATATGCCCAGTTTATATTTCATGATAAAACTCAATCACAAGAAACCGAAAACAATCAAACGGTTGCTAGGAAACCACAAAATGCTTGCTATCAATATGCCCAATTTATATTTCATAATAAAACTCAATTGCAAGAAGTCAAAAAAAATAAAACGGTTGCTAGGAAACCACAAAACGCTTGCTTTCGATATGCCCAATTTATATTCATGATAAAACCCAATCACAAGAAACCGAAAACAATCAATGAGTTGCAATGAAACCACAAAACGCTTGCTTCCTACATGCAAAATTTATATTTCATGATAAAATTCAATTACAAGAAATCATAAACAATCAAACAGTTGCTAGGAAACCACAAAACTCCTTCTTTCGATATACCCAATTTATATTTCATGATAAAACTCAATGACATGAAGTCAAAAACAATCAAACAGTTGCTAGGAAGCCACAAAACGCATGCTTTAGATATGCCCAATTCATATTTCATGATAAAACTCAATTGCAAGAAGTCAAAAACAATAAAACAGTTGCTAGGAAACTACAAAACTCCTTCTTTCGATATGCCCAATTTATATTTCATGATAAAACTCATTGACAAGAAGTCAAAAACAATCTAGCAGTTGCTAGGAAACAACATAACGCTTGCTTTCGATATGCCCAATTTATATTTCATGATAAAACTCAATTGCAAGAAGTCAAAAAAAATAAAACAGTTGCTAGGAAACTACAAAACTCCTTCTTTCGATATGCCCAGTTTATATTTCATGATAAAACTCAATCACAAGAAACCGAAAACAATCAAACAGTTGCTAGGAAAGCACAAAACTCCTTCTTTCGATATGCCCAATTTATATTTCATGATAAAACTCAATTGCAAGAAGTCAAAAACAATAAAACAGTTGCTAGGAAACTACAAAACTCCTTCTTTCGATATGCCCAATTTATATTTCATGATAAAACTCATTGACAAGAAGTCAAAAACAATCTAGCAGTTGCTAGGAAACAACATAACGCTTGCTTTCGATATGCCCAATTTATATTTCATGATAAAACTCAATTGCAAGAAGTCAAAAACAATAAAACAGTTGCTAGGAAACTACAAAACTCCTTCTTTCGATATGCCCAGTTTATATTTCATGATAAAACTCAATCACAAGAAACCGAAAACAATCAAACGGTTGCTAGGAAACCACAAAATACTTGCTTTCGATATCCCCAATTTATATTTCATGATAAAACTCAATCACAAGAAACCGAAAACAATCAAACAGTTGCTAGGAAACCACAAAACTCCTTCTTTCGATATGCCCAATTTATATTACATGATACAACTCAATGACATGAAGTCAAAAACAATCAAATAGTTGCTAGGAAAGCACAAAACTCCTTCTTTCGATATGCCCAATTTATATTACATGATACAACTCAATGACATGAAGTCAAAAACAATCAAATAGTTGCTAGGAAACCACAATACGCATGCTTTAGATATGCCCAGTTTATATTTCATGATAAAACTCAATCACAAGAAACCGAAAACAATCAATTAGTTGCAATGAAACCACAAAACGCTTGCTTTCCATATGCCCAATTTATATTTCATGATAAAACTCAATTACAAGAAATAATAAACAATCAAACAGTTGCTAGAAAACCACAAAACGCTTGCTGTCGATATCCCCAATTCATATTTCATGATAAAACTCAATCACAAGAAACCGAAAACAATCAAACAGTTGCTAGGAAACCACAAAACTCCTTTTTTCGATATGCCCAATTTATATTTCATGATAAATAACAATGAAATAATGTCAAAAACAATCAAACAGTTGCTAGGAAACCACAAAACGCTTGCGGTCGATATCCCTAATTTATATTTCATGATAAAACTCAATCACAAGAAACCGAAAACAATCAAACGGTTGCTAGGAAACAACAAAATGCTTGCTATCAATATGCCCAATTTATATTTCATAATAAAACTCAATTGCAAGAAGTCAAAAAAAATAAAACGGTTGCTAGGAAACCAGAAAACGCTTGCTTTCGATATGCCCAATTTATATTCATGATAAAACTCAATCACAAGAAACCGAAAACAATCAATGAGTTGCAATGAAACCACAAAACGCTTGCTTTCTATATGCCCAATTTATATTTCATGATAAAACTCAATTACAAGAAATCATAAACAATCAAACAGTTGCTAGGAAACTACAAAGCGCTTGCTGTCAATATCCCCAATTTATATTTCATGATAAAACTCAATCACAAGAAACCGAAAACAATCAATTAGTTGCAATGAAACCACAAAACGCTTGCTTTCCATATGCCTAATTTATATTTCATGATAAAACTCAATTACAAGAAATAATAAACAATCAAACAGTTGCTAGAAAACCACAAAACGCTTGCTGTCCATATCCCCAATTCATATTTCATGATAAAACTCAATCACAAGAAACCGAAAACAATCAAACAGTTGCTAGGAAACCACAAAACTCCTTTTTTCGATATGCCCAATTTATATTTCATGATAAATAACAATGAAATAATGTCAAAAACAATCAAACAGTTGCTAGGAAACCACAAAACGCTTGCGGTCGATATCCCTAATTTATATTTCATGATAAAACTCAATCACAAGAAACCGAAAAAAAACAAACGGTTGCTAGGAAACCACAAAATGCTTGCTATCAATATGCCCCATTTATATTTCATAATAAAACTCAATTGCAAGAAGTCAAAAAAAATAAAACGGTTGCTAGGAAACCACAAAACGCTTGCTTTCGATATGCCCAATTTATATTCATGATAAAACTCAATCACAAGAAACCAAAAACAATCAATGAGTTGAATGAAACCACAAAACGCTTGCTTTCTATATGCCCAATTTATATTTCATGATAAAACTCAATTACAAGAAATCATAAACAATCAAACAGTTGCTAGGAAACTACAAAACGCTTGCTGTCAATATCCCCAATTTATATTTCATGATAAAACTCATTGACAAGAAGTCAAAAACAATCTAGCAGTTGCTTGGAAACCACATAACGCTTGCTTTCGATATGCCCAATTTATATTTCATAAGAAAACTCAATGACATGAAGTCAAAAATAATCAAACAGTTGCTAGGAAGCCGCCAAACGCATGCTTTAGATATGCCCAATTAATATTTCATGATAAAACTCAATTGCAAGAAGTCAAAAACAATAAAACAGTTGCTAGGAAACTACAAAACTCCTTCTTTCGATATGCCCAATTTATATTTCATGATAAAACTCATTGACAAGAAGTCAAAAACAATCTAGCAGTTGCTAGGAAACAACATAACGCTTGCTTTCGATATGCCCAATTTATATTTCATGATAAAACTCAATTGCAAGAAGTCAAAAACAATAAAACAGTTGGTAGGAAACTACAAAACTCCTTCTTTCGATATGCCCAATTTATATTTCATGATAAAACTCATTGACAAGAAGTCAAAAACAATCTAGCAGTTGCTGGAAACAACATAACGCTTGCTTTCGATATGCCCAATTTATATTTCATGATAAAACTCAATTGCAAGAAGTCAAAAACAATAAAACAGTTGCTAGGAAACTACAAAACTCCTTCTTTCGATATGCCCAGTTTATATTTCATGATAAAACTCAATCACAAGAAACCGAAAACAATCAAACGGTTGCTAGGAAACCACAAAATACTTGCTTTCGATATCCCCAATTTATATTTCATGATAAAACTCAATCACAAGAAACCGAAAACAATCAAACAGTTGCTAGGAAAGCACAAAACTCCTTCTTTCGATATGCCCAATTTATATTTCATGATAAAACTCAATTGCAAGAAGTCAAAAACAATAAAACAGTTGCTAGGAAACTACAAAACTCCTTCTTTCGATATGCCCAATTTATATTTCATGATAAAACTCATTGACAAGAAGTCAAAAACAATCTAGCAGTTGCTAGGAAACAACATAACGCTTGCTTTCGATATGCCCAATTTATATTTCATGATAAAACTCAATTGCAAGAAGTCAAAAACAATAAAACAGTTGCTAGGAAACTACAAAACTCCTTCTTTCGATATGCCCAGTTTATATTTCATGATAAAACTCAATCACAAGAAACCGAAAACAATCAAACGGTTGCTAGGAAACCACAAAATACTTGCTTTCGATATCCCCAATTTATATTTCATGATAAAACTCAATCACAAGAAACCGAAAACAATCAAACAGTTGCTAGGAAAGCACAAAACTCCTTCTTTCGATATGCCCAATTTATATTACATGATACAACTCAATGACATGAAGTCAAAAAAAATCAAATAGTTGCTAGGAAAGCACAAAACTCCTTCTTTCGATATGCCCAGTTTATATTTCATGATAAAACTCAATCACAAGAAACCGAAAACAATCAAACAGTTGCTAGGAAACCACAAAATGCTTGCTATCAATATGCCCAATTTATATTTCATAATAAAACTCAATTGCAAGAAGTCAAAAAAAATAAAACGGTTGCTAGGAAACCACAAAACGCTTGCTTTCGATATGCCCAATTTATATTCATGATAAAACTCAATCACAAGAAACCGAAAACAATCAATGAGTTGCAATGAAACCACAAAACGCTTGCTTTCTATATGCAAAATTTATATTTCATGATAAAACTCAATTACAAGAAATCATAAACAATCAAACAGTTGCTAGGAAACTACAAAACGCTTGCTTTCGATATGCCCAATTTATATTTCATGATAAAACTCAATTGCAAGAAGTCAAAAACAATCAAACAGTTGCTAGGAAAGCACAAAACTCCTTCTTTCGATATGCCCAATTTATATTTCATGATAAAACTCAATTGCAAGAAGTCAAAAACAATAAAACAGTTGCTAGGAAACTACAAAACTCCTTCTTTCGATATGCCCAATTTATATTTCATGATAAAACTCATTTACAAGAAATAATAAACAATCAAACAGTTGCTAGAATACCACAAAACGCTTGCTGTCGATATCCCCAATTCATATTTCATGATAAAACTCAATCACAAGAAACCGAAAACAATCAAACAGTTGCTAGGAAACCACAAAACTCCTTTTTTCGATATGCCCAGTTTATATTTCATGATAAATAACAATGAAATGATGTCAAAAACAATCAAACAGTTGCTAGGAAACCACAAAACGCTTGCGGTCGATATACCTAATTTATATTTCATAATAAAACTCAATCACAAGAAACCGAAAACAATCAAACGGTTGCTAGGACACCACAAAATGCTTGCTATCAATATGCCCAATTTATATTTCATAATAAAACTCAATCACAAGAAACCGAAAACAATCAATGAGTTGCAATGAAACCACAAAACGCTTGCTTTCCATATGCCCAATTTATATTTCATGATAAAACTCAATTGCAAGAAGTCAAAAACAATAAAACAGTTGCTAGGAAACTACAAAACGCTTGCTGTCAATATCCCCAATTTATATTTCATGATATAACTCCATCACAAGAAACCGAAAACAATCAAACAGTTGCTAGGAAACCACAAAACTCCTTCTTTCGATATGCCCAATTTATATTTCATGATAAAACTCAATGACATGAAGTCAAAAACAATCAAACAGTTGCTAGGAAGCCGCAAAACGCATGCTTTCTATATGCAAAATTTATATTTCATGATAAAACTCAATTACAAGAAATCATAAACAATCAAACAGTTGCTAGGAAACTACAAAACGCTTGCTGTCAATATCCCCAATTTATATTTCATGATAAAACTCAATCACAAGAAACCGAAAACAATCAAACTGTTGCTAGGAAACCACAAAACTCCTTCTTTCGATATACCCAATTTATATATATTGATAAAACTCAATGACATGAAGTCAAAATCAAGCAAACAGTTGCTAGGAAACCACAAAACGCTTGCTATGCACATGCCCAATTTATATTTCACGATAAAACTCAATCACAAGAAACCGAAAACAATCAAACAGTTGCTTGGAAACCACAAAATGCTTGCTATCAATATGCCCAATTTATATTTCATAATAAAACTCAATTGCAAGAAGTCAAAAAAAATAAAACGGTTGCTAGGAAACCCCAAAACGCTTGATTTCGATATGCCCAATTTATATTCATGATAAAACTCAATCACAAGAAACCGAAAACCATCAATGAGTTGCAATGAAACCACAAAACGCTTGCTTTCTATATGCCCAATTTATATTTCATGATAAAACTCAATTACAAGAAATCATAAACAATCAAACAGTTGCTAGGAAACTACAAAACGCTTGCTGTCAATATCCCCAATTTATATTTCATGATAAAACTCAATCACAAGAAACCGAAAACAATCAATCAGTTGCAATGAAACCACAAAACGCTTGCTTTCCATATGCCCAATTTATATTTCATGATAAAACTCAATTACAAGAAATAATAAACAATCAAACAGTTGCTAGAAAACCACAAAACGCTTGCTGTCGATATCCCCAATTCATATTTCATGATAAAACTCAATCACAAGAAACCGAAAACAATCAAACAGTTGCTAGGAAACCACAAAACTCCTTTTTTCGATATGCCCAATTTATATTTCATGATAAATAACAATGAAATAATGTCAAAAACAATCAAACAGATGCTTGGAAACCACAAAACGCTTGCGGTCGATATCCCTAATTTATATTTCATGATAAAACTCAATCACAAGAAACCGAAAACAATCAAACAGTTGCAATGAAACCACAAAACGCTTGCTTTCCATATGCCCAATTTATATTTCATGATAAAACTCAATTACAAGAAATAATAAACAATCAAACAGTTGCTAGAAAACCACAAAACGCTTGCTGTCGATATCCCCAATTCATATTTCATGATAAAACTCAATCACAAGAAACCGAAAACAATCAAACGGTTGCTAGGAAACCACAAAATGCTTGCTATCAATATGCCCAATTTATATTTCATAATAAAACTCAATTGCAAGAAGTCAAAAAAAATAAAACGGTTGCTAGGAGACCCCAAAACGCTTGCTTTCGATATGCCCAATTTATATTCATGATAAAACTCAATCACAAGAAACCGAAAACAATCAATGAGTGGCAATGAAACCACAAAACGCTTGCTTTCTATATGCCCAATTTATATTTCATGATAAAACTCAATTACAAGAAATCATAAACAATCAAACAGTTGCTAGGAAACTACAAAACGCTTGCTGTCAATATCCCCAATTTATATTTCATGATAAAACTCAATCACAAGAAACCGAAAACAATCAAACAGTTGCAATGAAACCACAAAACGCTTGCTTTCCATATGCCCAATTTATATTTCATGATAAAACTCAATTACAAGAAATAATAAACAATCAAACAGCTGCTAGAAAACCACAAAACGCTTGCTGTCGATATCCCCAATTCATATTTCATGATAAAACTCAATCACAAGAAACCGAAAACAATCAAACAGTTGCTAGGAAACCACAAAACTCCTTTTTTCGATATGCCCAATTTATATTTCATGATAAATAACAATGAAATAATGTCAAAAACAATCAAACAGTTGCTTGGAAACCACAAAACGCTTGCGGTCGATATCCCTAATTTATATTTCATGATAAAACTCAATCACAAGAAACCGAAAACAATCAAACGGTTGCTAGGAAACCACAAAATGCTTGCTATCAATATGCCCAATTTATATTTCATAATAAAGCTCAATTGAAAGAAGTCAAAAAAAAATAAAACGGTTTCTAGGAAACCCCAAAACGCTTGCTTTCGATATGCCCAATTTATATTCATGATAAAACTCAATCACAAGAAACCAAAAACAATCAATGAGTTGCAATGAATCCACAAAACGCTTGCTTTCTATATGCCCAATTTATATTTCATGATAAAACTCAATTACAAGAAATCATAAACAATCAAACAGTTGCTATGAAACTACAAAACGCTTGCTGTCAATATCCCCAATTTATATTTCATGATAAAACTCAATCACAAGAAACCGAAAACAATCAAACAGTTGCTAGGAAACCACAAAACTCCTTCTTTCGATATACCCAATTTATATTTCATGATAAAACTCAATGACATGAAGTCAAAAACAATCAAAAAGTTGCTAGGAAGCCGCAAAACGCATGCTTTAGATATGCCCAATTCATATTTCATGATAAAACTCAATTGCAAGAAGTCAAAAACAATAAAACAGTTGCTAGGAAACTACAAAACTCCTTCTTTCGATATGCCCAATTTATATTTCATGATAAAACTCATTGACAAGAAGTCAAAAACAATCTAGCAGTTGCTAGGAAACAACATAACGCTTGCTTTCGATATGCCCAATTTATATTTCATGATAAAACTCAATCACAAGAAACCGAAAACAATCAAACAGTTGCTAGGAAACTACAAAACTACTTCTTTCGATATGCCCAATTTATATTTCATGATAAAACTCAATTACAAGAAATAATAAACAATCAACAGTTGCAATGAAACCACAAAACGCTTGCTTTCCATATGCCCAATTCATATTTCATGATAAAACTCAATCACAAGAAACCGAAAACAATCAAACAGTTGCTAGGAAACCACAAAACTCCTTTTTTCGATATGCCCAATTTATATTTCATGATAAATAACAATGAAATAATGTCAAAAACAATCAAACAGGTGCTTGGAAACCACAAAACGCTTGCGGTCGATATCCCTAATTTATATTTCATGATAAAACTCAATCACAAGAAACCGAAAACAATCAAACAGTTGCAATGAAACCACAAAACGCTTGCTTTCCATATGCCCAATTTATATTTCATGATAAAACTCAATTACAAGAAATAAGAAACAATCAAACAGTTGCTAGAAAACCACAAAACGCTTGCTGTCGATATCCCCAATTCATATTTCATGATAAAACTGAATCACAAGAAACCGAAAACAATCAAACGGTTGCTAGGAAACCACAAAATGCTTGCTATCAATATGCCCAATTTATATTTCATAATAAAACTCAATTGCAAGAAGTCAAAAAAAATAAAACGGTTGCTAGGAGACCCCAAAACGCTTGCTTTCGATATGCCCAATTTATATTCATGATAAAACTCAATCACAAGAAACCGAAAACAATCAATGAGTTGCAATGAAACCACAAAACGCTTGCTTTCTATATGCCCAATTTATATTTCATGATAAAACTCAATTACAAGAAATCATAAACAATCAATCAGTTGCTAGGAAACTACAAAACGCTTGCTGTCAATATCCCCAATTTATATTTCATGATAAAACTCAATCACAAGAAACCGAAAACAATCAAACAGTTGCAATGAAACCACAAAACGCTTGCTTTCCATATGCCCAATTTATATTTCATGATAAAACTCAATTACAAGAAATAATAAACAATCAAACAGTTGCTAGAAAACCACAAAACGCTTGCTGTCGATATCCCCAATTCATATTTCATGATAAAACTCAATCACAAGAAACCGAAAACAATCAAACAGTTGCTAGGAAACCACAAAACTCCTTTTTTCGATATGCCCAATTTATATTTCATGATAAATAACAATGAAATAATGTCAAAAACAATCAAACAGTTGCTTGGAAACCACAAAACGCTTGCGGTCGATATCCCTAATTTATATTTCATGATAAAACTCAATCACAAGAAACCGAAAACAATCAAACGGTTGCTAGGAAACCACAAAATGCTTGCTATCAATATGCCCAATTTATATTTCATAATAAAACTCAATTGCAAGAAGTCAAAAAAAAATAAAACGGTTTCTAGGAAACCCCAAAACGCTTGCTTTCGATATGCCCAATTTATATTCATGATAAAACTCAATCACAAGAAACCAAAAACAATCAATGAGTTGCAATGAATCCACAAAACGCTTGCTTTCTATATGCCCAATTTATATTTCATGATAAAACTCAATTACAAGAAATCATAAACAATCAAACAGTTGCTATGAAACTACAAAACGCTTGCTGTCAATATCCCCAATTTATATTTCATGATAAAACTCAATCACAAGAAACCGAAAACAATCAAACAGTTGCTAGGAAACCACAAAACTCCTTCTTTCGATATACCCAATTTATATTTCATGATAAAACTCAATGACATGAAGTCAAAAACAATCAAACAGTTGCTAGGAAGCCGCAAAACGCATGCTTTAGATATGCCCAATTCATATTTCATGATAAAACTCAATTGCAAGAAGTCAAAAACAATAAAACAGTTGCTAGGAAACTACAAAACTCCTTCTTTCGATATGCACAATTTATATTTCATGATAAAACTCATTGACAAGAAGTCAAAAACAATCTAGCAGTTGCTAGGAAACAACATAACGCTTGCTTTCGATATGCCCAATTTATATTTCATGATAAAACTCAATCACAAGAAACCGAAAACAATCAAACAGTTGCTAGGAAACTACAAAACTACTTCTTTCGATATGCCCAATTTATATTTCATGATAAAACTCAATTACAAGAAATAATAAACAATCAAACAGTTGCTAGAAAACCACAAAACGCTTGATGTCGATATCCCCAATTCATATTTCATGATAAAACTCAATCACAAGAAACCGAAAACAATCAAACAGTTGCTAGGAAACCACAAAACTCCTTTTTTCGATATGCCCAATTTATATTTCATGATAAATAACAATGAAATAATGTCAAAAACAATCAAACAGTTGCTTGGAAACCACAAAACGCTTGCGGTCGATATCCCTAATTTATATTTCATGATAAAACTCAATCACAAGAAACCGAAAACAATCAAACGGTTGCTAGGAAACCACAAAATGCTTGCTATCAATATGCCCAATTTATATTTCATAATAAAGCTCAATTGCAAGAAGTCAAAAAAAAATAAAACAGTTTCTAGGAAACCCCAAAACGCTTGCTTTCGATATGCCCAATTTATATTCATGATAAAACTCAATCACAAGAAACCAAAAACAATCAATGAGTTGCAATGAATCCACAAAACGCTTGCTTTCTATATGCCCAATTTATATTTCATGATAAAACTCAATTACAAGAAATCATAAACAATCAAACAGTTGCTATGAAACTACAAAACGCTTGCTGTCAATATCCCCAATTTATATTTCATGATAAAACTCAATCACAAGAAACCGAAAACAATCAAACAGTTGCTAGGAAACCACAAAACTCCTTCTTTCGATATACCCAATTTATATTTCATGATAAAACTCAATGACATGAAGTCAAAAGCAATCAAACAGTTGCTAGGAAGCCGCAAAACGCATGCTTTAGATATGCCCAATTCATATTTCATGATAAAACTCAATTGCAAGAAGTCAAAAACAATAAAACAGTTGCTAGGAAACTACAAAACTCCTTCTTTCGATATGCCCAATTTATATTTCATGATAAAACTCATTGACAAGAAGTCAAAAACAATCTAGCAGTTGCTAGGAAACAACATAACGCTTGCTTTCGATATGCCCAATTTATATTTCATGATAAAACTCAATCACAAGAAACCGAAAACAATCAAACAGTTGCTAGGAAACTACAAAACTACTTCTTTCGATATGCCCAATTTATATTTCATGATAAAACTCAATCACAAGAAACCGAAAACAATCAAACGGTTGCTAGGAAACCACAAAATACTTGCTTTCGATATCCCCAATTTATATTTCATGATAAAACTCAATCACAAGAAACCGAAAACAATCAAACAGTTGCTAGGAAACTACAAAACTCCTTCTTTCGATATGCCCAATTTATATATCATGATAAAACTCATTGACAAGAAGTCAAAAACAATCTAGCAGTTGCTAGGAAACCACATAACGCTTGCTTTCGATATGCCCAATTTATATTTCATGATAAAACTCAATCACAAGAAACCGAAAACAATCAATTAGTTGCAATGAAACCACAAAACGCTTGCTTTCCATATGCCCAATTTATATTTCATGATAAAACTCAATTACAAGAAATAATAAACAATCAAACAGTTGCTAGAAAACCACAAAACGCTTGCTGTCGATATCTCCAATTCATATTTCATGATAAAACTCAATCACAAGAAACCGAAAACAATCAAACAGTTGCTAGGAAACCACAAAACTCCTTTTTTCGATATGCCCAATTTATATTTCATGATAAATAACAATGAAATAATGTCAAAAACAATCAAACAGTTGCTTGGAAACCTCAAAACGCTTGCGGTCGATATCCCTAATTTATATTTCATGATAAAACTCAATCACAAGAAACCGAAAACAATCAAACGGTTGCTAGGAAACCACAAAATGCTTGCTATCAATATGCCCAATTTATATTTCATAATAAAACTCAATTGCAAGAAGTCAAAAAAAATAAAACGGTTGCTAGGAGACCCCAAAACGCTTGCTTTCGATATGCCCAATTTATATTCATGATAAAACTCAATCACAAGAAACCGAAAACAATCAATGAGTTGCAATGAAACCACAAAACGCTTGCTTTCTATATGCCCAATTTATATTTCATGATAAAACTCAATTACAAGAAATCATAAACAATCAAACAGTTGCTAGGAAACTACAAAACGCTTGCTGTCAATATCCCCAATTTATATTTCATGATAAAACTCAATCACAAGAAACCGAAAACAATCAAACAGTTGCTAGGAAACCACAAAACTCCTTCTTTCGATATACCCAATTTATATTTCATGATAAAACTCAATGACATGAAGTCAAAAACAATCAAACAGTTGCTAGGAAGCCGCAAAACGCATGCTTTAGATATGCCCAATTCATATTTCATGATAAAACTCAATTGCAAGAAGTCAAAAACAATAAAACCGTTGCTAGGAAACTACAAAACTCCTTCTTTCGATATGCCCAATTTATATTTCATGATAAAACTCAATCACAAGAAACCGAAAACAATCAATTAGTTGCAATGAAACCACAAAACGCTTGCTTTCCATATGCCCAATTTATATTTCATGATAAAACTCAATTACAAGAAATAATAAACAATCAAACAGTTGCTAGAAAACCACAAAACGCTTGCTGTCGATATCCCTAATTCATATTTCATGATAAAACTCAATCACAAGAAACCGAAAACAATCAAACAGTTGCTAGGAAACCACAAAACTCCTTTTTTCGATATGCCCAATTTATACTTCATGATAAATAACAATGAAATAATGTCAAAAATAATCAAACAGTTGCTTGGAAACCACAAAACGCTTGCGGTCGATATCCCTAATTTATATTTCATAATAAAACTCAATTGCAAGAAGTCAAAAAAAATAAAACGGTTGCTAGGAGACCCCAAAACGCTTGCGATCGATATCCCTAATTTATATTTCATGATAAAACTCAATCACAAGAAACCGAAAACAATCAAACAGTTGCTAGGAAACTACAAAACTCCTTCTTTCGATATGCCCAATTTATATATCATGATAAAACTCATTGACAAGAAGTCAAAAACAATCTAGCAGTTGCTAGGAAACCACATAACGCTTGCTTTCGATATGCCCAATTTATATTTCATGATAAAACTCAATCACAAGAAACCGAAAACAATCAAACAGTTGCTAGGAAACTACAAAACTACTTCTTTCGATATGCCCAATTTATATTTCATGATAAAACTCAATCACAAGAAACCGAAAACAATCAAACAGTTGCTAGGAAACCACAAAACTCCTTCTTTCGATATACCCAATTTATATTTCATGATAAAACTCAATGACATGAAGTCAAAAACAATCAAACAGTTGCTAGGAAACCACAAAATACTTGCTTTCGATATCCCCAATTTATATTTCATGATAAAACTCAGTCACAAGAAACCGAAAACAATCAAACAGTTGCTAGGAAACTACAAAACTCCTTCTTTCGATATGCCCAATTTATATATCATGATAAAACTCATTGACAAGAAGTCAAAAACAATCTAGCAGTTGCTAGGAAACCACATAACGCTTGCTTTCGATATGCCCAATTTATATTTCATGATAAAACTCAATCACAAGAAACCGAAAACAATCAATTAGTTGCAATGAAACCACAAAACGCTTGCTTTCCATATGCCCAATTTATATTTCATGATAAAACTCAATTACAAGAAATAATAAACAATCAAACAGTTGCTAGAAAACCACAAAACGCTTGCTGTCGATATCCCCAATTCATATTTCATGATAAAACTCAATCACAAGAAACCGAAAACAATCAAACGGTTGCTAGGAAACCACAAAATGCTTGCTATCAATATGCCCAATTTATATTTCATAATAAAACTCAATTGCAAGAAGTCAAAAAAAATAAAACGGTTGCTAGGAGACCCCAAAACGCTTGCTTTCGATATGCCCAATTTATATTCATGATAAAACTCAATCACAAGAAACCGAAAACAATCAATGAGTGGCAATGAAACCACAAAACGCTTGCTTTCTATATGCCCAATTTATATTTCATGATAAAACTCAATTACAAGAAATCATAAACAATCAAACAGTTGCTAGGAAACTACAAAACGCTTGCTGTCAATATCCCCAATTTATATTTCATGATAAAACTCAATCACAAGAAACCGAAAACAATCAAACAGTTGCAATGAAACCACAAAACGCTTGCTTTCCATATGCCCAATTTATATTTCATGATAAAACTCAATTACAAGAAATAATAAACAATCAAACAGCTGCTAGAAAACCACAAAACGCTTGCTGTCGATATCCCCAATTCATATTTCATGATAAAACTCAATCACAAGAAACCGAAAACAATCAAACAGTTGCTAGGAAACCACAAAACTCCTTTTTTCGATATGCCCAATTTATATTTCATGATAAATAACAATGAAATAATGTCAAAAACAATCAAACAGTTGCTTGGAAACCACAAAACGCTTGCGGTCGATATCCCTAATTTATATTTCATGATAAAACTCAATCACAAGAAACCGAAAACAATCAAACGGTTGCTAGGAAACCACAAAATGCTTGCTATCAATATGCCCAATTTATATTTCATAATAAAGCTCAATTGAAAGAAGTCAAAAAAAAATAAAACGGTTTCTAGGAAACCCCAAAACGCTTGCTTTCGATATGCCCAATTTATATTCATGATAAAACTCAATCACAAGAAACCAAAAACAATCAATGAGTTGCAATGAATCCACAAAACGCTTGCTTTCTATATGCCCAATTTATATTTCATGATAAAACTCAATTACAAGAAATCATAAACAATCAAACAGTTGCTATGAAACTACAAAACGCTTGCTGTCAATATCCCCAATTTATATTTCATGATAAAACTCAATCACAAGAAACCGAAAACAATCAAACAGTTGCTAGGAAACCACAAAACTCCTTCTTTCGATATACCCAATTTATATTTCATGATAAAACTCAATGACATGAAGTCAAAAACAATCAAAAAGTTGCTAGGAAGCCGCAAAACGCATGCTTTAGATATGCCCAATTCATATTTCATGATAAAACTCAATTGCAAGAAGTCAAAAACAATAAAACAGTTGCTAGGAAACTACAAAACTCCTTCTTTCGATATGCCCAATTTATATTTCATGATAAAACTCATTGACAAGAAGTCAAAAACAATCTAGCAGTTGCTAGGAAACAACATAACGCTTGCTTTCGATATGCCCAATTTATATTTCATGATAAAACTCAATCACAAGAAACCGAAAACAATCAAACAGTTGCTAGGAAACTACAAAACTACTTCTTTCGATATGCCCAATTTATATTTCATGATAAAACTCAATTACAAGAAATAATAAACAATCAACAGTTGCAATGAAACCACAAAACGCTTGCTTTCCATATGCCCAATTCATATTTCATGATAAAACTCAATCACAAGAAACCGAAAACAATCAAACAGTTGCTAGGAAACCACAAAACTCCTTTTTTCGATATGCCCAATTTATATTTCATGATAAATAACAATGAAATAATGTCAAAAACAATCAAACAGGTGCTTGGAAACCACAAAACGCTTGCGGTCGATATCCCTAATTTATATTTCATGATAAAACTCAATCACAAGAAACCGAAAACAATCAAACAGTTGCAATGAAACCACAAAACGCTTGCTTTCCATATGCCCAATTTATATTTCATGATAAAACTCAATTACAAGAAATAATAAACAATCAAACAGTTGCTAGAAAACCACAAAACGCTTGCTGTCGATATCCCCAATTCATATTTCATGATAAAACTGAATCACAAGAAACCGAAAACAATCAAACGGTTGCTAGGAAACCACAAAATGCTTGCTATCAATATGCCCAATTTATATTTCATAATAAAACTCAATTGCAAGAAGTCAAAAAAAATAAAACGGTTGCTAGGAGACCCCAAAACGCTTGCTTTCGATATGCCCAATTTATATTCATGATAAAACTCAATCACAAGAAACCGAAAACAATCAATGAGTTGCAATGAAACCACAAAACGCTTGCTTTCTATATGCCCAATTTATATTTCATGATAAAACTCAATTACAAGAAATCATAAACAATCAATCAGTTGCTAGGAAACTACAAAACGCTTGCTGTCAATATCCCCAATTTATATTTCATGATAAAACTCAATCACAAGAAACCGAAAACAATCAAACAGTTGCAATGAAACCACAAAACGCTTGCTTTCCATATGCCCAATTTATATTTCATGATAAAACTCAATTACAAGAAATAATAAACAATCAAACAGTTGCTAGAAAACCACAAAACGCTTGCTGTCGATATCCCCAATTCATATTTCATGATAAAACTCAATCACAAGAAACCGAAAACAATCAAACAGTTGCTAGGAAACCACAAAACTCCTTTTTTCGATATGCCCAATTTATATTTCATGATAAATAACAATGAAATAATGTCAAAAACAATCAAACAGTTGCTTGGAAACCACAAAACGCTTGCGGTCGATATCCCTAATTTATATTTCATGATAAAACTCAATCACAAGAAACCGAAAACAATCAAACGGTTGCTAGGAAACCACAAAATGCTTGCTATCAATATGCCCAATTTATATTTCATAATAAAACTCAATTGCAAGAAGTCAAAAAAAAATAAAACGGTTTCTAGGAAACCCCAAAACGCTTGCTTTCGATATGCCCAATTTATATTCATGATAAAACTCAATCACAAGAAACCAAAAACAATCAATGAGTTGCAATGAATCCACAAAACGCTTGCTTTCTATATGCCCAATTTATATTTCATGATAAAACTCAATTACAAGAAATCATAAACAATCAAACAGTTGCTATGAAACTACAAAACGCTTGCTGTCAATATCCCCAATTTATATTTCATGATAAAACTCAATCACAAGAAACCGAAAACAATCAAACAGTTGCTAGGAAACCACAAAACTCCTTCTTTCGATATACCCAATTTATATTTCATGATAAAACTCAATGACATGAAGTCAAAAACAATCAAACAGTTGCTAGGAAGCCGCAAAACGCATGCTTTAGATATGCCCAATTCATATTTCATGATAAAACTCAATTGCAAGAAGTCAAAAACAATAAAACAGTTGCTAGGAAACTACAAAACTCCTTCTTTCGATATGCACAATTTATATTTCATGATAAAACTCATTGACAAGAAGTCAAAAACAATCTAGCAGTTGCTAGGAAACAACATAACGCTTGCTTTCGATATGCCCAATTTATATTTCATGATAAAACTCAATCACAAGAAACCGAAAACAATCAAACAGTTGCTAGGAAACTACAAAACTACTTCTTTCGATATGCCCAATTTATATTTCATGATAAAACTCAATTACAAGAAATAATAAACAATCAAACAGTTGCTAGAAAACCACAAAACGCTTGATGTCGATATCCCCAATTCATATTTCATGATAAAACTCAATCACAAGAAACCGAAAACAATCAAACAGTTGCTAGGAAACCACAAAACTCCTTTTTTCGATATGCCCAATTTATATTTCATGATAAATAACAATGAAATAATGTCAAAAACAATCAAACAGTTGCTTGGAAACCACAAAACGCTTGCGGTCGATATCCCTAATTTATATTTCATGATAAAACTCAATCACAAGAAACCGAAAACAATCAAACGGTTGCTAGGAAACCACAAAATGCTTGCTATCAATATGCCCAATTTATATTTCATAATAAAACTCAATTGCAAGAAGTCAAAAAAAATAAAACGGTTGCTAGGAGACCCCAAAACGCTTGCTTTCGATATGCCCAATTTATATTCATGATAAAACTCAATCACAAGAAACCGAAAACAATCAATGAGTTGCAATGAAACCACAAAACGCTTGCTTTCTATATGCCCAATTTATATTTCATGATAAAACTCAATTACAAGAAATCATAAACAATCAAACAGTTGCTATGAAACTACAAAACGCTTGCTGTCAATATCCCCAATTTATATTTCATGATAAAACTCAATCACAAGAAACCGAAAACAATCAAACAGTTGCTAGGAAACCACAAAACTCCTTCTTTCGATATACCCAATTTATATTTCATGATAAAACTCAATGACATGAAGTCAAAAGCAATCAAACAGTTGCTAGGAAGCCGCAAAACGCATGCTTTAGATATGCCCAATTCATATTTCATGATAAAACTCAATTGCAAGAAGTCAAAAACAATAAAACAGTTGCTAGGAAACTACAAAACTCCTTCTTTCGATATGCCCAATTTATATTTCATGATAAAACTCATTGACAAGAAGTCAAAAACAATCTAGCAGTTGCTAGGAAACAACATAACGCTTGCTTTCGATATGCCCAATTTATATTTCATGATAAAACTCAATCACAAGAAACCGAAAACAATCAAACAGTTGCTAGGAAACTACAAAACTACTTCTTTCGATATGCCCAATTTATATTTCATGATAAAACTCAATCACAAGAAACCGAAAACAATCAAACGGTTGCTAGGAAACCACAAAATACTTGCTTTCGATATCCCCAATTTATATTTCATGATAAAACTCAATCACAAGAAACCGAAAACAATCAAACAGTTGCTAGGAAACTACAAAACTCCTTCTTTCGATATGCCCAATTTATATATCATGATAAAACTCATTGACAAGAAGTCAAAAACAATCTAGCAGTTGCTAGGAAACCACATAACGCTTGCTTTCGATATGCCCAATTTATATTTCATGATAAAACTCAATCACAAGAAACCGAAAACAATCAATTAGTTGCAATGAAACCACAAAACGCTTGCTTTCCATATGCCCAATTTATATTTCATGATAAAACTCAATTACAAGAAATAATAAACAATCAAACAGTTGCTAGAAAACCACAAAACGCTTGCTGTCGATATCTCCAATTCATATTTCATGATAAAACTCAATCACAAGAAACCGAAAACAATCAAACAGTTGCTAGGAAACCACAAAACTCCTTTTTTCGATATGCCCAATTTATATTTCATGATAAATAACAATGAAATAATGTCAAAAACAATCAAACAGTTGCTTGGAAACCTCAAAACGCTTGCGGTCGATATCCCTAATTTATATTTCATGATAAAACTCAATCACAAGAAACCGAAAACAATCAAACGGTTGCTAGGAAACCACAAAATGCTTGCTATCAATATGCCCAATTTATATTTCATAATAAAACTCAATTGCAAGAAGTCAAAAAAAATAAAACGGTTGCTAGGAGACCCCAAAACGCTTGCTTTCGATATGCCCAATTTATATTCATGATAAAACTCAATCACAAGAAACCGAAAACAATCAATGAGTTGCAATGAAACCACAAAACGCTTGCTTTCTATATGCCCAATTTATATTTCATGATAAAACTCAATTACAAGAAATCATAAACAATCAAACAGTTGCTAGGAAACTACAAAACGCTTGCTGTCAATATCCCCAATTTATATTTCATGATAAAACTCAATCACAAGAAACCGAAAACAATCAAACAGTTGCTAGGAAACCACAAAACTCCTTCTTTCGATATACCCAATTTATATTTCATGATAAAACTCAATGACATGAAGTCAAAAACAATCAAACAGTTGCTAGGAAGCCGCAAAACGCATGCTTTAGATATGCCCAATTCATATTTCATGATAAAACTCAATTGCAAGAAGTCAAAAACAATAAAACCGTTGCTAGGAAACTACAAAACTCCTTCTTTCGATATGCCCAATTTATATTTCATGATAAAACTCAATCACAAGAAACCGAAAACAATCAATTAGTTGCAATGAAACCACAAAACGCTTGCTTTCCATATGCCCAATTTATATTTCATGATAAAACTCAATTACAAGAAATAATAAACAATCAAACAGTTGCTAGAAAACCACAAAACGCTTGCTGTCGATATCCCTAATTCATATTTCATGATAAAACTCAATCACAAGAAACCGAAAACAATCAAACAGTTGCTAGGAAACCACAAAACTCCTTTTTTCGATATGCCCAATTTATACTTCATGATAAATAACAATGAAATAATGTCAAAAATAATCAAACAGTTGCTTGGAAACCACAAAACGCTTGCGGTCGATATCCCTAATTTATATTTCATAATAAAACTCAATTGCAAGAAGTCAAAAAAAATAAAACGGTTGCTAGGAGACCCCAAAACGCTTGCGATCGATATCCCTAATTTATATTTCATGATAAAACTCAATCACAAGAAACCGAAAACAATCAAACAGTTGCTAGGAAACTACAAAACTCCTTCTTTCGATATGCCCAATTTATATATCATGATAAAACTCATTGACAAGAAGTCAAAAACAATCTAGCAGTTGCTAGGAAACCACATAACGCTTGCTTTCGATATGCCCAATTTATATTTCATGATAAAACTCAATCACAAGAAACCGAAAACAATCAAACAGTTGCTAGGAAACTACAAAACTACTTCTTTCGATATGCCCAATTTATATTTCATGATAAAACTCAATCACAAGAAACCGAAAACAATCAAACAGTTGCTAGGAAACCACAAAACTCCTTCTTTCGATATACCCAATTTATATTTCATGATAAAACTCAATGACATGAAGTCAAAAACAATCAAACAGTTGCTAGGAAACCACAAAATACTTGCTTTCGATATCCCCAATTTATATTTCATGATAAAACTCAGTCACAAGAAACCGAAAACAATCAAACAGTTGCTAGGAAACTACAAAACTCCTTCTTTCGATATGCCCAATTTATATATCATGATAAAACTCATTGACAAGAAGTCAAAAACAATCTAGCAGTTGCTAGGAAACCACATAACGCTTGCTTTCGATATGCCCAATTTATATTTCATGATAAAACTCAATCACAAGAAACCGAAAACAATCAATTAGTTGCAATGAAACCACAAAACGCTTGCTTTCCATATGCCCAATTTATATTTCATGATAAAACTCAATTACAAGAAATAATAAACAATCAAACAGTTGCTAGAAAACCACAAAACGCTTGCTGTCGATATCCCCAATTCATATTTCATGATAAAACTCAATCACAAGAAACCGAAAACAATCAAACAGTTGCTAGGAAACCACAAAACTCCTTTTTTCGATATGCCCAATTTATATTTCATGATAAATAACAATGAAATAATGTCAAAAATAATCAAACAGTTGCTTGGAAACCACAAAACGCTTGCGGTCGATATCCCTAATTTATATTTCATGATAAAACTCAATCACAAGAAACCGAAAACAATCAAACGGTTGCTAGGAAACCACAAAATGCTTGCTATCAATATGCCCAATTTATATTTCATAATAAAACTCAATTGCAAGAAGTCAAAAAAAATAAAACGGTTGCTAGGAGACCCCAAAACGCTTGCTTTCGATATGCCCAATTTATATTCATGATAAAACTCAATCACAAGAAACCGAAAACAATCAATGAGTTGCAATGAAACCACAAAACGCTTGCTTTCTATATGCCCAATTTATATTTCATGATAAAACTCAATTACAAGAAACCGAAAACAATCAAACAGTTGCTAGGAAACCACAAAACTCCTTCTTTCGATATACCCAATTTATATTTCATGATAAAACTCAATGACATGAAGTCAAAAACAATCAAACAGTTGCTAGGAAGCCGCAAAACGCATGCTTTAGATATGCCCAATTTATATTTCATGATAAAACTCAATTGCAAGAAGTCAAAAACAATAAAACAGTTGCTAGGAAACTACAAAACTCCTTCTTTCGATATGCCCAATTTATATTTCATGATAAAACTCATTGACAAGAAGTCAAAAACAATCTAGCAGTTGCTAGGAACAACATAACGCTTGCTTTCGATATGCCCAATTTATATTTCATGATAAAACTCAATCACAAGAAACCGAAAACAATCAAACGGTTGCTAGGAAACCACAAAATACTTGCTTTCGATATGCCCAATTTATATTCATGATAAAACTCAATCACAAGAAACCGAAAACAATCAATGAGTTGCAATGAAACCACAAAACGCTTGCTTTCTATATGCCCAATTTATATTTCATGATAAAACTCAATTACAAGAAATCATAAACAATCAAACAGTTGCTAGGAAACTACAAAACGCTTGTTGTCAATATCCCCAATTTATATTTCATGATAAAACTCAATCACAAGAAACCGAAAACAATCAAACAGTTGCAATGAAACCACAAAACGCTTGCTTTCCATATGCCCAATTTATATTTCATGATAAAACTCAATTACAAGAAATAATAAACAATCAAACAGTTGCTAGAAAACCACAAAACGCTTGCTGTCGATATCCCCAATTCATATTTCATGATAAAACTCAATCACAAGAAACCGAAAACAATCAAACAGTTGCTAGGAAACCACAAAACTCCTTTTTTCGATATGCCCAATTTATATTTCACGATAAATAACAATGAAATAATGTCAAAAACAATCAAACAGTTGCTTGGAAACCACAAAACGCTTGCGGTCGATATCCCTAATTTATATTTCATGATAAAACTCAATCACAAGAAACCGAAAACAATCAAACGGTTGCTAGGAAACCACAAAATGCTTGCTATCAATATGCCCAATTTATATTTCATAATAAAGCTCAATTGCAAGAAGTCAAAAAAAAATAAAACGGTTTCTAGGAAACCCCAAAACGCTTGCTTTCGATATGCCCAATTTATATTTCATAATAAAACTCAATCACAAGAAACCGAAAACAATCAAACAGTTGCTAGGAAACCACAAAACTCCTTCTTTCGATATACCCAATTTATATTTCATGATAAATAACAATGAAATAATGTCAAAAACAATCAAACAGTTGCTTGGAAACCACAAAACGCTTGCGGTCGATATCCCTAATTTATATTTCGTGATAAAACTCAATCACAAGAAACCGAAAACAATCAAACGGTTGCTAGGAAACCACAAAATGCTTGCTATCAATATGCCCAATTTATATTTCATAATAAAGCTCAATTGCAAGAAGTCAAAAAAAAATAAAACGGTTTCTAGGAAACCCCAAAACGCTTGCTTTCGATATGCCCAATTTATATTTCATGATAAAACTCAATCACAAGAAACCAAAAACAATCAATGAGTTGCAATGAATCCACAAAACGCTTGCTTTCTATATGCCCAATTTATATTTCATGATAAAACTCAATTACAAGAAATCATAAACAATCAAACAGTTGCTAGGAAACTACAAAACGCTTGCTGTCAATATCCCCAATTTATATTTCATGATAAAACTCAATCACAAGAAACCGAAAACAATCAAACAGTTGCTAGGAAACCACTAAACTCCTTCTTTCGATATACCCAATTTATATTTCATGATAAAACTCAATGACATGAAGTCAAAAACAATCAAACAGTTGCTAGGAAGCCGCAAAACGCATGCTTTAGATATGCCCAATTCATATTTCATGATAAAACTCAATTGCAAGAAGTCAAAAACAATAAAACAGTTGCTAGGAAACTACAAAACTCCTTCTTTCGATATGCCCAATTTATATTTCATGATAAAACTCATTGACAAGAAGTCAAAAACAATCTAGCAGTTGCTAGGAAACAACATAACGCTTGCTTTCGATATGCCCAATTTATATTTCATGATAAAACTCATTGACAAGAAGTCAAAAACAATCTAGCAGTTGCTAGGAAACAACATAACGCTTGCTTTCGATATGCCCAATTTATATTTCATGATAAAACTCAATCACAAGAAACCGAAAACAATCAAACAGTTGCTAGGAAACCACAAAATACTTGCTTTCGATATCCCCAATTTATATTTCATGATAAAACTCAGTCACAAGAAACCGAAAACAATCAAACAGTTTCTAGGAAACCACAAAATGCTTGCTATCAATATGCCCAATTTATATTTCATAATAAAGCTCAATTGCAAGAAGTCAAAAAAAAATAAAACGGTTTCTAGGAAACCCCAAAACGCTTGCTTTCGATATGCCCAATTTATATTCATGATAAAACTCAATCACAAGAAACCAAAAACAATCAATGAGTTGCAATGAATCCACAAAACGCTTGCTTTCTATATGCCCAATTTATATTTCATGATAAAACTCAATTACAAGAAATCATAAACAATCAAACAGTTGCTATGAAACTACAAAACGCTTGCTGTCAATATCCCCAATTTATATTTCATGATAAAACTCAATCACAAGAAACCGAAAACAATCAAACAGTTGCTAGGAAACCACAAAACTCCTTCTTTCGATATACCCAATTTATATTTCATGATAAAACTCAATGACATGAAGTCAAAAACAATCAAACAGTTGCTAGGAAGCCACAAAACGCATGCTTTAGATATGCCCAATTCATATTTCATGATAAAACTCAATTGCAAGAAGTCAAAAACAATAAAACAGTTGCTAGGAAACTACAAAACTCCTTCTTTCGATATGCCCAATTTATATTTCATGATAAAACTCATTGACAAGAAGTCAAAAACAATCTAGCAGTTGCTAGGAAACAACATAACGCTTGCTTTCGATATGCCCAATTTATATTTCATGATAAAACTCAATCACAAGAAACCGAAAACAATCAAACAGTTGCTAGGAAACTACAAAACTACTTCTTTCGATATGCCCAATTTATATTTCATGATAAAACTCAATTACAAGAAATAATAAACAATCAAACAGTTGCTAGAAAACCACAAAACGCTTGATGTCGATATCCCCAATTCATATTTCATGATAAAACTCAATCACAAGAAACCGAAAACAATCAAACAGTTGCTAGGAAACCACAAAACTCCTTTTTTCGATATGCCCAATTTATATTTCATGATAAATAACAATGAAATAATGTCAAAAACAATCAAACAGTTGCTTGGAAACCACAAAACGCTTGCGGTCGATATCCCTAATTTATATTTCATGATAAAACTCAATCACAAGAAACCGAAAACAATCAAACGGTTGCTAGGAAACCACAAAATGCTTGCTATCAATATGCCCAATTTATATTTCATAATAAAGCTCAATTGCAAGAAGTCAAAAAAAAATAAAACGGTTTCTAGGAAACCCCAAAACGCTTGCTTTCTATATGCCCAATTTATATTCATGATAAAACTCAATCACAAGAAACCAAAAACAATCAATGAGTTGCAATGAATCCACAAAACGCTTGCTTTCTATATGCCCAATTTATATTTCATGATAAAACTCAATTACAAGAAATCATAAACAATCAAACAGTTGCTATGAAACTACAAAACGCTTGCTGTCAATATCCCCAATTTATATTTCATGATAAAACTCAATCACAAGAAACCGAAAACAATCAAACAGTTGCTAGGAAACCACAAAACTCCTTCTTTCGATATACCCAATTTATATTTCATGATAAAACTCAATGACATGAAGTCAAAAACAATCAAACAGTTGCTAGGAAGCCGCAAAACGCATGCTTTAGATATGCCCAATTCATATTTCATGATAAAACTCAATTGCAAGAAGTCAAAAACAATAAAACAGTTGCTAGGAAACTACAAAACTCCTTCTTTCGATATGCCCAATTTATATTTCATGATAAAACTCATTGACAAGAAGTCAAAAACAATCTAGCAGTTGCTAGGAAACAACATAACGCTTGCTTTCGATATGCCCAATTTATATTTCATGATAAAACTCAATCACAAGAAACCGAAAACAATCAAACAGTTGCTAGGAAACTACAAAACTACTTCTTTCGATATGCCTAATTTATATTTCATGATAAAACTCAATCACAAGAAACCGAAAACAATCAAACAGTTGCTAGGAAACTACAAAACTCCTTCTTTCGATATGCCCAATTTATATATCATGATAAAACTCATTGACAAGAAGTCAAAAACAATCTAGCAGTTGCTAGGAAACCACATAACGCTTGCTTTCGATATGCCCAATTTATATTTCATGATAAAACTCAATCACAAGAAACCGAAAACAATCAATTAGTTGCAATGAAACCACAAAACGCTTGCTTTCCATATGCCCAATTTATATTTCATGATAAAACTCAATTACAAGAAATAATAAACAATCAAACAGTTGCTAGAAAACCACAAAACGCTTGCTGTCGATATCCCCTATTCATATTTCATGATAAAACTCAATCACAAGAAACCGAAAACAATCAAACAGTTGCTAGGAAACCACAAAACTCCTTTTTTCGATATGCCCAATTTATATTTCATGATAAATAACAATGAAATAATGTCAAAAACAATCAAACAGTTGCTTGGAAACCTCAAAACGCTTGCGGTCGATATCCCTAATTTATATTTCATGATAAAACTCAATCACAAGAAACCGAAAACAATCAAACGGTTGCTAGGAAACCACAAAATGCTTGCTATCAATATGCCCAATTTATATTTCATAATAAAACTCAATTGCAAGAAGTCAAAAAAAATAAAACGGTTGCTAGGAGACCCCAAAACGCTTGCTTTCGATATGACCAATTTATATTCATGATAAAACTCAATCACAAGAAACCGAAAACAATCAATGAGTTGCAATGAAACCACAAAACGCTTGCTTTCTATATGCCCAATTTATATTTCATGATAAAACTCAATTACAAGAAATCATAAACAATCAAACAGTTGCTAGGAAACTACAAAACGCTTGCTGTCAATATCCCCAATTTATATTTCATGATAAAACTCAATCACAAGAAACCGAAAACAATCAAACAGTTGCTAGGAAACCACAAAACTCCTTCTTTCGATATACCCAATTTATATTTCATGATAAAACTCAATGACATGAAGTCAAAAACAATCAAACAGTTGCTAGGAAGCCGCAAAACGCATGCTTTAGATATGCCCATTCATATTTCATGATAAAACTCAATTGCAAGAAGTCAAAAACAATAAAACAGTTGCTAGGAAACTACAAAACTCCTTCTTTCGATATGCCCAATTTATATTTCATGATAAAACTCAATCACAAGAAACCGAAAACAATCAATTAGTTGCAATGAAACCACAAAACGCTTGCTTTCCATATGCCCAATTTATATTTCATGATAAAACTCAATTACAAGAAATAATAAACAATCAAACAGTTGCTAGAAAACCACAAAACGCTTGCTGTCGATATCCCCAATTCATATTTCATGATAAAACTCAATCACAAGAAACCGAAAACAATCAAACAGTTGCTAGGAAACCACAAAACTCCTTTTTTCGATATGCCCAATTTATATTTCATGATAAATAACAATGAAATAATGTCAAAAATAATCAAACAGTTGCTTGGAAACCACAAAACGCTTGCGGTCGATATCCCTAATTTATATTTCATGATAAAACTCAATCACAAGAAACCGAAAACAATCAAACGGTTGCTAGGAAACCACAAAATGCTTGCTATCAATATGCCCAATTTATATTTCATAATAAAACTCAATTGCAAGAAGTCAAAAAAAATAAAACGGTTGCTAGGAGACCCCAAAACGCTTGCGATCGATATCCCTAATTTATATTTCATGATAAAACTCAATCACAAGAAACCGAAAACAATCAAACAGTTGCTAGGAAACTACAAAACTCCTTCTTTCGATATGCCCAATTTATATATCATGATAAAACTCATTGACAAGAAGTCAAAAACAATCTAGCAGTTGCTAGGAAACCACATAACGCTTGCTTTCGATATGCCCAATTTATATTTCATGATAAAACTTAATCACAGGAAACCGAAAACAATCAAACAGTTGCTAGGAAACTACAAAACTACTTCTTTCGATATGCCCAATTTATATTTCATGATAAAACTCAATCACAAGAAACCGAAAACAATCAAACAGTTGCTAGGAAACCACAAAACTCCTTCTTTCGATATACCCAATTTATATTTCATGATAAAACTCAATGACATGAAGTCAAAAACCATCAAACAGTTGCTAGGAAACCACAAAATACTTGCTTTCGATATCCCCAATTTATATTTCATGATAAAACTCAGTCACAAGAAACCGAAAACAATCAAACAGTTGCTAGGAAACTACAAAACTCCTTCTTTCGATATGCCCAATTTATATATCATGATAAAACTCATTGACAAGAAGTCAAAAACAATCTAGCAGTTGCTAGGAAACCACATAACGCTTGCTTTCGATATGCCCAATTTATATTTCATGATAAAACTCAATCACAAGAAACCGAAAACAATCAATTAGTTGCAATGAAACCACAAAACGCTTGCTTTCCATATGCCCAATTTATATTTCATGATAAAACTCAATTACAAGAAATAATAAACAATCAAACAGTTGCTAGAAAACCACAAAACGCTTGCTGTCGATATCCCCAATTCATATTTCATGATAAAACTCAATCACAAGAAACCGAAAACAATCAAACAGTTGCTAGAAAACCACAAAACTGCTTTTTTCGATATGCCCAATTTATATTTCATGATAAATAACAATGAAATAATGTCAAAAATAATCAAACAGTTGCTTGGAAACCACAAAACGCTTGCGGTCGATATCCCTAATTTATATTTCATGATAAAACTCAATCACAAGAAACCGAAAACAATCAAACGGTTGCTAGGAAACCACAAAATGCTTGCTATCAATATGCCCAATTTATATTTCATAATAAAACTCAATTGCAAGAAGTCAAAAAAAATAAAACGGTTGCTAGGAGACCCCAAAACGCTTGCTTTCGATATGCCCAATTTATATTCATGATAAAACTCAATCACAAGAAACCGAAAACAATCAATGAGTTGCAATGAAACCACAAAACGCTTGCTTTCTATATGCCCAATTTATATTTCATGATAAAACTCAATTACAAGAAACCGAAAACAATCAAACAGTTGCTAGGAAACCACAAAACTCCTTCTTTCGATATACCCAATTTATATTTCATGATAAAACTCAATGACATGAAGTCAAAAACAATCAAACAGTTGCTAGGAAGCCGCAAAACGCTTGCTTTCGATATGCCCAATTTATATTTCATGATAAAACTCAATCACAAGAAACCGAAAACAATCAAACGGTTGCTAGGAAACCACAAAATACTTGCTTTCGACATGCCCAATTTATATTCATGATAAAACTCAATCACAAGAAATCATAAACAATCAAACAGTTGCTAGGAAACTACAAAACGCTTGTTGTCAATATCCCCAATTTATATTTCATGATAAAACTCAATCACAAGAAACCGAAAACAATCAAACAGTTGCAATGAAACCACAAAACGCTTGCTTTCCATATGCCCAATTTATATTTCATGATAAAACTCAATTACAAGAAATAATAAA
Organism: Troilus luridus; assembly: GCA_964056705.1. Taxonomy (NCBI): domain Eukaryota; kingdom Metazoa; phylum Arthropoda; class Insecta; order Hemiptera; family Pentatomidae; genus Troilus; species Troilus luridus. The sequence goes on along the minus strand of OZ057412.1, from coordinate 93,702,845 downwards.
CAATCAAACAGTTGCTAGAAAACCACAAAACGCTTGCTGTCGATATCCCCAATTCATATTTCATGATAAAACTAAATCACAAGAAACCGAAAACAATCAAACAGTTGCTAGGAAACCACAAAACTCCTTTTTTCGATATGCCCAATTTATATTTCATGATAAATAACAATGAAATAATGTCAAAAACAATCAAACAGTTGCTTGGAAACCACAAAACGCTTGCGGTCGATATCCCTAATTTATATTTCATGATAAAACTCAATCACAAGAAACCGAAAACAATCAAACGGTTGCTAGGAAACCACAAAATGCTTGCTATCAATATGCCCAATTTATATTTCATAATAAAGCTCAATTGCAAGAAGTCAAAAAAAAATAAAACGGTTTCTAGGAAACCCCAAAACGCTTGCTTTCGATATGCCCAATTTATATTTCATGATAAAACTCAATCACAAGAAACCGAAAACAATCAAACAGTTGCTAGGAAACCTCAAAACTCCTTCTTTCGATATACCCAATTTATATTTCATGATAAATAACAATGAAATAATGTCAAAAACAATCAAACAGTTGCTTGGAAACCACAAAACGCTTGCGGTCGATATCCCTAATTTATATTTCGTGATAAAACTCAATCACAAGAAACCGAAAACAATCAAACGGTTGCTAGGAAACCACAAAATGCTTGCTATCAATATGCCCAATTTATATTTCATAATAAAGCTCAATTGCAAGAAGTCAAAAAAAAAAAAAACGGTTTCTAGGAAACCCCAAAACGCTTGCTTTCGATATGCCCAATTTATATTTCATGATAAAACTCAATCACAAGAAACCAAAAACAATCAATGAGTTGCAATGAATCCACAAAACGCTTGCTTTCTATATGCCCAATTTATATTTCATGATAAAACTCAATTACAAGAAATCATAAACAATCAAACAGTTGCTAGGAAACTACAAAACGCTTGCTGTCAATATCCCCAATTTATATTTCATGATAAAACTCAATCACAAGAAACCGAAAACAATCAAACAGTTGCTAGGAAACCACAAAACTCCTTCTTTCGATATACCCAATTTATATTTCATGATAAAACTCAATGACATGAAGTCAAAAACAATCAAACAGTTGCTAGGAAGCCGCAAAACGCATGCTTTAGATATGCCCAATTCATATTTCATGATAAAACTCAATTGCAAGAAGTCAAAAACAATAAAACAGTTGCTAGGAAACTACAAAACTCCTTCTTTCGATATGCCCAATTTATATTTCATGATAAAACTCATTGACAAGAAGTCAAAAACAATCTAGCAGTTGCTAGGAAACAACATAACGCTTGCTTTCGATATGCCCAATTTATATTTCATGATAAAACTCAATCACAAGAAACCGAAAACAATCAAACAGTTGCTAGGAAACCACAAAACTCCTTCTTTCGATATACCCAATTTATATTTCATGATAAAACTCAATGACATGAAGTCAAAAACAATCAAACAGTTGCTAGGAAGCCGCATAACGCATGCTTTAGATATGCCCAATTCATATTTCATGATAAAACTCAATTGCAAGAAGTCAAAAACAATAAAACTGTTGCTAGGAAACTACAAAACTCCTTCTTTCGATATGCCCAATTTATATTTCATGATAAAACTCATTGACAAGAAGTCAAAAACAATCTAGCAGTTGCTAGGAAACAACATAACGCTTGCTTTCGATATGCCCAATTTATATTTCATGATAAAACTCAATCACAAGAAACCGAAAACAATCAAACAGTTGCTAGGAAACTACAAAACTACTTCTTTCGATATGCCCAATTTATATTTCATGATAAAACTCAATCACAAGAAACCGAAAACAATCAAACAGTTGCTAGGAAACCACAAAACTCCTTCTTTCGATATACCCAATTTATATTTCATGATAAAACTCAATGACATGAAGTCAAAAACAATCAAACAGTTGCTAGGAAACCACAAAATACTTGCTTTCGATATCCCCAATTTATATTTCATGATAAAACTCAGTCACAAGAAACCGAAAACAATCAAACAGTTGCTAGGAAACTACAAAACTCCTTTTTTCGATATGCCCAATTTATATTTCATGATAAATAACAATGAAATAATGTCAAAAACAATCAAACAGTTGCTTGGAAACCACAAAACGCTTGCGATCGATATCCCTAATTTATATTTCATGATAAAACTCAATCACAAGAAACCGAAAACAATCAAACGGTTGCTAGGAAACCACAAAATGCTTGCTATCAATATGCCCAATTTATATTTCATAATAAAACTCAATTGCAAGAAGTCAAAAAAAATAAAACGGATGCTAGGAGACCCCAAAACGCTTGCTTTCGATATGCCCAATTTATATTCATGATAAAACTCAATCACAAGAAACCGAAAACAATCACTGAGTTGCAATGAAACCACAAAACGCTTGCTTTCTATATGCCCAATTTATATTTCATGATAAAACTCAATTACAAGAAACCGAAAACAATCAAACAGTTGCTAGGAAACCACAAAACTCCTTCTTTCGATATACCCAATTTATATTTCATGATAAAACTCAATGACATGAAGTCAAAAACAATCAAACAGTTGCTAGGAAGCCGCAAAACGCATGCTTTAGATATGCCCAATTTATATTTCATGATAAAACTCAATTGCAAGAAGTCAAAAACAAGAAAACAGTTGCTAGGAAACTACAAAACTCCTTCTTTCGATATGCCCAATTTATATTACATGTTACAACTCAATGACATGAAGTCAAAAACAATCAAATAGTTGCTAGGAAACCACAAAACGCATGCTTTAGATATGCCCAGTTTATATTTCATGATAAAACTCAATCACAAGAAACCGAAAACAATCAAACAGTTGCTAGGAAACTACAAAACTCCTTCTTTCGATATGCCCAATTTATATTTCATGATAAAACTCAATCACAAGAAACCGAAAACAATCAAACGGTTGCTAGGAAACCACAAAATACTTGCTTTCGATATCCCCAATTTATATTTCATGATAAAACTCAATCACAAGAAACCGAAAACAATCAAACAGTTGCTAGGAAACTACAAAACTCCTTCTTTCGATATGCCCAATTTATATATCATGATAAAACTCATTGACAAGAAGTCAAAAACAATCTAGCAGTTGCTAGGAAACCACATAACGCTTGCTTTCGATATGCCCAATTTATATTTCATGATAAAACTCAATCACAAGAAACCGAAAACAATCAATTAGTTGCAATGAAACCACAAAACGCTTGCTTTCCATATGCCCAATTTATATTTCATGATAAAACTCAATTACAAGAAATAATAAACAATCAAACAGTTGCTAGAAAACCACAAAACGCTTGCTGTCGATATCCCCAATTCATATTTCATGATAAAACTCAATCACAAGAAACCGAAAACAATCAAACAGTTGCTAGGAAACCACAAAACTCCTTTTTTCGATATGCCCAATTTATATTTCATGATAAATAACAATGAAATAATGTCAAAAACAATCAAACAGTTGCTTGGAAACCACAAAACGCTTGCGGTCGATATCCCTAATTTTTATTTCATGATAAAACTCAATCACAAGAAACCGAAAACAATCAAACAGTTGCAATGAAACCACAAAACGCTTGCTTTCCATATGCCCAATTTATATTTCATGATAAAACTCAATTACAAGAAATAATAAACAATCAAACAGTTGCTAGAAAACCACAAAACGCTTGCTGTCGATATCCCCAATTCATATTTCATGATAAAACTCAATCACAAGAAACCGAAAACAATCAAACAGTTGCTAGGAAACCACAAAACTCCTTTTTTCGATATGCCCAATTTATATTTCATGATAAATAACAATGAAATAATGTCAAAAACAATCAAACAGTTGCTTGGAAACCACAAAACGCTTGCGGTCGATATCCCTAATTTATATTTCATGATAAAACTCAATCACAAGAAACCGAAAACAATCAAACGGTTGCTAGGAAACCACAAAATGCTTGCTAGCAATATGCCCAATTTATATTTCATAATAAACCTCAATTGCAAGAAGTCAAAAAAAATAAAACGGTTGCTAGGAGACCCCAAAACGCTTGCTTTCGATATGCCCAATTTATATTCATGATAAAACTCAATCACAAGAAACCGAAAACAATCAATGAGTTGCAATGAAACCACAAAACGCTTGCTTTCTATATGCCCAATTTATATTTCATGATAAAACTCAATTACAAGAAATCATAAACAATCAAACAGTTGCTAGGAAACTACAAAACGCTTGCTGTCAATATCCCCAATTTATATTTCATGATAAAACTCAATCACAAGAAACCGAAAACAATCAAACAGTTGCAATGAAACCACAAAACGCTTGCTTTCGATATGCCCAATTTATATTTCATGATAAAACTCAATTACAAGAAATAATAAACAATCAAACAGTTGCTAGAAAACCACAAAACGCTTGCTGTCGATATCCCCAATTCATATTTCATGATAAAACTCAATCACAAGAAACCGAAAACAATCAAACAGTTGCTAGGAAACCACAAAACTCCTTTTTTCGATATGCCCAATTTATATTTCATGATAAATAACAATGAAATAATGTCAAAAACAATCAAACAGTTGCTTGCAAACCACAAAACGCTTGCGGTCGATATCCCTAATTTATATTTCATGATAAAACTCAATCACAAGAAACCGAAAACAATCAAACGGTTGCTAGGAAACCACAAAATGCTTGCTATCAATATGCCCAATTTATATTTCATAATAAAACTCAATTGCAAGAAGTCAAAAAAAAATAAAACGGTTGCTAGGAAACCCCAAAACGCTTGCTTTCTATATGCCCAATTTATATTCATGATAAAACTCAATCACAAGAAACCGAAAACAATCAATGAGTTGCAATGAAACCACAAAACGCTTGCTTTCTATATGCCCAATTTATATTTCATGATAAAACTCAAAAACAAGAAATCATAAACAATCAAACAGTTGCTAGGAAACTACAAAACGCTTGCTGTCAATATCCCCAATTTATATTTCATGATAAAACTCAATCACAAGAAACCGAAAACAATCAAACAGTTGCTAGGAAACCACAAAACTCCTTCTTTCGATATACCCAATTTATATTTCATGATAAAACTCAATGACATGAAGTCAAAAACAATCAAACAGTTGCTAGGAAGCCGCAAAACGCATGCTTTAGATATGCCCAATTCATATTTCATGATAAAACTCAATTGCAAGAAGTCAAAAACAATAAAACAGTTGCTAGGAAACTACAAAACTCCTTCTTTCGATATGCCCAATTTATATTTCATGATAAAACTCATTGACAAGAAGTCAAAAACAATCTAGCAGTTGCTAGGAAACAACATAACGCTTGCTTTCGATATGCCCAATTTATATTTCATGATAAAACTCAATCACAAGAAACCGAAAACAATCAAACAGTTGCTAGGAAACTACAAAACTACTTCTTTCGATATGCCCAATTTATATTTCATGATAAAACTCAATCACAAGAAACCGAAAACAATCAAACGGTTGCTAGGAAACCACAAAATACTTGCTTTCGATATCCCCAATTTATATTTCATGATAAAACTCAATCACAAGAAACCGAAAACAATCAAACAGTTGCTAGGAAACTACAAAACTCCTTCTTTCGATATGCCCAATTTATATATCATGATAAAACTCATTGACAAGAAGTCAAAAACAATCTAGCAGTTGCTAGGAAACCACATAACGCTTGCTTTCGATATGCCCAATTTATATTTCATGATAAAACTCAATCACAAGAAACCGAAAACAATCAATTAGTTGCAATGAAACCACAAAACGCTTGCTTTCCATATGCCCAATTTATATTTCATGATAAAACTCAATTACAAGAAATAATAAACAATCAAACAGTTGCTAGAAAACCACAAAACGCTTGCTGTCGATATCCCCAATTCATATTTCATGATAAAACTCAATCACAAGAAACCGAAAACAATCAAACAGTTGCTAGGAAACCACAAAACTCCTTTTTTCGATATGCCCAATTTATATTTCATGATAAATAACAATGAAATAATGTCAAAAACAATCAAACAGTTGCTTGGAAACCACAAAACGCTTGCGGTCGATATCCCTAATTTATATTTCATGATAAAACTCAATCACAAGAAACCGAAAACAATCAAACGGTTGCTAGGAAACCACAAAATGCTTGCTATCAATATGCCCAATTTATATTTCATAATAAAACTCAATTGCAAGAAGTCAAAAAAAATAAAACGGTTGCTAGGAGACCCCAAAACGCTTGCTTTCGATATGCCCAATTTATATTCATGATAAAACTCAATCACAAGAAACCGAAAACAATCAATGAGTTGCAATGAAACCACAAAACGCTTGCTTTCTATATGCCCAATTTATATTTCATGATAAAACTCAATTACAAGAAATCATAAACAATCAAACAGTTGCTAGGAAACTACAAAACGCTTGCTGTCAATATCCCCAATTTATATTTCATGATAAAACTCAATCACAAGAAACCGAAAACAATCAAACAGTTGCAATGAAACCACAAAACGCTTGCTTTCCATATGCCATATTTATATTTCATGATAAAACTCAATTACAAGAAATAATAAACAATCAAACAGTTGCTAGAAAACCACAAAACGCTTGCTGTCGATATCCCCAATTCATATTTCATGATAAAACTCAATCACAAGAAACCGAAAACAATCAAACAGTTGCTAGGAAACCACAAAACTCCTTTTTTCGATATGCCCAATTTATATTTCATGATAAATAACAATGAAATAATGTCAAAAACAATCAAACAGGTGCTTGGAAACCACAAAACGCTTGCGGTCGATATCCCTAATTTATATTTCATGATAAAACTCAATCACAAGAAACCGAAAACAATCAAACAGTTGCAATGAAACCACAAAACGCTTGCTTTCCATATGCCCAATTTATATTTCATGATAAAACTCAATTACAAGAAATAATAAACAATCAAACAGTTGCTAGAAAACCACAAAACGCTTGCTGTCGATATCCCCAATTCATATTTCATGATAAAACTCAATCACAAGAAACCGAAAACAATCAAACGGTTGCTAGGAAACCACAAAATGCTTGCTATCAATATGCCCAATTTATATTTCATAATAAAACTCAATTGCAAGAAGTCAAAAAAAATAAAACGGTTGCTAGGAGACCCCAAAACGCTTGCTTTCGATATGCCCAATTTATATTCATGATAAAACTCAATCACAAGAAACCGAAAACAATCAATGAGTTGCAATGAAACCACAAAACGCTTGCTTTCTATATGCCCAATCTATATTTCATGATAAAACTCAATTACAAGAAATCATAAACAATCAAACAGTTGCTAGGAAACTACAAAACGCTTGCTGTCAATATCCCCAATTTATATTTCATGATAAAACTCAATCACAAGAAACCGAAAACAATCAAACAGTTGCAATGAAACCACAAAACGCTTGCTTTCCATATGCCCAATTTATATTTCATGATAAAACTCAATTACAAGAAATAATAAACAATCAAACAGTTGCTAGAAAACCACAAAACACTTGCTGTCGATATCCCCAATTCATATTTCATGATAAAACTCAATCACAAGAAACCGAAAACAATCAAACAGTTGCTAGGAAACCACAAAACTCCTTTTTTCGATATGCCCAATTTATATTTCATGATAAATAACAATGAAATAATGTCAAAAACAATCAAACAGGTGCTTGGAAACCACAAAACGCTTGCGGTCGATATCCCTAATTTATATTTCATGATAAAACTCAATCACAAGAAACCGAAAACAATCAAACGGTTGCTAGGAAACCACAAAATGCTTGCTATCAATATGCCCAATTTATATTTCATAATAAAACTCAATTGCAAGAAGTCAAAAAAAATAAAACGGTTGCTAGGAGACCCCAAAACGCTTGCTTTCGATATGCCCAATTTATATTTTATGATAAAACTCAATTACAAGAAATAATAAACAATCAAACAGTTGCTAGAAAACCACAAAACGCTTGCTGTCGATATCCCCAATTCATATTTCATGATAAAACTCAATCACAAGAAACCGAAAACAATCAAACAGTTGCTAGGAAACCACAAAACTCCTTTTTTCGATATGCCCAATTTATATTTCATGATAAATAACAATGAAATAATGTCAAAAACAATCAAACAGGTGCTTGGAAACCACAAAACGCTTGCGGTCGATATCCCTAATTTATATTTCATGATAAAACTCAATCACAAGAAACCGAAAAAAATAAAACGGTTGCTAGGAAACCCCAAAACGCTTGCTTTCGAAATGCCCAATTTATATTCATGATAAAACTCAATTACAAGAAATCATAAACAATCAAACAGTTGCTAGGAAACTACAAAACGCTTGCTGTCAATATCCCCAATTTATATTTCATGATAAAACTCAATTACAAGAAATCATAAACAATCAAACAGTTGCTAGGAAACTACAAAACGCTTGCTGTCAATATCCCCAATTTATATTTCATGATAAAACTCAATCACAAGAAACCGAAAACAATCAAACAGTTGCTAGGAAACCACAAAACTCCTTCTTTCGATATACCCAATTTATATTTCATGATAAAACTCAATGACATGAAGTCAAAAACAATCAAACAGTTGCTAAGAAGTCGCAAAATGCATGCTTTAGATATGCCCAATTCATATTTCATGATAAAACTCAATTGCAAGAAGTCAAAAACAATAAAACAGTTGCTAGGAAACTACAAAACTCCTTCTTTCGATATGCCCAATTTATATTTCATGATAAAACTCATTGACAAGAAGTCAAAAACAATCTAGCAGTTGCTAGGAAACAACATAACGCTTGCTTTCGATATGCCCAATTTATATTTCATGATAAAACTCAATCACAAGAAACCGAAAACAATCAAACAGTTGCTAGGAAACTACAAAACTACTTCTTTCGATATGCCCAATTTATATTTCATGATAAAACTCAATCACAAGAAACCGAATACAATCAAACGGTTGCTAGGAAACCACAAAATACTTGCTTTCGATATCCCCAATTTATATTTCATGATAAAACTCAATCACAAGAAACCGAAAACAATCAAACAGTTGCTAGGAAACTACAAAACTCCTTCTTTCGATATGCCCAATTTATATATCATGATAAAACTCATTGACAAGAAGTCAAAAACAATCTAGCAGTTGCTAGGAAACCACATAACGCTTGCTTTCGATATGCCCAATTTATATTTCATGATAAAACTCAATCACAAGAAACCGAAAACAATCAATTAGTTGCAATGAAACCACAAAACGCTTGCTTTCCATATGCCCAATTTATATTTCATGATAAAACTCAATTACAAGAAATAATAAACAATCAAACAGTTGCTAGAAAACCACAAAACGCTTGCTGTCGATATCCCCAATTCATATTTCATGATAAAACTCAATCACAAGAAACCGAAAACAATCAAACAGTTGCTAGGAAACCACAAAACTCCTTTTTTCGATATGCCCAATTTATATTTCATGATAAATAACAATGAAATAATGTCAAAAACAATCAAACAGTTGCTTGGAAACCACAAAACGCTTGCGGTCGATATCCCTAATTTATATTTCATGATAAAACTCAATCACAAGAAACCGAAAACAATCAAACGGTTGCTAGGAAACCACAAAATGCTTGCTATCAATATGCCCAATTTATATTTCATAATAAAACTCAATTGCAAGAAGTCAAAAAAAATAAAACGGTTGCTAGGAGACCCCAAAACGCTTGCTTTCGATATGCCCAATTTATATTTCATGATAAAACTCAATTACAAGAAATAATAAACAATCAAACAGTTGCTAGAAAACCACAAAACGCTTGCTGTCGATATCCCCAATTCATATTTCATGATAAAACTCAATCACAAGAAACCGAAAACAATCAAACAGTTGCTAGGAAACCACAAAACTCCTTTTTTCGATATGCCCAATTTATATTTCATGATAAATAACAATGAAATAATGTCAAAAACAATCAAACAGGTGCTTGGAAACCACAAAACGCTTGCGGTCGATATCCCTAATTTATATTTCATGATAAAACTCAATCACAAGAAACCGAAAACAATCAAACAGTTGCAATGAAACCACAAAACGCTTGCTTTCCATATGCCCAATTTATATTTCATGATAAAACTCAATTACAAGAAATAATAAACAATCAAACAGTTGCTAGAAAACCACAAAACGCTTGCTGTCGATATCCCCAATTCATATTTCATGATAAAACTCAATCACAAGAAACCGAAAACAATCAAACGGTTGCTAGGAAACCACAAAATGCTTGCTATCAATATGCCCAATTTATATTTCATAATAAAACTCAATTGCAAGAAGTCAAAAAAAATAAAACGGTTGCTAGGAGACCCCAAAACGCTTGCTTTCGATATGCCCAATTTATATTCATGATAAAACTCAATCACAAGAAACCGAAAACAATCAATGAGTTGCAATGAAACCACAAAACGCTTGCTTTCTATATGCCCAATTTATATTTCATGATAAAACTCAATTACAAGAAATCATAAACAATCAAACAGTTGCTAGGAAACTACAAAACGCTTGCTGTCAATATCCCCAATTTATATTTCATGATAAAACTCAATCACAAGAAACCGAAAACAATCAAACAGTTGCAATGAAACCACAAAACGCTTGCTTTCCATATGCCCAATTTATATTTCATGATAAAACTCAATTACAAGAAATAATAAACAATCAAACAGTTGCTAGAAAACCACAAAACGCTTGCTGTCGATATCCCCAATTCATATTTCATGATAAAACTCAATCACAAGAAACCGAAAACAATCAAACAGTTGCTAGGAAACCACAAAACTCCTTTTTTCGATATGCCCAATTTATATTTCATGATAAATAACAATGAAATAATGTCAAAAACAATCAAACAGGTGCTTGGAAACCACAAAACGCTTGCGGTCGATATCCCTAATTTATATTTCATGATAAAACTCAATCACAAGAAACCGAAAACAATCAAACGGTTGCTAGGAAACCACAAAATGCTTGCTATCAATATGCCCAATTTATATTTCATAATAAAACTCAATTGCAAGAAGTCAAAAAAAAATAAAACGGTTGCTAGGAAACCCCAAAACGCTTGCTTTCGAAATGCCCAATTTATATTCATGATAAAACTCAATTACAAGAAATCATAAACAATCAAACAGTTGCTAGGAAACTACAAAACGCTTGCTGTCAATATCCCCAATTTATATTTCATGATAAAACTCAATTACAAGAAATCATAAACAATCAAACAGTTGCTAGGAAACTACAAAACGCTTGCTGTCAATATCCCCAATTTATATTTCATGATAAAACTCAATCACAAGAAACCGAAAACAATCAAACAGTTGCTAGGAAACCACAAAACTCCTTCTTTCGATATACCCAATTTATATTTCATGATAAAACTCAATGACATGAAGTCAAAAACAATCAAACAGTTGCTAAGAAGTCGCAAAATGCATGCTTTAGATATGCCCAATTCATATTTCATGATAAAACTCAATTGCAAGAAGTCAAAAACAATAAAACAGTTGCTAGGAAACTACAAAACTCCTTCTTTCGATATGCCCAATTTATATTTCATGATAAAACTCATTGACAAGAAGTCAAAAACAATCTAGCAGTTGCTAGGAAACAACATAACGCTTGCTTTCGATATGCCCAATTTATATTTCATGATAAAACTCAATCACAAGAAACCGAAAACAATCAAACAGTTGCTAGGAAACTACAAAACTACTTCTTTCGATATGCCCAATTTATATTTCATGATAAAACTCAATCACAAGAAACCGAAAACAATCAAACGGTTGCTAGGAAACCACAAAATACTTGCTTTCGATATCCCCAATTTATATTTCATGATAAAACTCAATCACAAGAAACCGAAAGCAATCAAACAGTTGCTAGGAAACTACAAAACTCCTTCTTTCGATATGCCCAATTTATATATCATGATAAAACTCATTGACAAGAAGTCAAAAACAATCTAGCAGTTGCTAGGAAACCACATAACGCTTGCTTCCGATATGCCCAATTTATATTTCATGATAAAACTCAATCACAAGAAACCGAAAACAATCAATTAGTTGCAATGAAACCACAAAACGCTTGCTTTCCATATGCCCAATTTATATTTCATGATAAAACTCAATTACAAGAAATAATAAACAATCAAACAGTTGCTAGAAAACCACAAAACGCTTGCTGTCGATATCCCCAATTCATATTTCATGATAAAACTCAATCACAAGAAACCGAAAACAATCAAACAGTTGCTAGGAAACCACAAAACTCCTTTTTTCGATATGCCCAATTTATATTTCATGATAAATAACAATGAAATAATGTCAAAAACAATCAAACAGTTGCTTGGAAACCACAAAACGCTTGCGGTCGATATCCCTAATTTATATTTCATGATAAAACTCAATCACAAGAAACCGAAAACAATCAAACGGTTGCTAGGAAACCACAAAATGCTTGCTATCAATATGCCCAATTTATATTTCATAATAAAACTCAATTGCAAGAAGTAAAAAAAAATAAAACGGTTGCTAGGAGACCCCAAAACGCTTGCTTTCGATATGCCCAATTTATATTCATGATAAAACTCAATCACAAGAAACCGAAAACAATCAAACAGTTGCTAGGAAACCACAAAACTCCTTCTTTCGATATACCCAATTTATATTTCATGATAAAACTCAATCACAAGAAACCGAAAACAATCAATGAGTTGCAATGAAACCACAAAACGCTTGCTTTCTATATGCCCAATTTATATTTCATGATAAAACTCAATTACAAGAAACCGAAAACAATCAAACAGTTGCTAGGAAACCACAAAACTCCTTCTTTCGATATACCCAATTTATATTTCATGATAAAACTCAATGACATGAAGTCAAAAACAATCAAACAGTTGCTAGGAAGCCGCAAAACGCATGCTTTAGATATGCCCAATTCATATTTCATGATAAAACTCAATTGCAAGAAGTCAAAAACAATAAAACAGTTGCTAGGAAACTACAAAACTCCTTCTTTCGATATGCCCAATTTATATTTCATGATAAAACTCATTGACAAGAAGTCAAAAACAATCTAGCAGTTGCTAGGAAACAACATAACGCTTGCTTTCGATATCCCTAATTTATATTTCATGATAAAACTCAATCACAAGAAACCGAAAACAATCAAACGGTTGCTAGGAAACCACAAAATGCTTGCTATCAATATGCCCAATTTATATTTCATAATAAAACTCAATTGCAAGAAGTCAAAAAAAAAAAAAACGGTTGCTAGGAAACCACAAAACGCTTGCTTTCGATATGCCCAATTTATATTTCATGATAAAACTCAATTGCAAGAAGTCAAAAACAATAAAACATTTGCTAGGAAACTACAAAACTCCTTCTTTCGATATGCCCAATTTATATTTCATGATAAAACTCAATCACAAAAAACCGAAAACAATCAAACGGTTGCTAGGAAACCACAAAATACTTGCTATCGATATCCCCAATTTATATTTCATGATAAAACTCAATCACAAGAAACTGAAAACAATCAAACGGTTGCTAGGAAACCACAAAATGCTTGCTATCAATATGCCCAATGTATATTTCATAATAAAACTCAATTGCAAGAAGTCAAAAAAAAAAAAAACGGTTGCTAGGAAACCACAAAACGCTTGCTTTCGATATGCCCAATTTATATTCATGATAAAACTCAATCACAAGAAACCGAAAACAATCAAACAGTTGCTAGGAAACCACAAAACTCCTTTTTTCGATATGCCCAATTTATATTTCATGATAAAACTCAATTACAAGAAATCATAAACAATCAAATCGTTGCTAGGAAACTACAAAACGCTTGCTGTCAATATCCCCAATTTATATTTCATGATAAAACTCAATCACAAGAAACCGAAAACAATCAAACAGTTGCTAGGAAACCACAAAACTCCTTCTTTCGATATACCCAATTTATATTTCATGATAAAACTCAATGACATGAAGTCAAAAACAATCAAACAGTTGCTAGAAAACCACAAAACGCTTGCTGTCGATATCCCCAATTCATATTTCATGATAAAACTCAATCACAAGAAACCGAAAACAATCAAACAGTTGCTAGGAAACCACAAAACGCTTGCTATCAATATGCCCAATTTATATTTCATAATAAAACTCAATTGCAAGAAGTCAAAAAAAATAAAACGGTTGCTAGGAGACCCCAAAACGCTTGCTTTCGATATGCCCAATTTATATTCATGATAAAACTCAATCACAAGAAACCGAAAACAATCAATGAGTTGCAATGAAACCACAAAACGCTTGCTTTCTATATGCCCAATTTATATTTCATGATAAAACTCAATTACAAGAAATCATAAACAATCAAACAGTTGCTAGGAAACTACAAAACGCTTGCTGTCAATATCCCCAATTTATATTTCATGATAAAACTCAATCACAAGAAACCGAAAACAATCAAACAGTTGCAATGAAACCACAAAACGCTTGCTTTCCATATGCCCAATTTATATTTCATGATAAAACTCAATTACAAGAAATAATAAACAATCAAACAGTTGCTAGAAAACCACAAAACGCTTGCTGTCGATATCCCTAATTCATATTTCATGATAAAACTCAATCACAAGAAACCGAAAACAATCAAACAGTTGCTAGGAAACCACAAAACTCCTTTTTTCGATATGCCCAATTTATATTTCATGATAAATAACAATGAAATAATGTCAAAAACAATCAAACAGGTGCTTGGAAACCACAAAACGCTTGCGGTCGATATCCCTAATTTATATTTCATGATAAAACTCAATCACAAGAAACCGAAAACAATCATACAGTTGCAATGAAACCACAAAACGCTTGCTTTCCATATGCCCAATTTATATTTCATGATAAAACTCAATTACAAGAAATAATAAACAATCAAACAGTTGCTAGAAAACCGCAAAACGCTTGCTGTCGATATCCCCAATTCATATTTCATGATAAAACTCAATCACAAGAAACCGAAAACAATCAAACGGTTGCTAGGAAACCACAAAATGCTTGCTATCAATATGCCCAATTTATATTTCATAATAAAACTCAATTGCAAGAAGTCAAAAAAAATAAAACGGTTGCTAGGAGACCCCAAAACGCTTGCTTTCGATATGCCCAATTTATATTCATGATAAAACTCAATCACAAGAAACCGAAAACAATCAATGAGTTGCAATGAAACCACAAAACGCTTGCTTTCTATATGCCCAATTTATATTTCATGATAAAACTCAATTACAAGAAATCATAAACAATCAAACAGTTGCTAGGAAACTACAAAACGCTTGCTGTCAATATCCCCAATTTATATTTCATGATAAAACTCAATCACAAGAAACCGAAAACAATCAAACAGTTGCTAGGAAACCACAAAACTCCTTCTTTCGATATACCCACTTTATATTTCATGATAAAACTCAATGACATGAAGTCAAAAACAATCAAACAGTTGCTAGGAAGTCGCAAAATGCATGCTTTAGATATGCCCAATTCATATTTCATGATAAAACTCAATTGCAAGAAGTCAAAAACAATAAAACAGTTGCTAGGAAACTACAAAACTCCTTCTTTCGATATGCCCAATTTATATTTCATGATAAAACTCATTGACAAGAAGTCAAAAACAATCTAGCAGTTGCTAGGAAACAACATAACGCTTGCTTTCGATATGCCCAATTTATATTTCATGATAAAACTCAATCACAAGAAACCGAAAACAATCAAACAGTTGCTAGGAAACTACAAAACTACTTCTTTCGATATGCCCAATTTATATTTCATGATAAAACTCAATCACAAGAAACCGAAAACAATCAAACGGTTGCTAGGAAACCACAAAATACTTGCTTTCGATATCCCCAATTTATATTTCATGATAAAACTCAATCACAAGAAACCGAAAACAATCAAACAGTTGCTAGGAAACTACAAAACTCCTTCTTTCGATATGCCCAATTTATATATCATGATAAAACTCATTGACAAGAAGTCAAAAACAATCTAGCAGTTGCTAGGAAACCACATAACGCTTGCTTTCGATATGCCCAATTTATATTTCATGATAAAACTCAATCACAAGAAACCGAAAACAATCAATTAGTTGCAATGAAACCACAAAACGCTTGCTTTCCATATGCCCAATTTATATTTCATGATAAAACTCAATTACAAGAAATAATAAACAATCAAACAGTTGCTAGAAAACCACAAAACGCTTGCTGTCGATATCCCCAATTCATATTTCATGATAAAACTCAATCACAAGAAACCGAAAACAATCAAACAGTTGCTAGGAAACCACAAAACTCCTTTTTTCGATATGCCCAATTTATATTTCATGATAAATAACAATGAAATAATGTAAAAAACAATCAAACAGTTGCTTGGAAACCACAAAACGCTTGCGGTCGATATCCCTAATTTATATTTCATGATAAAACTCAATCACAAGAAACCGAAAACAATCAAACGGTTGTTAGGAAACCACAAAATGCTTGCTATCAATATGCCCAATTTATATTTCATAATAAAACTCAATTGCAAGAAGTCAAAAAAAATAAAACGGTTGCTAGGAGACCCCAAAACGCTTGCTTTCGATATGCCCAATTTATATTCATGATAAAACTCAATCACAAGAAACCGAAAACAATCAATGAGTTGCAATGAAACCACAAAACGCTTGCTTTCTATATGCCCAATTTATATTTCATGATAAAACTCAATTACAAGAAACCGAAAACAATCAAACAGTTGCTAGGAAACCACAAAACTCCTTCTTTCGATATACCCAATTTATATTTCATGATAAAACTCAATCACAAGAAACCGAAAACAATCAATGAGTTGCAATGAAACCACAAAACGCTTGCTTTCTATATGCCCAATTTATATTTCATGATAAAACTCAATTACAAGAAACCGAAAACAATCAAACAGTTGCTAGGAAACCACAAAACTCCTTCTTTCGATATACCCAATTTATATTTCATGATAAAACTCAATGACATGAAGTCAAAAACAATCAAACAGTTGCTAGGAAGCCGCAAAACGCATGCTTTAGATATGCCCAATTCATATTTCATGATAAAACTCAATTGCAAGAAGTCAAAAACAATAAAACAGTTGCTAGGAAACTACAAAACTCCTTCTTTCGATATGCCCAATTTATATTTCATGATAAAACTCATTGACAAGAAGTCAAAAACAATCTAGCAGTTGCTAGGAAACAACATAACGCTTGCTTTCGATATGCCCAATTTATATTTCATGATAAAACTCAATTGCAAGAAGTCAAAAACAATAAAACAGTTGCTAGGAAACTACAAAACTCCTTCTTTCGATATGCCCAATTTATATTTCATGATAAAACTCAATCACAAGAAACCGAAAACAATCAAACGGTTGCTAGGAAACCACAAAACGCTTGCTTTCCATATGCCCAATTTATATTTCATGATAAAACTCAATTACAAGAAATAATAAACAATCAAACAGTTGCTAGAAAACCACAAAACGCTTGCTGTCGATATCCCCAATTCATATTTCATGAAAAAACTCAATCACAAGAAACCGAAAACAATCAAACAGTTGCTGGGAAACCACAAAACTCCTTTTTTCGATATGCCCAATTTATAGTTCATGATAAATAACAATGAAATAATGTCAAAAACAATCAAACAGTTGCTAGGAAACCACAAAACGCTTGCGGTCGATATCCCTAATTTATATTTCATGATAAAACTCAATCACAAGAAACCGAAAACAATCAAACGGTTGCTAGGAAACCACAAAATGCTTGCTATCAATATGCCCAATTTATATTTCATAATAAAACTCAATTGCAAGAAGTCAAAAAAAAAAAAAACGGTTGCTAGGAAACCACAAAACTCCTTGTTTCGATATACCCAATTTATATTTCATGATAAAACTCAATCACAAGAAACCGAAAACATTCAATGAGTTGCAATGAAACCACAAAACGCTTGCTTTCTATATGCCCAATTTATATTTCATGATAAAACTCAATTACAAGAAACCGAAAACAATCAAACAGTTGCTAGGAAGCCGCAAAACGCATGCTTTAGATATGCCCAATTCATATTTCATGATAAAACTCAATTGCAAGAAGTCAAAAACAATAAAACAGTTGCTAGGAAACTACAAAACTCCTTCTTTCGATATGCCCAATTTATATTTCATGATAAAACTCATTGACAAGAAGTCAAAAACAATCTAGCAGTTGCTAGGAAACAACATAACGCTTGCTTTCGATATGCCCAATTTATATTTCATGATAAAACTCAATTGCAAGAAGTCAAAAACAATAAAACATTTGCTAGGAAACTACAAAACTCCTTCTTTCGATATGCCCAATTTATATTTCATGATAAAACTCAATCACAAGAAACCGAAAACAATCAAACGGTTGCTAGGAAACCACAAAATACTTGCTATCGATATCCCCAATTTATATTTCATGATAAAACTCAATCACAAGAAACCGAAAACAATCAAACGGTTGCTAGGAAACCACAAAATGCTTGCTATCAATATGCCCAATTTATATTTCATAATAAAACTCAATTGCAAGAAGTCAAAAAAAAAAAAAACGGTTGCTAGGAAACCACAAAACGCTTGCTTTCGATATGCCCAATTTATATTCATGATAAAACTCAATCACAAGAAACCGAAAACAATCAATTAGTTGCAATGAAACCACAAAACGCTTGCTTTCCATATACCCAATTTATATTTCATGATAAAACTCAATTACAAGAAATAATAAACAATCAAACAGTTGCTAGAAAACCACAAAACGCTTGCTGTCGATATCCCCAATTCATATTTCATGATAAAACTCAATCACAAGAAACCGAAAACAATCAAACAGTTGCTAGGAAACCACAAAACTCCTTTTTTCAATATGCCCAATTTATATTTCATGATAAATAACAATGAAATAATGTCAAAAACAATCAAACAGTTGCTTGGAAACCACAAAACGCTTGCGGTCGATATCCCTAATTTATATTTCATGATAAAACTCAATGACATGAAACCGAAAACAATCAAACAGTTGCTAGGAAAGCACAAAACTCCTTCTTTCGATATGCCCAATTTATATTACATGATACAACTCAATGACATGAAGTCAAAAACAATAAAACAGTTGCTAGGAAACCACAAAATACTTGCTATCGATATCCCCAATTTATATTTCATGATAAAACTCAATCACAAGAAACCGAAAACAATCAAACAGTTGCTAGGAAACCACAAAACTCCTTCTTTCAATATGCCCAATTTATATTTCATGATAAATTACAAGAAATAATAAACAATCAAACAGTTGCTAGAAAACCACAAAACGCTTGCTGTCGATATCCCCAATTCATATTTCATGATAAAACTCAATCACAAGAAACCGAAAACAATCAAACAGTTGCTAGGAAAGCACAAAACTCCTTCTTTCGATATGCCCAATTTATATTACATGATACAACTCAATGACATGAAGTCAAAAACAATAAAACAGTTGCTAGGAAACTACAAAACTCCTTCTTTCGATATGCCCAATTTATATTTCATGATAAAACTCAATCACAAGAAACCGAAAACAATCAAACGGTTGCTAGGAAACCACAAAACGCTTGCTTTCCATATGCCCAATTTATATTTCATGATAAAACTCAATTACAAGAAATAATAAACAATCAAACAGTTGCTAGAAAACCACAAAACGCTTGCTGTCGATATCCCCAATTCATATTTCATGATAAAACTCAATCACAAGAAACCGAAAACAATCAAACAGTTGCTGGGAAACCACAAAACTCCTTTTTTGGATATGCCCAATTTATATTTCATGATAAATAACAATGAAATAATGTCAAAAACAATCAAACAGTTGCTAGGAAACCACAAAACGCTTGCGGTCGATATCCCTAATTTATATTTCATGATAAAACTCAATCACAAGAAACCGAAAACAATCAAACGGTTGCTAGGAAACCACAAAATGCTTGCTATCAATATGCCCAATCTATATTTCATAATAAAACTCAATTGCAAGAAGTCAAAAAAAAAAAAAACGGTTGCTAGGAAACCACAAAACGCTTGCTTTCGATATGCCCAATTTATATTCATGATAAAACTCAATCACAAGAAACCGAAAACAATCAATGAGTTGCAATGAAACCACAAAACGCTTGCTTTCTATATGCCCAATTTATATTTCATGATAAAACTCAATTACAAGAAACCGAAAACAATCAAACAGTTGCTAGGAAACCACAAAACTCCTTCTTTCGATATGCCCAATTTATATTTCATGATAAAACTCATTGACAAGAAGTCAAAAACAATCTAGCAGTTGCTTGGAAGCCGCAAAACGCATGCTTTAGATATGCCCAATTCATATTTCATGATAAAACTCAATTGCAAGAAGTCAAAAACAATAAAACAGTTGCTAGGAAACTACAAAACTCCTTCTTTCGATATGCCCAATTTATATTTCATGATAAAACTCATTGACAAGAAGTCAAAAACAATCTAGCAGTTGCTAGGAAACAACATAACGCTTGCTTTCGATATGCCAATTTATATTTCATGATAAAACTCAATTGCAAGAAGTCAAAAACAATAAAACATTTGCTAGGAAACTACAAAACTCCTTCTTTCGATATGCCCAATTTATATTTCATGATAAAACTCAATCACAAGAAACCGAAAACAATCAAACGGTTGCTAGGAAACCACAAAATACTTGCTATCGATATCCCCAATTTATATTTCATGATAAAACTCAATCACAAGAAACCGAAAACAATCAAACAGTTGCTAGGAAACTACAAAACTCCTTCTTTCGATATGCCCAATTTATATATCATGATAAAACTCATTGACAAGAAGTCAAAAACAATCTAGCAGTTGCTAGGAAACCACATAACGCTTGCTTTCGATATGCCCAATTTATATTTCATGATAAAACTCAATCACAAGAAACCGAAAACAATCAATTAGTTGCAATGAAACCACAAAACGCTTGCTTTCCATATGCCCAATTTATATTTCATGATAAAACTCAATCACAAGAAACCGAAAACAATCAAACGGTTGCTAGGAAACCACAAAATACTTGCTATCGATATCCCCAATTTATATTTCATGATAAAACTCAATCACAAGAAACCGAAAACAATCAAACAGTTGCTAGGAAACTACAAAACTCCTTCTTTCGATATGCCCAATTTATATATCATGATAAAACTCATTGACAAGAAGTCAAAAACAATCTAGCAGTTGCTAGGAAACCACATAACGCTTGCTTTCGATATGCCCAATTTATATTTCATGATAAAACTCAATCACAAGAAACCGAAAACAATCAATTAGTTGCAATGAAACCACAAAACGCTTGCTTTCCATATGCCCAATTTATATTTCATGATAAAACTCAATTACAAGAAATAATAAACAATCAAACAGTTGCTAGAAAACCACAAAACGCTTGCTGTCGATATCCCCAATTCATATTTCATGATAAAACTCAATCACAAGAAACCGAAAACAATCAAACAGTTGCTAGGAAAGCACAAAACTCCTTCTTTCGATATGCCCAATTTATATTACATGATACAACTCAATGACATGAAGTCAAAAACAATAAAACAGTTGCTAGGAAACTACAAAACTCCTTCTTTCGATATGCCCAATTTATATTTCATGATAAAACTCAATCACAAGAAACCGAAAACAATCAAACGGTTGCTAGGAAACCACAAAATACTTGCTATCGATATCCCCAATTTATATTTCATGATAAAACTCAATCACAAGAAACCGAAAACAATCAAACGGTTGCTAGGAAACCACAAAATGCTTGCTATCAATATGCCCAATTTATATTTCATAATAAAACTCAATTGCAAGAAGTCAAAAAAAAAAAAAACGGTTGCTAGGAAACCACAAAACGCTTGCTTTCGATATGCCCAATTTATATTCATGATAAAACTCAATCACAAGAAACCGAAAACAATCAATTAGTTGCAATGAAACCACAAAACGCTTGCTTTCCATATACCCAATTTATATTTCATGATAAAACTCAATTACAAGAAATAATAAACAATCAAACAGTTGCTAGAAAACCACAAAACGCTTGCTGTCGATATCCCCAATTCATATTTCATGATAAAACTCAATCACAAGAAACCGAAAACAATCAAACAGTTGCTAGGAAACCACAAAACTCCTTTTTTCAATATGCCCAATTTATATTTCATGATAAATAACAATGAAATAATGTCAAAAACAATCAAACAGTTGCTTGGAAACCACAAAACGCTTGCGGTCGATATCCCTAATTTATATTTCATGATAAAACTCAATGACATGAAATCAAAAACAATCTAGCAGTTGCTAGGAAACAACATAACGCTTGCTTTCGATATGCCCAATTTATATTTCATGATAAAACTCAATTGCAAGAAGTCAAAAACAATAAAACATTTGCTAGGAAACTACAAAACTCCTTCTTTCGATATGCCCAATTTATATTTCATGATAAAACTCAATCACAAGAAACCGAAAACAATCAAACGGTTGCTAGGAAACCACAAAATACTTGCTATCGATATCCCCAATTTATATTTCATGATAAAACTCAATCACAAGAAACCGAAAACAATCAAACAGTTGCTAGGAAACTACAAAACTCCTTCTTTCGATATGCCCAATTTATATATCATGATAAAACTCATTGACAAGAAGTCAAAAACAATCTAGCAGTTGCTAGGAAACCACATAACGCTTGCTTTCGATATGCCCAATTTATATTTCATGATAAAACTCAATCACAAGAAACCGAAAACAATCAATTAGTTGCAATGAAACCACAAAACGCTTGCTTTCCATATGCCCAATTTATATTTCATGATAAAACTCAATTACAAGAAATAATAAACAATCAAACAGTTGCTAGAAAACCACAAAACGCTTGCTGTCGATATCCCCAATTCATATTTCATGATAAAACTCAATCACAAGAAACCGAAAACAATCAAACAGTTGCTAGGAAAGCACAAAACTCCTTCTTTCGATATGCCCAATTTATATTACATGATACAACTCAATGACATGAAGTCAAAAACAATAAAACAGTTGCTAGGAAACTACAAAACTCCTTCTTTCGATATGCCCAATTTATATTTCATGATAAAACTCAATCACAAGAAACCGAAAACAATCAAACGGTTGCTAGGAAACCACAAAACGCTTGCTTTCCATATGCCCAATTTATATTTCATGATAAAACTCAATTACAAGAAATAATAAACAATCAAACAGTTGCTAGAAAACCACAAAACGCTTGCTGTCGATATCCCCAATTCATATTTCATGATAAAACTCAATCACAAGAAACCGAAAACAATCAAACAGTTGCTGGGAAACCACAAAACTCCTTTTTTGGATATGCCCAATTTATATTTCATGATAAATAACAATGAAATAATGTCAAAAACAATCAAACAGTTGCTAGGAAACCACAAAACGCTTGCGGTCGATATCCCTAATTTATATTTCATGATAAAACTCAATCACAAGAAACCGAAAACAATCAAACGGTTGCTAGGAAACCACAAAATGCTTGCTATCAATATGCCCAATCTATATTTCATAATAAAACTCAATTGCAAGAAGTCAAAAAAAAAAAAAACGGTTGCTAGGAAACCACAAAACGCTTGCTTTCGATATGCCCAATTTATATTCATGATAAAACTCAATCACAAGAAACCGAAAACAATCAATGAGTTGCAATGAAACCACAAAACGCTTGCTTTCTATATGCCCAATTTATATTTCATGATAAAACTCAATTACAAGAAACCGAAAACAATCAAACAGTTGCTAGGAAACCACAAAACTCCTTCTTTCGATATGCCCAATTTATATTTCATGATAAAACTCATTGACAAGAAGTCAAAAACAATCTAGCAGTTGCTTGGAAGCCGCAAAACGCATGCTTTAGATATGCCCAATTCATATTTCATGATAAAACTCAATTGCAAGAAGTCAAAAACAATAAAACCGTTGCTAGGAAACTACAAAACTCCTTCTTTCGATATGCCCAATTTATATTTCATGATAAAACTCATTGACAAGAAGTCAAAAACAATCTAGCAGTTGCTAGGAAACAACATAACGCTTGCTTTCGATATGCCAATTTATATTTCATGATAAAACTCAATTGCAAGAAGTCAAAAACAATAAAACATTTGCTAGGAAACTACAAAACTCCTTCTTTCGATATGCCCAATTTATATTTCATGATAAAACTCAATCACAAGAAACCGAAAACAATCAAACGGTTGCTAGGAAACCACAAAATACTTGCTATCGATATCCCCAATTTATATTTCATGATAAAACTCAATCACAAGAAACCGAAAACAATCAAACAGTTGCTAGGAAACTACAAAACTCCTTCTTTCGATATGCCCAATTTATATATCATGATAAAACTCATTGACAAGAAGTCAAAAACAATCTAGCAGTTGCTAGGAAACCACATAACGCTTGCTTTCGATATGCCCAATTTATATTTCATGATAAAACTCAATCACAAGAAACCGAAAACAATCAATTAGTTGCAATGAAACCACAAAACGCTTGCTTTCCATATGCCCAATTTATATTTCATGATAAAACTCAATCACAAGAAACCGAAAACAATCAAACGGTTGCTAGGAAACCACAAAATACTTGCTATCGATATCCCCAATTTATATTTCATGATAAAACTCAATCACAAGAAACCGAAAACAATCAAACAGTTGCTAGGAAACTACAAAACTCCTTCTTTCGATATGCCCAATTTATATATCATGATAAAACTCATTGACAAGAAGTCAAAAACAATCTAGCAGTTGCTAGGAAACCACATAACGCTTGCTTTCGATATGCCCAATTTATATTTCATGATAAAACTCAATCACAAGAAACCGAAAACAATCAATTAGTTGCAATGAAACCACAAAACGCTTGCTTTCCATATGCCCAATTTATATTTCATGATAAAACTCAATTACAAGAAATAATAAACAATCAAACAGTTGCTAGAAAACCACAAAACGCTTGCTGTCGATATCCCCAATTCATATTTCATGATAAAACTCAATCACAAGAAACCGAAAACAATCAAACAGTTGCTAGGAAAGCACAAAACTCCTTCTTTCGATATGCCCAATTTATATTACATGATACAACTCAATGACATGAAGTCAAAAACAATAAAACAGTTGCTAGGAAACTACAAAACTCCTTCTTTCGATATGCCCAATTTATATTTCATGATAAAACTCAATCACAAGAAACCGAAAACAATCAAACGGTTGCTAGGAAACCACAAAACGCTTGCTTTCCATATGCCCAATTTATATTTCATGATAAAACTCAATTACAAGAAATAATAAACAATCAAACAGTTGCTAGAAAACCACAAAACGCTTGCTGTCGATATCCCCAATTCATATTTCATGATAAAACTCAATCACAAGAAACCGAAAACAATCAAACAGTTGCTGGGAAACCACAAAACTCCTTTTTTGGATATGCCCAATTTATATTTCATGATAAATAACAATGAAATAATGTCAAAAACAATCAAACAGTTGCTAGGAAACCACAAAACGCTTGCGGTCGATATCCCTAATTTATATTTCATGATAAAACTCAATCACAAGAAACCGAAAACAATCAAACGGTTGCTAGGAAACCACAAAACGCTTGCTTTCGATATGCCCAATTTATATTCATGATAAAACTCAATCACAAGAAACCGAAAACAATCAATGAGTTGCAATGAAACCACAAAACGCTTGCTTTCTATATGCCCAATTTATATTTCATGATAAAACTCAATTACAAGAAACCGAAAACAATCAAACAGTTGCTAGGAAACCACAAAACTCCTTCTTTCGATATGCCCAATTTATATTTCATGATAAAACTCATTGACAAGAAGTCAAAAACAATCTAGCAGTTGCTTGGAAGCCGCAAAACGCATGCTTTAGATATGCCCAATTCATATTTCATGATAAAACTCAATTGCAAGAAGTCAAAAACAATAAAACAGTTGCTAGGAAACTACAAAACTCCTTCTTTCGATATGCCCAATTTATATTTCATGATAAAACTCATTGACAAGAAGTCAAAAACAATCTAGCAGTTGCTAGGAAACAACATAACGCTTGCTTTCGATATGCCAATTTATATTTCATGATAAAACTCAATTGCAAGAAGTCAAAAACAATAAAACATTTGCTAGGAAACTACAAAACTCCTTCTTTCGATATGCCCAATTTATATTTCATGATAAAACTCAATCACAAGAAACCGAAAACAATCAAACGGTTGCTAGGAAACCACAAAATACTTGCTATCGATATCCCCAATTTATATTTCATGATAAAACTCAATCACAAGAAACCGAAAACAATCAAACAGTTGCTAGGAAACTACAAAACTCCTTCTTTCGATATGCCCAATTTATATATCATGATAAAACTCATTGACAAGAAGTCAAAAACAATCTAGCAGTTGCTAGGAAACCACATAACGCTTGCTTTCGATATGCCCAATTTATATTTCAAGATAAAACTCAATCACAAGAAACCGAAAACAATCAATTAGTTGCAATGAAACCACAAAACGCTTGCTTTCCATATGCCCAATTTATATTTCATGATAAAACTCAATTACAAGAAATAATAAACAATCAAACAGTTGCTAGAAAACCACAAAACGCTTGCTGTCGATATCCCCAATTCATATTTCATGATAAAACTCAATGACAAGAAACCGAAAACAATCAAACAGTTGCTAGGAAACCACAAAACTCCTTTTTTCAATATGCCCAATTTATATTTCATGATAAATAACAATGAAATAATGTCGAAAACAATCAAACAGTTGCTTGGAAACCACAAAACGCTTGCGGTCGATATCCCTAATTTATATTTCATGATAAAACTCAATCACAAGAAACCGAAAACAATCAAACGGTTGCTAGGAAACCACAAAATGCTTGCTATCAATATGCCCAATTTATATTTCATAATAAAACTCAATTGCAAGAAGTAAAAAAAAATAAAACGGTTGCTAGGAAACCCCAAAACGCTTGCTTTCGATATGCCCAATTTATATTCATGATAAAACTCAATCACAAGAAACCGAAAACAATCAATGAGTTGCAATGAAACCACAAAACGCTTGCTTTCTATATGCCCAATTTATATTTCATGATAAAACTCAATTACAAGAAATCATAAACAATCAAACAGTTGCTAGGAAACTACAAAACGCTTGCTGTCAATATCCCCAATTTATATTTCATGATAAAACTCAATCACAAGAAACCGAAAACAATCAAACAGTTGCTAGGAAACCACAAAACTCCTTTTTTCAATATGCCCAATTTATATTTCATGATAAATAACAATGAAATAATGTCGAAAACAATCAAACAGTTGCTTGGAAACCACAAAACGCTTGCGGTCGATATCCCTAATTTATATTTCATGATAAAACTCAATCACAAGAAACCGAAAACAATCAAACGGTTGCTAGGAAACCACAAAATGCTTGCTATCAATATGCCCAATTTATATTTCATAATAAAACTCAATTGCAAGAAGTAAAAAAAAATAAAACGGTTGCTAGGAAACCCCAAAACGCTTGCTTTCGATATGCCCAATTTATATTCATGATAAAACTCAATCACAAGAAACCGAAAACAATCAATGAGTTGCAATGAAACCACAAAACGCTTGCTTTCTATATGCCCAATTTATATTTCATGATAAAACTCAATTACAAGAAATCATAAACAATCAAACAGTTGCTAGGAAACTACAAAACGCTTGCTGTCAATATCCCCAATTTATATTTCATGATAAAACTCAATCACAAGAAACCGAAAACAATCAAACAGTTGCAAGGAAACCACAAAACTCCTTCTTTCGATATACCCAATTTATATTTCATGATAAAACTCAATGACATGAAGTCAAGAACAATCAAACAGTTGCTAGGAAGCCGCAAAACGCATGCTTTAGATATGCCCAATTCATATTTCATGATAAAACTCAATTGCAAGAAGTCAAAAACAATAAAACAGTTGCTAGGAAACTACAAAACTCCTTCTTTCGATATGCCCAATTTATATTTCATGATAAAACTCATTGACAAGAAGTCAAAAACAATCTAGCAGTTGCTAGGAAACAACATAACGCTTGCTTTCGATATGCCCAATTTATATTTCATGATAAAACTCAATTGCAAGAAGTCAAAAACAATAAAACAGTTGCTAGGAAATTACAAAACTACTTCTTTCGATATGCCCAATTTATATTTCATGATAAAACTCAATCACAAGAAACCGAAAACAATCAAACGGTTGCTAGGAAACCACAAAATACTTGCCTTCGATATCCCCAATTTATATTTCATGATAAAACTCAATCACAAGAAACCGAAAACAATCAAACAGTTGCTAGGAAAGCACAAAACTCCTTTTTTCGATATGCCCAATTTATATTTCATGATAAAACTCAATTGCAAGAAGTCAAAAAAAAAAAAAACGGTTGCTAGGAAACCACAAAACTCCTTCTTTCGATATACCCAATTTATATTTCATGATAAAACTCAATCACAAGAAACCGAAAACAATCAATGAGTTGCAATGAAACCACAAAACGCTTGCTTTCTATATGCCCAATTTATATTTCATGATAAAACTCAATTACAAGAAACCGAAAACAATCAAACAGTTGCTAGGAAACCACAAAACTCCTTCTTTCGATATACCCAATTTATATTTCATGATAAAACTCAATGACATGAAGTCAAAAACAATCAAACAGTTGCTAGGAAGCCGCAAAACGCATGCTTTAGATATGCCCAATTCATATTTCATGATAAAACTCAATTGCAAGAAGTCAAAAACAATAAAACAGTTGCTAGGAAACTACAAAACTCCTTCTTTCGATATGCCCAATTTATATTTCATGATAAAACTCATTGACAAGAAGTCAAAAACAATCTAGCAGTTGCTAGGAAACAACATAACGCTTGCTTTCGATATGCCCAATTTATATTTCATGATAAAACTCAATTGCAAGAAGTCAAAAACAATAAAACATTTGCTAGGAAACTACAAAACTCCTTCTTTCGATATGCCCAATTTATATTTCATGATAAAACTCAATCACAAGAAACCGAAAACAATCAAACGGTTGCTAGGAAACCACAAAATACTTGCTATCGATATCCCCAATTTATATTTCATGATAAAACTCAATCACAAGAAACCGAAAACAATTAAACGGTTGCTAGGAAACCACAAAATGCTTGCTATCAATATGCCCAATTTATATCTCATAATAAAACTCAATTGCAAGAAGTCAAAAAAAAAAAAAACGGTTGCTAGGAAACCACAAAACGCTTGCTTTCGATATGCCCAATTTATATTCATGATAAAACTCAATCACAAGAAACCGAAAACAATCAATTAGTTGCAATGAAACCACAAAACGCTTGCTTTCCATATGCCCAATTTATATTTCATGATAAAACTCAATTACAAGAAATAATAAACAATCAAACAGTTGCTAGAAAACCACAAAACGCTTGCTGTCGATATCCCCAATTCATATTTCATGATAAAACTCAATCACAAGAAACCGAAAACAATCAAACAGTTGCTAGGAAACCACAAAACTCCTTTTTTCAATTTGCCCAATTTATATTTCATGATAAATAACAATGAAATAATGTCAAAAACAATCAAACAGTTGCTTAAAAACCACAAAACGCTTGCGGTCGATATCCCTAATTTATATTTCATGATAAAACTCAATGACATGAAATCAAAAACAATCTAGCAGTTGCTAGGAAACAACATAACGCTTGCTTTCGATATGCCCAATTTATATTTCATGATAAAACTCAATTGCAAGAAGTCAAAAACAATAAAACATTTGCTAGGAAACTACAAAACTCCTTCTTTCGATATGCCCAATTTATATTTCATGATAAAACTCAATCACAAGAAACCGAAAACAATCAAACGGTTGCTAGGAAACCACAAAATACTTGCTATCGATATCCCCAATTTATATTTCATGATAAAACTCAATCACAAGAAACCGAAAACAATCAAACAGTTGCTAGGAAACTACAAAACTCCTTCTTTCGATATGCCAAATTTATATATCAGGATAAAACTCATTGACAAGAAGTCAAAAACAATCTAGCAGTTGCTAGGAAACCACATAACGCTTGCTTTCGATATGCCCAATTTATATTTCATGATAAAACTCAATCACAAGAAACCGAAAACAATCAATTAGTTGCAATGAAACCACAAAACGCTTGCTTTCCATATGCCCAATTTATATTTCATGATAAAACTCAATTACAAGAAATAATAAACAATCAAACAGTTGCTAGAAAACCACAAAACGCTTGCTGTCGATATCCCCAATTCATATTTCATGATAAAACTCAATCACAAGAAACCGAAAACAATCAAACAGTTGCTAGGAAACCACAAAACTCCTTCTTTCGATATGCCCAATTTATATTACATGATACAACTCAATGACATGAAGTCAAAAACAATAAAACAGTTGCTAGGAAACTACAAAACTCCTTCTTTCGATATGCCCAATTTATATTTCATGATAAAACTCAATCACAAGAAACCGAAAACAATCAAACGGTTGCTAGGAAACCACAAAACGCTTGCTTTCCATATGCCCAATTTATATTTCATGATAAAACTCAATTACAAGAAATAATAAACAATCAAACAGTTGCTAGAAAACCACAAAACGCTTGCTGTCGATATCCCCAATTCATATTTCATGATAAAACTCAATCACAAGAAACCGAAAACAATCAAACAGTTGCTGGGAAACCACAAAACTCCTTTTTTGGATATGCCCAATTTATATTTCATGATAAATAACAATGAAATAATGTCAAAAACAATCAAACAGTTGCTAGGAAACCACAAAACGCTTGCGGTCGATATCCCTAATTTATATTTCATGATAAAACTCAATCACAAGAAACCGAAAACAATCAAACGGTTGCTAGGAAACCACAAAATGCTTGCTATCAATAT
Organism: Troilus luridus; assembly: GCA_964056705.1. NCBI lineage: Eukaryota > Metazoa > Arthropoda > Insecta > Hemiptera > Pentatomidae > Troilus > Troilus luridus. Next base: position 93,671,382 of record OZ057412.1, on the reverse strand, counting down.
GCCCAATTTATATTTCATAATAAAACTCAATTGCAAGAAGTCAAAAAAAAAAAAAACGGTTGCTAGGAAACCACAAAACGCTTGCTTTCGATATGCCCAATTTATATTCATGATAAAACTCAATCACAAGAAACCGAAAACAATCAATGAGTTGCAATGAAACCACAAAACGCTTGCTTTCTATATGCCCAATTTATATTTCATGATAAAACTCAATTACAAGAAACCGAAAACAATCAAACAGTTGCTAGGAAACCACAAAACTCCTTCTTTCGATATGCCCAATTTATATTTCATGATAAAACTCATTGACAAGAAGTCAAAAACAATCTAGCAGTTGCTTGGAAGCCGCAAAACGCATGCTTTAGATATGCCCAATTCATATTTCATGATAAAACTCAATTGCAAGAAGTCAAAAACAATAAAACAGTTGCTAGGAAACTACAAAACTCCTTCTTTCGATATGCCCAATTTATATTTCATGATAAAACTCATTGACAAGAAGTCAAAAACAATCTAGCAGTTGCTAGGAAACAACATAACGCTTGCTTTCGATATGCCAATTTATATTTCATGATAAAACTCAATTGCAAGAAGTCAAAAACAATAAAACATTTGCTAGGAAACTACAAAACTCCTTCTTTCGATATGCCCAATTTATATTTCATGATAAAACTCAATCACAAGAAACCGAAAACAATCAAACGGTTGCTAGGAAACCACAAAATACTTGCTATCGATATCCCCAATTTATATTTCATGATAAAACTCAATCACAAGAAACCGAAAACAATCAAACAGTTGCTAGGAAACTACAAAACTCCTTCTTTCGATATGCCCAATTTATATATCATGATAAAACTCATTGACAAGAAGTCAAAAACAATCTAGCAGTTGCTAGGAAACCACATAACGCTTGCTTTCGATATGCCCAATTTATATTTCATGATAAAACTCAATCACAAGAAACCGAAAACAATCAATTAGTTGCAATGAAACCACAAAACGCTTGCTTTCCATATGCCCAATTTATATTTCATGATAAAACTCAATTACAAGAAATAATAAACAATCAAACAGTTGCTAGAAAACCACAAAACGCTTGCTGTCGATATCCCCAATTCATATTTCATGATAAAACTCAATCACAAGAAACCGAAAACAATCAAACAGTTGCTAGGAAACCACAAAACTCCTTTTTTCAATATGCCCAATTTATATTTCATGATAAATAACAATGAAATAATGTCGAAAACAATCAAACAGTTGCTTGGAAACCACAAAACGCTTGCGGTCGATATCCCTAATTTATATTTCATGATAAAACTCAATCACAAGAAACCGAAAACAATCAAACGGTTGCTAGGAAACCACAAAATGCTTGCTATCAATATGCCCAATTTATATTTCATAATAAAACTCAATTGCAAGAAGTAAAAAAAAATAAAACGGTTGCTAGGAAACCCCAAAACGCTTGCTTTCGATATGCCCAATTTATATTCATGATAAAACTCAATCACAAGAAACCGAAAACAATCAATGAGTTGCAATGAAACCACAAAACGCTTGCTTTCTATATGCCCAATTTATATTTCATGATAAAACTCAATTACAAGAAATCATAAACAATCAAACAGTTGCTAGGAAACTACAAAACGCTTGCTGTCAATATCCCCAATTTATATTTCATGATAAAACTCAATCACAAGAAACCGAAAACAATCAAACAGTTGCAAGGAAACCACAAAACTCCTTCTTTCGATATACCCAATTTATATTTCATGATAAAACTCAATGACATGAAGTCAAGAACAATCAAACAGTTGCTAGGAAGCCGCAAAACGCATGCTTTAGATATGCCCAATTCATATTTCATGATAAAACTCAATTGCAAGAAGTCAAAAACAATAAAACAGTTGCTAGGAAACTACAAAACTCCTTCTTTCGATATGCCCAATTTATATTTCATGATAAAACTCATTGACAAGAAGTCAAAAACAATCTAGCAGTTGCTAGGAAACAACATAACGCTTGCTTTCGATATGCCCAATTTATATTTCATGATAAAACTCAATTGCAAGAAGTCAAAAACAATAAAACAGTTGCTAGGAAACTACAAAACTACTTCTTTCGATATGCCCAATTTATATTTCAAGATAAAACTCAATCACAAGAAACCGAAAACAATCAAACGGTTGCTAGGAAACCACAAAATACTTGCCTTCGATATCCCCAATTTATATTTCATGATAAAACTCAATCACAAGAAACCGAAAACAATCAAACAGTTGCTAGGAAAGCACAAAACTCCTTCTTTCGATATGCCCAATTTATATTTCATGATAAAACTCAATGACATGAAGTCAAAAACAATAAAACAGTTGCTAGGGAACTCCCAAACTCTTGATTTCGAAATTCCCAATTTATATTACATGATACAACTCAATGACATGAAGTCAAAAACAATCAAATAGTTGCTAGGAAACCACAAAACGCATGCTTTAGATATGCCCAGTTTATATTTCATGATAAAACTCAATCACAAGAAACCGAAAACAATCAATTAGTTGCAATGAAACCACAAAACGCTTGCTTTCCATATGCCCAATTTATATTTCATGATAAAACTCAATTACAAGAAATCATAAACAATCAAACAGTTGCTAGGAAACTACAAAACGCTTGCTGTCAATATCCCCAATTTATATTTCATGATAAAACTCAATCACAAGAAACCGAAAACAATCAAACAGTTGCAAGGAAACCACAAAACTCCTTCTTTCGATATACCCAATTTATATTTCATGATAAAACTCAATGACATGAAGTCAAGAACAATCAAACAGTTGCTAGGAAGCCGCAAAACGCATGCTTTAGATATGCCCAATTCATATTTCATGATAAAACTCAATTGCAAGAAGTCAAAAACAATAAAACAGTTGCTAGGAAACTACAAAACTCCTTCTTTCGATATGCCCAATTTATATTTCATGATAAAACTCATTGACAAGAAGTCAAAAACAATCTAGCAGTTGCTAGGAAACAACATAACGCTTGCTTTCGATATGCCCAATTTATATTTCATGATAAAACTCAATTGCAAGAAGTCAAAAACAATAAAACAGTTGCTAGGAAACTACAAAACTACTTCTTTCGATATGCCCAATTTATATTTCATGATAAAACTCAATCACAAGAAACCGAAAACAATCAAACGGTTGCTAGGAAACCACAAAATACTTGCCTTCGATATCCCCAATTTATATTTCATGATAAAACTCAATCACAAGAAACCGAAAACAATCAAACAGTTGCTAGGAAAGCACAAAACTCCTTCTTTCGATATGCCCAATTTATATTTCATGATAAAACTCAATGACATGAAGTCAAAAACAATAAAACAGTTGCTAGGGAACTACCAAACTCTTAATTTCGAAATTCCCAATTTATATTACATGATACAACTCAATGACATGAAGTCAAAAACAATCAAATAGTTGCTAGGAAACCACAAAACGCATGCTTTAGATATGCCCAGTTTATATTTCATGATAAAACTCAATCACAAGAAACCGAAAACAATCAATTAGTTGCAATGAAACCACAAAACGCTTGCTTTCCATATGCCCAATTTATATTTCATGATAAAACTCAATTACAAGAAATAATAAACAATAAAACAGTTGCTAGGAAACTACAAAACTCCTTCTTTCGATATGCCCAATTTATATTTCATGATAAAACTCATTGACAAGAAGTCAAAAACAATCTAGCAGTTGCTAGGAAACAACATAACGCTTGCTTTCGATATGCCAATTTATATTTCATGATAAAACTCAATTGCAAGAAGTCAAAAACAATAAAACATTTGCTAGGAAACTACAAAACTCCTTCTTTCGATATGCCCAATTTATATTTCATGATAAAACTCAATCACAAGAAACCGAAAACAATCAAACGGTTGCTAGGAAACCACAAAATACTTGCTATCGATATCCCCAATTTATATTTCATGATAAAACTCAATCACAAGAAACCGAAAACAATCAAACAGTTGCTAGGAAACTACAAAACTCCTTCTTTCGATATGCCCAATTTATATATCATGATAAAACTCATTGACAAGAAGTCAAAAACAATCTAGAAGTTGCTAGAAACCACATAACGCTTGCTTTCGATATCCCCAATTCATATTTCATGAAAAACTCAATCACAAGAAACCGAAAACAATCAAACAGTTGCTAGGAAACCACAAAACTCCTTTTTTCGATATGCCCAATTTATATTTCATGATAAATAACAATGAAATAATGTCAAAAACAATCAAACAGTTGCTAGGAAACCACAAAACGCTTGCGGTCGATATCCCTAATTTATATTTCATGATAAAACTCAATCACAAGAAACCGAAAACAATCAAACGGTTGCTAGGAAACCACAAAATGCTTGCTATCAATATGCCCAATTTATATTTCATAATAAAACTCAATTGCAAGAAGTCAAAAAAAATAAAACGGTTGCTAGGAAACCCCAAAACGCTTGCTTTCGATATGCCCAATTTATATTCATGATAAAACTCAATCACAAGAAACCGAAAACAATCAATGAGTTGCAATGAAACCACAAAACGCTTGCTTTCTATATGCCCAATTTATATTTCATGATAAAAGTCAATTACAAGAAATCATAAACAATCAAACAGTTGCTAGGAAACTACAAAACGCTTGCTGTCAATATCCCCAATTTATATTTCATGATAAAACTCAATCACAAGAAACCGAAAACAATCAAACAGTTGCTAGGAAACCACAAAACTCCTTCTTTCGATATACCCAATTTATATTTCATGATAAAACTCAATGACATGAAGTCAAGAACAATCAAACAGTTGCTAGGAAGCCGCAAAACGCATGCTTTAGATATGCCCAATTCATATTTCATGATAAAACTCAATTGCAAGAAGTCAATAACAATAAAACAGTTGCTAGGAAACTACAAAACTCCTTCTTTCGATATGCCCAATTTATATTTCATGATAAAACTCATTGACAAGAAGTCAAAAACAATCTAGCAGTTGCTAGGAAACAACATAACGCTTGCTTTCAATATGCCCAATTTATATTTCATGATAAAACTCAATTGCAAGAAGTCAAAAACAATAAAACAGTTGCTAGGAAACTACAAAACTACTTCTTTCGATATGCCCAATTTATATTTCATGATAAAACTCAATCTCAAGAAACCGAAAACAATCAAACGGTTGCTAGGAAACCACAAAATACTTGCTTTCGATATCCCCAATTTATATTTCATGATAAAACTCAATCACAAGAAACCGAAAACAATCAAACAGTTGCTAGGAAAGCACAAAACTCCTTCTTTCGATATGCCCAATTTATATTACATGATACAACTCAATGACATGAAGTCAAAAACAGACAAATAGTTGCTAGGAAACCACAAAACGCATGCTTTAGATATGCCCAGTTTATATTTCATGATAAAACTCAATCACAAGAAACCGAAAACAATCAATTAGTTGCAATGAAACCACAAAACGCTTGCTTTCCATATGCCCAATTTATATTTCATGATAAAACTCAATTACAAGAAATAATAAACAATCAAACAGTTGCTAGAAAACCACAAAACGCTTGCTGTCGATATCCCCAATTCATATTTCATGATAAAACTCAATCACAAGAAACCGAAAACAATCAAACGGTTGCTAGGAAACCACAAAATACTTGCTATCGATATCCCCAATTTATATTTCATGATAAAACTCAATCACAAGAAACCGAAAACAATCAAACAGTTGCTAGGAAACTACAAAACTCCTTCTTTCGATATGCCCAATTTATATATCATGATAAAACTCATTGACAAGAAGTCAAAAACAATCTAGCAGTTGCTAGAAACCACATAACGCTTGCTTTCGATATCCCCAATTCATATTTCATGAAAAACTCAATCACAAGAAACCGAAAACAATCAAACAGTTGCTAGGAAACCACAAAACTCCTTTTTTCGATATGCCCAATTTATATTTCATGATAAATAACAATGAAATAATGTCAAAAACAATCAAACAGTTGCTAGGAAACCACAAAACGCTTGCGGTCGATATCCCTAATTTATATTTCATGATAAAACTCAATCACAAGAAACCGAAAACAATCAAACGGTTGCTAGGAAACCACAAAATGCTTGCTATCAATATGCCCAATTTATATTTCATAATAAAACTCAATTGCAAGAAGTCAAAAAAAATAAAACGGTTGCTAGGAAACCCCAAAACGCTTGCTTTCGATATGCCCAATTTATATTCATGATAAAACTCAATCACAAGAAACCGAAAACAATCAATGAGTTGCAATGAAACCACAAAACGCTTGCTTTCTATATGCCCAATTTATATTTCATGATAAAAGTCAATTACAAGAAATCATAAACAATCAAACAGTTGCTAGGAAACTACAAAACGCTTGCTGTCAATATCCCCAATTTATATTTCATGATAAAACTCAATCACAAGAAACCGAAAACAATCAAACAGTTGCTAGGAAACCACAAAACTCCTTCTTTCGATATACCCAATTTATATTTCATGATAAAACTCAATGACATGAAGTCAAGAACAATCAAACAGTTGCTAGGAAGCCGCAAAACGCATGCTTTAGATATGCCCAATTCATATTTCATGATAAAACTCAATTGCAAGAAGTCAATAACAATAAAACAGTTGCTAGGAAACTACAAAACTCCTTCTTTCGATATGCCCAATTTATATTTCATGATAAAACTCATTGACAAGAAGTCAAAAACAATCTAGCAGTTGCTAGGAAACAACATAACGCTTGCTTTCAATATGCCCAATTTATATTTCATGATAAAACTCAATTGCAAGAAGTCAAAAACAATAAAACAGTTGCTAGGAAACTACAAAACTACTTCTTTCGATATGCCCAATTTATATTTCATGATAAAACTCAATCTCAAGAAACCGAAAACAATCAAACGGTTGCTAGGAAACCACAAAATACTTGCTTGCGATATCCCCAATTTATATTTCATGATAAAACTCAATCACAAGAAACCGAAAACAATCAAACAGTTGCTAGGAAAGCACAAAACTCCTTCTTTCGATATGCCCAATTTATATTACATGATACAACTCAATGACATGAAGTCAAAAACAGACAAATAGTTGCTAGGAAACCACAAAACGCATGCTTTAGATATGCCCAGTTTATATTTCATGATAAAACTCAATCACAAGAAACCGAAAACAATCAATTAGTTGCAATGAAACCACAAAACGCTTGCTTTCCATATGCCCAATTTATATTTCATGATAAAACTCAATTACAAGAAATAATAAACAATCAAACAGTTGCTAGAAAACCACAAAACGCTTGCTGTCGATATCCCCAATTCATATTTCATGATAAAACTCAATCACAAGAAACCGAAAACAATCAAACAGTTGCTAGGAAACCACAAAACTCCTTTTTTCGATATGCCCAATTTATATTTCATGATAAATAACAATGAAATAATGTCAAAAACAATCAAACAGTTGCTAGGAAACCACAAAACGCTTGCGGTCGATATCCCTAATTTATATTTCATGATAAAACTCAATCACAAGAAACCGAAAACAATCAAACGGTTGCTAGGAAACCACAAAATGCTTGCTATCAATATGCCCAATTTATATTTCATAATAAAACTCAATTGCAAGAAGTCAAAAAAAATAAAACGGTTGCTAGGAAACCACAAAACGCTTGCTTTCGATATGCCCAATTTACATTCATGATAAAACTCAATCACAAGAAACCGAAAACAATCAATGAGTTGCAATGAAACCACAAAACGCTTGCTTTCTATATGCCCAATTTATATTTCATGATAAAACTCAATTACAAGAAATCATAAACAATCAAACAGTTGCTAGGAAACTACAAAACGCTTGCTGTCAATATCCCCAATTTATATTTCATGATAAAACTCAATCACAAGAAACCGAAAACAATCAAACAGTTGCTAGGAAACCACAAAACTCCTTCTTTCGATATGCCCAATTTATATTTCATGATAAAACTCATTGACAAGAAGTCAAAAACAATCTAGCAGTTGCTTGGAAACCACATAACGCTTGCTTTCGATATGCCCAATTTATATTTCATAAGAAAACTCAATGACATGAAGTCAAAAACAATCAAACAGTTGCTAGGAAGCCGCCAAACGCATGCTTTAGATATGCCCAATTAATATTTCATGATAAAACTCAATTGCAACAAGTCAAAAACAATAAAACAGTTGCTAGGAAACTACAAAACTCCTTTTTTCGATATACCCAATTTATATTTCATGATAAAACTCAATGACATGAAGTCAAAAACAATCAAACAGTTGCTAGGAAGCCGCAAAACGCATGCTTTAGATATGCCCAATTCATATTTCATGATAAAACTCAATTGCAAGAAGTCAAAAACAATAAAACAGTTGCTAGGAAACTACAAAACTCCTTCTTTCGATATGCCCAGTTTATATTTCATGATAAAACTCAATTACAAGAAATAATAAACAATCAAACAGTTGCTAGGAAACCACAAAACTCCTTTTTTCGATATGCCCAATTTATATTTCATGATAAATAACAATGAAATAATGTCAAAAACAATCAAACAGTTGCTAGGAAACCACAAAACGCTTGCGGTCGATATCCCTAATTTATATTTCATGATAAAACTCAATCACAAGAAACCGAAAACAATCAAACAGTTGCTAGGAAAGCACAAAACTCCTTCTTTCGATATGCCCAATTTATATTTCATAATAAAACTCAATTGCAAGAAGTCAAAAAAAAATAAAACGGTTGCTAGGAAACCACAAAACGCTTGCTTTCGATATGCCCAATTTATATTCATGATAAAACTCAATCACAAGAAACCGAAAACAATCAATGAGTTGCAATGAAACCACAAAACGCTTGCTTTCTATATGCCCAATTTATATTTCATGATAAAACTCAATTACAAGAAACCGAAAACAATCAAACAGTTGCTAGGAAACCACAAAACTCCTTCTTTCGATATGCCCAATTTATATTTCATGATAAAACTCATTGACAAGAAGTCAAAAACAATCTAGCAGTTGCTTGGAAGCCGCAAAACGCATGCTTTAGATATGCCCAATTCATATTTCATGATAAAACTCAATCACAAGAAACCGAAAACAATCAAACAGTTGCTAGGAAACCACAAAACTCCTTTTTTCGATATGCCCAATTTATATTTCATGATAAATAACAATGAAATAATGTCAAAAACAATCAAACAGTTGCTAGGAAACCACAAAACGCTTGCGGTCGATATCCCTAATTTATATTTCATGATAAAACTCAATCACAAGAAACCGAAAACAATCAAACGGTTGCTAGGAAACCACAAAATGCTTGCTATCAATATGCCCAATTTATATTTCATAATAAAACTCAATTGCAAGAAGTCAAAAAAAATAAAACGGTTGCTAGGAAACCACAAAACGCTTGCTTTCGATATGCCCAATTTACATTCATGATAAAACTCAATCACAAGAAACCGAAAACAATCAATGAGTTGCAATGAAACCACAAAACGCTTGCTTTCTATATGCCCAATTTATATTTCATGATAAAACTCAATTACAAGAAATCATAAACAATCAAACAGTTGCTAGGAAACTACAAAACGCTTGCTGTCAATATCCCCAATTTATATTTCATGATAAAACTCAATCACAAGAAACCGAAAACAATCAAACAGTTGCTAGGAAACCACAAAACTCCTTCTTTCGATATGCCCAATTTATATTTCATGATAAAACTCATTGACAAGAAGTCAAAAACAATCTAGCAGTTGCTTGGAAACCACATAACGCTTGCTTTCGATATGCCCAATTTATATTTCATAAGAAAACTCAATGACATGAAGTCAAAAACAATCAAACAGTTGCTAGGAAGCCGCCAAACGCATGCTTTAGATATGTCCAATTAATATTTCATGATAAAACTCAATTGCAACAAGTCAAAAACAATAAAACAGTTGCTAGGAAACTACAAAACTCCTTTTTTCGATATACCCAATTTATATTTCATGATAAAACTCAATCACAAGAAACCGAAAACAATCAAACAGTTGCTAGGAAACCACAAAACTCCTTCTTTCAATATGCCCAATTTATATTTCATGATAAAACTCATTGACAAGAAGTCAAAAACAATCTAGCAGTTGCTTGGAAACCACATAACGCTTGCTTTCGATATGCCCAATTTATATTTCATAAGAAAACTCAATGACATGAAGTCAAAAACAATCAAACAGTTGCTAGGAAACCACAAAACGCTTGCGGTCGATATCCCTAATTTATATTTCATGATAAAACTCAATCACAAGAAACCGAAAACAATCAATGAGTTGCAATGAAACCACAAAACGCTTGCTTTCTATATGCCCAATTTATATTTCATGATAAAACTCAATTACAAGAAACCGAAAACAATCAAACAGTTGCTAGGAAACCACAAAACTCCTTCTTTCGATATGCCCAATTTATATTTCATGATAAAACTCATTGACAAGAAGTCAAAAACAATCTAGCAGTTGCTTGGAAGCCGCAAAACGCATGCTTTAGATATGCCCAATTCATATTTCATGATAAAACTCAATCACAAGAAACCGAAAACAATCAAACAGTTGCTAGGAAACCACAAAACTCCTTTTTTCGATATGCCCAATTTATATTTCATGATAAATAACAATGAAATAATGTCAAAAACAATCAAACAGTTGCTAGGAAACCACAAAACGCTTGCGGTCGATATCCCTAATTTATATTTCATGATAAAACTCAATTGCAAGAAGTCAAAAAAAATAAAACGGTTGCTAGGAAACCACAAAACGCTTGCTTTCGATATGCCCAATTTACATTCATGATAAAACTCAATCACAAGAAACCGAAAACAATCAATGAGGTGCAATGAAACCACAAAACGCTTGCTTTCTATATGCCCAATTTATATTTCATGATAAAACTCAATTACAAGAAATCATAAACAATCAAACAGTTGCTAGGAAACTACAAAACGCTTGCTGTCAATATCCCCAATTTATATTTCATGATAAAACTCAATCACAAGAAACCGAAAACAATCAAACAGTTGCTAGGAAACCACAAAACGCTTGCTGTCGATATCCCCAAATTATATTTCATGATAAAACTCAATCACAAGAAACCGAAAACAATCAAACAGTTGCTAGGAAAGCACAAAACTCCTTCTTTCGATATGCCCAATTTATATTACATGATACAACTCAATGACATGAAGTCAAAAACAGTCAAATAGTTGCTAGGAAACCACAAAACGCATGCTTTAGATATGCCCAGTTTATATTTCATGATAAAACTCAATCACAAGAAACCGAAAACAATCAATTAGTTGCAGTGAAACCACAAAACGCTTGCTTTCCATATGCCCAATTTATATTTCATGATAAAACTCAATTACAAGAAATAATAAACAATCAAACAGTTGCTAGAAAACCACAAAACGCTTGCTGTCGATATCCCCAATTCATATTTCATGATAAAACTCAATCACAAGAAACCGAAAACAATCAAACAGTTGCTAGGAAACCACAAAACTCCTTTTTTCGATATGCCCAATTTATATTTCATGATAAATAACAATGAAATAATGTCAAAAACAATCAAACAGTTGCTAGGAAACCACAAAACGCTTGCGGTCGATATCCCTAATTTATATTTCATGATAAAACTCAATCACAAGAAACCGAAAACAATCAAACGGTTGCTAGGAAACCACAAAATGCTTGCTATCAATATGCCCAATTTATATTTCATAAAAAAACTCAATTGCAAGAAGTCAAAGAAAATAAAACGATTGCTAGGAAACCACAAAACGCTTGCTTTCGATATGCCCAATTTACATTCATGATAAAACTCAATCACAAGAAACCGAAAACAATCAATGAGTTGCAATGAAACCACAAAACGCTTGCTTTCTATATGCCCAATTTATATTTCATGATAAAACTCAATTACAAGAAATCATAAACAATCAAACAGTTGCTAGGAAACTACAAAACGCTTGCTGTCAATATCCCCAATTTATATTTCATGATAAAACTCAATCACAAGAAACCGAAAACAATCAAACAGTTGCTAGGAAACCACAAAACTCCTTCTTTCGATATGCCCAATTTATATTTCATGATAAAACTCATTGACAAGAAGTCAAAAACAATCAAACAGTTGCTAGGAAGCCGCCAAACGCATGCTTTAGATATGCCCAATTAATATTTCATGATAAAACTCAATTGCAACAAGTCAAAAACAATAAAACAGTTGCTAGGAAACTACGAAACTCCTTTTTTCGATATACCCAATTTATATTTCATGATAAAACTCAATGACATGAAGTCAAAAACAATCAAACAGTTGCTAGGAAGCCGCAAAACGCATGCTTTAGATATGCCCAATTCATATTTCATGATAAAACTCAATTGCAAGAAGTCAAAAACAATAAAACAGTTGCTAGGAAACTACAAAACTCCTTCTTTCGATATGCCCAGTTTATATTTCATGATAAAACTCAATTACAAGAAATAATAAACAATCAAACAGTTGCTAGGAAACCACAAAACTCCTTTTTTCGATATGCCCAATTTATATTTCATGATAAATAACAATGAAATAATGTCAAAAACAATCAAACAGTTGCTAGGAAACCACAAAACGCTTGCGGTCGATATCCCTAATTTATATTTCATGATAAAACTCAATCACAAGAAACCGAAAACAATCAAACAGTTGCTAGGAAAGCACAAAACTCCTTCTTTCGATATGCCCAATTTATATTTCATAATAAAACTCAATTGCAAGAAGTCAAAAAAAAATAAAACGGTTGCTAGGAAACCACAAAACGCTTGCTTTCGATATGCCCAATTTATATTCATGATAAAACTCAATCACAAGAAACCGAAAACAATCAATGAGTTGCAATGAAACCACAAAACGCTTGCTTTCTATATGCCCAATTTATATTTCATGATAAAACTCAATTACAAGAAACCGAAAACAATCAAACAGTTGCTAGGAAACCACAAAACTCCTTCTTTCGATATGCCCAATTTATATTTCATGATAAAACTCATTGACAAGAAGTCAAAAACAATCTAACAGTTGCTTGGAAGCCGCAAAACGCATGCTTTAGATATGCCCAATTCATATTTCATGATAAAACTCAATTGCAAGAAGTCAAAAACAATCTAGCAGTTGCTAGGAAACAACATAACGCTTGCTTTCGATATGCCCAATTTATATTTCATGATAAAACTCAATTGCAAGAAGTCAAAAACAATAAAACAGTTGCTAGGAAACTACAAAACTCCTTCTTTCGATATGCCCAATTTATATTTCATGATAAAACTCAATCACAAGAAACCGAAAACAATCAAACGGTTGTTAGGAAACCACAAAATACTTGCTATCGATATCCCCAATTTATATTTCATGATAAAACTCAATCACAAGAAACCGAAAACAATCAAACAGTTGCTAGGAAACTACAAAACTCCTTCTTTCGATATGCCCAATTTATATATCATGATAAAACTCATTGACAAGAAGTCAAAAACAATCTAGCAGTTGCTAGGAAACCACATAACGCTTGCTTTCGATATGCCCAATTTATATTTCATGATAAAACTCAATTACAAGAAATAATAAACAATCAAACAGTTGCTAGAAAACCACAAAACGCTTGCTGTCGATATCCCCAATTTATATTTCATGATAAAACTCAATCACAAGAAACCGAAAACAATCAATTAGTTGCAGTGAAACCACAAAACGCTTGCTTTCCATATGCCCAATTTATATTTCATGATAAAACTCAATTACAAGAAATAATAAACAATCAAACAGTTGCTAGAAAACCACAAAACGCTTGCTGTCGATATCCCCAATTCATATTTCATGATAAAACTCAATCACAAGAAACCGAAAACAATCAAACAGTTGCTAGGAAACCACAAAACTCCTTTTTTCGATATGCCCAATTTATATTTCATGATAAATAACAATGAAATAATGTCAAAAACAATCAAACAGTTGCTAGGAAACCACAAAACGCTTGCGGTCGATATCCCTAATTTATATTTCATGATAAAACTCAATCACAAGAAACCGAAAACAATCAAACGGTTGCTAGGAAACCACAAAATGCTTGCTATCAATATGCCCAATTTATATTTCATAAAAAAACTCAATTGCAAGAAGTCAAAGAAAATAAAACGATTGCTAGGAAACCACAAAACGCTTGCTTTCGATATGCCCAATTTACATTCATGATAAAACTCAATCACAAGAAACCGAAAACAATCAATGAGTTGCAATGAAACCACAAAACGCTTGCTTTCTATATGCCCAATTTATATTTCATGATAAAACTCAATTACAAGAAATCATAAACAATCAAACAGTTGCTAGGAAACTACAAAACGCTTGCTGTCAATATCCCCAATTTATATTTCATGATAAAACTCAATCACAAGAAACCGAAAACAATCAAACAGTTGCTAGGAAACCACAAAACTCCTTCTTTCGATATGCCCAATTTATATTTCATGATAAAACTCATTGACAAGAAGTCAAAAACAATCAAACAGTTGCTAGGAAGCCGCCAAACGCATGCTTTAGATATGCCCAATTAATATTTCATGATAAAACTCAATTGCAACAAGTCAAAAACAATAAAACAGTTGCTAGGAAACTACGAAACTCCTTTTTTCGATATACCCAATTTATATTTCATGATAAAACTCAATGACATGAAGTCAAAAACAATCAAACAGTTGCTAGGAAGCCGCAAAACGCATGCTTTAGATATGCCCAATTCATATTTCATGATAAAACTCAATTGCAAGAAGTCAAAAACAATAAAACAGTTGCTAGGAAACTACAAAACTCCTTCTTTCGATATGCCCAGTTTATATTTCATGATAAAACTCAATTACAAGAAATAATAAACAATCAAACAGTTGCTAGGAAACCACAAAACTCCTTTTTTCGATATGCCCAATTTATATTTCATGATAAATAACAATGAAATAATGTCAAAAACAATCAAACAGTTGCTAGGAAACCACAAAACGCTTGCGGTCGATATCCCTAATTTATATTTCATGATAAAACTCAATCACAAGAAACCGAAAACAATCAAACAGTTGCTAGGAAAGCACAAAACTCCTTCTTTCGATATGCCCAATTTATATTTCATAATAAAACTCAATTGCAAGAAGTCAAAAAAAAATAAAACGGTTGCTAGGAAACCACAAAACGCTTGCTTTCGATATGCCCAATTTATATTCATGATAAAACTCAATCACAAGAAACCGAAAACAATCAATGAGTTGCAATGAAACCACAAAACGCTTGCTTTCTATATGCCCAATTTATATTTCATGATAAAACTCAATTACAAGAAACCGAAAACAATCAAACAGTTGCTAGGAAACCACAAAACTCCTTCTTTCGATATGCCCAATTTATATTTCATGATAAAACTCATTGACAAGAAGTCAAAAACAATCTAACAGTTGCTTGGAAGCCGCAAAACGCATGCTTTAGATATGCCCAATTCATATTTCATGATAAAACTCAATTGCAAGAAGTCAAAAACAATCTAGCAGTTGCTAGGAAACAACATAACGCTTGCTTTCGATATGCCCAATTTATATTTCATGATAAAACTCAATTGCAAGAAGTCAAAAACAATAAAACAGTTGCTAGGAAACTACAAAACTCCTTCTTTCGATATGCCCAATTTATATTTCATGATAAAACTCAATCACAAGAAACCGAAAACAATCAAACGGTTGTTAGGAAACCACAAAATACTTGCTATCGATATCCCCAATTTATATTTCATGATAAAACTCAATCACAAGAAACCGAAAACAATCAAACAGTTGCTAGGAAACTACAAAACTCCTTCTTTCGATATGCCCAATTTATATATCATGATAAAACTCATTGACAAGAAGTCAAAAACAATCTAGCAGTTGCTAGGAAACCACATAACGCTTGCTTTCGATATGCCCAATTTATATTTCATGATAAAACTCAATTACAAGAAATAATAAACAATCAAACAGTTGCTAGAAAACCACAAAACGCTTGCTGTCGATATCCCCAATTCATATTTCATGATAAAACTCAATCACAAGAAACCGAAAACAATCAAACAGTTGCTAGGAAACCACAAAACTCCTTTTTTCGATATGCCCAATTTATATTTCATGATAAATAACAATGAAATAATGTCAAAAACAATCAAACAGTTGCTTGGAAACCACAAAACGCTTGCGGTCGATATCCCTAATTTATATTTCATGATAAAACTCAATCACAAGAAACCGAAAACAATCAAACGGTTGCTAGGAAACAACAAAATGCTTGCTATCAATATGCCCAATTTATATTTCATAATAAAACTCAATTGCAAGAAGTAAAAAAAAATAAAACGGTTGCTAGGAAACCCCAAAACGCTTGCTTTCGATATGCCCAATTTATATTCATGATAAAACTCAATCACAAGAAACCGAAAACAATCAATGAGTTGCAATGAAACCACAAAACGCTTGCTTTCTATATGCCCAATTTATATTTCATGATAAAACTCAATTACAAGAAATCATAAACAATCAAACAGTTGCTAGGAAACTACAAAACGCTTGCTGTCAATATCCCCAATTTATATTTCATGATAAAACTCAATCACAAGAAACCGAAAACAATCAAACAGTTGCTAGGAAACCACAAAACGCATGCTTTAGATATGCCCAGTTTATATTTCATGATAAAACTCAATCAAAAGAAACCGAAAACAATCAAACGGTTGCTAGGAAGCCGCAAAACGCATGCTTTAGATATGCCCAATTCATATTTCATGATAAAACTCAATTGCAACAAGTCAAAAACAATAAAACAGTTGCTAGGAAACTACAAAACTCCTTTTTTCGATATACCCAATTTATATTTCATGATAAAACTCAATGACATGAAGTCAAAAACAATAAAACAGTTGCTAGGAAGCCGCAAAACGCATGCTTTAGATATGCCCAATTCATATTTCATGATAAAACTCAATTGCAAGAAGTCAAAAACAATAAAACAGTTGCTAGGAAACTACAAAACTCCTTCTTTCGATATGCCCAGTTTATATTTCATGATAAAACTCAATTACAAGAAATAATAAACAATCACACAGTTGCTAGGAAACCACAAAACTCCTTTTTTCGATATGCCCAATTTATATTTCATGATAAATAACAATGGAATAATGTCAAAAACAATCAAACAGTTGCTAGGAAACCACAAAACGCTTGCGGTCGATATCCCTAATTTATATTTCATGATAAAACTCAATCACAAGAAACCGAAAACAATCAAACAGTTGCTAGGAAAGCACAAAACTCCTTCTTTCGATATGCCCAATTTATATTTCATGATAAAACTCATTGACAAGAAGTCAAAAACAATCTAGCAGTTGCTTGGAAGCCGCAAAACGCATGCTTTAGATATGCCCAATTCATATTTCATGATAAAACTCAATTGCAAGAAGTCAAAAACAATCTAGCAGTTGCTAGGAAACAACATAACGCTTGCTTTCGATATGCCCAATTTATATTTCATGATAAAACTCAATTGCAAGAAGTCAAAAACAATAAAACAGTTGCTAGGAAACTACAAAACTCCTTCTTTCGATATGCCCAATTTATATTTCATGATAAAACTCAATCACAAGAAACCGAAAACAATCAAACGGTTGCTAGGAAACCACAAAATACTTGCTATCGATATCCCCAATTTATATTTCATGATAAAACTCAATCACAAGAAACCGAAAACAATCAAACAGTTGCTAGGAAACTACAATACTCCTTCTTTCGATATGCCCAATTTATATATCATGATAAAACTCATTGACAAGAAGTCAAAAACAATCTAGCAGTTGCTAGGAAACCACAAAACGCTTGCTGTCGATATCCCCAATTCATATTTCATGATAAAACTCAATCACAAGAAACCGAAAACAATCAAACAGTTGCTAGGAAACCACAAAACTCCTTTTTTCGATATGCCCAATTTATATTTCATGATAAATAACAATGAAATAATGTCAAAAACAATCAAACAGTTGCTTGGAAACCACAAAACGCTTGCGGTCGATATCCCTAATTTATATTTCATGATAAAACTCAATCACAAGAAACCGAAAACAATCAAACGGTTGCTAGGAAACCACAAAATGCTTGCTATCAATATGCCCAATTTATATTTCATAATAAAACTCAATTGCAAGAAGTAAAAAAAAATAAAACGGTTGCTAGGAAACCCCAAAACGCTTGCTTTCGATATGCCCAATTTATATTCATGATAAAACTCAATCACAAGAAACCGAAAACAATCAATGAGTTGCAATGAAACCACAAAACGCTTGCTTTCTATATGCCCAATTTATATTTCATGATAAAACTCAATTACAAGAAATCATAAACAATCAAACAGTTGCTAGGAAACTACAAAACGCTTGCTGTTAATATCCCCAATTTATATTTCATGATAAAACTCAATCACAAGAAACCGAAAACAATCAAACAGTTGCTAGGAAACCACAAAACGCATGCTTTAGATATGCCCAGTTTATATTTCATGATAAAACTCAATCAAAAGAAACCGAAAACAATCAAACGGTTGCTAGGAAGCCGCAAAACGCACGCTTTAGATATGCCCAATTCATATTTCATGATAAAACTCAATTGCAACAAGTCAAAAACAATAAAACAGTTGCTAGGAAACTACAAAACTCCTTTTTTCGATATACCCAATTTATATTTCATGATAAAACTCAATGACATGAAGTCAAAAACAATAAAACAGTTGCTAGGAAGCCGCAAAACGCATGCTTTAGATATGCCCAATTCATATTTCATGATAAAACTCAATTGCAAGAAGTCAAAAACAATAAAACAGTTGCTAGGAAACTACAAAACTCCTTCTTTCGATATGCCCAGTTTATATTTCATGATAAAACTCAATTACAAGAAATAATAAACAATCAAACAGTTGCTAGGAAACCACAAAACTCCTTTTTTCGATATGCCCAATTTATATTTCATGATAAATAACAATGGAATAATGTCAAAAACAATCAAACAGTTGCTAGGAAACCACAAAACGCTTGCGGTCGATATCCCTAATTTATATTTCATGATAAAACTCAATCACAAGAAACCGAAAACAATCAAACAGTTGCTAGGAAAGCACAAAACTCCTTCTTTCGATATGCCCAATTTATATTTCATAATAAAACTCAATTGCAAGAAGTCAAAAAAAAATAAAACGGTTGCTAGGAAACCACAAAACGCTTGCTTTCGATATGCCCAATTTATATTCATGATAAAACTCAATCACAAGAAACCGAAAACAATCAATGAGTTGCAATGAAACCACAAAACGCTTGCTTTCTATATGCCCAATTTATATTTCATGATAAAACTCAATAACAAGAAACCGAAAACAATCAAACAGTTGCTAGGAAACCACAAAACTCCTTCTTTCGATATGCCCAATTTATATTTCATGATAAAACTCATTGACAAGAAGTCAAAAACAATCTAGCAGTTGCTTGGAAGCCGCAAAACGCATGCTTTAGATATGCCCAATTCATATTTCATGATAAAACTCAATTGCAAGAAGTCAAAAACAATCTAGCAGTTGCTAGGAAACAACATAACGCTTGCTTTCGATATGCCCAATTTATATTTCATGATAAAACTCAATTGCAAGAAGTCAAAAACAATAAAACAGTTGCTAGGAAACTACAAAACTCCTTCTTTCGATATGCCCAATTTATATTTCATGATAAAACTCAATCACAAGAAACCGAAAACAATCAAACGGTTGCTAGGAAACCACAAAATACTTGCTATCGATATCCCCAATTTATATTTCATGATAAAACTCAATCACAAGAAACCGAAAACAATCAAACAGTTGCTAGGAAACTACAAAACTCCTTCTTTCGATATGCCCAATTTATATTCATGATAAAACTCAATCACAAGAAACCGAAAACAATCAATGAGTTGCAATGAAACCACAAAACGCTTGCTTTCTATATGCCCAATTTATATTTCATGATAAAACTCAATTACAAGAAATCATAAACAATCAAACAGTTGCTAGGAAACTACAAAACGCTTGCTGTCAATATCCCCAATTTATATTTGATGATAAAACTCAATCACAAGAAACCGAAAACAATCAAACAGTTGCTAGGAAACCACAAAACTCCTTCTTTCGATATACCCAATTTATATTTCATGATAAAACTCAATGACATGAAGTCAAAAACAATCAAACAGTTGCTAGGAAGCCGCAAAACGCATGCTTTAGATATGCCCAATTCATATTTCATGATAAAACTCAATTGCAAGAAGGCAAAAACAATAAAACAGTTGCTAGGAAACTACAAAACTCCTTCTTTCGATATGCCCAATTTATATTTCATGATAAAACTCATTGACAAGAAGTCAAAAACAATCTAGCAGTTGCTAGGAAACAACATAACGCTTGCTTTCGATATGCCCAATTTATATTTCATGATAAAACTCAATTGCAAGAAGTCAAAAACAATAAAACAGTTGCTAGGAAACTACAAAACTCCTTCTTTCGATATGCCCAATTTATATTTCATGATAAAACTCATTGACAAGAAGTCAAAAACAATCTAGCAGTTGCTAGGAAACAACATAACGCTTGCTTTCGATATGCACAATTTATATTTCATGATAAAACTCAATTGCAAGAAGTCAAAAACAATAAAACAGTTGCTAGGAAACTACAAAACTACTTCTTTCGATATGCCCAATTTATATTTCATGATAAAACTCAATCACAAGAAACCGAAAACAATCAAACGGTTGCTAGGAAACCACAAAACACTTGCTTTCGATATCCCCAATTTATATTTCATGATAAAACTCAATCACAAGAAACCGAAAACAATCAAAAAGTTGCTAGGAAAGCACAAAACTCCTTCTTTCGATATGCCCAATTTATATTACATGATACAACTCAATGATATGAAGTCAAAAACAATCAAATAGTTGCTAGGAAACCACAAAACGCATGCTTTAGATATGCCCAGTTTATATTTCATGATAAAACTCAATCACAAGAAACCGAAAACAATCAAACGGTTGCTAGGAAACCACAAAATGCTTGCTATCAATATGCCCAATTTATATTTCATAATAAAACTCAATCACAAGAAACCGAAAACAATCAATGAGTTGCAATGAAACCACAAAACGCTTGCTTTCTATATGCCCAATTTATATTTCATGATAAAAGTCAATTACAAGAAATCATAAACAATCAAACAGTTGCTAGGAAACCACAAAACTCCTTCTTTCGATATACCCAATTTATATTTCATGATAAAACTCAATGACATGAAGTCAAGAACAATCAAACAGTTGCTAGGAAGCCGCAAAACGCATGCTTTAGATATGCCCAATTCATATTTCATGATAAAACTCAATTGCAAGAAGTCAAAAACAATAAAACAGTTGCTAGGAAACTACAAAACTCCTTCTTTCGATATGCCCAATTTATATTTCATGATAAAATCATTGACAAGAAGTCAAAAACAATCTAGCAGTTGCTAGGAAACAACATAACGCTTGCTTTCAATATGCCCAATTTATATTTCATGATAAAACTCAATTGCAAGAAGTCAAAAACAATAAAACAGTTGCTAGGAAACTACAAAACTACTTCTTTCGATATGCCCAATTTATATTTCATGATAAAACTCAATCACAAGAAACCGAAAACAATCAAACGGTTGCTAGGAAACCACAAAATACTTGCTTTCGATATCCCCAATTTATATTTCATGATAAAACTCAATCACAAGAAACCGAAAACAATCAAACAGTTGCTAGGAAACCACAAAACGCTTGCTGTCGATATCCCCAATTCATATTTCATGATAAAACTCAATCACAAGAAACCGAAAACAATCAATTAGTTGCAATGAAACCACAAAACGCTTGCTTTCCATATGCCCAATTTATATTTCATGATAAAACTCAATTACAAGAAATAATAAACAATCAAACAGTTGCTAGAAAACCACAAAACGCTTGCTGTCGATATCCCCAATTCATATTTCATGATAAAACTCAATCACAAGAAACCGAAAACAATCAAACAGTTGCTAGGAAACCACAAAACGCTTGCTTTCGATATGCCCAATTTATATTCATGATAAAACTCAATCACAAGAAACCGAAAACAATCAATGAGTTGCAATGAAACCACAAAACGCTTGCTTTCTATATGCCCAATTTATATTTCATGATAAAACTCAATTACAAGAAACCGAAAACAATCAAACAGTTGCTAGGAAACCACAAAACTCCTTCTTTCGATATGCCCAATTTATATTTCATGATAAAACTCATTGACAAGAAGTCAAAAACAATCTAGCAGTTGCTTGGAAGCCGCAAAACGCATGCTTTAGATATGCCCAATTCATATTTCATGATAAAACTCAATTGCAAGAAGTCAAAAACAATCTAGCAGTTGCTAGGAAACAACATAACGCTTGCTTTCGATATGCCCAATTTATATTTCATGATAAAACTCAATTGCAAGAAGTCAAAAACAATAAAACAGTTGCTAGGAAACTACAAAACTCCTTCTTTCGATATGCCCAATTTATATTTCATGATAAAACTCAATCACAAGAAACCGAAAACAATCAAACGGTTGCTAGGAAACCACAAAATACTAGCTATCGATATCCCCAATTTATATTTCATGATAAAACTCAATCACAAGAAACCGAAAACAATCAAACAGTTGCTAGGAAACTACAAAACTCCTTCTTTCGATATGCCTAATTTATATTTCAAGATAAAACTCAATTACAAGAAATAATAAACAATCAAACAGTTGCTAGAAAACCACAAAACGCTTGCTGTCGATATCCCCAATTCATATTTCATGATAAAACTCAATCACAAGAAACCGAAAACAATCAAACAGTTGCTAGGAAACCACAAAACTCCTTTTTTCGATATGCCCAATTTATATTTCATGATAAATAACAATGAAATAATGTCAAAAACAATCAAACAGTTGCTTGGAAACCACAAAACGCTTGCGGTCGATATCCCTAATTTATATTTCATGATAAAACTCAATCACAAGAAACCGAAAACAATCAAACGGTTGCTAGGAAACCACAAAATGCTTGCTATCAATATGCCCAATTTATATTTCATAATAAAACTCAATTGCAAGAAGTAAAAAAAAATAAAACGGTTGCTAGGAAACCCCAAAACGCTTGCTTTCGATATGCCCAATTTATATTCATGATAAAACTCAATCACAAGAAACCGAAAACAATCAATGAGTTGCAATGAAACCACAAAACGCTTGCTTTCTATATGCCCAATTTATATTTCATGATAAAACTCAATTACAAGAAATCATAAACAATCAAACAGTTGCTAGGAAACTACAAAGAGCTTGCTGTCAATATCCCCAATTTATATTTCATGATAAAACTCAATCACAAGAAACCGAAAACAATCAAACAGTTGCTAGGAAACCACAAAACTCCTTCTTTCGATATACCCAATTTATATTTCATGATAAAACTCAATGACATGAAGTCAAAAACAATCAAACAGTTGTTAGGAAGCCGCAAAACGCATGCTTTAGATATGCCCAATTCATATTTCATGATAAAACTCAATTGCAAGAAGTCAAAAACAATAAAACAGTTGCTAGGAAACTACAAAACTCCTTCTTTCGATATGCCCAATTTATATTTCATGATAAAACTCATTGACAAGAAGTCAAAAACAATCTAGCAGTTGCTAGGAAACAACATAACGCTTGCTTTCGATATGCCCAATTTATATTTCATGATAAAACTCAATTGCAAGAAGTCAAAAACAATAAAACAGTTGCTAGGAAACTACAAAACTCCTTCTTTCGATATGCCCAATTTATATTTCATGATAAAACTCATTGACAAGAAGTCAAAAACAATCTAGCAGTTGCTAGGAAACAACATAACGCTTGCTTTCGATATGCCCAATTTATATTTCATGATAAAACTCAATTGCAAGAAGTCAAAAACAATAAAACAGTTGCTAGGAAACTACAAAACTACTTCTTTCGATATGCCCAATTTATATTTCATGATAAAACTCAATCACAAGAAACCGAAAACAATCAAACGGTTGCTAGGAAACCACAAAATACTTGCTTTCGATATCCCCAATTTATATTTTATGATAAAACTCAATCACAAGAAACCGAAAACAATCAAAAAGTTGCTAGGAAAGCACAAAACTCCTTCTTTCGATATGCCCAATTTATATTACATGATACAACTCAATGACATGAAGTCAAAAACAATCAAATAGTTGCTAGGAAACCACAAAACGCATGCTTTAGATATGCCCAGTTTATATTTCATGATAAAACTCAATCACAAGAAACCGAAAACAATCAAACGGTTGCTAGGAAACCACAAAATGCTTGCTATCAATATGCCCAATTTATATTTCATAATAAAACTCAATCACAAGAAACCGAAAACAATCAATGAGTTGCAATGAAACCACAAAACGCTTGCTTTCTATATGCCCAATTTATATTTCATGATAAAAGTCAATTACAAGAAATCATAAACAATCAAACAGTTGCTAGGAAACCACAAAACTCCTTCTTTCGATATACCCAATTTATATTTCATGATAAAACTCAATGACATGAAGTCAAGAACAATCAAACAGTTGCTAGGAAGCCGCAAAACGCATGCTTTAGATATGCCCAATTCATATTTCATGATAAAACTCAATTGCAAGAAGTCAAAAACAATAAAACAGTTGCTAGGAAACTACAAAACTCCTTCTTTCGATATGCCCAATTTATATTTCATGATAAAATCATTGACAAGAAGTCAAAAACAATCTAGCAGTTGCTAGGAAACAACATAACGCTTGCTTTCAATATGCCCAATTTATATTTCATGATAAAACTCAATTGCAAGAAGTCAAAAACAATAAAACAGTTGCTAGGAAACTACAAAACTACTTCTTTCGATATGCCCAATTTATATTTCATGATAAAACTCAATCACAAGAAACCGAAAACAATCAAACGGTTGCTAGGAAACCACAAAATACTTGCTTTCGATATCCCCAATTTATATTTCATGATAAAACTCAATCACAAGAAACCGAAAACAATCAAACAGTTGCTAGGAAAGCACAAAACTCCTTCTTTCGATATGCCCAATTTATATTACATGATACAACTCAATGACATGAAGTCAAAAACAGTCAAATAGTTGCTAGGAAACCACAAAACGCATGCTTTAGATATGCCCAGTTTATATTTCTTGATAAAACTCAATCACAAGAAACCGAAAACAATCAATTAGTTGCAATGAAACCACAAAACGCTTGCTTTCCATATGCCCAATTTATATTTCATGATAAAACTCAATTACAAGAAATAATAAACAATCAAACAGTTGCTAGAAAACCACAAAACGCTTGCTGTCGATATCCCCAATTCATATTTCATGATAAAACTCAATCACAAGAAACCGAAAACAATCAAACAGTTGCTAGGAAACCACAAAACTCCTTTTTTCGATATGCCCAATTTATATTTCATGATAAATAACAATGAAATAATGTCAAAAACAATCAAACAGTTGCTAGGAAACCACAAAACGCTTGCGGTCGATATCCCTAATTTATATTTCATGATAAAACTCAATCACAAGAAACCGAAAACAATCAAACGGTTGCTAGGAAACCACAAAATGCTTGCTATCAATATGCCCAATTTATATTTCATGATAAAACTCATTGACAAGAAGTCAAAAACAATCTAGCAGTTGCTTGGAAGCCGCAAAACGCATGCTTTAGATATGCCCAATTCATATTTCATGATAAAACTCAATTGCAAGAAGTCAAAAACAATCTAGCAGTTGCTAGGAAACAACATAACGCTTGCTTTCGATATGCCCAATTTATATTTCATGATAAAACTCAATTGCAAGAAGTCAAAAACAATAAAACAGTTGCTAGGAAACTACAAAACTCCTTCTTTCGATATGCCCAATTTATATTTCATGATAAAACTCAATCACAAGAAACCGAAAACAATCAAACGGTTGCTAGGAAACCACAAAATACTTGCTATCGATATCCCCAATTTATATTTCATGATAAAACTCAATCACAAGAAACCGAAAACAATCAAACAGTTGCTAGGAAACTACAAAACTCTTTCTTTCGATATGCCCAATTTATATATCATGATAAAACTCATTGACAAGAAGTCAAAAACAATCTAGCAGTTGCTAGGAAACCACATAACGCTTGCTTTCGATATGCCCAATTTATATTTCAAGATAAAACTCAATTACAAGAAATAATAAACAATCAAACAGTTGCTAGAAAACCACAAAACGCTTGCTGTCGATATCCCCAATTCATATTTCATGATAAAACTCAATCACAAGAAACCGAAAACAATCAAACAGTTGCTAGGAAACCACAAAACTCCTTTTTTCGATATGCCCAATTTATATTTCATGATAAATAACAATGAAATAATGTCAAAAACAATCAAACAGTTGCTTGGAAACCACAAAACGCTTGCGGTCGATATCCCTAATTTATATTTCATGATAAAACTCAATCACAAGAAACCGAAAACAATCAAACGGTTGCTAGGAAACCACAAAATGCTTGCTATCAATATGCCCAATTTATATTTCATGATAAAACTCAATTACAAGAAATCATAAACAATCAAACAGTTGCTAGGAAACTACAAAACGCTTGCTGTCAATATCCCCAATTTATATTTCATGATAAAACTCAATCACAAGAAACCGAAAACAATCAAACAGTTGCTAGGAAACCACAAAACGCATGCTTTAGATATGCCCAGTTTATATTTCATGATAAAACTCAATCAAAAGAAACCGAAAACAATCAAACGGTTGCTAGGAAGCCGCAAAACGCACGCTTTAGATATGCCCAATTCATATTTCATGATAAAACTCAATTGCAACAAGTCAAAAACAATAAAACAGTTGCTAGGAAACTACAAAACTCCTTTTTTCGATATACCCAATTTATATTTCATGATAAAACTCAATGACATGAAGTCAAAAACAATAAAACAGTTGCTAGGAAGCCGCAAAACGCATGCTTTAGATATGCCCAATTCATATTTCATGATAAAACTCAATTGCAAGAAGTCAAAAACAATAAAACAGTTGCTAGGAAACTACAAAACTCCTTCTTTCGATATGCCCAGTTTATATTTCATGATAAAACTCAATTACAAGAAATAATAAACAATCAAACAGTTGCTAGGAAACCACAAAACTCCTTTTTTCGATATGCCCAATTTATATTTCATGATAAATAACAATGGAATAATGTCAAAAACAATCAAACAGTTGCTAGGAAACCACAAAACGCTTGCGGTCGATATCCCTAATTTATATTTCATGATAAAACTCAATCACAAGAAACCGAAAACAATCAAACAGTTGCTAGGAAAGCACAAAACTCCTTCTTTCGATATGCCCAATTTATATTTCATAATAAAACTCAATTGCAAGAAGTCAAAAAAAAATAAAACGGTTGCTAGGAAACCACAAAACGCTTGCTTTCGATATGCCCAATTTATATTCATGATAAAACTCAATCACAAGAAACCGAAAACAATCAATGAGTTGCAATGAAACCACAAAACGCTTGCTTTCTATATGCCCAATTTATATTTCATGATAAAACTCAATTACAAGAAACCGAAAACAATCAAACAGTTGCTAGGAAACCACAAAACTCCTTCTTTCGATATGCCCAATTTATATTTCATGATAAAACTCATTGACAAGAAGTCAAAAACAATCTAGCAGTTGCTTGGAAGCCGCAAAACGCATGCTTTAGATATGCCCAATTCATATTTCATGATAAAACTCAATTGCAAGAAGTCAAAAACAATCTAGCAGTTGCTAGGAAACAACATAACGCTTGCTTTCGATATGCCCAATTTATATTTCATGATAAAACTCAATTGCAAGAAGTCAAAAACAATAAAACAGTTGCTAGGAAACTACAAAACTCCTTCTTTCGATATGCCCAATTTATATTTCATGATAAAACTCAATCACAAGAAACCGAAAACAATCAAACGGTTGCTAGGAAACCACAAAATACTTGCTATCGATATCCCCAATTTATATTTCATGATAAAACTCAATCACAAGAAACCGAAAACAATCAAACAGTTGCTAGGAAACTACAAAACTCCTTCTTTCGATATGCCCAATTTATATTCATGATAAAACTCAATCACAAGAAACCGAAAACAATCAATGAGTTGCAATGAAACCACAAAACGCTTGCTTTCTATATGCCCAATTTATATTTCATGATAAAACTCAATTACAAGAAATCATAAACAATCAAACAGTTGCTAGGAAACTACAAAACGCTTGCTGTCAATATCCCCAATTTATATTTCATGATAAAACTCAATCACAAGAAACCGAAAACAATCAAACAGTTGCTAGGAAACCACAAAACTCCTTCTTTCGATATACCCAATTTATATTTCATGATAAAACTCAATGACATGAAGTCAAAAACAATCAAACAGTTGCTAGGAAGCCGCAAAACGCATGCTTTAGATATGCCCAATTCATATTTCATGATAAAACTCAATTGCAAGAAGTCAAAAACAATAAAACAGTTGCTAGGAAACTACAAAACTCCTTCTTTCGATATGCCCAATTTATATTTCATGATAAAACTCATTGACAAGAAGTCAAAAACAATCTAGCAGTTGCTAGGAAACAACATAACGCTTGCTTTCGATATGCCCAATTTATATTTCATGATAAAACTCAATTGCAAGAAGTCAAAAACAATAAAACAGTTGCTAGGAAACTACAAAACTCCTTCTTTCGATATGCCCAATTTATATTTCATGATAAAACTCATTGACAAGAAGTCAAAAACAATCTAGCAGTTGCTAGGAAACAACATAACGCTTGCTTTCGATATGCACAATTTATATTTCATGATAAAACTCAATTGCAAGAAGTCAAAAACAATAAAACAGTTGCTAGGAAACTACAAAACTACTTCTTTCGATATGCCCAATTTATATTTCATGATAAAACTCAATCACAAGAAACCGAAAACAATCAAACGGTTGCTAGGAAACCACAAAATACTTGCTTTCGATATCCCCAATTTATATTTCATGATAAAACTCAATCACAAGAAACCGAAAACAATCAAAAAGTTGCTAGGAAAGCACAAAACTCCTTCTTTCGATATGCCCAATTTATATTACATGATACAACTCAATGATATGAAGTCAAAAACAATCAAATAGTTGCTAGGAAACCACAAAACGCATGCTTTAGATATGCCCAGTTTATATTTCATGATAAAACTCAATCACAAGAAACCGAAAACAATCAAACGGTTGCTAGGAAACCACAAAATGCTTGCTATCAATATGCCCAATTTATATTTCATAATAAAACTCAATCACAAGAAACCGAAAACAATCAATGAGTTGCAATGAAACCACAAAACGCTTGCTTTCTATATGCCCAATTTATATTTCATGATAAAAGTCAATTACAAGAAATCATAAACAATCAAACAGTTGCTAGGAAACCACAAAACTCCTTCTTTCGATATACCCAATTTATATTTCATGATAAAACTCAATGACATGAAGTCAAGAACAATCAAACAGTTGCTAGGAAGCCGCAAAACGCATGCTTTAGATATGCCCAATTCATATTTCATGATAAAACTCAATTGCAAGAAGTCAAAAACAATAAAACAGTTGCTAGGAAACTACAAAACTCCTTCTTTCGATATGCCCAATTTATATTTCATGATAAAATCATTGACAAGAAGTCAAAAACAATCTAGCAGTTGCTAGGAAACAACATAACGCTTGCTTTCAATATGCCCAATTTATATTTCATGATAAAACTCAATTGCAAGAAGTCAAAAACAATAAAACAGTTGCTAGGAAACTACAAAACTACTTCTTTCGATATGCCCAATTTATATTTCATGATAAAACTCAATCACAAGAAACCGAAAACAATCAAACGGTTGCTAGGAAACCACAAAATACTTGCTTTCGATATCCCCAATTTATATTTCATGATAAAACTCAATCACAAGAAACCGAAAACAATCAAACAGTTGCTAGGAAACCACAAAACGCTTGCTGTCGATATCCCCAATTCATATTTCATGATAAAACTCAATCACAAGAAACCGAAAACAATCAATTAGTTGCAATTAAAACCACAAAACGCTTGCTTTCCATATGCCCAATTTATATTTCATGATAAAACTCAATTACAAGAAATAATAAACAATCAAACAGTTGCTAGAAAACCACAAAACGCTTGCTGTCGATATCCCCAATTCATATTTCATGATAAAACTCAATCACAAGAAACCGAAAACAATCAAACAGTTGCTAGGAAACCACAAAACGCTTGCTTTCGATATGCCCAATTTATATTCATGATAAAACTCAATCACAAGAAACCGAAAACAATCAATGAGTTGCAATGAAACCACAAAACGCTTGCTTTCTATATGCCCAATTTATATTTCATGATAAAACTCAATTACAAGAAACCGAAAACAATCAAACAGTTGCTAGGAAACAACAAAACTCCTTCTTTCGATATGCCCAATTTATATTTCATGATAAAACTCATTGACAAGAAGTCAAAAACAATCTAGCAGTTGCTTGGAAGCCGCAAAACGCATGCTTTAGATATGCCCAATTCATATTTCATGATAAAACTCAATTGCAAGAAGTCAAAAACAATCTAGCAGTTGCTAGGAAACAACATAACGCTTGCTTTCGATATGCCCAATTTATATTTCATGATAAAACTCAATTGCAAGAAGTCAAAAACAATAAAACAGTTGCTAGGAAACTACAAAACTCCTTCTTTCGATATGCCCAATTTATATTTCATGATAAAACTCAATCACAAGAAACCGAAAACAATCAAACGGTTGCTAGGAAACCACAAAATACTTGCTATCGATATCCCCAATTTATATTTCATGATAAAACTCAATCACAAGAAGTCAAAAACAATCTAGCAGTTGCTTGGAAGCCGCAAAACGCATGCTTTAGATATGCCCAATTCATATTTCATGATAAAACTCAATTGCAAGAAGTCAAAAACAATCTAGCAGTTGCTAGGAAACAACATAACGCTTGCTTTCGATATGCCCAATTTATATTTCATGATAAAACTCAATTGCAAGAAGTCAAAAACAATAAAACAGTTGCTAGGAAACTACAAAACTCCTTCTTTCGATATGCCCAATTTATATTTCATGATAAAACTCAATCACAAGAAACCGAAAACAATCAAACGGTTGCTAGGAAACCACAAAATACTTGCTATCGATATCCCCAATTTATATTTCATGATAAAACTCAATCACAAGAAACCGAAAACAATCAAACAGTTGCTAGGAAACTACAAAACTCTTTCTTTCGATATGCCCAATTTATATATCATGATAAAACTCATTGACAAGAAGTCAAAAACAATCTAGCAGTTGCTAGGAAACCACATAACGCTTGCTTTCGATATGCCCAATTTATATTTCAAGATAAAACTCAATTACAAGAAATAATAAACAATCAAACAGTTGCTAGAAAACCACAAAACGCTTGCTGTCGATATCCCCAATTCATATTTCATGATAAAACTCAATCACAAGAAACCGAAAACAATCAAACAGTTGCTAGGAAACCACAAAACTCCTTTTTTCGATATGCCCAATTTATATTTCATGATAAATAACAATGAAATAATGTCAAAAACAATCAAACAGTTGCTTGGAAACCACAAAACGCTTGCGGTCGATATCCCTAATTTATATTTCATGATAAAACTCAATCACAAGAAACCGAAAACAATCAAACGGTTGCTAGGAAACCACAAAATGCTTGCTATCAATATGCCCAATTTATATTTCATGATAAAACTCAATTACAAGAAATCATAAACAATCAAACAGTTGCTAGGAAACTACAAAACGCTTGCTGTCAATATCCCCAATTTATATTTCATGATAAAACTCAATCACAAGAAACCGAAAACAATCAAACAGTTGCTAGGAAACCACAAAACGCATGCTTTAGATATGCCCAGTTTATATTTCATGATAAAACTCAATCAAAAGAAACCGAAAACAATCAAACGGTTGCTAGGAAGCCGCAAAACGCACGCTTTAGATATGCCCAATTCATATTTCATGATAAAACTCAATTGCAACAAGTCAAAAACAATAAAACAGTTGCTAGGAAACTACAAAACTCCTTTTTTCGATATACCCAATTTATATTTCATGATAAAACTCAATGACATGAAGTCAAAAACAATAAAACAGTTGCTAGGAAGCCGCAAAACGCATGCTTTAGATATGCCCAATTCATATTTCATGATAAAACTCAATTGCAAGAAGTCAAAAACAATAAAACAGTTGCTAGGAAACTACAAAACTCCTTCTTTCGATATGCCCAGTTTATATTTCATGATAAAACTCAATTACAAGAAATAATAAACAATCAAACAGTTGCTAGGAAACCACAAAACTCCTTTTTTCGATATGCCCAATTTATATTTCATGATAAATAACAATGGAATAATGTCAAAAACAATCAAACAGTTGCTAGGAAACCACAAAACGCTTGCGGTCGATATCCCTAATTTATATTTCATGATAAAACTCAATCACAAGAAACCGAAAACAATCAAACAGTTGCTAGGAAAGCACAAAACTCCTTCTTTCGATATGCCCAATTTATATTTCATAATAAAACTCAATTGCAAGAAGTCAAAAAAAAATAAAACGGTTGCTAGGAAACCACAAAACGCTTGCTTTCGATATGCCCAATTTATATTCATGATAAAACTCAATCACAAGAAACCGAAAACAATCAATGAGTTGCAATGAAACCACAAAACGCTTGCTTTCTATATGCCCAATTTATATTTCATGATAAAACTCAATTACAAGAAACCGAAAACAATCAAACAGTTGCTAGGAAACCACAAAACTCCTTCTTTCGATATGCCCAATTTATATTTCATGATAAAACTCATTGACAAGAAGTCAAAAACAATCTAGCAGTTGCTTGGAAGCCGCAAAACGCATGCTTTAGATATGCCCAATTCATATTTCATGATAAAACTCAATTGCAAGAAGTCAAAAACAATCTAGCAGTTGCTAGGAAACAACATAACGCTTGCTTTCGATATGCCCAATTTATATTTCATGATAAAACTCAATTGCAAGAAGTCAAAAACAATAAAACAGTTGCTAGGAAACTACAAAACTCCTTCTTTCGATATGCCCAATTTATATTTCATGATAAAACTCAATCACAAGAAACCGAAAACAATCAAACGGTTGCTAGGAAACCACAAAATACTTGCTATCGATATCCCCAATTTATATTTCATGATAAAACTCAATCACAAGAAACCGAAAACAATCAAACAGTTGCTAGGAAACTACAAAACTCCTTCTTTCGATATGCCCAATTTATATTCATGATAAAACTCAATCACAAGAAACCGAAAACAATCAATGAGTTGCAATGAAACCACAAAACGCTTGCTTTCTATATGCCCAATTTATATTTCATGATAAAACTCAATTACAAGAAATCATAAACAATCAAACAGTTGCTAGGAAACTACAAAACGCTTGCTGTCAATATCCCCAATTTATATTTCATGATAAAACTCAATCACAAGAAACCGAAAACAATCAAACAGTTGCTAGGAAACCACAAAACTCCTTCTTTCGATATACCCAATTTATATTTCATGATAAAACTCAATGACATGAAGTCAAAAACAATCAAACAGTTGCTAGGAAGCCGCAAAACGCATGCTTTAGATATGCCCAATTCATATTTCATGATAAAACTCAATTGCAAGAAGTCAAAAACAATAAAACAGTTGCTAGGAAACTACAAAACTCCTTCTTTCGATATGCCCAATTTATATTTCATGATAAAACTCATTGACAAGAAGTCAAAAACAATCTAGCAGTTGCTAGGAAACAACATAACGCTTGCTTTCGATATGCCCAATTTATATTTCATGATAAAACTCAATTGCAAGAAGTCAAAAACAATAAAACAGTTGCTAGGAAACTACAAAACTCCTTCTTTCGATATGCCCAATTTATATTTCATGATAAAACTCATTGACAAGAAGTCAAAAACAATCTAGCAGTTGCTAGGAAACAACATAACGCTTGCTTTCGATATGCACAATTTATATTTCATGATAAAACTCAATTGCAAGAAGTCAAAAACAATAAAACAGTTGCTAGGAAACTACAAAACTACTTCTTTCGATATGCCCAATTTATATTTCATGATAAAACTCAATCACAAGAAACCGAAAACAATCAAACGGTTGCTAGGAAACCACAAAATACTTGCTTTCGATATCCCCAATTTATATTTCATGATAAAACTCAATCACAAGAAACCGAAAACAATCAAACAGTTGCTAGGAAACCACAAAACGCATGCTTTAGATATGCCCAGTTTATATTTCATGATAAAACTCAATCAAAAGAAACCGAAAACAATCAAACGGTTGCTAGGAAGCCGCAAAACGCACGCTTTAGATATGCCCAATTCATATTTCATGATAAAACTCAATTGCAACAAGTCAAAAACAATAAAACAGTTGCTAGGAAACTACAAAACTCCTTTTTTCGATATACCCAATTTATATTTCATGATAAAACTCAATGACATGAAGTCAAAAACAATAAAACAGTTGCTAGGAAGCCGCAAAACGCATGCTTTAGATATGCCCAATTCATATTTCATGATAAAACTCAATTGCAAGAAGTCAAAAACAATAAAACAGTTGCTAGGAAACTACAAAACTCCTTCTTTCGATATGCCCAGTTTATATTTCATGATAAAACTCAATTACAAGAAATAATAAACAATCAAACAGTTGCTAGGAAACCACAAAACTCCTTTTTTCGATATGCCCAATTTATATTTCATGATAAATAACAATGGAATAATGTCAAAAACAATCAAACAGTTGCTAGGAAACCACAAAACGCTTGCGGTCGATATCCCTAATTTATATTTCATGATAAAACTCAATCACAAGAAACCGAAAACAATCAAACAGTTGCTAGGAAAGCACAAAACTCCTTCTTTCGATATGCCCAATTTATATTTCATAATAAAACTCAATTGCAAGAAGTCAAAAAAAAATAAAACGGTTGCTAGGAAACCACAAAACGCTTGCTTTCGATATGCCCAATTTATATTCATGATAAAACTCAATCACAAGAAACCGAAAACAATCAATGAGTTGCAATGAAACCACAAAACGCTTGCTTTCTATATGCCCAATTTATATTTCATGATAAAACTCAATTACAAGAAACCGAAAACAATCAAACAGTTGCTAGGAAACCACAAAACTCCTTCTTTCGATATGCCCAATTTATATTTCATGATAAAACTCATTGACAAGAAGTCAAAAACAATCTAGCAGTTGCTTGGAAGCCGCAAAACGCATGCTTTAGATATGCCCAATTCATATTTCATGATAAAACTCAATTGCAAGAAGTCAAAAACAATCTAGCAGTTGCTAGGAAACAACATAACGCTTGCTTTCGATATGCCCAATTTATATTTCATGATAAAACTCAATTGCAAGAAGTCAAAAACAATAAAACAGTTGCTAGGAAACTACAAAACTCCTTCTTTCGATATGCCCAATTTATATTTCATGATAAAACTCAATCACAAGAAACCGAAAACAATCAAACGGTTGCTAGGAAACCACAAAATACTTGCTATCGATATCCCCAATTTATATTTCATGATAAAACTCAATCACAAGAAACCGAAAACAATCAAACAGTTGCTAGGAAACTACAAAACTCCTTCTTTCGATATGCCCAATTTATATTCATGATAAAACTCAATCACAAGAAACCGAAAACAATCAATGAGTTGCAATGAAACCACAAAACGCTTGCTTTCTATATGCCCAATTTATATTTCATGATAAAACTCAATTACAAGAAATCATAAACAATCAAACAGTTGCTAGGAAACTACAAAACGCTTGCTGTCAATATCCCCAATTTATATTTCATGATAAAACTCAATCACAAGAAACCGAAAACAATCAAACAGTTGCTAGGAAACCACAAAACTCCTTCTTTCGATATACCCAATTTATATTTCATGATAAAACTCAATGACATGAAGTCAAAAACAATCAAACAGTTGCTAGGAAGCCGCAAAACGCATGCTTTAGATATGCCCAATTCATATTTCATGATAAAACTCAATTGCAAGAAGTCAAAAACAATAAAACAGTTGCTAGGAAACTACAAAACTCCTTCTTTCGATATGCCCAATTTATATTTCATGATAAAACTCATTGACAAGAAGTCAAAAACAATCTAGCAGTTGCTAGGAAACAACATAACGCTTGCTTTCGATATGCCCAATTTATATTTCATGATAAAACTCAATTGCAAGAAGTCAAAAACAATAAAACAGTTGCTAGGAAACTACAAAACTCCTTCTTTCGATATGCCCAATTTATATTTCATGATAAAACTCATTGACAAGAAGTCAAAAACAATCTAGCAGTTGCTAGGAAACAACATAACGCTTGCTTTCGATATGCACAATTTATATTTCATGATAAAACTCAATTGCAAGAAGTCAAAAACAATAAAACAGTTGCTAGGAAACTACAAAACTACTTCTTTCGATATGCCCAATTTATATTTCATGATAAAACTCAATCACAAGAAACCGAAAACAATCAAACGGTTGCTAGGAAACCACAAAATACTTGCTTTCGATATCCCCAATTTATATTTCATGATAAAACTCAATCACAAGAAACCGAAAACAATCAAAAAGTTGCTAGGAAAGCACAAAACTCCTTCTTTCGATATGCCCAATTTATATTACATGATACAACTCAATGATATGAAGTCAAAAACAATCAAATAGTTGCTAGGAAACCACAAAACGCATGCTTTAGATATGCCCAGTTTATATTTCATGATAAAACTCAATCACAAGAAACCGAAAACAATCAAACGGTTGCTAGGAAACCACAAAATGCTTGCTATCAATATGCCCAATTTATATTTCATGATAAAACTCAATTACAAGAAATCATAAACAATCAAACAGTTGCTAGGAAACTACAAAACGCTTGCTGTCAATATCCCCAATTTATATTTCATGATAAAACTCAATCACAAGAAACCGAAAACAATCAAACAGTTGCTAGGAAACCACAAAACGCATGCTTTAGATATGCCCAGTTTATATTTCATGATAAAACTCAATCAAAAGAAACCGAAAACAATCAAACGGTTGCTAGGAAGCCGCAAAACGCACGCTTTAGATATGCCCAATTCATATTTCATGATAAAACTCAATTGCAACAAGTCAAAAACAATAAAACAGTTGCTAGGAAACTACAAAACTCCTTTTTTCGATATACCCAATTTATATTTCATGATAAAACTCAATGACATGAAGTCAAAAACAATAAAACAGTTGCTAGGAAGCCGCAAAACGCATGCTTTAGATATGCCCAATTCATATTTCATGATAAAACTCAATTGCAAGAAGTCAAAAACAATAAAACAGTTGCTAGGAAACTACAAAACTCCTTCTTTCGATATGCCCAGTTTATATTTCATGATAAAACTCAATTACAAGAAATAATAAACAATCAAACAGTTGCTAGGAAACCACAAAACTCCTTTTTTCGATATGCCCAATTTATATTTCATGATAAATAACAATGGAATAATGTCAAAAACAATCAAACAGTTGCTAGGAAACCACAAAACGCTTGCTATCGATATCCCCAATTTATATTTCATGATAAAACTCAATCACAAGAAACCGAAAACAATCAAACAGTTGCTAGGAAACTACAAAACTCCTTCTTTCGATATGCCCAATTTATATTCATGATAAAACTCAATCACAAGAAACCGAAAACAATCAATGAGTTGCAATGAAACCACAAAACGCTTGCTTTCTATATGCCCAATTTATATTTCATGATAAAACTCAATTACAAGAAATCATAAACAATCAAACAGTTGCTAGGAAACTACAAAACGCTTGCTGTCAATATCCCCAATTTATATTTCATGATAAAACTCAATCACAAGAAACCGAAAACAATCAAACAGTTGCTAGGAAACCACAAAACTCCTTCTTTCGATATACCCAATTTATATTTCATGATAAAACTCAATGACATGAAGTCAAAAACAATCAAACAGTTGCTAGGAAGCCGCAAAACGCATGCTTTAGATATGCCCAATTCATATTTCATGATAAAACTCAATTGCAAGAAGTCAAAAACAATAAAACAGTTGCTAGGAAACTACAAAACTCCTTCTTTCGATATGCCCAATTTATATTTCATGATAAAACTCATTGACAAGAAGTCAAAAACAATCTAGCAGTTGCTAGGAAACAACATAACGCTTGCTTTCGATATGCCCAATTTATATTTCATGATAAAACTCAATTGCAAGAAGTCAAAAACAATAAAACAGTTGCTAGGAAACTACAAAACTCCTTCTTTCGATATGCCCAATTTATATTTCATGATAAAACTCATTGACAAGAAGTCAAAAACAATCTAGCAGTTGCTAGGAAACAACATAACGCTTGCTTTCGATATGCACAATTTATATTTCATGATAAAACTCAATTGCAAGAAGTCAAAAACAATAAAACAGTTGCTAGGAAACTACAAAACTACTTCTTTCGATATGCCCAATTTATATTTCATGATAAAACTCAATCACAAGAAACCGAAAACAATCAAACGGTTGCTAGGAAACCACAAAATACTTGCTTTCGATATCCCCAATTTATATTTCATGATAAAACTCAATCACAAGAAACCGAAAACAATCAAAAAGTTGCTAGGAAAGCACAAAACTCCTTCTTTCGATATGCCCAATTTATATTACATGATACAACTCAATGATATGAAGTCAAAAACAATCAAATAGTTGCTAGGAAACCACAAAACGCATGCTTTAGATATGCCCAGTTTATATTTCATGATAAAACTCAATCACAAGAAACCGAAAACAATCAAACGGTTGCTAGGAAACCACAAAATGCTTGCTATCAATATGCCCAATTTATATTTCATGATAAAACTCAATTACAAGAAATCATAAACAATCAAACAGTTGCTAGGAAACTACAAAACGCTTGCTGTCAATATCCCCAATTTATATTTCATGATAAAACTCAATCACAAGAAACCGAAAACAATCAAACAGTTGCTAGGAAACCACAAAACGCATGCTTTAGATATGCCCAGTTTATATTTCATGATAAAACTCAATCAAAAGAAACCGAAAACAATCAAACGGTTGCTAGGAAGCCGCAAAACGCACGCTTTAGATATGCCCAATTCATATTTCATGATAAAACTCAATTGCAACAAGTCAAAAACAATAAAACAGTTGCTAGGAAACTACAAAACTCCTTTTTTCGATATACCCAATTTATATTTCATGATAAAACTCAATGACATGAAGTCAAAAACAATAAAACAGTTGCTAGGAAGCCGCAAAACGCATGCTTTAGATATGCCCAATTCATATTTCATGATAAAACTCAATTGCAAGAAGTCAAAAACAATAAAACAGTTGCTAGGAAACTACAAAACTCCTTCTTTCGATATGCCCAGTTTATATTTCATGATAAAACTCAATTACAAGAAATAATAAACAATCAAACAGTTGCTAGGAAACCACAAAACTCCTTTTTTCGATATGCCCAATTTATATTTCATGATAAATAACAATGGAATAATGTCAAAAACAATCAAACAGTTGCTAGGAAACCACAAAACGCTTGCGGTCGATATCCCTAATTTATATTTCATGATAAAACTCAATCACAAGAAACCGAAAACAATCAAACAGTTGCTAGGAAAGCACAAAACTCCTTCTTTCGATATGCCCAATTTATATTTCATAATAAAACTCAATTGCAAGAAGTCAAAAAAAAATAAAACGGTTGCTAGGAAACCACAAAACGCTTGCTTTCGATATGCCCAATTTATATTCATGATAAAACTCAATCACAAGAAACCGAAAACAATCAATGAGTTGCAATGAAACCACAAAACGCTTGCTTTCTATATGCCCAATTTATATTTCATGATAAAACTCAATTACAAGAAACCGAAAACAATCAAACAGTTGCTAGGAAACCACAAAACTCCTTCTTTCGATATGCCCAATTTATATTTCATGATAAAACTCATTGACAAGAAGTCAAAAACAATCTAGCAGTTGCTTGGAAGCCGCAAAACGCATGCTTTAGATATGCCCAATTCATATTTCATGATAAAACTCAATTGCAAGAAGTCAAAAACAATCTAGCAGTTGCTAGGAAACAACATAACGCTTGCTTTCGATATGCCCAATTTATATTTCATGATAAAACTCAATTGCAAGAAGTCAAAAACAATAAAACAGTTGCTAGGAAACTACAAAACTCCTTCTTTCGATATGCCCAATTTATATTTCATGATAAAACTCAATCACAAGAAACCGAAAACAATCAAACGGTTGCTAGGAAACCACAAAATACTTGCTATCGATATCCCCAATTTATATTTCATGATAAAACTCAATCACAAGAAACCGAAAACAATCAAACAGTTGCTAGGAAACTACAAAACTCCTTCTTTCGATATGCCCAATTTATATTCATGATAAAACTCAATCACAAGAAACCGAAAACAATCAATGAGTTGCAATGAAACCACAAAACGCTTGCTTTCTATATGCCCAATTTATATTTCATGATAAAACTCAATTACAAGAAATCATAAACAATCAAACAGTTGCTAGGAAACTACAAAACGCTTGCTGTCAATATCCCCAATTTATATTTCATGATAAAACTCAATCACAAGAAACCGAAAACAATCAAACAGTTGCTAGGAAACCACAAAACTCCTTCTTTCGATATACCCAATTTATATTTCATGATAAAACTCAATGACATGAAGTCAAAAACAATCAAACAGTTGCTAGGAAGCCGCAAAACGCATGCTTTAGATATGCCCAATTCATATTTCATGATAAAACTCAATTGCAAGAAGTCAAAAACAATAAAACAGTTGCTAGGAAACTACAAAACTCCTTCTTTCGATATGCCCAATTTATATTTCATGATAAAACTCATTGACAAGAAGTCAAAAACAATCTAGCAGTTGCTAGGAAACAACATAACGCTTGCTTTCGATATGCCCAATTTATATTTCATGATAAAACTCAATTGCAAGAAGTCAAAAACAATAAAACAGTTGCTAGGAAACTACAAAACTCCTTCTTTCGATATGCCCAATTTATATTTCATGATAAAACTCATTGACAAGAAGTCAAAAACAATCTAGCAGTTGCTAGGAAACAACATAACGCTTGCTTTCGATATGCACAATTTATATTTCATGATAAAACTCAATTGCAAGAAGTCAAAAACAATAAAACAGTTGCTAGGAAACTACAAAACTACTTCTTTCGATATGCCCAATTTATATTTCATGATAAAACTCAATCACAAGAAACCGAAAACAATCAAACGGTTGCTAGGAAACCACAAAATACTTGCTTTCGATATCCCCAATTTATATTTCATGATAAAACTCAATCACAAGAAACCGAAAACAATCAAACAGTTGCTAGGAAACCACAAAACGCATGCTTTAGATATGCCCAGTTTATATTTCATGATAAAACTCAATCAAAAGAAACCGAAAACAATCAAACGGTTGCTAGGAAGCCGCAAAACGCACGCTTTAGATATGCCCAATTCATATTTCATGATAAAACTCAATTGCAACAAGTCAAAAACAATAAAACAGTTGCTAGGAAACTACAAAACTCCTTTTTTCGATATACCCAATTTATATTTCATGATAAAACTCAATGACATGAAGTCAAAAACAATAAAACAGTTGCTAGGAAGCCGCAAAACGCATGCTTTAGATATGCCCAATTCATATTTCATGATAAAACTCAATTGCAAGAAGTCAAAAACAATAAAACAGTTGCTAGGAAACTACAAAACTCCTTCTTTCGATATGCCCAGTTTATATTTCATGATAAAACTCAATTACAAGAAATAATAAACAATCAAACAGTTGCTAGGAAACCACAAAACTCCTTTTTTCGATATGCCCAATTTATATTTCATGATAAATAACAATGGAATAATGTCAAAAACAATCAAACAGTTGCTAGGAAACCACAAAACGCTTGCGGTCGATATCCCTAATTTATATTTCATGATAAAACTCAATCACAAGAAACCGAAAACAATCAAACAGTTGCTAGGAAAGCACAAAACTCCTTCTTTCGATATGCCCAATTTATATTTCATAATAAAACTCAATTGCAAGAAGTCAAAAAAAAATAAAACGGTTGCTAGGAAACCACAAAACGCTTGCTTTCGATATGCCCAATTTATATTCATGATAAAACTCAATCACAAGAAACCGAAAACAATCAATGAGTTGCAATGAAACCACAAAACGCTTGCTTTCTATATGCCCAATTTATATTTCATGATAAAACTCAATTACAAGAAACCGAAAACAATCAAACAGTTGCTAGGAAACCACAAAACTCCTTCTTTCGATATGCCCAATTTATATTTCATGATAAAACTCATTGACAAGAAGTCAAAAACAATCTAGCAGTTGCTTGGAAGCCGCAAAACGCATGCTTTAGATATGCCCAATTCATATTTCATGATAAAACTCAATTGCAAGAAGTCAAAAACAATCTAGCAGTTGCTAGGAAACAACATAACGCTTGCTTTCGATATGCCCAATTTATATTTCATGATAAAACTCAATTGCAAGAAGTCAAAAACAATAAAACAGTTGCTAGGAAACTACAAAACTCCTTCTTTCGATATGCCCAATTTATATTTCATGATAAAACTCAATCACAAGAAACCGAAAACAATCAAACGGTTGCTAGGAAACCACAAAATACTTGCTATCGATATCCCCAATTTATATTTCATGATAAAACTCAATCACAAGAAACCGAAAACAATCAAACAGTTGCTAGGAAACTACAAAACTCCTTCTTTCGATATGCCCAATTTATATTCATGATAAAACTCAATCACAAGAAACCGAAAACAATCAATGAGTTGCAATGAAACCACAAAACGCTTGCTTTCTATATGCCCAATTTATATTTCATGATAAAACTCAATTACAAGAAATCATAAACAATCAAACAGTTGCTAGGAAACTACAAAACGCTTGCTGTCAATATCCCCAATTTATATTTCATGATAAAACTCAATCACAAGAAACCGAAAACAATCAAACAGTTGCTAGGAAACCACAAAACTCCTTCTTTCGATATACCCAATTTATATTTCATGATAAAACTCAATGACATGAAGTCAAAAACAATCAAACAGTTGCTAGGAAGCCGCAAAACGCATGCTTTAGATATGCCCAATTCATATTTCATGATAAAACTCAATTGCAAGAAGTCAAAAACAATAAAACAGTTGCTAGGAAACTACAAAACTCCTTCTTTCGATATGCCCAATTTATATTTCATGATAAAACTCATTGACAAGAAGTCAAAAACAATC
The DNA here is from genome assembly GCA_964056705.1 of Troilus luridus. NCBI lineage: Eukaryota > Metazoa > Arthropoda > Insecta > Hemiptera > Pentatomidae > Troilus > Troilus luridus. The sequence goes on along the minus strand of OZ057412.1, from coordinate 93,627,369 downwards.
TAGCAGTTGCTAGGAAACAACATAACGCTTGCTTTCGATATGCCCAATTTATATTTCATGATAAAACTCAATTGCAAGAAGTCAAAAACAATAAAACAGTTGCTAGGAAACTACAAAACTCCTTCTTTCGATATGCCCAATTTATATTTCATGATAAAACTCATTGACAAGAAGTCAAAAACAATCTAGCAGTTGCTAGGAAACAACATAACGCTTGCTTTCGATATGCACAATTTATATTTCATGATAAAACTCAATTGCAAGAAGTCAAAAACAATAAAACAGTTGCTAGGAAACTACAAAACTACTTCTTTCGATATGCCCAATTTATATTTCATGATAAAACTCAATCACAAGAAACCGAAAACAATCAAACGGTTGCTAGGAAACCACAAAATACTTGCTTTCGATATCCCCAATTTATATTTCATGATAAAACTCAATCACAAGAAACCGAAAACAATCAAAAAGTTGCTAGGAAAGCACAAAACTCCTTCTTTCGATATGCCCAATTTATATTACATGATACAACTCAATGATATGAAGTCAAAAACAATCAAATAGTTGCTAGGAAACCACAAAACGCATGCTTTAGATATGCCCAGTTTATATTTCATGATAAAACTCAATCACAAGAAACCGAAAACAATCAAACGGTTGCTAGGAAACCACAAAATGCTTGCTATCAATATGCCCAATTTATATTTCATAATAAAACTCAATCACAAGAAACCGAAAACAATCAATGAGTTGCAATGAAACCACAAAACGCTTGCTTTCTATATGCCCAATTTATATTTCATGATAAAAGTCAATTACAAGAAATCATAAACAATCAAACAGTTGCTAGGAAACCACAAAACTCCTTCTTTCGATATACCCAATTTATATTTCATGATAAAACTCAATGACATGAAGTCAAGAACAATCAAACAGTTGCTAGGAAGCCGCAAAACGCATGCTTTAGATATGCCCAATTCATATTTCATGATAAAACTCAATTGCAAGAAGTCAAAAACAATAAAACAGTTGCTAGGAAACTACAAAACTCCTTCTTTCGATATGCCCAATTTATATTTCATGATAAAATCATTGACAAGAAGTCAAAAACAATCTAGCAGTTGCTAGGAAACAACATAACGCTTGCTTTCAATATGCCCAATTTATATTTCATGATAAAACTCAATTGCAAGAAGTCAAAAACAATAAAACAGTTGCTAGGAAACTACAAAACTACTTCTTTCGATATGCCCAATTTATATTTCATGATAAAACTCAATCACAAGAAACCGAAAACAATCAAACGGTTGCTAGGAAACCACAAAATACTTGCTTTCGATATCCCCAATTTATATTTCATGATAAAACTCAATCACAAGAAACCGAAAACAATCAAACAGTTGCTAGGAAACCACAAAACGCTTGCTGTCGATATCCCCAATTCATATTTCATGATAAAACTCAATCACAAGAAACCGAAAACAATCAATTAGTTGCAATTAAAACCACAAAACGCTTGCTTTCCATATGCCCAATTTATATTTCATGATAAAACTCAATTACAAGAAATAATAAACAATCAAACAGTTGCTAGAAAACCACAAAACGCTTGCTGTCGATATCCCCAATTCATATTTCATGATAAAACTCAATCACAAGAAACCGAAAACAATCAAACAGTTGCTAGGAAACCACAAAACGCTTGCTTTCGATATGCCCAATTTATATTCATGATAAAACTCAATCACAAGAAACCGAAAACAATCAATGAGTTGCAATGAAACCACAAAACGCTTGCTTTCTATATGCCCAATTTATATTTCATGATAAAACTCAATTACAAGAAACCGAAAACAATCAAACAGTTGCTAGGAAACCACAAAACTCCTTCTTTCGATATGCCCAATTTATATTTCATGATAAAACTCATTGACAAGAAGTCAAAAACAATCTAGCAGTTGCTTGGAAGCCGCAAAACGCATGCTTTAGATATGCCCAATTCATATTTCATGATAAAACTCAATTGCAAGAAGTCAAAAACAATCTAGCAGTTGCTAGGAAACAACATAACGCTTGCTTTCGATATGCCCAATTTATATTTCATGATAAAACTCAATTGCAAGAAGTCAAAAACAATAAAACAGTTGCTAGGAAACTACAAAACTCCTTCTTTCGATATGCCCAATTTATATTTCATGATAAAACTCAATCACAAGAAACCGAAAACAATCAAACGGTTGCTAGGAAACCACAAAATACTTGCTATCGATATCCCCAATTTATATTTCATGATAAAACTCAATCACAAGAAACCGAAAACAATCAAACAGTTGCTAGGAAACTACAAAACTCCTTCTTTCGATATGCCCAATTTATATATCATGATAAAACTCATTGACAAGAAGTCAAAAACAATCTAGCAGTTGCTAGGAAACCACATAACGCTTGCTTTCGATATGCCCAATTTATATTTCAAGATAAAACTCAATTACAAGAAATAATAAACAATCAAACAGTTGCTAGAAAACCACAAAACGCTTGCTGTCGATATCCCCAATTCATATTTCATGATAAAACTCAATCACAAGAAACCGAAAACAATCAAACAGTTGCTAGGAAACCACAAAACTCCTTTTTTCGATATGCCCAATTTATATTTCATGATAAATAACAATGAAATAATGTCAAAAACAATCAAACAGTTGCTTGGAAACCACAAAACGCTTGCGGTCGATATCCCTAATTTATATTTCATGATAAAACTCAATCACAAGAAACCGAAAACAATCAAACGGTTGCTAGGAAACCACAAAATGCTTGCTATCAATATGCCCAATTTATATTTCATAATAAAACTCAATTGCAAGAAGTAAAAAAAAATAAAACGGTTGCTAGGAAACCCCAAAACGCTTGCTTTCGATATGCCCAATTTATATTCATGATAAAACTCAATCACAAGAAACCGAAAACAATCAATGAGTTGCAATGAAACCACAAAACGCTTGCTTTCTATATGCCCAATTTATATTTCATGATAAAACTCAATTACAAGAAATCATAAACAATCAAACAGTTGCTAGGAAACTACAAAACGCTTGCTGTCAATATCCCCAATTTATATTTCATGATAAAACTCAATCACAAGAAACCGAAAACAATCAAACAGTTGCTAGGAAACCACAAAACTCCTTCTTTCGATATACCCAATTTATATTTCATGATAAAACTCAATGACATGAAGTCAAAAACAATCAAACAGTTGCTAGGAAGCCGCAAAACGCATGCTTTAGATATGCCCAATTCATATTTCATGATAAAACTCAATTGCAAGAAGTCAAAAACAATAAAACAGTTGCTAGGAAACTACAAAACTCCTTCTTTCGATATGCCCAATTTATATTTCATGATAAAACTCATTGACAAGAAGTCAAAAACAATCTAGCAGTTGCTAGGAAACAACATAACGCTTGCTTTCGATATGCCCAATTTATATTTCATGATAAAACTCAATTGCAAGAAGTCAAAAACAATAAAACAGTTGCTAGGAAACTACAAAACTCCTTCTTTCGATATGCCCAATTTATATTTCATGATAAAACTCATTGACAAGAAGTCAAAAACAATCTAGCAGTTGCTAGGAAACAACATAACGCTTGCTTTCGATATGCCCAATTTATATTTCATGATAAAACTCAATTGCAAGAAGTCAAAAACAATAAAACAGTTGCTAGGAAACTACAAAACTCCTTCTTTCGATATGCCCAATTTATATTTCATGATAAAACTCAATCACAAGAAACCGAAAACAATCAAACGGTTGCTAGGAAACCACAAAATACTTGCTATCGATATCCCCAATTTATATTTCATGATAAAACTCAATCACAAGAAACCGAAAACAATCAAACAGTTGCTAGGAAACTACAAAACTCTTTCTTTCGATATGCCCAATTTATATATCATGATAAAACTCATTGACAAGAAGTCAAAAACAATCTAGCAGTTGCTAGGAAACCACATAACGCTTGCTTTCGATATGCCCAATTTATATTTCAAGATAAAACTCAATTACAAGAAATAATAAACAATCAAACAGTTGCTAGAAAACCACAAAACGCTTGCTGTCGATATCCCCAATTCATATTTCATGATAAAACTCAATCACAAGAAACCGAAAACAATCAAACAGTTGCTAGGAAACCACAAAACTCCTTTTTTCGATATGCCCAATTTATATTTCATGATAAATAACAATGAAATAATGTCAAAAACAATCAAACAGTTGCTTGGAAACCACAAAACGCTTGCGGTCGATATCCCTAATTTATATTTCATGATAAAACTCAATCACAAGAAACCGAAAACAATCAAACGGTTGCTAGGAAACCACAAAATGCTTGCTATCAATATGCCCAATTTATATTTCATGATAAAACTCAATTACAAGAAATCATAAACAATCAAACAGTTGCTAGGAAACTACAAAACGCTTGCTGTCAATATCCCCAATTTATATTTCATGATAAAACTCAATCACAAGAAACCGAAAACAATCAAACAGTTGCTAGGAAACCACAAAACGCATGCTTTAGATATGCCCAGTTTATATTTCATGATAAAACTCAATCAAAAGAAACCGAAAACAATCAAACGGTTGCTAGGAAGCCGCAAAACGCACGCTTTAGATATGCCCAATTCATATTTCATGATAAAACTCAATTGCAACAAGTCAAAAACAATAAAACAGTTGCTAGGAAACTACAAAACTCCTTTTTTCGATATACCCAATTTATATTTCATGATAAAACTCAATGACATGAAGTCAAAAACAATAAAACAGTTGCTAGGAAGCCGCAAAACGCATGCTTTAGATATGCCCAATTCATATTTCATGATAAAACTCAATTGCAAGAAGTCAAAAACAATAAAACAGTTGCTAGGAAACTACAAAACTCCTTCTTTCGATATGCCCAGTTTATATTTCATGATAAAACTCAATTACAAGAAATAATAAACAATCAAACAGTTGCTAGGAAACCACAAAACTCCTTTTTTCGATATGCCCAATTTATATTTCATGATAAATAACAATGGAATAATGTCAAAAACAATCAAACAGTTGCTAGGAAACCACAAAACGCTTGCGGTCGATATCCCTAATTTATATTTCATGATAAAACTCAATCACAAGAAACCGAAAACAATCAAACAGTTGCTAGGAAAGCACAAAACTCCTTCTTTCGATATGCCCAATTTATATTTCATAATAAAACTCAATTGCAAGAAGTCAAAAAAAAATAAAACGGTTGCTAGGAAACCACAAAACGCTTGCTTTCGATATGCCCAATTTATATTCATGATAAAACTCAATCACAAGAAACCGAAAACAATCAATGAGTTGCAATGAAACCACAAAACGCTTGCTTTCTATATGCCCAATTTATATTTCATGATAAAACTCAATTACAAGAAACCGAAAACAATCAAACAGTTGCTAGGAAACCACAAAACTCCTTCTTTCGATATGCCCAATTTATATTTCATGATAAAACTCATTGACAAGAAGTCAAAAACAATCTAGCAGTTGCTTGGAAGCCGCAAAACGCATGCTTTAGATATGCCCAATTCATATTTCATGATAAAACTCAATTGCAAGAAGTCAAAAACAATCTAGCAGTTGCTAGGAAACAACATAACGCTTGCTTTCGATATGCCCAATTTATATTTCATGATAAAACTCAATTGCAAGAAGTCAAAAACAATAAAACAGTTGCTAGGAAACTACAAAACTCCTTCTTTCGATATGCCCAATTTATATTTCATGATAAAACTCAATCACAAGAAACCGAAAACAATCAAACGGTTGCTAGGAAACCACAAAATACTTGCTATCGATATCCCCAATTTATATTTCATGATAAAACTCAATCACAAGAAACCGAAAACAATCAAACAGTTGCTAGGAAACTACAAAACTCCTTCTTTCGATATGCCCAATTTATATTCATGATAAAACTCAATCACAAGAAACCGAAAACAATCAATGAGTTGCAATGAAACCACAAAACGCTTGCTTTCTATATGCCCAATTTATATTTCATGATAAAACTCAATTACAAGAAATCATAAACAATCAAACAGTTGCTAGGAAACTACAAAACGCTTGCTGTCAATATCCCCAATTTATATTTCATGATAAAACTCAATCACAAGAAACCGAAAACAATCAAACAGTTGCTAGGAAACCACAAAACTCCTTCTTTCGATATACCCAATTTATATTTCATGATAAAACTCAATGACATGAAGTCAAAAACAATCAAACAGTTGCTAGGAAGCCGCAAAACGCATGCTTTAGATATGCCCAATTCATATTTCATGATAAAACTCAATTGCAAGAAGTCAAAAACAATAAAACAGTTGCTAGGAAACTACAAAACTCCTTCTTTCGATATGCCCAATTTATATTTCATGATAAAACTCATTGACAAGAAGTCAAAAACAATCTAGCAGTTGCTAGGAAACAACATAACGCTTGCTTTCGATATGCCCAATTTATATTTCATGATAAAACTCAATTGCAAGAAGTCAAAAACAATAAAACAGTTGCTAGGAAACTACAAAACTCCTTCTTTCGATATGCCCAATTTATATTTCATGATAAAACTCATTGACAAGAAGTCAAAAACAATCTAGCAGTTGCTAGGAAACAACATAACGCTTGCTTTCGATATGCACAATTTATATTTCATGATAAAACTCAATTGCAAGAAGTCAAAAACAATAAAACAGTTGCTAGGAAACTACAAAACTACTTCTTTCGATATGCCCAATTTATATTTCATGATAAAACTCAATCACAAGAAACCGAAAACAATCAAACGGTTGCTAGGAAACCACAAAATACTTGCTTTCGATATCCCCAATTTATATTTCATGATAAAACTCAATCACAAGAAACCGAAAACAATCAAAAAGTTGCTAGGAAAGCACAAAACTCCTTCTTTCGATATGCCCAATTTATATTACATGATACAACTCAATGATATGAAGTCAAAAACAATCAAATAGTTGCTAGGAAACCACAAAACGCATGCTTTAGATATGCCCAGTTTATATTTCATGATAAAACTCAATCACAAGAAACCGAAAACAATCAAACGGTTGCTAGGAAACCACAAAATGCTTGCTATCAATATGCCCAATTTATATTTCATAATAAAACTCAATCACAAGAAACCGAAAACAATCAATGAGTTGCAATGAAACCACAAAACTTTTGCTTTCTATATGCCCAATTTATATTTCATGATAAAAGTCAATTACAAGAAATCATAAACAATCAAACAGTTGCTAGGAAACCACAAAACTCCTTCTTTCGATATACCCAATTTATATTTCATGATAAAACTCAATGACATGAAGTCAAGAACAATCAAACAGTTGCTAGGAAGCCGCAAAACGCATGCTTTAGATATGCCCAATTCATATTTCATGATAAAACTCAATTGCAAGAAGTCAAAAACAATAAAACAGTTGCTAGGAAACTACAAAACTCCTTCTTTCGATATGCCCAATTTATATTTCATGATAAAATCATTGACAAGAAGTCAAAAACAATCTAGCAGTTGCTAGGAAACAACATAACGCTTGCTTTCAATATGCCCAATTTATATTTCATGATAAAACTCAATTGCAAGAAGTCAAAAACAATAAAACAGTTGCTAGGAAACTACAAAACTACTTCTTTCGATATGCCCAATTTATATTTCATGATAAAACTCAATCACAAGAAACCGAAAACAATCAAACGGTTGCTAGGAAACCACAAAATACTTGCTTTCGATATCCCCAATTTATATTTCATGATAAAACTCAATCACAAGAAACCGAAAACAATCAAACAGTTGCTAGGAAACCACAAAACGCTTGCTGTCGATATCCCCAATTCATATTTCATGATAAAACTCAATCACAAGAAACCGAAAACAATCAATTAGTTGCAATGAAACCACAAAACGCTTGCTTTCCATATGCCCAATTTATATTTCATGATAAAACTCAATTACAAGAAATAATAAACAATCAAACAGTTGCTAGGAAACCACAAAATGCTTGCTATCAATATGCCCAATTTATATTTCATAATAAAACTCATTGACAAGAAGTCAAAAACAATCTAGCAGTTGCTTGGAAGCCGCAAAACGCATGCTTTAGATATGCCCAATTCATATTTCATGATAAAACTCAATTGCAAGAAGTCAAAAACAATCTAGCAGTTGCTAGGAAACAACATAACGCTTGCTTTCGATATGCCCAATTTATATTTCATGATAAAACTCAATTGCAAGAAGTCAAAAACAATAAAACAGTTGCTAGGAAACTACAAAACTCCTTCTTTCGATATGCCCAATTTATATTTCATGATAAAACTCAATCACAAGAAACCGAAAACAATCAAACGGTTGCTAGGAAACCACAAAATACTTGCTATCGATATCCCCAATTTATATTTCATGATAAAACTCAATCACAAGAAACCGAAAACAATCAAACAGTTGCTAGGAAACTACAAAACTCCTTCTTTCGATATGCCCAATTTATATTCATGATAAAACTCAATCACAAGAAACCGAAAACAATCAATGAGTTGCAATGAAACCACAAAACGCTTGCTTTCTATATGCCCAATTTATATTTCATGATAAAACTCAATTACAAGAAATCATAAACAATCAAACAGTTGCTAGGAAACTACAAAACGCTTGCTGTCAATATCCCCAATTTATATTTCATGATAAAACTCAATCACAAGAAACCGAAAACAATCAAACAGTTGCTAGGAAACCACAAAACTCCTTCTTTCGATATACCCAATTTATATTTCATGATAAAACTCAATGACATGAAGTCAAAAACAATCAAACAGTTGCTAGGAAGCCGCAAAACGCATGCTTTAGATATGCCCAATTCATATTTCATGATAAAACTCAATTGCAAGAAGTCAAAAACAATAAAACAGTTGCTAGGAAACTACAAAACTCCTTCTTTCGATATGCCCAATTTATATTTCATGATAAAACTCATTGACAAGAAGTCAAAAACAATCTAGCAGTTGCTAGGAAACAACATAACGCTTGCTTTCGATATGCCCAATTTATATTTCATGATAAAACTCAATTGCAAGAAGTCAAAAACAATAAAACAGTTGCTAGGAAACTACAAAACTCCTTCTTTCGATATGCCCAATTTATATTTCATGATAAAACTCATTGACAAGAAGTCAAAAACAATCTAGCAGTTGCTAGGAAACAACATAACGCTTGCTTTCGATATGCACAATTTATATTTCATGATAAAACTCAATTGCAAGAAGTCAAAAACAATAAAACAGTTGCTAGGAAACTACAAAACTACTTCTTTCGATATGCCCAATTTATATTTCATGATAAAACTCAATCACAAGAAACCGAAAACAATCAAACGGTTGCTAGGAAACCACAAAATACTTGCTTTCGATATCCCCAATTTATATTTCATGATAAAACTCAATCACAAGAAACCGAAAACAATCAAAAAGTTGCTAGGAAAGCACAAAACTCCTTCTTTCGATATGCCCAATTTATATTACATGATACAACTCAATGATATGAAGTCAAAAACAATCAAATAGTTGCTAGGAAACCACAAAACGCATGCTTTAGATATGCCCAGTTTATATTTCATGATAAAACTCAATCACAAGAAACCGAAAACAATCAAACGGTTGCTAGGAAACCACAAAATGCTTGCTATCAATATGCCCAATTTATATTTCATAATAAAACTCAATCACAAGAAACCGAAAACAATCAATGAGTTGCAATGAAACCACAAAACTTTTGCTTTCTATATGCCCAATTTATATTTCATGATAAAAGTCAATTACAAGAAATCATAAACAATCAAACAGTTGCTAGGAAACCACAAAACTCCTTCTTTCGATATACCCAATTTATATTTCATGATAAAACTCAATGACATGAAGTCAAGAACAATCAAACAGTTGCTAGGAAGCCGCAAAACGCATGCTTTAGATATGCCCAATTCATATTTCATGATAAAACTCAATTGCAAGAAGTCAAAAACAATAAAACAGTTGCTAGGAAACTACAAAACTCCTTCTTTCGATATGCCCAATTTATATTTCATGATAAAATCATTGACAAGAAGTCAAAAACAATCTAGCAGTTGCTAGGAAACAACATAACGCTTGCTTTCAATATGCCCAATTTATATTTCATGATAAAACTCAATTGCAAGAAGTCAAAAACAATAAAACAGTTGCTAGGAAACTACAAAACTACTTCTTTCGATATGCCCAATTTATATTTCATGATAAAACTCAATCACAAGAAACCGAAAACAATCAAACGGTTGCTAGGAAACCACAAAATACTTGCTTTCGATATCCCCAATTTATATTTCATGATAAAACTCAATCACAAGAAACCGAAAACAATCAAACAGTTGCTAGGAAACCACAAAACGCTTGCTGTCGATATCCCCAATTCATATTTCATGATAAAACTCAATCACAAGAAACCGAAAACAATCAATTAGTTGCAATGAAACCACAAAACGCTTGCTTTCCATATGCCCAATTTATATTTCATGATAAAACTCAATTACAAGAAATAATAAACAATCAAACAGTTGCTAGAAAACCACAAAACGCTTGCTGTCGATATCCCCAATTCATATTTCATGATAAAACTCAATCACAAGAAACCGAAAACAATCAAACAGTTGCTAGGAAACCACAAAACGCTTGCTTTCGATATGCCCAATTTATATTCATGATAAAACTCAATCACAAGAAACCGAAAACAATCAATGAGTTGCAATGAAACCACAAAACGCTTGCTTTCTATATGCCCAATTTATATTTCATGATAAAACTCAATTACAAGAAACCGAAAACAATCAAACAGTTGCTAGGAAACCACAAAACTCCTTCTTTCGATATGCCCAATTTATATTTCATGATAAAACTCATTGACAAGAAGTCAAAAACAATCTAGCAGTTGCTTGGAAGCCGCAAAACGCATGCTTTAGATATGCCCAATTCATATTTCATGATAAAACTCAATTGCAAGAAGTCAAAAACAATCTAGCAGTTGCTAGGAAACAACATAACGCTTGCTTTCGATATGCCCAATTTATATTTCATGATAAAACTCAATTGCAAGAAGTCAAAAACAATAAAACAGTTGCTAGGAAACTACAAAACTCCTTCTTTCGATATGCCCAATTTATATTTCATGATAAAACTCAATCACAAGAAACCGAAAACAATCAAACGGTTGCTAGGAAACCACAAAATACTTGCTATCGATATCCCCAATTTATATTTCATGATAAAACTCAATCACAAGAAACCGAAAACAATCAAACAGTTGCTAGGAAACTACAAAACTCCTTCTTTCGATATGCCCAATTTATATATCATGATAAAACTCATTGACAAGAAGTCAAAAACAATCTAGCAGTTGCTAGGAAACCACATAACGCTTGCTTTCGATATGCCCAATTTATATTTCAAGATAAAACTCAATTACAAGAAATAATAAACAATCAAACAGTTGCTAGAAAACCACAAAACGCTTGCTGTCGATATCCCCAATTCATATTTCATGATAAAACTCAATCACAAGAAACCGAAAACAATCAAACAGTTGCTAGGAAACCACAAAACTCCTTTTTTCGATATGCCCAATTTATATTTCATGATAAATAACAATGAAATAATGTCAAAAACAATCAAACAGTTGCTTGGAAACCACAAAACGCTTGCGGTCGATATCCCTAATTTATATTTCATGATAAAACTCAATCACAAGAAACCGAAAACAATCAAACGGTTGCTAGGAAACCACAAAATGCTTGCTATCAATATGCCCAATTTATATTTCATAATAAAACTCAATTGCAAGAAGTAAAAAAAAATAAAACGGTTGCTAGGAAACCCCAAAACGCTTGCTTTCGATATGCCCAATTTATATTCATGATAAAACTCAATCACAAGAAACCGAAAACAATCAATGAGTTGCAATGAAACCACAAAACGCTTGCTTTCTATATGCCCAATTTATATTTCATGATAAAACTCAATTACAAGAAATCATAAACAATCAAACAGTTGCTAGGAAACTACAAAACGCTTGCTGTCAATATCCCCAATTTATATTTCATGATAAAACTCAATCACAAGAAACCGAAAACAATCAAACAGTTGCTAGGAAACCACAAAACTCCTTCTTTCGATATACCCAATTTATATTTCATGATAAAACTCAATGACATGAAGTCAAAAACAATCAAACAGTTGCTAGGAAGCCGCAAAACGCATGCTTTAGATATGCCCAATTTATATTTCATGATAAAACTCAATTGCAAGAAGTCAAAAACAATAAAACAGTTGCTAGGAAACTACAAAACTCCTTCTTTCGATATGCCCAATTTATATTTCATGATAAAACTCATTGACAAGAAGTCAAAAACAATCTAGCAGTTGCTAGGAAACAACATAACGCTTGCTTTCGATATGCCCAATTTATATTTCATGATAAAACTCAATTGCAAGAAGTCAAAAACAATAAAACAGTTGCTAGGAAACTACAAAACTCCTTCATTCGATATGCCCAATTTATATTTCATGATAAAACTCATTGACAAGAAGTCAAAAACAATCTAGCAGTTGCTAGGAAACAACATAACGCTTGCTTTCGATATGCCCAATTTATATTTCATGATAAAACTCAATTGCAAGAAGTCAAAAACAATAAAACAGTTGCTAGGAAACTACAAAACTACTTCTTTCGATATGCCCAATTTATATTTCATGATAAAACTCAATCACAAGAAACCGAAAACAATCAAACGGTTGCTAGGAAACCACAAAATACTTGCTTTCGATATCCCCAATTTATATTTCATGATAAAACTCAATCACAAGAAACCGAAAACAATCAAAAAGTTGCTAGGAAAGCACAAAACTCCTTCTTTCGATATGCCCAATTTATATTACATGATACAACTCAATGACATGAAGTCAAAAACAATCAAATAGTTGCTAGGAAACCACAAAACGCATGCTTTAGATATGCCCAGTTTATATTTCATGATAAAACTCAATCACAAGAAACCGAAAACAATCAAACGGTTGCTAGGAAACCACAAAATGCTTGCTATCAATATGCCCAATTTATATTTCATAATAAAACTCAATCACAAGAAACCGAAAACAATCAATGAGTTGCAATGAAACCACAAAACGCTTGCTTTCTATATGCCCAATTTATATTTCATGATAAAAGTCAATTACAAGAAATCATAAACAATCAAACAGTTGCTAGGAAACCACAAAACTCCTTCTTTCGATATACCCAATTTATATTTCATGATAAAACTCAATGACATGAAGTCAAGAACAATCAAACAGTTGCTAGGAAGCCGCAAAACGCATGCTTTAGATATGCCCAATTCATATTTCATGATAAAACTCAATTGCAAGAAGTCAAAAACAATAAAACAGTTGCTAGGAAACTACAAAACTCCTTCTTTCGATATGCCCAATTTATATTTCATGATAAAATCATTGACAAGAAGTCAAAAACAATCTAGCAGTTGCTAGGAAACAACATAACGCTTGCTTTCAATATGCCCAATTTATATTTCATGATAAAACTCAATTGCAAGAAGTCAAAAACAATAAAACAGTTGCTAGGAAACTACAAAACTACTTCTTTCGATATGCCCAATTTATATTTCATGATAAAACTCAATCACAAGAAACCGAAAACAATCAAACGGTTGCTAGGAAACCACAAAATACTTGCTTTCGATATCCCCAATTTATATTTCATGATAAAACTCAATCACAAGAAACCGAAAACAATCAAACAGTTGCTAGGAAAGCACAAAACTCCTTCTTTCGATATGCCCAATTTATATTACATGATACAACTCAATGACATGAAGTCAAAAACAGTCAAATAGTTGCTAGGAAACCACAAAACGCATGCTTTAGATATGCCCAGTTTATATTTCTTGATAAAACTCAATCACAAGAAACCGAAAACAATCAATTAGTTGCAATGAAACCACAAAACGCTTGCTTTCCATATGCCCAATTTATATTTCATGATAAAACTCAATTACAAGAAATAATAAACAATCAAACAGTTGCTAGAAAACCACAAAACGCTTGCTGTCGATATCCCCAATTCATATTTCATGATAAAACTCAATCACAAGAAACCGAAAACAATCAAACAGTTGCTAGGAAACCACAAAACTCCTTTTTTCGATATGCCCAATTTATATTTCATGATAAATAACAATGAAATAATGTCAAAAACAATCAAACAGTTGCTAGGAAACCACAAAACGCTTGCGGTCGATATCCCTAATTTATATTTCATGATAAAACTCAATCACAAGAAACCGAAAACAATCAAACGGTTGCTAGGAAACCACAAAATGCTTGCTATCAATATGCCCAATTTATATTTCATGATAAAACTCATTGACAAGAAGTCAAAAACAATCTAGCAGTTGCTTGGAAGCCGCAAAACGCATGCTTTAGATATGCCCAATTCATATTTCATGATAAAACTCAATTGCAAGAAGTCAAAAACAATCTAGCAGTTGCTAGGAAACAACATAACGCTTGCTTTCGATATGCCCAATTTATATTTCATGATAAAACTCAATTGCAAGAAGTCAAAAACAATAAAACAGTTGCTAGGAAACTACAAAACTCCTTCTTTCGATATGCCCAATTTATATTTCATGATAAAACTCAATCACAAGAAACCGAAAACAATCAAACGGTTGCTAGGAAACCACAAAATACTTGCTATCGATATCCCTAATTTATATTTCATGATAAAACTCAATCACAAGAAACCGAAAACAATCAAACAGTTGCTAGGAAACTACAAAACTCTTTCTTTCGATATGCCCAATTTATATATCATGATAAAACTCATTGACAAGAAGTCAAAAACAATCTAGCAGTTGCTAGGAAACCACATAACGCTTGCTTTCGATATGCCCAATTTATATTTCAAGATAAAACTCAATTACAAGAAATAATAAACAATCAAACAGTTGCTAGAAAACCACAAAACGCTTGCTGTCGATATCCCCAATTCATATTTCATGATACAACTCAATCACAAGAAACCGAAAACAATCAAACAGTTGCTAGGAAACCACAAAACTCCTTTTTTCGATATGCCCAATTTATATTTCATGATAAATAACAATGAAATAATGTCAAAAACAATCAAACAGTTGCTTGGAAACCACAAAACGCTTGCGGTCGATATCCCTAATTTATATTTCATGATAAAACTCAATCACAAGAAACCGAAAACAATCAAACGGTTGCTAGGAAACCACAAAATGCTTGCTATCAATATGCCCAATTTATATTTCATGATAAAACTCAATTACAAGAAATAATAAACAATCAAACAGTTGCTAGAAAACCACAAAACGCTTGCTGTCGATATCCCCAATTCATATTTCATGATAAAACTCAATCACAAGAAACCGAAAACAATCAAACAGTTGCTAGGAAACCACAAAACTCCTTTTTTCGATATGCCCAATTTATATTTCATGATAAATAACAATGAAATAATGTCAAAAACAATCAAACAGTTGCTTGGAAACCACAAAACGCTTGCGGTCGATATCCCTAATTTATATTTCATGATAAAACTCAATCACAAGAAACCGAAAACAATCAAACGGTTGCTAGGAAACCACAAAATGCTTGCTATCAATATGCCCAATTTATATTTCATAATAAAACTCAATTGCAAGAAGTAAAAAAAAATAAAACGGTTGCTAGGAAACCCCAAAACGCTTGCTTTCGATATGCCCAATTTATATTCATGATAAAACTCAATCACAAGAAACCGAAAACAATCAATGAGTTGCAATGAAACCACAAAACGCTTGCTTTCTATATGCCCAATTTATATTTCATGATAAAACTCAATTACAAGAAATCATAAACAATCAAACAGTTGCTAGGAAACTACAAAACGCTTGCTGTCAATATCCCCAATTTATATTTCATGATAAAACTCAACCACAAGAAACCGAAAACAATCAAACAGTTGCTAGGAAACCACAAAACTCCTTCTTTCGATATACCCAATTTATATTTCATGATAAAACTCAATGACATGAAGTCAAAAACAATCAAACGGTTGCTAGGAAACCACAAAATACTTGCTATCGATATCCCCAATTTATATTTCATGATAAAACTCAATCACAAGAAACCGAAAACAATCAAACAGTTGCTAGGAAACTACAAAACTCTTTCTTTCGATATGCCCAATTTATATATCATGATAAAACTCATTGACAAGAAGTCAAAAACAATCTAGCAGTTGCTAGGAAACCACATAACGCTTGCTTTCGATATGCCCAATTTATATTTCAAGATAAAACTCAATTACAAGAAATAATAAACAATCAAACAGTTGCTAGAAAACCACAAAACGCTTGCTGTCGATATCCCCAATTCATATTTCATGATAAAACTCAATCACAAGAAACCGAAAACAATCAAACAGTTGCTAGGAAACCACAAAACTCCTTTTTTCGATATGCCCAATTTATATTTCATGATAAATAACAATGAAATAATGTCAAAAACAATCAAACAGTTGCTTGGAAACCACAAAACGCTTGCGGTCGATATCCCTAATTTATATTTCATGATAAAACTCAATCACAAGAAACCGAAAACAATCAAACGGTTGCTAGTAAACCACAAAATGCTTGCTATCAATATGCCCAATTTATATTTCATGATAAAACTCAATTACAAGAAATAATAAACAATCAAACAGTTGCTAGAAAACCACAAAACGCTTGCTGTCGATATCCCCAATTCATATTTCATGATAAAACTCAATCACAAGAAACCGAAAACAATCAAACAGTTGCTAGGAAACCACAAAACTCCTTTTTTCGATATGCCCAATTTATATTTCATGATAAATAACAATGAAATAATGTCAAAAACAATCAAACAGTTGCTTGGAAACCACAAAACGCTTGCGGTCGATATCCCTAATTTATATTTCATGATAAAACTCAATCACAAGAAACCGAAAACAATCAAACGGTTGCTAGGAAACCACAAAATGCTTGCTATCAATATGCCCAATTTATATTTCATAATAAAACTCAATTGCAAGAAGTAAAAAAAAATAAAACGGTTGCTAGGAAACCCCAAAACGCTTGCTTTCGATATGCCCAATTTATATTCATGATAAAACTCAATCACAAGAAACCGAAAACAATCAATGAGTTGCAATGAAACCACAAAACGCTTGCTTTCTATATGCCCAATTTATATTTCATGATAAAACTCAATTACAAGAAATCATAAACAATCAAACAGTTGCTAGGAAACTACAAAACGCTTGCTGTCAATATCCCCAATTTATATTTCATGATAAAACTCAATCACAAGAAACCGAAAACAATCAAACAGTTGCTAGGAAACCACAAAACTCCTTCTTTCGATATACCCAATTTATATTTCATGATAAAACTCAATGACATGAAGTCAAAAACAATCAAACAGTTGCTAGGAAGCCGCAAAACGCATGCTTTAGATATGCCCAATTCATATTTCATGATAAAACTCAATTGCAAGAAGTCAAAAACAATAAAACAGTTGCTAGGAAACTACAAAACTCCTTCTTTCGATATGCCCAATTTATATTTCATGATAAAACTCATTGACAAGAAGTCAAAAACAATCTAGCAGTTGCTAGGAAACAACATAACGCTTGCTTTCGATATGCCCAATTTATATTTCATGATAAAACTCAATTGCAAGAAGTCAAAAACAATAAAACAGTTGCTAGGAAACTACAAAACTCCTTCTTTCGATATGCCCAATTTATATTTCATGATAAAACTCATTGACAAGAAGTCAAAAACAATCTAGCAGTTGCTAGGAAACAACATAACGCTTGCTTTCGATATGCCCAATTTATATTTCATGATAAAACTCAATTGCAAGAAGTCAAAAACAATAAAACAGTTGCTAGGAAACTACAAAACTACTTCTTTCGATATGCCCAATTTATATTTCATGATAAAACTCAATCACAAGAAACCGAAAACAATCAAACGGTTGCTAGGAAACCACAAAATACTTGCTTTCGATATCCCCAATTTATATTTCATGATAAAACTCAATCACAAGAAACCGAAAACAATCAAAAAGTTGCTAGGAAAGCACAAAACTCCTTCTTTCGATATGCCCAATTTATATTACATGATACAACTCAATGACATGAAGTCAAAAACAATCAAATAGTTGCTAGGAAACCACAAAACGCATGCTTTAGATATGCCCAGTTTATATTTCATGATAAAACTCAATCACAAGAAACCGAAAACAATCAAACGGTTGCTAGGAAACCACAAAATGCTTGCTATCAATATGCCCAATTTATATTTCATAATAAAACTCAATCACAAGAAACCGAAAACAATCAATGAGTTGCAATGAAACCACAAAACGCTTGCTTTCTATATACCCAATTTATATTTCATGATAAAAGTCAATTACAAGAAATCATAAACAATCAAACAGTTGCTAGGAAACCACAAAACTCCTTCTTTCGATATACCCAATTTATATTTCATGATAAAACTCAATGACATGAAGTCAAGAACAATCAAACAGTTGCTAGGAAGCCGCAAAACGCATGCTTTAGATATGCCCAATTCATATTTCATGATAAAACTCAATTGCAAGAAGTCAAAAACAATAAAACAGTTGCTAGGAAACTACAAAACTCCTTCTTTCGATATGCCCAATTTATATTTCATGATAAAACTCATTGACAAGAAGTCAAAAACAATCTAGCAGTTGCTAGGAAACAACATAACGCTTGCTTTCAATATGCCCAATTTATATTTCATGATAAAACTCAATTGCAAGAAGTCAAAAACAATAAAACAGTTGCTAGGAAACTACAAAACTACTTCTTTCGATATGCCCAATTTATATTTCATGATAAAACTCAATTACAAGAAATAATAAACAATCAAACAGTTGCTAGAAAACCACAAAACGCTTGCTGTCGATATCCCCAATTCATATTTCATGATAAAACTCAATCACAAGAAACCGAAAACAATCAAACAGTTGCTAGGAAACCACAAAACTCCTTTTTTCGATATGCCCAATTTATATTTCATGATAAATAACAATGAAATAATGTCAAAAACAATCAAACAGTTGCTAGGAAACCACAAAACGCTTGCGGTCGATATCCCTAATTTATATTTCATGATAATACTCAATCACAAGAAACCGAAAACAATCAAACGGTTGCTAGGAAACCACAAAATGCTTGCTATCAATATGCCCAATTTATATTTCATAATAAAACTCAATTGCAAGAAGTCAAAAAAAATAAAACAGTTGCTAAGAAACTACAAAACTCCTTCTTTCGATATGCCCAATTTATATTTCATGATAAAACTCAATTGCAAGAAGTCAAAAACAATAAAACAGTTGCTAGGAAACAACATAACGCTTGCTTTCGATATGCCCAATTTATATTTCATGATAAAACTCAATTGCAAGAAGTCAAAAACAATAAAACAGTTGCTAGGAAACTACAAAACTACTTCTTTCGATATGCCCAATTTATATTTCATGATAAAACTCAATCACAAGAAACCGAAAACAATCAAACGGTTGCTAGGAAACCACAAAAAACTTGCTTTCGATATCCCCAATTTATATTTCATGATAAAACTCAATCACAAGAAACCGAAAACAATCAAACAGTTGCTAGGAAAGCACAAAACTCCTTCTTTCGATATGCCCAATTTATATTACATGATACAACTCAATGACATGAAGTCAAAAACAATCAAATAGTTGCTAGGAAACCACAAAACGCATGCTTTAGATATGCCCAGTTTATATTTCATGATAAAACTCAATCACAAGAAACCGAAAACATTCAATTAGTTGCAATGAAACCACAAAACGCTTGCTTTCCATATGCCCAATTTATATTTCATGATAAAACTCAATTACAAGAAATAATAAACAATCAAACAGTTGCTAGAAAACCACAAAACGCTTGCTGTCGATATCCCCAATTCATATTTCATGATAAAACTCAATCACAAGAAACCGAAAACAATCAAACAGTTGCTAGGAAACCACAAAACTCCTTTTTTCGATATGCCCAATTTATATTTCATGATAAATAACAATGAAATAATGTCAAAAACAATCAAACAGTTGCTAGGAAACCACAAAACGCTTGCGGTCGATATCCCTAATTTATATTTCATGATAAAACTCAATCACAAGAAACCGAAAACAATCAAACAGTTGCTAGGAAAGCACAAAACTCCTTCTTTCGATATGCCCAATTTATATTACATGATACAACTCAATCACAAGAAACCGAAAACAATCAAACGGTTGCTAGGAAACCACAAAATACTTGCTTTCGATATCCCCAATTTATATTTCATGATAAAACTCAATCACAAGAAACCGAAAACAATCAAACAGTTGCTAGGAAAGCACAAAACTCCTTCTTTCGATATGCCCAATTTATATTACATGATACAACTCAATGACATGAAGTCAAAAACAGTCAAATAGTTGCTAGGAAACCACAAAACGCATGCTTTAGATATGCCCAGTTTATATTTCATGATAAAACTCAATCACAAGAAACCGAAAACAATCAATTAGTTGCAATGAAACCACAAAACGCTTGCTTTCCATATGCCCAATTTATATTTCATGATAAAACTCAATTACAAGAAATAATAAACAATCAAACAGTTGCTAGAAAACCACAAAACGCTTGCTGTCGATATCCCCAATTCATATTTCATGATAAAACTCAATCACAAGAAACCGAAAACAATCAAACAGTTGCTAGGAAACCACAAAACTCCTTTTTTCGATATGCCCAATTTATATTTCATGATAAATAACAATGAAATAATGTCAAAAACAATCAAACAGTTGCTAGGAAACCACAAAACGCTTGCGGTCGATATCCCTAATTTATATTTCATGATAAAACTCAATCACAAGAAACCGAAAACAATCAAACGGTTGCTAGGAAACCACAAAATGCTTGCTATCAATATGCCCAATTTATATTTCATAATAAAACTCAATTGCAAGAAGTCAAAAAAAATAAAACAGTTGCTAGGAAACTACAAAACTCCTTCTTTCGATATGCCCAATTTATATTTCATGATAAAACTCAATTGCAAGAAGTCAAAAACAATAAAACAGTTGCTAGGAAACAACATAACGCTTGCTTTCGATATGCCCAATTTATATTTCATGATAAAACTCAATTGCAAGAAGTCAAAAACAATAAAACAGTTGCTAGGAAACTACAAAACTACTTCTTTCGATATGCCCAATTTATATTTCATGAAAAAACTCAATCACAAGAAACCGAAAACAATCAAACGGTTGCTAGGAAACCACAAAATACTTGCTTTCGATATCCCCGATTTATATTTCATGATAAAACTCAATCACAAGAAACCGAAAACAATCAAACAGTTGCTAGGAAAGCACAAAACTCCTTCTTTCGATATGCCCAATTTATATTACATGATACAACTCAATGACATGAAGTCAAAAACAATCAAATAGTTGCTAGGAAACCACAAAACGCATGCTTTAGATATGCCCAGTTTATATTTCATGATAAAACTCAATCACAAGAAACCGAAAACAATCAATTAGTTGCAATGAAACCACAAAACGCTTGCTTTCCATATGCCCAATTTATATTTCATGATAAAACTCAATTACAAGAAATAATAAACAATCAAACAGTTGCTAGAAAACCACAAAACGCTTGCTGTCGATATCCCCAATTCATATTTCATGATAAAACTCAATCACAAGAAACCGAAAACAATCAAACAGTTGCTAGGAAACCACAAAACTCCTTTTTTTGATATGCCCAATTTATATTTCATGATAAACAACAATGAAATAATGTCAAAAACAATCAAACAGTTGCTAGGAAACCACAAAACGCTTGCGGTCGATATCCCTAATTTATATTTCATGATAAAACTCAATCACAAGAAACCGAAAACAATCAAACAGTTGCTAGGAAAGCACAAAGCTCCTTCTTTCGATATGCCCAATTTATATTACATGATACAACTCAATGACATGAAGTCAAAAACAATCAAATAGTTGCTAGGAAACCACAAAACGCATGCTTTAGATATGCCCAGTTTATATTTCATGATAAAACTCAATCACAAGAAACCGAAAACAATCAATTAGTTGCTTGGAAACCACAAAACGCTTGCTTTCTATATGCCCAATTTATATTTCATGATAAAAGTCAATCACAAGAAATCATAAACAATCATACAGTTGCTAGGAAACCACAAAACGCATGCTTTAGATATGCCCAGTTTATATTTCGTGATAAAACTCAATCACAAGAAACCGAAAACAATCAATTAGTTGCAATGAAACCACAAAACGCTTGCTTTCCATATGCCCAATTTATATTTCATGATAAAACTCAATTACAAGAAATAATAAACAATCAAACAGTTGCTAGAAAACCGCAAAACGCATGCTTTAGATATGCCCAATTCATATTTCATGATAAAACTCAATTGCAAGAAGTCAAAAACAATAAAACAGTTGCTAGGAAACTACAAAACTCCTTCTTTCGATATGCCCAATTTATATTTCATGATAAAACTCATTGACAAGAAGTCAAAAACAATCTAGCAGTTGCTAGGAAACAACATAACGCTTGCTTTCCATATGCCCAATTTATATTTCATGATAAAACTCAATTGCAAGAAGTCAAAAACAATAAAACAGTTGCTAGGAAACTACAAAACTACTTCTTTCGATATGCCCAATTTATATTTCATGATAAAACTCAATCACAAGAAACCGAAAACAATCAAACGGTTGCTAGGAAACCACAAAATACTTGCTTTCGATACCCCCAATTTATATTTCATGATAAAACTCAATCACAAGAAACCGAAAACAATCAAACAGGTGCTAGGAAAGCACAAAACTCCTTCTTTCGATATGCCCAATTTATATTACATGATACAACTCAATGACATGAAGTCAAAAACAGTCAAATAGTTGCTAGGAAACCACAACACGCATGCTTTAGATATGCCCAGTTTATATTTCATGATAAAACTCAATCACAAGAAACCGAAAACAATCAATTAGTTGCAATGAAACCACAAAACGCTTGCTTTCCATATGCCCAATTTATATTTCATGATAAAACTCAATTACAAGAAATAATAAACAATCAAACAGTTGCTAGAAAACCACAAAACGCTTGCTGTCGATATCCCCAATTCATATTTCATGATAAAACTCAATCACAAGAAACCGAAAACAATCAAACAGTTGCTAGGAAACCACAAAACTCCTTTTTTCGATATGCCCAATTTATATTTCAAGATAAATAACAATGAAATAATGTCAAAAACAATCAAACAGTTGCTAGGAAACCACAAAACGCTTGCGGTCGATATCCCTAATTTATATTTCATGATAAAACTCAATCACAAGAAACCGAAAACAATCAAACGGTTGCTAGGAAACCACAAAATGCTTGCTATCAATATGCCCAATTTATATTTCATAATAAAACTCAATTGCAAGAAGTCAAAAAAAATAAAACGGTTGCTAGGAAACCACAAAACGCTTGCTTTCGATATGCCCAATTAATATTTCATGATAAAACTCAATTGCAAGAAGTCAAAAACAATAAAACAGTTGCTAGGAAACTACAAAACTCCTTCTTTCGATATGCCCAATTTATATTTCATGATAAAACTCAATTGCAAGAAGTCAAAAACAATAAAACAGTTGCTAGGAAACAACATAACGCTTGCTTTCGATATGCCCAATTTATATTTCATGATAAAACTCAATTGCAAGAAGTCAAAAACAATAAAACAGTTGCTAGGAAACTACAAAACTACTTCTTTCGATATGCCCAATTTATATTTCATGATAAAACTCAATCACAAGAAACCGAAAACAATCAATTAGTTGCAATGAAACCACAAAACGCTTGCTTTCCATATGCCCAATTTATATTTCATGATAAAACTCAATTACAAGAAATAATAAACAATCAAACAGTTGCTAGAAAACCACAAAACGCTTGCTGTCGATATCCCCAATTCATATTTCATGATAAAACTCAATCACAAGAAACCGAAAACAATCAAACAGTTGCTAGGAAACCACAAAACTCCTTTTTTCGATATGCCCAATTTATATTTCATGATAAATAACAATGAAATAATGTCAAAAACAATCAAACAGTTGCTAGGAAACCACAAAACGCTTGCGGTCGATATCCCTAATTTATATTTCATGATAAAACTCAATCACAAGAAACCGAAAACAATCAAACAGTTGCTAGGAAACCACAAAATGCTTGCTATCAATATGCCCAATTTATATTTCATAATAAAACTCAATTGCAAGAAGTCAAAAAAAATAAAACGGTTGCTAGGAAACCACAAAACGCTTGCTTTCGATATGCCCAATTAATATTTCATGATAAAACTCAATTGCAAGAAGTCAAAAACAATAAAACAGTTGCTAGGAAACTACAGAACTCCTTTTTTCGATATACCCAATTTATATTTCATGATAAAACTCAATGACATGAAGTCAAAAACAATCAAACAGTTGCTAGGAAGCCGCAAAACGCATGCTTTAGATATGCCCAATTCATATTTCATGATAAAACTCAATTGCAAGAAGTCAAAAACAATAAAACAGTTGCTAGGAAACTACAAAACTCCTTCTTTCGATATGCCCAATTTATATTTCATGATAAAACTCATTGACAAGAAGTCAAAAACAATCTAGCAGTTGCTAGGAAACCACATAACGCTTGCTTTCGATATGCCCAATTTATATTTCATGATAAAACTCAATCACAAGAAACCGAAAACAATCAAACGGTTGCTAGGAAACCACAAAATACTTGCTTTCGATATCCCCAATTTATATTTCATGATAAAACTCAATCACAAGAAACCGAAAACAATCAAACAGTTGCTAGGAAAGCACAAAACTCCTTCTTTCGATATGCCCAATTTATATTACATGATACAACTCAATGACATGAAGTCAAAAACAATCAAATAGTTGCTAGGAAACCACAAAACGCATGCTTTAGATATGCCCAGTTTATATTTCATGATAAAACTCAATCACAAGAAACCGAAAACAATCAATTAGTTGCAATGAAACCACAAAACGCTTGCTTTCCATATGCCCAATTTATATTTCATGATAAAACTCAATTACAAGAAACCGAAAACAATCAAACAGTTGCTAGGAAACCACAAAACTCCTTTTTTCGATATGCCCAATTTATATTTCATGATAAATAACAATGAAATAATGTCAAAAACAATCAAACAGTTGCTAGGAAACCACAAAACGCTTGCGGTCGATATCCCTAATTTATATTTCATGATAAAACTCAATCACAAGAAACCGAAAACAATCAAACGGTTGCTAGGAAACCACAAAATGCTTGCTATCAATATGCCCAATTTATATTTCATAATAAAACTCAATTGCAAGAAGTCAAAAAAAATAAAACGGTTGCTAGGAAACCACAAAACGCTTGCTTTCGATATGCCCAATTTATATTCATGATAAAACTCAATCACAAGAAACCGAAAACAATCAATGAGTTGCAATGAAACCACAAAACGCTTGCTTTCTATATGCCCAATTTATATTTCATGATAAAACTCAATTACAAGAAATCATAAACAATCAAACAGTTGCTAGGAAACTACAAAACGCTTGCTGTCAATATCCCCAATTTATATTTCATGATAAAACTCGATCACAAGAAACCGAAAACAATCAATTAGTTGCAATGAAACCACAAAACGCTTGCTTTCCATATGCCCAATTTATATTCATGATAAAACTCAATCACAAGAAACCGAAAACAATCAATGAGTTGCAATGAAACCACAAAACGCTTGCTTTCTATATGCCCAATTTATATTTCATGATAAAACTCAATTACAAGAAATCATAAACAATCAAACAGTTGCTAGGAAACTACAAAACGCTTGCTGTCAATATCCCCAATTTATATTTCATGATAAAACTCGATCACAAGAAACCGAAAACAATCAATTAGTTGCAATGAAACCACAAAACGCTTGCTTTCCATATGCCCAATTTATATTTCATGATAAAACTCAATTACAAGAAATAATAAACAATCAAACAGTTGCTAGAAAACCACAAAACGCTTGCTGTCCATATGCCCAATTTATATTTCATGATAAAACTCAATTACAAGAAATAATAAACAATCAAACAGTTGCTAGAAAACCACAAAACGCTTGCTGTCGATATCCCCAATTCATATTTCATGATAAAACTCAATCACAAGAAACCGAAAACAATCAAACAGTTGCTAGGAAACCACAAAACTCCTTTTTTCGATATGCCCAATTTATATTTCATGATAAATAACAATGAAATAATGTCAAAAACAATCAAACAGTTGCTAGGAAACCACAAAACGCTTGCGGTCGATATCCCTAATTTATATTTCATGATAAAACTCAATCACAAGAAACCGAAAACAATCAAACAGTTGCTAGGAAACCACAAAATGCTTGCTATCAATATGCCCAATTTATATTTCATAATAAAACTCAATTGCAAGAAGTCAAAAAAAATAAAACGGTTGCTAGGAAACCACAAAACGCTTGCTTTCGATATGCCCAATTAATATTTCATGATAAAACTCAATTGCAAGAAGTCAAAAACAATAAAACAGTTGCTAGGAAACTACAGAACTCCTTTTTTCGATATACCCAATTTATATTTCATGATAAAACTCAATGACATGAAGTCAAAAACAATCAAACAGTTGCTAGGAAGCCGCAAAACGCATGCTTTAGATATGCCCAATTCATATTTCATGATAAAACTCAATTGCAAGAAGTCAAAAACAATAAAACAGTTGCTAGGAAACTACAAAACTCCTTCTTTCGATATGCCCAATTTATATTTCATGATAAAACTCATTGACAAGAAGTCAAAAACAATCTAGCAGTTGCTAGGAAACCACATAACGCTTGCTTTCGATATGCCCAATTTATATTTCATGATAAAACTCAATCACAAGAAACCGAAAACAATCAAACGGTTGCTAGGAAACCACAAAATACTTGCTTTCGATATCCCCAATTTATATTTCATGATAAAACTCAATCACAAGAAACCGAAAACAATCAAACAGTTGCTAGGAAAGCACAAAACTCCTTCTTTCGATATGCCCAATTTATATTACATGATACAACTCAATGACATGAAGTCAAAAACAATCAAATAGTTGCTAGGAAACCACAAAACGCATGCTTTAGATATGCCCAGTTTATATTTCATGATAAAACTCAATCACAAGAAACCGAAAACAATCAATTAGTTGCAATGAAACCACAAAACGCTTGCTTTCCATATGCCCAATTTATATTTCATGATAAAACTCAATTACAAGAAACCGAAAACAATCAAACAGTTGCTAGGAAACCACAAAACTCCTTTTTTCGATATGCCCAATTTATATTTCATGATAAATAACAATGAAATAATGTCAAAAACAATCAAACAGTTGCTAGGAAACCACAAAACGCTTGCGGTCGATATCCCTAATTTATATTTCATGATAAAACTCAATCACAAGAAACCGAAAACAATCAAACGGTTGCTAGGAAACCACAAAATGCTTGCTATCAATATGCCCAATTTATATTTCATAATAAAACTCAATTGCAAGAAGTCAAAAAAAATAAAACGGTTGCTAGGAAACCACAAAACGCTTGCTTTCGATATGCCCAATTTATATTCATGATAAAACTCAATCACAAGAAACCGAAAACAATCAATGAGTTGCAATGAAACCACAAAACGCTTGCTTTCTATATGCCCAATTTATATTTCATGATAAAACTCAATTACAAGAAATCATAAACAATCAAACAGTTGCTAGGAAACTACAAAACGCTTGCTGTCAATATCCCCAATTTATATTTCATGATAAAACTCGATCACAAGAAACCGAAAACAATCAATTAGTTGCAATGAAACCACAAAACGCTTGCTTTCCATATGCCCAATTTATATTCATGATAAAACTCAATCACAAGAAACCGAAAACAATCAATGAGTTGCAATGAAACCACAAAACGCTTGCTTTCTATATGCCCAATTTATATTTCATGATAAAACTCAATTACAAGAAATCATAAACAATCAAACAGTTGCTAGGAAACTACAAAACGCTTGCTGTCAATATCCCCAATTTATATTTCATGATAAAACTCGATCACAAGAAACCGAAAACAATCAATTAGTTGCAATGAAACCACAAAACGCTTGCTTTCCATATGCCCAATTTATATTTCATGATAAAACTCAATTACAAGAAATAATAAACAATCAAACAGTTGCTAGAAAACCACAAAACGCTTGCTGTCCATATCCCCAATTCATATTTCATGATATAACTCAATCACAAGAAACCGAAAACAATCAAACAGTTGCTAGGAAACAACAAAACTCCTTTTTTCGATATGCCCAATTTATATTTCATGATAAATAACAATGAAATAATGTCAAAAACAATCAAACTGTTGCTAGGAAACCACAAAACGCTTGCGGTCGATATCCCTAATTTATATTTCATGATAAAACTCAATCACAAGAAACCGAAAAAAAACAAACGGTTGCTAGGAAACCACAAAATGCTTGCTATCAATATGCCCAATTTATATTTCATAATAAAACTCAATTGCAAGAAGTCAAAAAAAATAAAACGGTTGCTAGGAAACCACAAAACGCTTGCTTTCGATATGCCCAATTTATATTCATGATAAAACTCAATCACAAGAAACCGAAAACAATCAATGAGTTGCAATGAAACCACAAAACGCTTGCTTTCTATATGCCCAATTTATATTTCATGATAAAACTCAATTACAAGAAATCATAAACAATCAAACAGTTGCTAGGAAACTACAAAACGCTTGCTGTCAATATCCCCAATTTAGATTTCATGATAAAACTCAATCACAAGAAACCGAAAACAATCAAACAGTTGCTAGGAAACCACAAAACTCCTTCTTTCGATATGCCCAATTTATATTTCATGATAAAACTCATTGACAAGAAGTCAAAAACAATCTAGCAGTTGCTTGGAAACCACATAACGCTTGCTTTCGATATGCCCAATTTATATTTCATAAGAAAACTCAATGACATGAAGTCAAAAACAATCAAACAGTTGCTAGGAAGCCGCCAAACGCATGCTTTAGATATGCCCAATTCATATTTCATGATAAAACTCAATTGCAAGAAGTCAAAAACAATAAAACAGTTGCTAGGAAACTACAAAACTCCATCTTTCGATATGCCCAGTTTATATTTCATGATAAAACTCAATTACAAGAAATAATAAACAATCAAACAGTTGCTAGGAAACCACAAAACTCCTTTCTTCGATATGCCCAATTTATATTTCATGACAAATAACAATGAAATAATGTCAAAAACAATCAAACAGTTGCTAGGAAACCACAAAACGCTTGCGGTCGATATCCCTAATTTATATTTCATGATAAAACTCAATCACAAGAAACCGAAAACAATCAAACGGTTGCTAGGAAACCACAAAATGTTTGCTATCAATATGCCCAATTTATATTTCATAATAAAACTCAATTGCAAGAAGTCAAAAAAAAATAAAACGGTTGCTAGGAAACCACAAAACGCTTGCTTTCGATATGCCCAATTTATATTCATGATAAAACTCAATCACAAGAAACCGAAAACAATCAATGAGTTGCAATGAAACCACAAAACGCTTGCTTTCTATATGCCCAATTTATATTTCATGATAAAACTCAATTACGAGAAACCGAAAACAATCAAACAGTTGCTAGGAAACCACAAAACTCCTTCTTTCGATATGCCCAATTTATATTTCATGATAAAACTCATTGACAAGAAGTCAAAAACAATCTAGCAGTTGCTTGGAAGCCGCAAAACGCATGCTTTAGATATGCCCAATTCATATTTCATGATAAAACTCAATCACAAGAAACCGAAAACAATCAAACGGTTGCTAGGAAACCACAAAATACTTGCTATCGATATCCCCATCTTATATTTCATGATAAAACTCAATCACAAGAAACCGAAAACAATCAAACAGTTGCTAGGAAACTACAAAACTCCTTCTTTCGATATGCCCAATTTATATATCATGATAAAACTCATTGTCAAGAAGTCAAAAACAATCTAGCAGTTGCTAGGAAACCACAAAACGCTTGCTGTCGATATGCCCAATTTATATTTCATGATAAAACTCAATTACAAGAAATAATAAACAATCAAACAGTTGCTAGAAAACCACAAAACGCTTGCTGTCGATATCCCCAATTCATATTTCATGATAAAACTCAATCACAAGAAACCGAAAACAATCAAACAGTTGCTAGGAAACCACAAAACTCCTTTTTTCGATATGCCCAATTTATATTTCATGATAAATAACAATGAAATAATGTCAAAAACAATCAAACAGTTGCTTGGAAACCACAAAACGCTTGCGGTCGATATCCCTAATTTATATTTCATGATAAAACTCAATCACAAGAAACCGAAAACAATCAAACGGTTGCTAGGAAACCACAAAATGTTTGCTATCAATATGCCCAATTTATATTTCATAATAAAACTCAATTGCAAGAAGTCAAAAAAAAATAAAACGGTTGCTAGGAAACCACAAAACGCTTGCTTTCGATATGCCCAATTTATATTCATGATAAAACTCAATCACAAGAAACCGAAAACAATCAATGAGTTGCAATGAAACCACAAAACGCTTGCTTTCTATATGCCCAATTTATATTTCATGATAAAACTCAATTACAAGAAACCGAAAACAATCAAACAGTTGCTAGGAAACCACAAAACTCCTTCTTTCGATATGCCCAATTTATATTTCATGATAAAACTCATTGACAAGAAGTCAAAAACAATCTAGCAGTTGCTTGGAAGCCGCAAAACGCATGCTTTAGATATGCCCAATTCATATTTCATGATAAAACTCAATTGCAAGAAGTCAAAAACAATAAAACAGTTGCTAGGAAACTACAAAACTCCTTCTTTCGATATGCCCAATTTATATTTCATGATAAAACTCATTGACAAGAAGTCAAAAACAATCTAGCAGTTGCTAGGAAACAACATAACGCTTGCTTTCGATATGCCCAATTTATATTTCTTGATAAAACTCAATTGCAAGAAGTCAAAAACAATAAAACAGTTGCTAGGAAACTACAAAACTCCTTCTTTCGATATGCCCAATTTATATTTCATGATAAAACTCAATCACAAGAAACCGAAAACAATCAAACGGTTGCTAGGAAACCACAAAATACTTGCTATCGATATCCCCATCTTATATTTCATGATAAAACTCAATCACAAGAAACCGAAAACAATCAAACAGTTGCTAGGAAACTACAAAACTCCTTCTTTCGATATGCCCAATTTATATATCATGATAAAACTCATTGTCAAGAAGTCAAAAACAATCTAGCAGTTGCTAGGAAACCACATAACGCTTGCTTTCGATATGCCCAATTTATATTTCATGATAAAACTCAATTACAAGAAATCATAAACAATCAAACAGTTGCTAGAAAACCACAAAACGCTTGCTGTCGATATCCCCAATTCATATTTCATGATAAAACTCAATCACAAGAAACCGAAAACAATCAAACAGTTGCTAGGAAACCACAAAACTCCTTTTTTCGATATGCCCAATTTATATTTCATGATAAATAACAATGAAATAATGTCAAAAACAATCAAACAGTTGCTTGGAAACCACAAAACGCTTGCGGTCGATATCCCTAATTTATATTTCATGATAAAACTCAATCACAAGAAACCGAAAACAATCAAACGGTTGCTAGGAAACCACAAAATGCTTGCTATCAATATGCCCAATTTATATTTCATAATAAAACTCAATTGCAAGAAGTAAAAAAAAATAAAACGGTTGCTAGGAAACCCCAAAACGCTTGCTTTCGATATGCCCAATTTATATTCATGATAAAACTCAATCACAAGAAACCGAAAACAATCAATGAGTTGCAATGAAACCACAAAACGCTTGCTTTCTATATGCCTAATTTATATTTCATGATAAAACTCAATTACAAGAAATCATAAACAATCAAACAGTTGCTAGGAAACTACAAAACGCTTGCTGTCTATATCCCCAATTTATATTTCATGATAAAACTCAATCACAAGAAACCGAAAACAATCAAACAGTTGCTAGGAAACCACAAAACTCCTTCTTTCGATATACCCAATTTATATTTCATGATAAAACTCATTGACAAGAAGTCAAAAACAATCTAGCAGTTGCTAGGAAACAACATAACGCTTGCTTTCGATATGCCCAATTTATATTTCATGATAAAACTCAATTGCAAGAAGTCAAAAACAATAAAACAGTTGCTAGGAAACTACAAAACTCCTTCTTTCGATATGCCCAGTTTATATTTCATGATAAAACTCAATCACAAGAAACCGAAAACAATCAAACGGTTGCTAGGAAACCACAAAATACTTGCTTTCGATATCCCCAATTTATATTTCATGATAAAACTCAATCACAAGAAACCGAAAACAATCAAACAGTTGCTAGGAAAGCACAAAACTCCTTCTTTCGATATGCCCAATTTATATTACATGATACAACTCAATGACATGAAGTCAAAAACAGTCAAATAGTTGCTAGGAAACCACAAAACGCATGCTTTAGATATGCCCAGTTTATATTTCATGATAAAACTCAATCACAAGAAACCGAAAACAATCAATTAGTTGCAATGAAACCACAAAACGCTTGCTTTCCATATGCCCAATTTATATTTCATGATAAAACTCAATTACAAGAAATAATAAACAATCAAACAGTTGCTAGAAAACCACAAAACGCTTGCTGTCGATATCCCCAATTCATATTTCATGATAAAACTCAATCACAAGAAACCGAAAACAATCAAACAGTTGCTAGGAAACCACAAAACTCCTTTTTTCGATATGCCCAATTTATATTTCATGATAAATAACAATGAAATAATGTCAAAAAAAATAAAACAGTTGCTAGGAAACTACAAAACTCCTTCTTTCGATATGCCCAATTTATATTTCATGATAAAACTCAATTGCAAGAAGTCAAAAACAATAAAACAGTTGCTAGGAAACAACATAACGCTTGCTTTCGATATGCCCAATTTATATTTCATGATAAAACTCAATTGCAAGAAGTCAAAAACAATAAAACAGTTGCTAGGAAACTACAAAACTACTTCTTTCGATATGCTCAATTTATATTTCATGATAAAACTCAATCACAAGAAACCGAAAACAATCAAACGGTTGCTAGGAAACCACAAAATACTTGCTTTCGATATCCCCAATTTATATTTCATGATAAAACTCAATCACAAGAAACCGAAAACAATCAAACAGTTGCTAGGAAAGCACAAAACTCCTTCTTTCGATATGCCCAATTTATATTACATGATACAACTCAATGACATGAAGTCAAAAACAATCAAATAGTTGCTAGGAAACCACAAAACGCATGCTTTAGATATGCCCAGTTTATATTTCATGATAAAACTCAATCACAAGAAACCGAAAACAATCAATTAGTTGCAATGAAACCACAAAACGCTTGCTTTCCATATGCCCAATTTATATTTCATGATAAAACTCAATTACAAGAAATAATAAACAATCAAACAGTTGCTAGAAAACCACAAAACGCTTGCTGTCGATATCCCCAATTCATATTTCATGATAAAACTCAATCACAAGAAACCGAAAACAATCAAACAGTTGCTAGGAAACCACAAAATGCTTGCTATCAATATGCCCAATTTATATTTCATAATAAAACTCAATTGCAAGAAGTAAAAAAAAATAAAACGGTTGCTAGGAAACCCCAAAACGCTTGCTTTCGATATGCCCAATTTATATTCATGATAAAACTCAATCACAAGAAACCGAAAACAATCAATGAGTTGCAATGAAACCACAAAACGCTTGCTTTCTATATGCCTAATTTATATTTCATGATAAAACTCAATTACAAGAAATCATAAACAATCAAACAGTTGCTAGGAAACTACAAAACGCTTGCTGTCTATATCCCCAATTTATATTTCATGATAAAACTCAATCACAAGAAACCGAAAACAATCAAACAGTTGCTAGGAAACCACAAAACTCCTTCTTTCGATATACCCAATTTATATTTCATGATAAAACTCATTGACAAGAAGTCAAAAACAATCTAGCAGTTGCTAGGAAACAACATAACGCTTGCTTTCGATATGCCCAATTTATATTTCATGATAAAACTCAATTGCAAGAAGTCAAAAACAATAAAACAGTTGCTAGGAAACTACAAAACTCCTTCTTTCGATATGCCCAGTTTATATTTCATGATAAAACTCAATCACAAGAAACCGAAAACAATCAAACGGTTGCTAGGAAACCACAAAATACTTGCTTTCGATATCCCCAATTTATATTTCATGATAAAACTCAATCACAAGAAACCGAAAACAATCAAACGGTTGCTAGGAAACCACAAAATACTTGCTTTCGATATGCCCAATTTATATTTCATGATAAATAACAATGAAATAATGTCAAAAACAATCAAACAGTTGCTTGGAAACCACAAAACGCTTGCGGTCGATATCCCTAATTTATATTTCATGATAAAACTCAATCACAAGAAACCGAAAACAATCAAACGGTTGCTAGGAAACCACAAAATGCTTGCTATCAATATGCCCAATTTATATTTCATAATAAAACTCAATTGCAAGAAGTAAAAAAAAATAAAACGGTTGCTAGGAAACCCCAAAACGCTTGCTTTCGATATGCCCAATTTATATTCATGATAAAACTCAATCACAAGAAACCGAAAACAATCAATGAGTTGCAATGAAACCACAAAACGCTTGCTTTCTATATGCCTAATTTATATTTCATGATAAAACTCAATTACAAGAAATCATAAACAATCAAACAGTTGCTAGGAAACTACAAAACGCTTGCTGTCTATATCCCCAATTTATATTTCATGATAAAACTCAATCACAAGAAACCGAAAACAATCAAACAGTTGCTAGGAAACCACAAAACTCCTTCTTTCGATATACCCAATTTATATTTCATGATAAAACTCATTGACAAGAAGTCAAAAACAATCTAGCAGTTGCTAGGAAACAACATAACGCTTGCTTTCGATATGCCCAATTTATATTTCATGATAAAACTCAATTGCAAGAAGTCAAAAACAATAAAACAGTTGCTAGGAAACTACAAAACTCCTTCTTTCGATATGCCCAGTTTATATTTCATGATAAAACTCAATCACAAGAAACCGAAAACAATCAAACGGTTGCTAGGAAACCACAAAATACTTGCTTTCGATATCCCCAATTTATATTTCATGATAAAACTCAATCACAAGAAACCGAAAACAATCAAACAGTTGCTAGGAAAGCACAAAACTCCTTCTTTCGATATGCCCAATTTATATTACATGATACAACTCAATGACATGAAGTCAAAAACAGTCAAATAGTTGCTAGGAAACCACAAAACGCATGCTTTAGATATGCCCAGTTTATATTTCATGATAAAACTCAATCACAAGAAACCGAAAACAATCAATTAGTTGCAATGAAACCACAAAACGCTTGCTTTCCATATGCCCAATTTATATTTCATGATAAAACTCAATTACAAGAAATAATAAACAATCAAACAGTTGCTAGAAAACCACAAAACGCTTGCTGTCGATATCCCCAATTCATATTTCATGATAAAACTCAATCACAAGAAACCGAAAACAATCAAACAGTTGCTAGGAAACCACAAAACTCCTTTTTTCGATATGCCCAATTTATATTTCATGATAAATAACAATGAAATAATGTCAAAAAAAATAAAACAGTTGCTAGGAAACTACAAAACTCCTTCTTTCGATATGCCCAATTTATATTTCATGATAAAACTCAATTGCAAGAAGTCAAAAACAATAAAACAGTTGCTAGGAAACAACATAACGCTTGCTTTCGATATGCCCAATTTATATTTCATGATAAAACTCAATTGCAAGAAGTCAAAAACAATAAAACAGTTGCTAGGAAACTACAAAACTACTTCTTTCGATATGCTCAATTTATATTTCATGATAAAACTCAATCACAAGAAACCGAAAACAATCAAACGGTTGCTAGGAAACCACAAAATACTTGCTTTCGATATCCCCAATTTATATTTCATGATAAAACTCAATCACAAGAAACCGAAAACAATCAAACAGTTGCTAGGAAAGCACAAAACTCCTTCTTTCGATATGCCCAATTTATATTACATGATACAACTCAATGACATGAAGTCAAAAACAATCAAATAGTTGCTAGGAAACCACAAAACGCATGCTTTAGATATGCCCAGTTTATATTTCATGATAAAACTCAATCACAAGAAACCGAAAACAATCAATTAGTTGCAATGAAACCACAAAACGCTTGCTTTCCATATGCCCAATTTATATTTCATGATAAAACTCAATTACAAGAAATAATAAACAATCAAACAGTTGCTAGAAAACCACAAAACGCTTGCTGTCGATATCCCCAATTCATATTTCATGATAAAACTCAATCACAAGAAACCGAAAACAATCAAACAGTTGCTAGGAAACCACAAAACTCCTTTTTTCGATATGCCCAATTTATATTTCATGATAAATAACAATGAAATAATGTCAAAAACAATCAAACAGTTGCTAGGAAACCACAAAACGCTTGCGGTCGATATCCCTAATTTATATTTCATGATAAAACTCAATCACAAGAAACCGAAAACAATCAAACAGTTGCTAGGAAAGCACAAAACTCCTTCTTTCGATATGCCCAATTTATATTACATGATACAACTCAATGACATGAAGTCAAAAACAATCAAATAGTTGCTAGGAAACCACAAAACGCATGCTTTAGATATGCCCAGTTTATATTTCATGATAAAACTCAATCACAAGAAACCGAAAACAATCAATTAGTTGCTTGGAAACCACAAAACGCTTGCTTTCTATATGCCCAATTTATATTTCATGATAAAAGTCAATCACAAGAAATCATAAACAATCATACAGTTGCTAGGAAACTACAAAACGCTTGCTGTCAATATCCCCAATTTATATTTCATGATAAAACTCAATCACAAGAAACCAAAAACAATCAAACAGTTGCTAGGAAACCACAAAACTCCTTCTTTCGATATACCCAATTTATATTTCATGATAAAACTCAATGACATGAAGTCAAGAACAATCAAACAGTTGCTAGGAAGCCGCAAAACGCATGCTTTAGATATGCCCAATTCATATTTCATGATAAAACTCAATTGCAAGAAGTCAAAAACAATAAAACAGTTGCTAGGAAACTACAAAACTCCTTCTTTCGATATGCCCAATTTATATTCCATGATAAAACTCATTGACAAGAAGTCAAAAACAATCTAGCAGTTGCTAGGAAACAACATAACGCTTGCTTTCCATATGCCCAATTTATATTTCATGATAAAACTCAATTGCAAGAAGTCAAAAACAATAAAACAGTTGCTAGGAAACTACAAAACTACTTCTTTCGATATGCCCAATTTATATTTCATGATAAAACTCAATCACAAGAAACCGAAAACAATCAAACGGTTGCTAGGAAACCACAAAATACTTGCTTTCGATACCCCCAATTTATATTTCATGATAAAACTCAATCACAAGAAACCGAAAACAATCAAACAGGTGCTAGGAAAGCACAAAACTCCTTCTTTCGATATGCCCAATTTATATTACATGATACAACTCAATGACATGAAGTCAAAAACAGTCAAATAGTTGCTAGGAAACCACAAAACGCATGCTTTAGATATGCCCAGTTTATATTTCATGATAAAACTCAATCACAAGAAACCGAAAACAATCAATTAGTTGCAATGAAACCACAAAACGCTTGCTTTCCATATGCCCAATTTATATTTCATGATAAAACTCAATTACAAGAAATAATAAACAATCAAACAGTTGCTAGAAAACCACAAAACGCTTGCTGTCGATATCCCCAATTCATATTTCATGATAAAACTCAATCACAAGAAACCGAAAACAATCAAACAGTTGCTAGGAAACCACAAAACTCCTTTTTTCGATATGCCCAATTTATATTTCATGATAAATAACAATGAAATAATGTCAAAAACAATCAAACAGTTGCTAGGAAACCACAAAACGCTTGCGGTCGATATCCCTAATTTATATTTCATGATAAAACTCAATCACAAGAAACCGAAAACAATCAAACGGTTGCTAGGAAACCACAAAATGCTTGCTATCAATATGCCCAATTTATATTTCATAATAAAACTCAATTGCAAGAAGTCAAAAAAAATAAAACGGTTGCTAGGAAACCACAAAACGCTTGCTTTCGATATGCCCAATTAATATTTCATGATAAAACTCAATTGCAAGAAGTCAAAAACAATAAAACAGTTGCTAGGAAACTACAAAACTCCTTCTTTCGATATGCCCAATTTATATTTCATGATAAAACTCAATTGCAAGAAGTCAAAAACAATAAAACAGTTGCTAGGAAACAACATAACGCTTGCTTTCGATATGCCCAATTTATATTTCATGATAAAACTCAATTGCAAGAAGTCAAAAACAATAAAACAGTTGCTAGGAAACTACAAAACTACTTCTTTCGATATGCCCAATTTATATTTCATGATAAAACTCAATCACAAGAAACCGAAAACAATCAAACGGTTGCTAGGAAACCACAAAATACTTGCTTTCGATATCCCCAATTTATATTTCATGATAAAACTCAATCACAAGAAACCGAAAACAATCAAACAGTTGCTAGAAAAGCACAAAACTCCTTCTTTCGATATGCCCAATTTATATTACATGATACAACTCAATGACATGAAGTCAAAAACAATCAAATAGTTGCTAGGAAACCACAAAACGCATGCTTTAGATATGCCCAGTTTATATTTCATGATAAAACTCAATCACAAGAAACCGAAAACAATCAATTAGTTGCAATGAAACCACAAAACGCTTGCTTTCCATATGCCCAATTTATATTTCATGATAAAACTCAATTACAAGAAATAATAAACAATCAAACAGTTGCTAGAAAACCACAAAACGCTTGCTGTCGATATCCCCAATTCATATTTCATGATAAAACTCAATCACAAGAAACCGAAAACAATCAAACAGTTGCTAGGAAACCACAAAACTCCTTTTTTCGATATGCCCAATTTATATTTCATGATAAATAACAATGAAATAATGTCAAAAACAATCAAACAGTTGCTAGGAAACCACAAAACGCTTGCGGTCGATATCCCTAATTTATATTTCATGATAAAACTCAATCACAAGAAACCGAAAACAATCAAACAGTTGCTAGGAAACCACAAAATGCTTGCTATCAATATGCCCAATTTATATTTCATAATAAAACTCAATTGCAAGAAGTCAAAAAAAATAAAACGGTTGCTAGGAAACCACAAAACGCTTGCTTTCGATATGCCCAATTAATATTTCATGATAAAACTCAATTGCAAGAAGTCAAAAACAATAAAACAGTTGCTAGGAAACTACAGAACTCCTTTTTTCGATATACCCAATTTATATTTCATGATAAAACTCAATGACATGAAGTCAAAAACAATCAAACAGTTGCTAGGAAGCCGCAAAACGCATGCTTTAGATATGCCCAATTCATATTTCATGATAAAACTCAATTGCAAGAAGTCAAAAACAATAAAACAGTTGCTAGGAAACTACAAAACTCCTTCTTTCGATATGCCCAATTTATATTTCATGATAAAACTCATTGACAAGAAGTCAAAAACAATCTAGCAGTTGCTAGGAAACCACATAACGCTTGCTTTCGATATGCCCAATTTATATTTCATGATAAAACTCAATCACAAGAAACCGAAAACAATCAAACGGTTGCTAGGAAACCACAAAATACTTGCTTTCGATATCCCCAATTTATATTTCATGATAAAACTCAATCACAAGAAACCGAAAACAATCAAACAGTTGCTAGGAAAGCACAAAACTCCTTCTTTCGATATGCCCAATTTATATTACATGATACAACTCAATGACATGAAGTCAAAAACAATCAAATAGTTGCTAGGAAACCACAAAACGCATGCTTTAGATATGCCCAGTTTATATTTCATGATAAAACTCAATTACAAGAAATAATAAACAATCAAACAGTTGCTAGAAAACCACAAAACGCTTGCTGTCGATATCCCCAATTCATATTTCATGATAAAACTCAATCACAAGAAACCGAAAACAATCAAACAGTTGCTAGGAAACCACAAAACTCCTT
This sequence comes from Troilus luridus, assembly GCA_964056705.1. NCBI lineage: Eukaryota > Metazoa > Arthropoda > Insecta > Hemiptera > Pentatomidae > Troilus > Troilus luridus. Next base: position 93,586,623 of record OZ057412.1, on the reverse strand, counting down.
TTTTCGATATGCCCAATTTATATTTCATGATAAATAACAATGAAATAATGTCAAAAACAATCAAACTGTTGCTAGGAAACCACAAAACGCTTGCGGTCGATATCCCTAATTTATATTTCATGATAAAACTCAATCACAAGAAACCGAAAAAAAACAAACGGTTGCTAGGAAACCACAAAATGCTTGCTATCAATATGCCCAATTTATATTTCATAATAAAACTCAATTGCAAGAAGTCAAAAAAAATAAAACGGTTGCTAGGAAACCACAAAACGCTTGCTTTCGATATGCCCAATTTATATTCATGATAAAACTCAATCACAAGAAACCGAAAACAATCAATGAGTTGCAATGAAACCACAAAACGCTTGCTTTCTATATGCCCAATTTATATTTCATGATAAAACTCAATTACAAGAAATCATAAACAATCAAACAGTTGCTAGGAAACTACAAAACGCTTGCTGTCAATATCCCCAATTTAGATTTCATGATAAAACTCAATCACAAGAAACCGAAAACAATCAAACAGTTGCTAGGAAACCACAAAACTCCTTCTTTCGATATGCCCAATTTATATTTCATGATAAAACTCATTGACAAGAAGTCAAAAACAATCTAGCAGTTGCTTGGAAACCACATAACGCTTGCTTTCGATTTGCCCAATTTATATTTCATAAGAAAACTCAATGACATGAAGTCAAAAACAATCAAACAGTTGCTAGGAAGCCGCCAAACGCATGCTTTAGATATGCCCAATTCATATTTCATGATAAAACTCAATTGCAAGAAGTCAAAAACAATAAAACAGTTGCTAGGAAACTACAAAACTCCATCTTTCGATATGCCCAGTTTATATTTCATGATAAAACTCAATTACAAGAAATAATAAACAATCAAACAGTTGCTAGGAAACCACAAAACTCCTTTCTTCGATATGCCCAATTTATATTTCATGATAAATAACAATGAAATAATGTCAAAAACAATCAAACAGTTGCTAGGAAACCACAAAACGCTTGCGGTCGATATCCCTAATTTATATTTCATGATAAAACTCAATCACAAGAAACCGAAAACAATCAAACGGTTGCTAGGAAACCACAAAATGTTTGCTATCAATATGCCCAATTTATATTTCATAATAAAACTCAATTGCAAGAAGTCAAAAAAAAATAAAACGGTTGCTAGGAAACCACAAAACGCTTGCTTTCGATATGCCCAATTTATATTCATGATAAAACTCAATCACAAGAAACCGAAAACAATCAATGAGTTGCAATGAAACCACAAAACGCTTGCTTTCTATATGCCCAATTTATATTTCATGATAAAACTCAATTACAAGAAACCGAAAACAATCAAACAGTTGCTAGGAAACCACAAAACTCCTTCTTTCGATATGCCCAATTTATATTTCATGATAAAACTCATTGACAAGAAGTCAAAAACAATCTAGCAGTTGCTTGGAAGCCGCAAAACGCATGCTTTAGATATGCCCAATTCATATTTCATGATAAAACTCAATTGCAAGAAGTCAAAAACAATAAAACAGTTGCTAGGAAACTACAAAACTCCTTCTTTCGATATGCCCAATTTATATTTCATGATAAAACTCATTGACAAGAAGTCAAAAACAATCTAGCAGTTGCTAGGAAACAACATAACGCTTGCTTTCGATATGCCCAATTTATATTTCATGATAAAACTCAATTGCAAGAAGTCAAAAACAATAAAACAGTTGCTAGGAAACTACAAAACTCCTTCTTTCGATATGCCCAATTTATATTTCATGATAAAACTCAATCACAAGAAACCGAAAACAATCAAACGGTTGCTAGGAAACCACAAAATACTTGCTATCGATATCCCCATCTTATATTTCATGATAAAACTCAATCACAAGAAACCGAAAACAATCAAACAGTTGCTAGGAAACTACAAAACTCCTTCTTTCGATATGCCCAATTTATATATCATGATAAAACTCATTGTCAAGAAGTCAAAAACAATCTAGCAGTTGCTAGGAAACCACATAACGCTTGCTTTCGATATGCCCAATTTATATTTCATGATAAAACTCAATTACAAGAAATAATAAACAATCAAACAGTTGCTAGAAAACCACAAAACGCTTGCTGTCGATATCCCCAATTCATATTTCATGATAAAACTCAATCACAAGAAACCGAAAACAATCAAACAGTTGCTAGGAAACCACAAAACTCCTTTTTTCGATATGCCCAATTTATATTTCATGATAAATAACAATGAAATAATGTCAAAAACAATCAAACAGTTGCTTAGAAACCACAAAACGCTTGCGGTCGATATCCCTAATTTATATTTCATGATAAAACTCAATCACAAGAAACCGAAAACAATCAAACGGTTGCTAGGAAACCACAAAATGTTTGCTATCAATATGCCCAATTTATATTTCATAATAAAACTCAATTGCAAGAAGTCAAAAAAAAAATAAAACGGTTGCTAGGAAACCACAAAACGCTTGCTTTCGATATGCCCAATTTATATTCATGATAAAACTCAATCACAAGAAACCGAAAACAATCAATGAGTTGCAATGAAACCACAAAACGCTTGCTTTCTATATGCCCAATTTATATTTCATGATAAAACTCAATTACAAGAAACCGAAAACAATCAAACAGTTGCTAGGAAACCACAAAACTCCTTCTTTCGATATGCCCAATTTATATTTCATGATAAAACTCATTGACAAGAAGTCAAAAACAATCTAGCAGTTGCTTGGAAGCCGCAAAACGCATGCTTTAGATATGCCCAATTCATATTTCATGATAAAACTCAATTGCAAGAAGTCAAAAACAATAAAACAGTTGCTAGGAAACTACAAAACTCCTTCTTTCGATATGCCCAATTTATATTTCATGATAAAACTCATTGACAAGAAGTCAAAAACAATCTAGCAGTTGCTAGGAAACAACATAACGCTTGCTTTCGATATGCCCAATTTATATTTCTTGATAAAACTCAATTGCAAGAAGTCAAAAACAATAAAACAGTTGCTAGGAAACTACAAAACTCCTTCTTTCGATATGCCCAATTTATATTTCATGATAAAACTCAATCACAAGAAACCGAAAACAAACAAACGGTTGCTAGGAAACCACAAAATACTTGCTATCGATATCCCCATCTTATATTTCATGATAAAACTCAATCACAAGAAACCGAAAACAATCAAACAGTTGCTAGGAAACTACAAAACTCCTTCTTTCGATATGCCCAATTTATATATCATGATAAAACTCATTGTCAAGAAGTCAAAAACAATCTAGCAGTTGCTAGGAAACCACATAACGCTTGCTTTCGATATGCCCAATTTATATTTCATGATAAAACTCAATTACAAGAAATAATAAACAATCAAACAGTTGCTAGAAAACCACAAAACGCTTGCTGTCGATATCCCCAATTCATATTTCATGATAAAACTCAATCACAAGAAACCGAAAACAATCAAACAGTTGCTAGGAAACCACAAAACTCCTTTTTTCGATATGCCCAATTTATATTTCATGATAAATAACAATGAAATAATGTCAAAAACAATCAAACAGTTGCTTGGAAACCACAAAACGCTTGCGGTCGATATCCCTAATTTATATTTCATGATAAAACTCAATCACAAGAAACCGAAAACAATCAAACGGTTGCTAGGAAACCACAAAATGCTTGCTATCAATATGCCCAATTTATATTTCATAATAAAACTCAATTGCAAGAAGTAAAAAAAAATAAAACGGTTGCTAGGAAACCCCAAAACGCTTGCTTTCGATATGCCCAATTTATATTCATGATAAAACTCAATCACAAGAAACCGAAAACAATCAATGAGTTGCAATGAAACCACAAAACGCTTGCTTTCTATATGCCTAATTTATATTTCATGATAAAACTCAATTACAAGAAATCATAAACAATCAAACAGTTGCTAGGAAACTACAAAACGCTTGCTGTCAATATCCCCAATTTATATTTCATGATAAAACTCAATCACAAGAAACCGAAAACAATCAATTAGTTGCTAGGAAACCACAAAACTCCTTCTTTCGATATACCCAATTTATATTTCATGATAAAACTCATTGACAAGAAGTCAAAAACAATCTAGCAGTTGCTAGGAAACAACATAACGCTTGCTTTCGATATGCCCAATTTATATTTCATGATAAAACTCAATTGCAAGAAGTCAAAAACAATAAAACAGTTGCTAGGAAACTACAAAACTACTTCTTTCGATATGCCCAATTTATATTTCATGATAAAACTCAATCACAAGAAACCGAAAACAATCAAACGGTTGCTAGGAAACCACAAAATACTTGCTTTCGATATCCCCAATTTATATTTCATGATAAAACTCAATCACAAGAAACCGAAAACAATCAAACAGTTGCTAGGAAAGCACAAAACTCCTTCTTTCGATATGCCCAATTTATATTACAAGATACAACTCAATGACATGAAGTCAAAAACAATCAAATAGTTGCTAGGAAACCACAAAACGCATGCTTTAGATATGCCCAGTTTATATTTCATGATAAAACTCAATCACAAGAACCCGAAAACAATAAAACAGTTGCTAGGAAACTACAAAACTCCTTCTTTCGATATGCCCAATTTATATTTCATGATAAAACTCAATTACAAGAAATAATAAACAATCAAACAGTTGCTAGAAAACCACAAAACGCTTGCTGTCGATATCCCCAATTCATATTTTATGATAAAACTCAATCACAAGAAACCGAAAACAATCAAACAGTTGCTAGGAAACCACAAAACTCCTTTTTTCGATATGCCCAATTTATATTTCATGATAAATAACAATGAAATAATGTCAAAAACAATCAAATAGTTGCTAGGAAACCACAAAACGCATGCTTTAGATATGCCCAGTTTATATTTCATGATAAAACTCAATCACAAGAACCCGAAAACAATCAATTAGTTGCAATGAAACCACAAAACGCTTGCTTTCCATATGCCCAATTTATATTTCATGATAAAACTCAATTACAAGAAATAATAAACAATCAAACAGTTGCTTGGAAACCACAAAACGCTTGCGGTCGATATCCCTAATTTATATTTCATGATAAAACTCAATCACAAGAAACCGAAAACAATCAAACGGTTGCTAGGAAACCACAAAATGTTTGCTATCAATATGCCCAATTTATATTTCATAATAAAACTCAATTGCAAGAAGTCAAAAAAAAATAAAACGGTTGCTAGGAAACCACAAAACGCTTGCTTTCGATATGCCCAATTTATATTCATGATAAAACTCAATCACAAGAAACCGAAAACAATCAATGAGTTGCAATGAAACCACAAAACGCTTGCTTTCTATATGCCCAATTTATATTTCATGATAAAACTCAATTACAAGAAACCGAAAACAATCAAACAGTTGCTAGGAAACCACAAAACTCCTTCTTTCGATATGCCCAATTTATATTTCATGATAAAACTCATTGACAAGAAGTCAAAAACAATCTAGCAGTTGCTTGGAAGCCGCAAAACGCATGCTTTAGATATGCCCAATTCATATTTCATGATAAAACTCAATTGCAAGAAGTCAAAAACAATAAAACAGTTGCTAGGAAACTACAAAACTCCTTCTTTCGATATGCCCAATTTATATTTCATGATAAAACTCATTGACAAGAAGTCAAAAACAATCTAGCAGTTGCTAGGAAACAACATAACGCTTGCTTTCGATATGCCCAATTTATATTTCATGATAAAACTCAATTGCAAGAAGTCAAAAACAATAAAACAGTTGCTAGGAAACTACAAAACTCCTTCTTTCGATATGCCCAATTTATATTTCATGATAAAACTCAATCACAAGAAACCGAAAACAATCAAACGGTTGCTAGGAAACCACAAAATACTTGCTATCGATATCCCCATCTTATATTTCATGATAAAACTCAATCACAAGAAACCGAAAACAATCAAACAGTTGCTAGGAAACTACAAAACTCCTTCTTTCGATATGCCCAATTTATATTTCATGATAAAACTCAATTACAAGAAATAATAAACAATCAAACAGTTGCTAGAAAACCACAAAACGCTTGCTGTCGATATCCCCAATTCATATTTCATGATAAAACTCAATCACAAGAAACCGAAAACAATCAAACAGTTGCTAGGAAACCACAAAACTCCTTTTTTCGATATGCCCAATTTATATTTCATGATAAATAACAATGAAATAATGTCAAAAACAATCAAACAGTTGCTTGGAAACCACAAAACGCTTGCGGTCGATATCCCTAATTTATATTTCATGATAAAACTCAATCACAAGAAACCGAAAACAATCAAACGGTTGCTAGGAAACCACAAAATGTTTGCTATCAATATGCCCAATTTATATTTCATAATAAAACTCAATTGCAAGAAGTCAAAAAAAAATAAAACGGTTGCTAGGAAACCACAAAACGCTTGCTTTCGATATGCCCAATTTATATTCATGATAAAACTCAATCACAAGAAACCGAAAACAATCAATGAGTTGCAATGAAACCACAAAACGCTTGCTTTCTATATGCCCAATTTATATTTCATGATAAAACTCAATTACAAGAAACCGAAAACAATCAAACAGTTGCTAGGAAACCACAAAACTCCTTCTTTCGATATGCCCAATTTATATTTCATGATAAAACTCATTGACAAGAAGTCAAAAACAATCTAGCAGTTGCTTGGAAGCCGCAAAACGCATGCTTTAGATATGCCCAATTCATATTTCATGATAAAACTCAATTGCAAGAAGTCAAAAACAATAAAACAGTTGCTAGGAAACTACAAAACTCCTTCTTTCGATATGCCCAATTTATATTTCATGATAAAACTCATTGACAAGAAGTCAAAAACAATCTAGCAGTTGCTAGGAAACAACATAACGCTTGCTTTCGATATGCCCAATTTATATTTCTTGATAAAACTCAATTGCAAGAAGTCAAAAACAATAAAACAGTTGCTAGGAAACTACAAAACTCCTTCTTTCGATATGCCCAATTTATATTTCATGATAAAACTCAATCACAAGAAACCGAAAACAATCAAACGGTTGCTAGGAAACCACAAAATACTTGCTATCGATATCCCCATCTTATATTTCATGATAAAACTCAATCACAAGAAACCGAAAACAATCAAAAAGTTGCTAGGAAACTACAAAACTCCGTCTTTCGATATGCCCAATTTATATATCATGATAAAACTCATTGTCAAGAAGTCAAAAACAATCTAGCAGTTGCTAGGAAACCACATAACGCTTGCTTTCGATATGCCCAATTTATATTTCATGATAAAACTCAATTACAAGAAATAATAAACAATCAAACAGTTGCTAGAAAACCACAAAACGCTTGCTGTCGATATCCCCAATTCATATTTCATGATAAAACTCAATCACAAGAAACCGAAAACAATCAAACAGTTGCTAGGAAACCACAAAACTCCTTTTTTCGATATGCCCAATTTATATTTCATGATAAATAACAATGAAATAATGTCAAAAACAATCAAACAGTTGCTTGGAAACCACAAAACGCTTGCGGTCGATATCCCTAATTTATATTTCATGATAAAACTCAATCACAAGAAACCGAAAACAATCAAACGGTTGCTAGGAAACCACAAAATGCTTGCTATCAATATGCCCAATTTATATTTCATAATAAAACTCAATTGCAAGAAGTAAAAAAAAATAAAACGGTTGCTAGGAAACCCCAAAACGCTTGCTTTCGATATGCCCAATTTATATTCATGATAAAACTCAATCACAAGAAACCGAAAACAATCAATGAGTTGCAATGAAACCACAAAACGCTTGCTTTCTATATGCCTAATTTATATTTCATGATAAAACTCAATTACAAGAAATCATAAACAATCAAACAGTTGCTAGGAAACTACAAAACGCTTGCTGTCAATATCCCCAATTTATATTTCATGATAAAACTCAATCACAAGAAACCGAAAACAATCAATTAGTTGCTAGGAAACCACAAAACTCCTTCTTTCGATATACCCAATTTATATTTCATGATAAAACTCATTGACAAGAAGTCAAAAACAATCTAGCAGTTGCTAGGAAACAACATAACGCTTGCTTTCGATATGCCCAATTTATATTTCATGATAAAACTCAATTGCAAGAAGTCAAAAACAATAAAACAGTTGCTAGGAAACTACAAAACTACTTCTTTCGATATGCCCAATTTATATTTCATGATAAAACTCAATCACAAGAAACCGAAAACAATCAAACGGTTGCTAGGAAACCACAAAATACTTGCTTTCGATATCCCCAATATATATTTCATGATAAAACTCAATCACAAGAAACCGAAAACAATCAAGCAGTTGCTAGGAAAGCACAAAACTCCTTCTTTCGATATGCCCAATTTATATTACAAGATACAACTCAATGACATGAAGTCAAAAACAATCAAATAGTTGCTAGGAAACCACAAAACGCATGCTTTAGATATGCCCAGTTTATATTTCATGATAAAACTCAATCACAAGAACCCGAAAACAATAAAACAGTTGCTAGGAAACTACAAAACTCCTTCTTTCGATATGCCCAATTTATATTTCATGATAAAACTCAATTACAAGAAATAATAAACAATCAAACAGTTGCTAGAAAACCACAAAACGCTTGCTGTCGATATCCCCAATTCATATTTTATGATAAAACTCAATCACAAGAAACCGAAAACAATCAAACAGTTGCTAGGAAACCACAAAACTCCTTTTTTCGATAGGCCCAATTTATATTTCATGATAAATAACAATGAAATAATGTCAAAAACAATCAAATAGTTGCTAGGAAACCACAAAACGCATGCTTTAGATATGCCCAGTTTATATTTCATGATAAAACTCAATCACAAGAACCCGAAAACAATCAATTAGTTGCAATGAAACCACAAAACGCTTGCTTTCCATATGCCCAATTTATATTTCATAATAAAACTCAATTGCAAGAAGTAAAAAAAAATAAAACGGTTGCTAGGAAACCCCAAAACGCTTGCTTTCGATATGCCCAATTTATATTCATGATAAAACTCAATCACAAGAAACCGAAAACAATCAATGAGTTGCAATGAAACCACAAAACGCTTGCTTTCTATATGCCTAATTTATATTTCATGATAAAACTCAATTACAAGAAATCATAAACAATCAAACAGTTGCTAGGAAACTACAAAACGCTTGCTGTCAATATCCCCAATTTATATTTCATGATAAAACTCAATCACAAGAAACCGAAAACAATCAAACAGTTGCTAGGAAACCACAAAACTCCTTCTTTCGATATACAAAATTTATATTTCATGATAAAACTCATTGACAAGAAGTCAAAAACAATCTAGCAGTTGCTAGGAAACAACATAACGCTTGCTTTCGATATGCCCAATTTATATTTCATGATAAAACTCAATTGCAAGAAGTCAAAAACAATAAAACAGTTGCTAGGAAACTACAAAACTACTTCTTTCGATATGCCCAATTTATATTTCATGATAAAACTCAATCACAAGAAACCGAAAACAATCAAACGGTTGCTAGGAAACCACAAAATACTTGCTTTCGATATCCCCAATTTATATTTCATGATAAAACTCAATCACAAGAAACCGAAAACAATCAAACAGTTGCTAGGAAAGCACAAAACTCCTTCTTTCGATATGCCCAATTTATATTACAAGATACAACTCAATGACAAGAAGTCAAAAACAATCAAATAGTTGCTAGGAAACCACAAAACGCATGCTTTAGATATGCCCAGTTTATATTTCATGATAAAACTCAATCACAAGAACCCGAAAACAATAAAACAGTTGCTAGGAAACTACAAAACTCCTTCTTTCGATATGCCCAATTTATATTTCATGATAAAACTCAATTACAAGAAATAATAAACAATCAAACAGTTGCTAGAAAACCACAAAACGCTTGCTGTCGATATCCCCAATTCATATTTTATGATAAAACTCAATCACAAGAAACCGAAAACAATCAAACAGTTGCTAGGAAACCACAAAACTCCTTTTTTCGATATGCCCAATTTATATTTCATGATAAATAACAATGAAATAATGTCAAAAACAATCAAATAGTTGCTAGGAAACCACAAAACGCATGCTTTAGATATGCCCAGTTTATATTTCATGATAAAACTCAATCACAAGAACCCGAAAACAATCAATTAGTTGCAATGAAACCACAAAACGCTTGCTTTCCATATGCCCAATTTATATTTCATGATAAAACTCAATTACAAGAAATAATAAACAATCAAACAGTTGCTTGGAAACCACAAAACGCTTGCGGTCGATATCCCTAATTTATATTTCATGATAAAACTCAATCACAAGAAACCGAAAACAATCAAACGGTTGCTAGGAAACCACAAAATGTTTGCTATCAATATGCCCAATTTATATTTCATAATAAAACTCAATTGCAAGAAGTCAAAAAAAAATAAAACGGTTGCTAGGAAACCACAAAACGCTTGCTTTCGATATGCCCAATTTATATTCATGATAAAACTCAATCACAAGAAACCGAAAACAATCAATGAGTTGCAATGAAACCACAAAACGCTTGCTTTCTATATGCCCAATTTATATTTCATGATAAAACTCAATTACAAGAAACCGAAAACAATCAAACAGTTGCTAGGAAACCACAAAACTCCTTCTTTCGATATGCCCAATTTATATTTCATGATAAAACTCATTGACAAGAAGTCAAAAACAATCTAGCAGTTGCTTGGAAGCCGCAAAACGCATGCTTTAGATATGCCCAATTCATATTTCATGATAAAACTCAATTGCAAGAAGTCAAAAACAATAAAACAGTTGCTAGGAAACTACAAAACTCCTTCTTTCGATATGCCCAATTTATATTTCATGATAAAACTCATTGACAAGAAGTCAAAAACAATCTAGCAGTTGCTAGGAAACAACATAACGCTTGCTTTCGATATGCCCAATTTATATTTCTTGATAAAACTCAATTGCAAGAAGTCAAAAACAATAAAACAGTTGCTAGGAAACTACAAAACTCCTTCTTTCGATATGCCCAATTTATATTTCATGATAAAACTCAATCACAAGAAACCGAAAACAATCAAACGGTTGCTAGGAAACCACAAAATACTTGCTATCGATATCCCCATCTTATATTTCATGATAAAACTCAATCACAAGAAACCGAAAACAATCAAACAGTTGCTAGGAAACTACAAAACTCCTTCTTTCGATATGCCCAATTTATATATCATGATAAAACTCATTGTCAAGAAGTCAAAAACAATCTAGCAGTTGCTAGGAAACCACATAACGCTTGCTTTCGATATGCCCAATTTATATTTCATGATAAAACTCAATTACAAGAAATAATAAACAATCAAACAGTTGCTAGAAAACCACAAAACGCATGCTGTCGATATCCCCAATTCATATTTCATGATAAAACTCAATCACAAGAAACCGAAAACAATCAAACAGTTGCTAGGAAACCACAAAACTCCTTTTTTCGATATGCCCAATTTATATTTCATGATAAATAACAATGAAATAATGTCAAAAACAATCAAACAGTTGCTTGGAAACCACAAAACGCTTGCGGTCGATATCCCTAATTTATATTTCATGATAAAACTCAATCACAAGAAACCGAAAACAATCAAACGGTTGCTAGGAAACCACAAAATGCTTGCTATCAATATGCCCAATTTATATTTCATAATAAAACTCAATTGCAAGAAGTAAAAAAAAATAAAACGGTTGCTAGGAAACCCCAAAACGCTTGCTTTCGATATGCCCAATTTATATTCATGATAAAACTCAATCACAAGAAACCGAAAACAATCAATGAGTTGCAATGAAACCACAAAACGCTTGCTTTCTATATGCCTAATTTATATTTCATGATAAAACTCAATTACAAGAAATCATAAACAATCAAACAGTTGCTAGGAAACTACAAAACGCTTGCTGTCAATATCCCCAATTTATATTTCATGATAAAACTCAATCACAAGAAACCGAAAACAATCAAACAGTTGCTAGGAAACCACAAAACTACTTCTTTCGATATGCCCAATTTATATTTCATGATAAAACTCAATCACAAGAAACCGAAAACAATCAAACAGTTGCTAGGAAAGCACAAAACTCCTTCTTTCGATATGCCCAATTTATATTACAAGATACAACTCAATGACATGAAGTCAAAAACAATCAAATAGTTGCTAGGAAACCACAAAACGCATGCTTTAGATATGCCCAGTTTATATTTCATGATAAAACTCAATCACAAGAACCCGAAAACAATCAATTAGTTGCAATGAAACCACAAAACGCTTGCTTTCCATATGCCCAATTTATATTTCATGATAAAACTCAATTACAAGAAATAATAAACAATCAAACAGTTGCTAGAAAACCACAAAACGCTTGCTGTCGATATCCCCAATTCATATTTTATGATAAAACTCAATCACAAGAAACCGAAAACAATCAAACAGTTGCTAGGAAACCACAAAACTCCTTTTTTCGATATGCCCAATTTATATTTCATGATAAATAACAATGAAATAATGTCAAAAACAATCAAACAGTTGCTAGGAAACCACAAAACGCTTGCGGTCGATATCCCTAATTTATATTTCATGATAGAACTCAATCACAAGAAACCGAAAACAATCAAACAGTTGCTAGGAAAGCACAAAACTCCTTCTTTCGATATGCCCAATTTATATTACATGATACAACTCAATGACATGAAGTCAAAAACAATCAAATAGTTGCTAGGAAACCACAAAACGCATGCTTTAGATATGCCCAGTTTATATTTCATGATAAAACTCAATCACAAGAAACCGAAAACAATCAATTAGTTGCTTGGAAACCACAAAACGCTTGCGGTCGATATCCCTAATTTATATTTCATGATAAAACTCAATCACAAGAAACCGAAAACAATCAAACGGTTGCTAGGAAACCACAAAATGCTTGCTATCAATATGCCCAATTTATATTTCATAATAAAACTCAATTGCAAGAAGTCAAAAAAAATAAAACGGTTGCTAGGAAACTACAAAACTCCTTCTTTCGATATGCCCAATTTATATTTCATGATAAAACTCAATCACAAGAAACCGAAAACAATCAAACGGTTGCTAGGAAACCACAAAATACTTGCTATCGATATCCCCATCTTATATTTCATGATAAAACTCAATCACAAGAAACCGAAAACAATCAAAAAGTTGCTAGGAAACTACAAAACTCCTTCTTTCGATATGCCCAATTTATATATCATGATAAAACTCATTGTCAAGAAGTCAAAAACAATCTAGCAGTTGCTAGGAAACCACATAACGCTTGCTTTCGATATGCCCAATTTATATTTCATGATAAAACTCAATTACAAGAAATAATAAACAATCAAACAGTTGCTAGAAAACCACAAAACGCTTGCTGTCGATATCCCCAATTCATATTTCATGATAAAACTCAATCACAAGAAACCGAAAACAATCAAACAGTTGCTAGGAAACCACAAAACTCCTTTTTTCGATATGCCCAATTTATATTTCATGATAAATAACAATGAAATAATGTCAAAAACAATCAAACAGTTGCTTGGAAACCACAAAACGCTTGCGGTCGATATCCCTAATTTATATTTCATGATAAAACTCAATCACAAGAAACCGAAAACAATCAAACGGTTGCTAGGAAACCACAAAATGCTTGCTATCAATATGCCCAATTTATATTTCATAATAAAACTCAATTGCAAGAAGTAAAAAAAAATAAAACGGTTGCTAGGAAACCCCAAAACGCTTGCTTTCGATATGCCCAATTTATATTCATGATAAAACTCAATCACAAGAAACCGAAAACAATCAATGAGTTGCAATGAAACCACAAAACGCTTGCTTTCTATATGCCTAATTTATATTTCATGATAAAACTCAATTACAAGAAATCATAAACAATCAAACAGTTGCTAGGAAACTACAAAACGCTTGCTGTCAATATCCCCAATTTATATTTCATGATAAAACTCAATCACAAGAAACCGAAAACAATCAATTAGTTGCTAGGAAACCACAAAACTCCTTCTTTCGATATACCCAATTTATATTTCATGATAAAACTCATTGACAAGAAGTCAAAAACAATCTAGCAGTTGCTAGGAAACAACATAACGCTTGCTTTCGATATGCCCAATTTATATTTCATGATAAAACTCAATTGCAAGAAGTCAAAAACAATAAAACAGTTGCTAGGAAACTACAAAACTACTTCTTTCGATATGCCCAATTTATATTTCATGATAAAACTCAATCACAAGAAACCGAAAACAATCAAACGGTTGCTAGGAAACCACAAAATACTTGCTTTCGATATCCCCAATTTATATTTCATGATAAAACTCAATCACAAGAAACCGAAAACAATCAAGCAGTTGCTAGGAAAGCACAAAACTCCTTCTTTCGATATGCCCAATTTATATTACAAGATACAACTCAATGACATGAAGTCAAAAACAATCAAATAGTTGCTAGGAAACCACAAAACGCATGCTTTAGATATGCCCAGTTTATATTTCATGATAAAACTCAATCACAAGAACCCGAAAACAATAAAACAGTTGCTAGGAAACTACAAAACTCCTTCTTTCGATATGCCCAATTTATATTTCATGATAAAACTCAATTACAAGAAATAATAAACAATCAAACAGTTGCTAGAAAACCACAAAACGCTTGCTGTCGATATCCCCAATTCATATTTTATGATAAAACTCAATCACAAGAAACCGAAAACAATCAAACAGTTGCTAGGAAACCACAAAACTCCTTTTTTCGATAGGCCCAATTTATATTTCATGATAAATAACAATGAAATAATGTCAAAAACAATCAAATAGTTGCTAGGAAACCACAAAACGCATGCTTTAGATATGCCCAGTTTATATTTCATGATAAAACTCAATCACAAGAACCCGAAAACAATCAATTAGTTGCAATGAAACCACAAAACGCTTGCTTTCCATATGCCCAATTTATATTTCATAATAAAACTCAATTGCAAGAAGTAAAAAAAAATAAAACGGTTGCTAGGAAACCCCAAAACGCTTGCTTTCGATATGCCCAATTTATATTCATGATAAAACTCAATCACAAGAAACCGAAAACAATCAATGAGTTGCAATGAAACCACAAAACGCTTGCTTTCTATATGCCTAATTTATATTTCATGATAAAACTCAATTACAAGAAATCATAAACAATCAAACAGTTGCTAGGAAACTACAAAACGCTTGCTGTCAATATCCCCAATTTATATTTCATGATAAAACTCAATCACAAGAAACCGAAAACAATCAAACAGTTGCTAGGAAACCACAAAACTCCTTCTTTCGATATACAAAATTTATATTTCATGATAAAACTCATTGACAAGAAGTCAAAAACAATCTAGCAGTTGCTAGGAAACAACATAACGCTTGCTTTCGATATGCCCAATTTATATTTCATGATAAAACTCAATTGCAAGAAGTCAAAAACAATAAAACAGTTGCTAGGAAACTACAAAACTACTTCTTTCGATATGCCCAATTTATATTTCATGATAAAACTCAATCACAAGAAACCGAAAACAATCAAACGGTTGCTAGGAAACCACAAAATACTTGCTTTCGATATCCCCAATTTATATTTCATGATAAAACTCAATCACAAGAAACCGAAAACAATCAAACAGTTGCTAGGAAAGCACAAAACTCCTTCTTTCGATATGCCCAATTTATATTACAAGATACAACTCAATGACAAGAAGTCAAAAACAATCAAATAGTTGCTAGGAAACCACAAAACGCATGCTTTAGATATGCCCAGTTTATATTTCATGATAAAACTCAATCACAAGAACCCGAAAACAATAAAACAGTTGCTAGGAAACTACAAAACTCCTTCTTTCGATATGCCCAATTTATATTTCATGATAAAACTCAATTACAAGAAATAATAAACAATCAAACAGTTGCTAGAAAACCACAAAACGCTTGCTGTCGATATCCCCAATTCATATTTTATGATAAAACTCAATCACAAGAAACCGAAAACAATCAAACAGTTGCTAGGAAACCACAAAACTCCTTTTTTCGATATGCCCAATTTATATTTCATGATAAATAACAATGAAATAATGTCAAAAACAATCAAATAGTTGCTAGGAAACCACAAAACGCATGCTTTAGATATGCCCAGTTTATATTTCATGATAAAACTCAATCACAAGAACCCGAAAACAATCAATTAGTTGCAATGAAACCACAAAACGCTTGCTTTCCATATGCCCAATTTATATTTCATGATAAAACTCAATTACAAGAAATAATAAACAATCAAACAGTTGCTTGGAAACCACAAAACGCTTGCGGTCGATATCCCTAATTTATATTTCATGATAAAACTCAATCACAAGAAACCGAAAACAATCAAACGGTTGCTAGGAAACCACAAAATGTTTGCTATCAATATGCCCAATTTATATTTCATAATAAAACTCAATTGCAAGAAGTCAAAAAAAAATAAAACGGTTGCTAGGAAACCACAAAACGCTTGCTTTCGATATGCCCAATTTATATTCATGATAAAACTCAATCACAAGAAACCGAAAACAATCAATGAGTTGCAATGAAACCACAAAACGCTTGCTTTCTATATGCCCAATTTATATTTCATGATAAAACTCAATTACAAGAAACCGAAAACAATCAAACAGTTGCTAGGAAACCACAAAACTCCTTCTTTCGATATGCCCAATTTATATTTCATGATAAAACTCATTGACAAGAAGTCAAAAACAATCTAGCAGTTGCTTGGAAGCCGCAAAACGCATGCTTTAGATATGCCCAATTCATATTTCATGATAAAACTCAATTGCAAGAAGTCAAAAACAATAAAACAGTTGCTAGGAAACTACAAAACTCCTTCTTTCGATATGCCCAATTTATATTTCATGATAAAACTCATTGACAAGAAGTCAAAAACAATCTAGCAGTTGCTAGGAAACAACATAACGCTTGCTTTCGATATGCCCAATTTATATTTCTTGATAAAACTCAATTGCAAGAAGTCAAAAACAATAAAACAGTTGCTAGGAAACTACAAAACTCCTTCTTTCGATATGCCCAATTTATATTTCATGATAAAACTCAATCACAAGAAACCGAAAACAATCAAACGGTTGCTAGGAAACCACAAAATACTTGCTATCGATATCCCCATCTTATATTTCATGATAAAACTCAATCACAAGAAACCGAAAACAATCAAACAGTTGCTAGGAAACTACAAAACTCCTTCTTTCGATATGCCCAATTTATATATCATGATAAAACTCATTGTCAAGAAGTCAAAAACAATCTAGCAGTTGCTAGGAAACCACATAACGCTTGCTTTCGATATGCCCAATTTATATTTCATGATAAAACTCAATTACAAGAAATAATAAACAATCAAACAGTTGCTAGAAAACCACAAAACGCTTGCTGTCGATATCCCCAATTCATATTTCATGATAAAACTCAATCACAAGAAACCGAAAACAATCAAACAGTTGCTAGGAAACCACAAAACTCCTTTTTTCGATATGCCCAATTTATATTTCATGATAAATAACAATGAAATAATGTCAAAAACAATCAAACAGTTGCTTGGAAACCACAAAACGCTTGCGGTCGATATCCCTAATTTATATTTCATGATAAAACTCAATCACAAGAAACCGAAAACAATCAAACGGTTGCTAGGAAACCACAAAATGCTTGCTATCAATATGCCCAATTTATATTTCATAATAAAACTCAATTGCAAGAAGTAAAAAAAAATAAAACGGTTGCTAGGAAACCCCAAAACGCTTGCTTTCGATATGCCCAATTTATATTCATGATAAAACTCAATCACAAGAAACCGAAAACAATCAATGAGTTGCAATGAAACCACAAAACGCTTGCTTTCTATATGCCTAATTTATATTTCATGATAAAACTCAATTACAAGAAATCATAAACAATCAAACAGTTGCTAGGAAACTACAAAACGCTTGCTGTCAATATCCCCAATTTATATTTCATGATAAAACTCAATCACAAGAAACCGAAAACAATCAAACAGTTGCTAGGAAACCACAAAACTCCTTCTTTCGATATACCCAAATTATATTTCATGATAAAACTCATTGACAAGAAGTCAAAAACAATCTAGCAGTTGCTAGGAAACAACATAACGCTTGCTTTCGATATGCCCAATTTATATTTCATGATAAAACTCAATTGCAAGAAGTCAAAAACAATAAAACAGTTGCTAGGAAACTACAAAACTACTTCTTTCGATATGCCCAATTTATATTTCATGATAAAACTCAATCACAAGAAACCGAAAACAATCAAACGGTTGCTAGGAAACCACAAAATACTTGCTTTCGATATCCCCAATTTATATTTCATGATAAAACTCAATCACAAGAAACCGAAAACAATCAAGCAGTTGCTAGGAAAGCACAAAACTCCTTCTTTCGATATGCCCAATTTATATTACAAGATACAACTCAATGACATGAAGTCAAAAACAATCAAATAGTTGCTAGGAAACCACAAAACGCATGCTTTAGATATGCCCAGTTTATATTTCATGATAAAACTCAATCACAAGAACCCGAAAACAATCAATTAGTTGCAATGAAACCACAAAACGCTTGCTTTCCATATGCCCAATTTATATTTCATGATAAAACTCAATTACAAGAAATAATAAACAATCAAACAGTTGCTAGAAAACCACAAAACGCTTGCTGTCGATATCCCCAATTCATATTTTATGATAAAACTCAATCACAAGAAACCGAAAACAATCAAACAGTTGCTAGGAAACCACAAAACTCCTTTTTTCGATATGCCCAATTTATATTTCATGATAAATAACAATGAAATAATGTCAAAAACAATCAAACAGTTGCTAGGAAACCACAAAACGCTTGCGGTCGATATCCCTAATTTATATTTCATGATAGAACTCAATCACAAGAAACCGAAAACAATCAAACAGTTGCTAGGAAAGCACAAAACTCCTTCTTTCGATATGCCCAATTTATATTACATGATACAACTCAATGACATGAAGTCAAAAACAATCAAATAGTTGCTAGGAAACCACAAAACGCATGCTTTAGATATGCCCAGTTTATATTTCATGATAAAACTCAATCACAAGAAACCGAAAACAATCAATTAGTTGCTTGGAAACCACAAAACGCTTGCGGTCGATATCCCTAATTTATATTTCATGATAAAACTCAATCACAAGAAACCGAAAACAATCAAACGGTTGCTAGGAAACCACAAAATGCTTGCTATCAATATGCCCAATTTATATTTCATAATAAAACTCAATTGCAAGAAGTCAAAAAAAATAAAACGGTTGCTAGGAAACCCCAAAACGCTTGCTTTCGATATGCCCAATTTATATTCATGATAAAACTCAATCACAAGAAACCGAAAACCATCAATGAGTTGCAATGAAACCACAAAACGCTTGCTTTCTATATGCTCAATTTATATTTCATGATAAAAGTCAATTACAAGAAATCATAAACAATCAAACAGTTGCTAGGAAACTACAAAACGCTTGCTGTCAATATCCCCAATTTATATTTCATGATAAAACTCAATCACAAGAAACCGAAAACAATCAAACAGTTGCTAGGAAACCACAAAACTCCTTCTTTCGATATACCCAATTTATATTTCATGATAAAACTCAATGACAAGAAGTCAAGAACAATCAAACAGTTGCTAGGAAGCCGCAAAACGCATGCTTTAGATATGCCCAATTCATATTTCATGATAAAACTCAATTGCAAGAAGTCAAAAACAATAAAACAGTTGCTAGGAAACTACAAAACTCCTTCTTTCGATATGCCCAATTTATATTTCATGATAAAACTCATTGACAAGAAGTCAAAAACAATCTAGCAGTTGCTAGGAAACAACATAACGCTTGCTTTCAATATGCCCTATTTATATTTCATGATAAAACTCAATTGCAAGAAGTCAAAAACAATAAAACAGTTGCTAGGAAACTACAAAACTACTTCTTTCGATATGCCCAATTTATATTTCATGATAAAACGCAATCACAAGAAACCGAAAACAATCAAACGGTTGCTAGGAAACCACAAAATACTTGCTTTCGATATCCCCAATTTATATTTCATGATAAAACTCAATCACAAGAAACCGAAAACAATCAAACAGTTGCTAGGAAAGCACAAAACTCCTTCTTTCGATATGCCCAATTTATATTACATGATACAACTCAATGACATGAAGTCAAAAACAGTCAAATAGTTGCTAGGAAACCACAAAACGCATGCTTTCGATATGCCCAATTTACATTCATGATAAAACTCAATCACAAGAAACCGAAAACAATCAATGAGTTGCAATGAAACCACAAAACGCTTGCATTCTATATGCCCAATTTATATTTCATGATAAAGTCAATTACAAGAAATCATAAACAATCAAACAGTTGCTAGGAAACTACAAAACGCTTGCTGTTAATATCCCCAATTTATATTTCATGATAAAACTCAATCACAAGAAACCGAAAACAATCAAACAGTTGCTAGGAAACCACAAAACTCCTTCTTTCGATATGCCCAATTTATATTTCATGATAAAACTCATTGACAAGAAGTCAAAAACAATCTAGCAGTTGCTTGGAAACCACATAACGCTTGCTTTCGATATGCCCAATTTATATTTCATAAGAAAACTCAATGACATGAAGTCAAAAACAATCAAACAGTTGCTAGGAAGCCGCCAAACGCATGCTTTAGATATGCCCAATTAATATTTCATGATAAAACTCAATTGAGACAAGTCAAAAACAATAAAACAGTTGCTAGGAAACTACAAAACTCCTTTTTTCGATATACCCAATTTATATTTCATGATAAAACTCAATGACATGAAGTCAAAAACAATCAAACAGTTGCTAGGAAGCCGCAAAACGCATGCTTTAGATATGCCCAATTCATATTTCATGATAAAACTCAATTGCAAGAAGTCAAAAACAATAAAACAGTTGCTAGGAAACTACAAAACTCCTTCTTTCGATATGCCCAATTTATATTTCATGATAAAACTCATTGACAAGAAGTGAAAAACAATCTAGCAGTTGCTAGGAAACCACATAACTCCTTCTTTCGATATGCCCAATTCATATTTCATGATAAAACTCAATCACAAGAAACCGAAAACAATAAAACAGTTGCTAGGAAACTACAAAACTCCTTCTTTCGATATGCCCAATTTATATTTCATGATAAAACTCATTGACACGTAGTCAAAAACAATCTAGCAGTTGCTAGGAAACAACATAACGCTTGCTTTCGATATGCCCAATTTATATTTCATGATAAAACTCAATTGCAAGAAGCCAAAAACAATAAAACAGTTGCTAGGAAACTACAAAACTACTTCTTTCGATATGCCCAATTTATATTTCATGATAAAACTCAATCACAAGAAACCGAAAACAATCAAACGGTTGCTAGGAAACCACAAAATACTTGCTTTCGATATCCCCAATTTATATTTCATGATAAAACTCAATCACAAGAAACCGAAAACAATCAAACAGTTGCTAGGAAAGCACAAAACTCCTTCTTTCGATATGCCCAATTTATATTACATGATACAACTCAATGACATGAAGTCAAAAACAATCAAATAGTTGCTAGGAAACCACAAAACGCATGCTTTAGATATGCCCAGTTTATATTTCATGATAAAACTCGATCACAAGAAACCGAAAACAATCAATTAGTTGCAATGAAACCACAAAACGCTTGCTTTCCATATGCCCAATTTATATTTCATGATAAAACTCAATTACAAGAAATAATAAACAATCAAACAGTTGCTAGAAAACCACAAAACGCTTGCTGTCGATATCCCCAATTCATATTTCATGATAAAACTCAATCACAAGAAACCGAAAACAATCAAACAATTGCTAGGAAACCACAAAACTCCTTTTTTCGATATGCCCAATTTATATTTCATGATAAATAACAATGAAATAATGTCAAAAACAATCAAACAGTTGCTAGGAAACCACAAAACGCTTGCGGTCGATATCCCTAATTTATATTTCATGATAAAACTCAATCACAAGAAACCGAAAACAATCAAACAGTTGCTAGGAAAGCACAAAACTCCTTCTTTCGATATGCCCAATTTATATTACATGATACAACTCAATGACATGAAGTCAAAAACAATCAAATAGTTGCTAGGAAACCACAAAACGCATGCTTTAGATATGCCCAGTTTATATTTCATGATAAAACTCAATCACAAGAAACCGAAAACAATCAATTAGTTGCTTGGAAACCACAAAACGCTTGCTTTCTATATGCCCAATTTATATTTCATGATAAAAGTCAATCACAAGAAATCATAAACAATCAAACAGTTGCTAGGAAACTACAAAACCCTTGCTGTCAATATCCCCAATTTATATTTCATGATAAAACTCAATCACAAGAAACCAAAAACAATCAAACAGTTGCTAGGAAACCACAAAACTCCTTCTTTCGATATACCCAAATTATATTTCATGATAAAACTCAATGACATGAAGTCAAGAACAATCAAACAGTTGCTAGGAAGCCGCAAAACGCATGCTTTAGATATGCCCAATTCATATTTTATGATAAAACTCAATTGCAAGAAGTCAAAAACAATAAAACAGTTGCTAGGAAACTACAAAACTACTTCTTTCGATATGCCCAATTTATATTTCATGATAAAACTCAATCACAAGAAACCGAAAACAATCAAACGGTTGCTAGGAAACCACAAAATACTTGCTTTCGATATCCCCAATTTATATTTCATGATAAAACTCAATCACAAGAAACCGAAAACAATCAAACAGTTGCTAGGAAAGCACAAAACTCCTTCTTTCGATATGCCCAATTTATATTACAAGATACAACTCAATGACATGAAGTCAAAAACAATCAAATAGTTGCTAGGAAACCACAAAACGCAAGCTTTAGATATGCCCAGTTTATATTTCATGATAAAACTCAATCACAAGAAACCGAAAACAATCAATTAGTTGCAATGAAACCACAAAACGCTTGCTTTCCATATGCCCAATTTATATTTCATGATAAAACTCAATTACAAGAAATAATAAACAATCAAACAGTTGCTAGAAAACCACAAAACGCTTGCTGTCGATATCTCCAATTCATATTTTATGATAAAACTCAATCACAAGAAACCGAAAACAATCAAACAGTTGCTAGGAAACCACAAAACTCCTTTTTTCGATATGCCCAATTTATATTTCATGATAAATAACAATGAAATAATGTCAAAAACAATCAAACAGTTGCTAGGAAACCACAAAACGCTTGCGGTCGATATCCCTAATTTATATTTCATGATAAAACTCAATCACAAGAAACCGAAAACAATCAAACAGTTGCTAGGAAAGCACAAAACTCCTTCTTTCGATATGCCCAATTTATATTACATGATACAACTCAATGACATGAAGTCAAAAACAATCAAATAGTTGCTAGGAAACCACAAAACGCATGCTTTAGATATGCCCAGTTTATATTTCATGATAAAACTCAATCACAAGAAACCGAAAACAATCAATTAGTTGCTAGGAAACTACAAAACGCTTGCTGTCAATATCCCCAATTTATATTTCATGATAAAACTCAATCACAAGAAACCGAAAACAATCAAACAGTTGCTAGGAAACCACAAAACTCCTTCTTTCGATATACCCAATTTATATTTCATGATAAAACTCAATGACATGAAGTCAAGAACAATCAAACAGTTGCTAGGAAACTACAAAACTCCTTCTTTCGATATGCCCAATTTATATTTCATGATAAAACTCATTGACAAGAAGTCAAAAACAATCTAGCAGTTGCTAGGAAACAACATAACGCTTGCTTTCAATATGCCCAATTTATATTTCATGATAAAACTCAATTGCAAGAAGTAAAAAACAATAAAACAGTTGCTAGGAAACTACAAAACTACTTCTTTCGATATGCCAAATTTATATTTCATGATAAAACTCAATCACAAGAAACCGAAAACAATCAAACGGTTGCTAGGAAACCACAAAATACTTGCTTTCGATATCCCCAATTTATATTTCATGATAAAACTCAATCACAAGAAACCGAAAACAATCAAACAGTTGCTAGGAAAGCACAAAACTCCTTCTTTCGATATGCCCAATTTATATTACATGATACAACTCAATGACATGAAGTCAAAAACAGTCAAATAGTTGCTAGGAAACCACAAAACGCATGCTTTCGATATGCCCAATTTACATTTATGATAAAACTCAATCACAAGAAACCGAAAACAAGCAATGAGTTGCAATGAAACCACAAAACGCTTGCTTTCTCTATGCCCAATTTATATTTCATGATAAAGTCAATTACAAGAAATCATAAACAATCAAACAGTTGCTAGGAAACTACAAAACGCTTGCTGTCAATATCCCCAATTTATATTTCATGATAAAACTCATTGACAAGAAGTCAAAAACAATCTAGCAGTTGCTTGGAAACCACATAACGCTTGCTTTCGATATGCCCAATTTATATTTCATAAGAAAACTCAATGACATGAAGTCAAAAACAATCAAACAGTTGCTAGGAAGCCGCCAAACGCATGCTTTAGATATGCCCAATTAATATTTCATGATAAAACTCAATTGAGACAAGTCAAAAACAATAAAACAGTTGCTAGGAAACTACAAAACTCCTTTTTTCGATATACCCAATTTATATTTCATGATAAAACTCAATGACATGAAGTCAAAAACAATCAAACAGTTGCTAGGAAGCCGCAAAACGCATGCTTTAGATATGCCCAATTCATATTTCATGATAAAACTCAATTGCAAGAAGTCAAAAACAATAAAACAGTTGCTAGGAAACTACAAAACTCCTTCTTTCGATATGCCCAATTTATATTTCATGATAAAACTCATTGACAAGAAGTGAAAAACAATCTAGCAGTTGCTAGGAAACCACATAACTCCTTCTTTCGATATGCCCAATTCATATTTCATGATAAAACTCAATCACAAGAAACCGAAAACAATAAAACAGTTGCTAGGAAACTACAAAACTCCTTCTTTCGATATGCCCAATTTATATTTCATGATAAAACTCATTGACAAGTAGTCAAAAACAATCTAGCAGTTGCTAGGAAACAACATAACGCTTGCTTTCGATATGCCCAATTTATATTTCATGATAAAACTCAATTGCAAGAAGCCAAAAACAATAAAACAGTTGCTAGGAAACTACAAAACTACTTCTTTCGATATGCCCAATTTATATTTCATGATAAAACTCAATCACAAGAAACCGAAAACAATCAAACGGTTGCTAGGAAACCACAAAATACTTGCTTTCGATATCCCCAATTTATATTTCATGATAAAACTCAATCACAAGAAACCGAAAACAATCAAACAGTTGCTAGGAAAGCACTAAACTCCTTCTTTCGATATGCCCAATTTATATTACATGATACAACTCAATGACATGAAGTCAAAAACAATCAAATAGTTGCTAGGAAACCACAAAACGCATGCTTTAGATATGCCCAGTTTATATTTCATGATAAAACTCAATCACAAGAAACCGAAAACAATCAATTAGTTGCAATGAAACCACAAAACGCTTGCTTTCCATATGCCCAATTTATATTTCATGATAAAACTCAATTACAAGAAATAATAAACAATCAAACAGTTGCTAGAAAACCACAAAACGCTTGCTGTCGATATCCCCAATTCATATTTCATGATAAAACTCAATCACAAGAAACCGAAAACAATCAAACAGTTGCTAGGAAACCACAAAACTCCTTTTTTCGATATGCCCAATTTATATTTCATGATAAATAACAATGAAATAATGTCAAAAACAATCAAACAGTTGCTAGGAAACCACAAAACGCTTGCGGTCGATATCCCTAATTTATATTTCATGATAAAACTCAATCACAAGAAACCGAAAACAATCAAACAGTTGCTAGGAAAGCACAAAACTCCTTCTTTCGATATGCCCAATTTATATTACATGATACAACTCAATGACATGAAGTCAAAAACAATCAAATAGTTGCTAGGAAACCACAAAACGCATGCTTTAGATATGCCCAGTTTATATTTCATGATAAAACTCAATCACAAGAAACCGAAAACAATCAATTAGTTGCTTGGAAACCACAAAACGCTTGCTTTCTATATGCCCAATTGCTATTTCATGATAAAAGTCAATCACAAGAAATCATAAACAATCAAACAGTTGCTAGGAAACTACAAAACCCTTGCTGTCAATATCCCCAATTTATATTTCATGATAAAACTCAATCACAAGAAACCAAAAACAATCAAACAGTTGCTAGGAAACCACAAAACTCCTTCTTTCGATATACCCAATTTATATTTCATGATAAAACTCAATGACATGAAGTCAAGAACAATCAAACAGTTGCTAGGAAGCCGCAAAACGCATGCTTTAGATATGCCCAATTCATATTTTATGATAAAACTCAATTGCAAGAAGTCAAAAACAATAAAACAGTTGCTAGGAAACTACAAAACTCCTTCTTTCGATATGCCCAATTTATATTTCATGATAAAACTCATTGACAAGAAGTCAAAAACAATCTAGCAGTTGCTAGGAAACAACATAACGCTTGCTTTCGATATGCCAAATTTATATTTCATGATAAAACTCAATCACAAGAAACCGAAAACAATCAAACGGTTGCTAGGAAACCACAAAATACTTGCTTTCGATATCCCCAATTTATATTTCATGATAAAACTCAATCACAAGAAACCGAAAACAATCAAACAGTTGCTAGGAAAGCACAAAACTCCTTCTTTCGATATGCCCAATTTATATTACATGATACAACTCAATGACATGAAGTCAAAAACAGTCAAATAGTTGCTAGGAAACCACAAAACGCATGCTTTCGATATGCCCAATTTACATTTATGATAAAACTCAATCACAAGAAACCGAAAACAAGCAATGAGTTGCAATGAAACCACAAAACGCTTGCTTTCTCTATGCCCAATTTATATTTCATGATAAAGTCAATTACAAGAAATCATAAACAATCAAACAGTTGCTAGGAAACTACAAAACGCTTGCTGTCAATATCCCCAATTTATATTTCATGATAAAACTCATTGACAAGAAGTCAAAAACAATCTAGCAGTTGCTTGGAAACCACATAACGCTTGCTTTCGATATGCCCAATTTATATTTCATAAGAAAACTCAATGACATGAAGTCAAAAACAATCAAACAGTTGCTAGGAAGCCGCCAAACGCATGCTTTAGATATGCCCAATTAATATTTCATGATAAAACTCAATTGAGACAAGTCAAAAACAATAAAACAGTTGCTAGGAAACTACAAAACTCCTTTTTTCGATATACCCAATTTATATTTCATGATAAAACTCAATGACATGAAGTCAAAAACAATCAAACAGTTGCTAGGAAGCCGCAAAACGCATGCTTTAGATATGCCCAATTCATATTTCATGATAAAACTCAATTGCAAGAAGTCAAAAACAATAAAACAGTTGCTAGGAAACTACAAAACTCCTTCTTTCGATATGCCCAATTTATATTTCATGATAAAACTCATTGACAAGAAGTGAAAAACAATCTAGCAGTTGCTAGGAAACCACATAACTCCTTCTTTCGATATGCCCAATTCATATTTCATGATAAAACTCAATCACAAGAAACCGAAAACAATAAAACAGTTGCTAGGAAACTACAAAACTCCTTCTTTCGATATGCCCAATTTATATTTCATGATAAAACTCATTGACAAGTAGTCAAAAACAATCTAGCAGTTGCTAGGAAACAACATAACGCTTGCTTTCGATATGCCCAATTTATATTTCATGATAAAACTCAATTGCAAGAAGCCAAAAACAATAAAACAGTTGCTAGGAAACTACAAAACTACTTCTTTCGATATGCCCAATTTATATTTCATGATAAAACTCAATCACAAGAAACCGAAAACAATCAAACGGTTGCTAGGAAACCACAAAATACTTGCTTTCGATATCCCCAATTTATATTTCATGATAAAACTCAATCACAAGAAACCGAAAACAATCAAACAGTTGCTAGGAAAGCACTAAACTCCTTCTTTCGATATGCCCAATTTATATTACATGATACAACTCAATGACATGAAGTCAAAAACAATCAAATAGTTGCTAGGAAACCACAAAACGCATGCTTTAGATATGCCCAGTTTATATTTCATGATAAAACTCAATCACAAGAAACCGAAAACAATCAATTAGTTGCAATGAAACCACAAAACGCTTGCTTTCCATATGCCCAATTTATATTTCATGATAAAACTCAATTACAAGAAATAATAAACAATCAAACAGTTGCTAGAAAACCACAAAACGCTTGCTGTCGATATCCCCAATTCATATTTCATGATAAAACTCAATCACAAGAAACCGAAAACAATCAAACAGTTGCTAGGAAACCACAAAACTCCTTTTTTCGATATGCCCAATTTATATTTCATGATAAATAACAATGAAATAATGTCAAAAACAATCAAACAGTTGCTAGGAAACCACAAAACGCTTGCGGTCGATATCCCTAATTTATATTTCATGATAAAACTCAATCACAAGAAACCGAAAACAATCAAACAGTTGCTAGGAAAGCACAAAACTCCTTCTTTCGATATGCCCAATTTATATTACATGATACAACTCAATGACATGAAGTCAAAAACAATCAAATAGTTGCTAGGAAACCACAAAACGCATGCTTTAGATATGCCCAGTTTATATTTCATGATAAAACTCAATCACAAGAAACCGAAAACAATCAATTAGTTGCTTGGAAACCACAAAACGCTTGCTTTCTATATGCCCAATTGCTATTTCATGATAAAAGTCAATCACAAGAAATCATAAACAATCAAACAGTTGCTAGGAAACTACAAAACCCTTGCTGTCAATATCCCCAATTTATATTTCATGATAAAACTCAATCACAAGAAACCAAAAACAATCAAACAGTTGCTAGGAAACCACAAAACTCCTTCTTTCGATATACCCAATTTATATTTCATGATAAAACTCAATGACATGAAGTCAAGAACAATCAAACAGTTGCTAGGAAGCCGCAAAACGCATGCTTTAGATATGCCCAATTCATATTTTATGATAAAACTCAATTGCAAGAAGTCAAAAACAATAAAACAGTTGCTAGGAAACTACAAAACTCCTTCTTTCGATATGCCCAATTTATATTTCATGATAAAACTCATTGACAAGAAGTCAAAAACAATCTAGCAGTTGCTAGGAAACAACATAACGCTTGCTTTCGATATGCCCAATTTATATTTCATGATAAAACTCAATTGCAAGAAGTCAAAAACAATAAAACAGTTGCTAGGAAACTACAAAACTACTTCTTTCGATATGCCCAATTTATATTTCATGATAAAACTCAATCACAAGAAACCGAAAACAATCAAACGGTTGCTAGGAAACCACAAAATACTTGCTTTCGATATCCCCAATTTATATTTCATGATAAAACTCAATCACAAGAAACCGAAAACAATCAAACAGTTGCTAGGAAAGCACAAAACTCCTTCTTTCGATATGCCCAATTTATATTACATGATACAACTCAATGACATGAAGTCAAAAACAGTCAAATAGTTGCTAGGAAACCACAAAACTCCTCCTTTCGATATGCCCAATTTATATTTCATGATAAAACTCAATGACATGAAGTCAAAAACAATCAATTAGTTGCAATGAAACCACAAAACGCTTGCTTTCCATATGCCCAATTTATATTTCATGATAAAACTCAATTACAAGAAATAATAAACAATCAAACAGTTGCTAGAAAACCACAAAACGCTTGCTGTCGATATCCCCAAATCATATTTCATGATAAAACTCAATTGCAAGAAGTCAAAAAAAATAAAACGGTTGCTAGGAAACTACAAAACTCCTTTTTTCGATATACCCAATTTATATTTCATGATAAAACTCAATGACATGAAGTCAAAAACAATCAAACGGTTGCTAGGAAACCACAAAATGCTTGCTATCAATATGCCCAATTTATATTTCATGATAAAACTCAATTGCAAGAAGTCAATAAAAATAAAACGGTTGCTAGGAAACCCCAAAACGCTTGCTTTCGATATGCCCAATTTATATTTCATGATAAAACTCATTGACAAGAAGTCAAAAACAATCAAAGAGTTGCTAGGAAGCCGCAAAACGCATGCTTTTGAAATCCCCAATTTATATATAATGATAAAACTCAATGACATGAAGTCAAAAACAAGCAAACAGTTGCTAGGAAACCACAAAACGCTTGCTATACATATGCCCAATTTATATTTCATGATAAAACTCAATCACAAGAAACCGAAAACAATCAAACAGTTGCTAGGACCCCACAAAACTCGTACTTTCGAAATCCCCAATTTATATATAATGATAATACGCAATTACATGAAGACAAAAACAATAAAACGGTTGCTAGGAAGCCGCAAAACGCATGCTTTAGATATGCCCAATTCATATTTCATGATAAAACTCAATTGCAAGAAGTCAAAAACAATAAAACAGTTGCTAGGAAACCACAAAACTCCTTCTTTCGATATGCCCAATTTATATTTCATGATAAAACTCATTGACAAGAAGTCAAAAACAATATAGCAGTTGCTTGGAAACCACATAACGCTTGCTTTCGATATGCCCAATTTATATTTCATAAGAAAACTCAATGACATGAAGTCAAAAACAATCAAACAGTTGCTAGGAAGCCGCCAAACGCATGCTTTAGATATGCCCAATTAATATTTCATGATAAAACTCAATTGCAACAAGTCAAAAACAATAAAACAGTTGCTAGGAAACTACAAAACTCCTTTTTTCGATATACCCAATTTATATTTCATGATAAAACTCAATGACATGAAGTCAAAAACAATCAAACAGTTGCTAGGAAGCCGCAAAACGCATGCTTTAGATATGCCCAATTCATATTTCATGATAAAACTCAATTGCAAGAAGTCAAAAACAATAAAACAGTTGCTAGGAAACTACAAAACTCCTTCTTTCGATATGCCCAATTTATATTTCATGATATAACTCATTGACAAGAAGTGAAAAACAATCTAGCAGTTGCTAGGAAACCACATAACTCCTTCTTTCGATATGCCCAATTCATATTTCATGATAAAACTCAATCACAAGAAACCGAAAACAATAAAACAGTTGCTAGGAAACTACAAAACTCCTTCTTTCGATATGCCCAATTTATATTTCATGATAAAACTCATTGACAAGTAGTCAAAAACAATCTAGCAGTTGCTAGGAAACAACATAACGCTTGCTTTCGATATGCCCCATTTATATTTCATGATAAAACTCAATTGCAAGAAGCCAAAAACAATAAAACAGTTGCTAGGAAACTACAAAACTACTTCTTTCGATATGCCCAATTTATATTTCATGATAAAACTCAATCACAAGAAACCGAAAACAATCAAACGGTTGCTAGGAAACCACAAAATACTTGCTTTCGATATCCCCAATTTATATTTCATGATAAAACTCAATCACAAGAAACCGAAAACAATCAAACAGTTGCTAGGAAAGCACAAAACTCCTTCTTTCGATATGCCCAATTTATATTACATGATACAACTCAATGACATGAAGTCAAAAACAATCAAATAGTTGCTAGGAAACCACAAAACGCATGCTTTAGATATGCCCAGTTTATATTTCATGATAAAACTCAATCACAAGAAACCGAAAACAATCAATTAGTTGCAATGAAACCACAAAACGCTTGCTTTCCATATGCCCAATTTATATTTCATGATAAAACTCAATTACAAGAAATAATAAACAATCAAACAGTTGCTAGAAAACCACAAAACGCTTGCTGTCGATATCCCCAATTCATATTTCATGATAAAACTCAATCACAAGAAACCGAAAACAATCAAACAGTTGCTAGGAAACCACAAAACTCCTTTTTTCGATATGCCCAATTTATATTTCATGATAAATAACAATGAAATAATGTCAAAAACAATCAAACAGTTGCTAGGAAACCACAAAACGCTTGCGGTCGATATCCCTAATTTATATTTCATGATAAAACTCAATCACAAGAAACCGAAAACAATCAAACAGTTGCTAGGAAAGCACAAAACTCCTTCTTTCGATATGCCCAATTTATATTACATGATACAACTCAATGACATGAAGTCAAAAACAATCAAATAGTTGCTAGGAAACCACAAAACGCATGCTTTAGATATGCCCAGTTTATATTGCATGATAAAACTCAATCACAAGAAACCGAAAACAATCAATTAGTTGCTTGGAAACCACAAAACGCTTGCTTTCTATATGCCCAATTTATATTTCATGATAAAAGTCAATCACAAGAAATCATAAACAATCAAACAGTTGCTAGGAAACTACAAAACCCTTGCTGTCAATATCCCCAATTTATATTTCATGATAAAACTCAATCACAAGAAACCAAAAACAATCAAACAGTTGCTAGGAAACCACAAAACTCCTTCTTTCGATATACCCAATTTATATTTCATGATAAAACTCAATGACATGAAGTCAAGAACAATCAAACAGTTGCTAGGAAGCCGCAAAACGCATGCTTTAGATATGCCCAATTCATATTTTATGATAAAACTCAATTGCAAGAAGTCAAAAACAATAAAACAGTTGCTAGGAAACTACAAAACTCCTTCTTTCGATATGCCCAATTTATATTTCATGATAAAACTCATTGACAAGAAGTCAAAAACAATCTAGCAGTTGCTAGGAAACAACATAACGCTTGCTTTCGATATGCCCAATTTATATTTCATGATAAAACTCAATTGCAAGAAGTCAAAAACAATAAAACAGTTGCTAGGAAACTACAAAACTACTTCTTTCGATATGCCCAATTTATATATCATGATAAAACTCAATCACAAGAAACCGAAAACAATCAAACGGTTGCTAGGAAACCACAAAATACTTGCTTTCGATATCCCCAATTTATATTTCATGATAAAACTCAATCACAAGAAACCGAAAACAATCAAACAGTTGCTAGGAAAGCACAAAACTCCTTCTTTCGATATGCCCAATTTATATTACATGATACAACTCAATGACATGAAGTCAAAAACAGTCAAATAGTTGCTAGGAAACCACAAAACTCCTCCTTTCGATATGCCCAATTTATATTTCATGATAAAACTCAATGACATGAAGTCAAAAACAATCAAAGAGTTGCTAGGAAGCCGCAAAACGCATGCTTTTGAAATCCCCAATTTATATATAATGATAAAACTCAATGACATGAAGTCAAAAACAAGCAAACAGTTGCTAGGAAACCACAAAACGCTTGCTATACATATGCCCAATTTATATTTCATGATAAAACTCAATCACAAGAAACCGAAAACAATCAAACAGTTGCTAGGACCCCACAAAACTCGTACTTTCGAAATCCCCAATTTATATATAATGATAATACGCAATTACATGAAGACAAAAACAATAAAACGGTTGCTAGGAAACCACAAAACTCCTTCTTTCGATATGCCCAATTTATATTTCATGATAAAACTCATTGACAAGAAGTCAAAAACAATATAGCAGTTGCTTGGAAACCACATAACGCTTGCTTTCGATATGCCCAATTTATATTTCATAAGAAAACTCAATGACATGAAGTCAAAAACAATCAAACAGTTGCTAGGAAGCCGCCAAACGCATGCTTTAGATATGCCCAATTAATATTTCATGATAAAACTCAATTGCAACAAGTCAAAAACAATAAAACAGTTGCTAGGAAACTACAAAACTCCTTTTTTCGATATACCCAATTTATATTTCATGATAAAACTCAATGACATGAAGTCAAAAACAATCAAACAGTTGCTAGGAAGCCGCAAAACGCATGCTTTAGATATGCCCAATTCATATTTCATGATAAAACTCAATTGCAAGAAGTCAAAAACAATAAAACAGTTGCTAGGAAACTACAAAACTCCTTCTTTCGATATGCCCAATTTATATTTCATGATAAAACTCATTGACAAGAAGTGAAAAACAATCTAGCAGTTGCTAGGAAACCACATAACTCCTTCTTTCGATATGCCCAGTTTATATTTCATGATAAAACTCAATCACAAGAAACCGAAAACAATCAAACGGTTGCTAGGAAACCACAAAATACTTGCTTTCGATATCCCCAATTTATATTTCATGATAAAACTCAATCACAAGAAACCGAAAACAATCAAACAGTTGCTAGGAAAGCACAAAACTCCTTTTTTCGATATCCCCAATTCATATTTCATGATAAAACTCAATCACAAGAAACCGAAAACAATAAAACAGTTGCTAGGAAACTACAAAACTCCTTCTTTCGATATGCCCAATTTATATTTCATGATAAAACTCATTGACAAGTAGTCAAAAACAATCTAGCAGTTGCTAGGAAACAACATAACGCTTGCTTTCGATATGCCCAATTTATATTTCATGATAAAACTCAATTGCAAGAAGTCAAAAACAATAAAACAGTTGCTAGGAAACTAAAAAAAAACTACTTCTTTCGATATGCCCAATTTATATTTCATGATAAAACTCAATCACAAGAAACCGAAAACAATCAAACGGTTGCTAGGAAACCACAAAATTCTTGCTTTCGATATCCCCAATTTATATTTCATGATAAAACTCAATTGCAAGAAGTAAAAAAAAATAAAACGGTTGCTAGGAAACTACAAAACTCCTTTTTTCGATATACCCAATTTATATTTCATGATAAAACTCAATGACATGAAGTCAAAAACAATCAAACGGTTGCTAGGAAACCACAAAATGCTTGCTATCAATATGCCCAATTTATATTTCATAATAAAACTCAATTGCAAGAAGTCAAAAAAAATAAAACGGTTGCTAGGAAATCACAAAACGCTTGCTTTCGATATGCCCAATTTATATTCATGATAAAACTCAATCACAAGAAACCGAAAACAATCAATGAGTTGCAATGAAACCACAAAAGGCTTGCTTTCTATATGCCCAATTTATATTTCATGACAAAACTCAATTACAAGAAATCATAAACAATCAAACAGTTGCTAGGAAACTACAAAACGCTTGCTGTCAATATCCCCAATTTATATTTCATGATAAAACTCAATCACAAGAAACCGAAAACAATCAGACAGTTGCTAGGAAAGCACAAAACTCTTACTTTCGAAATCCCCAATTTATATATAATGATAATACGCAATTACATGAAGACAAAAACAATAAAACGGTTGCTAGGAAACCACAAAACTCCTTCTTTCGATATGCCCAATTTATATTTCATGATAAAACTCATTGACAAGAAGTCAAAAACAATCTAGCAGTTGCTTGGAAACCACATAACGCTTGCTTTCGATATGCCCAATTTATATTTCATAAGAAAACTCAATGACATGAAGTCAAAAACAATCAAACAGTTGCTAGGAAACTACAAAACTCCTTTTTTCGATATACCCAATTTATATTTCATGATAAAACTCAATGACATGAAGTCAAAAACAATCAAACAGTTGCTAGGAAGCCGCAAAACGCATGCTTTAGATATGCCCAATTCATATTTCATGATAAAACTCAATTGCAAGAAGTCAAAAACAATAAAACAGTTGCTAGGAAACTACAAAACTCCTTCTTTCGATATGCCCAATTTATATTTCATGATAAAACTCATTGACAAGAAGTGAAAAACAATCTAGCAGTTGCTAGGAAACCACATAACTCCTTCTTTCGATATGCCCAGTTTATATTTCATGATAAAACTCAATCACAAGAAACCGAAAACAATCAAACGGTTGCTAGGAAACCACAAAATACTTGCTTTCGATATCCCCAATTTATATTTCATGATAAAACTCAATCACAAGAAACCGAAAACAATCAAACAGTTGCTAGGAAAGCACAAAACTCCTTTTTTCGATATCCCCAATTCATATTTCATGATAAAACTCAATCACAAGAAACCGAAAACAATCAAACAGTTGCTAGGAAAGCACAAAACTCCTTCTTTCGATATGCCCAAATTATATTACATGATACAACTCAATGACATGAAGTCAAAAACAATCAAATAGTTGCTAGGAAACCATAAAACGCATGCTTTAGATATGCCCAGTTTATATTTCATGATAAAACTCAATCACAAGAAACCGAAAACAATCAAACGGTTGCTAGGAAACCACAAAATACTTGCTTTCGATATCCCCAATTTATATTTCATGATAAAACTCAATCACAAGAAACCGAAAACAATCAAACGGTTGCTAGGAAACCACAAAATACTTGCTTTCGATATCCCCAATTTATATTTCATGATAAAACTCAATCACAAGAAACCGAAAACAATCAAACAGTTGCTAGGAAAGCACAAAACTCCTTCTTTCGATATGCCCAAATTATATTACATGATACAACTCAATGACATGAAGTCAAAAACAATCAAATAGTTGCTAGGAAACCATAAAACGCATGCTTTAGATATGCCCAGTTTATATTTCATGATAAAACTCAATCACAAGAAACCGAAAACAATCAAACGGTTGCTAGGAAACCACAAAATACTTGCTTTCGATATCCCCAATTTATATTTCATGATAAAACTCAATCACAAGAAACCGAAAACAATCAAACAGTT
Source organism: Troilus luridus (assembly GCA_964056705.1). NCBI lineage: Eukaryota > Metazoa > Arthropoda > Insecta > Hemiptera > Pentatomidae > Troilus > Troilus luridus. Next base: position 93,549,551 of record OZ057412.1, on the reverse strand, counting down.
GCTAGGAAAGCACAAAACTCCTTCTTTCGATATGCCCAATTTATATTACATGATACAACTCAATGACATGAAGTCAAAAACAATCAAATAGTTGCTAGGAAACCACAAAACGCATGCTTTAGATATGCCCAGTTTATATTTCATGATAAAACTCAATCACAAGAAACCGAAAACAATCAATTAGTTGCAATGAAACCACAAAACGCTTGCTTTCCATATGCCCAATTTATATTTCATGATAAAACTCAATTACAAGAAATAATAAACAATCAAACAGTTGCTAGAAAACCACAAAACGCTTGCTGTCGATATCCCCAATTCATATTTCATGATAAAACTCAATCACAAGAAACCGAAGACAATCAAACAGTTGCTAGGAAACCACAAAACTCCTTTTTTCGATATGCCCAATTTATATTTCATGATAAATAACAATGAAATAATGTCAAAAACAATCAAACAGTTGCTAGGAAACCACAAAACGCTTGCGGTCGATATCCCTAATTTATATTTCATGATAAAACTCAATTACAAGAAATAATAAACAATCAAACAGTTGCTAGAAAACCACAAAACGCTTGCTGTCGATATCCCCAATTTATATTACATGATACAACTCAATGACATGAAGTCAAAAACAATCAAATAGTTGCTAGGAAACCACAAAACGCATGCTTTCGATATCCCCAATTTATATTTCATGATAAAACTCAATCACAAGAAACCGAAAACAATAAAACAGTTGCTAGGAAACTACAAAACTCCTTCTTTCGATATGCCCAATTTATATTTCATGATAAAACTCATTGACAAGAAGTCAAAAACAATCTAGCAGTTGCTAGGAAACAACATAACGCTTGCTTTCGATATGCCCAATTTATATTTCATGATAAAACTCAATTGCAAGAAGTCAAAAACAATAAAACAGTTGCTAGGAAACTAGAAAACTACTTCTTTCGATATGCCCAATTTATATTTCATGATAAAACTCAATCACAAGAAACCGAAAACAATCAAACGGTTGCTAGGAAACCACAAAATACTTGCTTTCGATATCCCCAATTTATATTTCATGATAAAACTCAATCACAAGAAACCGAAAACAATCAAACAGTTGCTAGGAAAGCACAAAACTCCTTCTTTCGATATGCCCAATTTATATTACATGATACAACTCAATGACATGAAGTCAAAAACAGTCAAATAGTTGCTAGGAAACCACAAAACGCATGCTTTAGATATGCCCAGTTTATATTTCATGATAAAACTCAATCACAAGAAACCGAAAACAATCAATTAGTTGCAATGAAACCACAAAACGCTTGCTTTCCATATGCCCAATTTATATTTCATGATAAAACTCAATTACAAGAAATAATAAACAATCAAACAGTTGCTAGAAAACCACAAAACGCTTGCTGTCGATATCCCCAATTCATATTTCATGATAAAACTCAATCACAAGAAACCGAAAACAATCAAACAGTTGCTAGGAAACCACAAAACTCCTTTTTTCGATATGCCCAATTTATATTTCATGATAAATAACAATGAAATAATGTCAAAAACAATCAAACAGTTGCTAGGAAACCACAAAACGCTTGCGGTCGATATCCCTAATTTATATTTCATGATAAAACTCAATCACAAGAAACCGAAAACAATCAAACGGTTGCTAGGAAACCACAAAATGCTTGCTATCAATATGCCCAATTTATATTTCATAATAAAACTCAATTGCAAGAAGTCAAAAAAAATAAAACGGTTGCTAGGAAACCACAAAACGCTTGCTTTCGATATGCCCAATTAATATTTCATGATAAAACTCAATTGCAAGAAGTCAAAAACAATAAAACAGTTGCTAGGAAACTACAAAACTCCTTTTTTCGATATACCCAATTTATATTTCATGATAAAACTCAATGACATGAAGTCAAAAACAATCAAACAGTTGCTAGGAAGCCGCAAAACGCATGCTTTAGATATGCCCAATTCATATTTCATGATAAAACTCAATTGCAAGAAGTCAAAAACAATAAAACAGTTGCTAGGAAACTACAAAACTCCTTCTTTCGATATGCCCAATTTATATTTCATGATAAAACTCATTGACAAGAAGTCAAAAACAATCTAGCAGTTGCTAGGAAACCACATAACGCTTGCTTTCGATATGCCCAATTTATATTTCATGATAAAACTCAATCACAAGAAACCGAAAACAATCAAACGGTTGCTAGGAAACCACAAAATACTTGCTTTCGATATCCCCAATTTATATTTCATGATAAAACTCAATCACAAGAAACCGAAAGCAATCAAACAGTTGCTAGGAAAGCACAAAACTCCTTCTTTCGATATGCCCAATTTATATTACATGATACAACTCAATGACATGAAGTCAAAAACAATCAAATAGTTGCTAGGAAACCACAAAACGCATGCTTTAGATATGCCCAGTTTATATTTCATGATAAAACTCAATCACAAGAAACCGAAAACAATCAATTAGTTGCAATGAAACCACAAAACGCTTGCTTTCCATATGCCCAATTTATATTTCATGATAAAACTCAATTACAAGAAATAATAAACAATCAAACAGTTGCTAGAAAACCTCAAAACGCTTGCTGTCGATATCCCCAATTCATATTTCATGATAAAACTCAATCACAAGAAACCGAAAACAATCAAACAGTTGCTAGGAAACCACGAAACTCCTTCTTTCGATATGCCCAATTTATATTTCATGATAAAACTCATTGACAAGAAGTCAAAAACAATCTAGCAGTTGCTTGGAAACCACATAACGCTTGCTTACGATATGCCCAATTTATATTTCATAAGAAAACTCAATGACATGAAGTCAAAAACAATCAAACAGTTGCTAGGAAGCCGCCAAACGCATGCTTTAGATATGGCCAATTAATATTTCATGATAAAACTCAATTGCAACAAGTCAAAAACAATAAAACAGTTGCTAGGAAACTACAAAACTCCTTTTTTCGATATACCCAATTTATATTTCATGATAAAACTCAATGACATGAAGTCAAAAACAATCAAACAGTTGCTAGGAAGCCGCAAAACGCATGCTTTAGATATGCCCAATTCATATTTCATGATAAAACTCAATTGCAAGAAGTCAAAAACAATAAAACAGTTGCTAGGAAACTACAAAACTCCTTCTTTCGATATGTCCAATTTATATTTCATGATAAAACTCAATCACAAGAAACCGAAAACAATCAAACGGTTGCTAGGAAACCACATAACTCCTTCTTTCGATATGCCCAGTTTATATTTCATGATAAAACTCAATCACAAGAAACCGAAAACAATCAAACGGTTGCTAGGAAACCACAAAATACTTGCTTTCTATATCCCCAATTTATATTTCATGATAAAACTCAATCACAAGAAACCGAAAACAATCAAACAGTTGCTAGGAAAGCACAAAACTCCTTCTTTCGATATCCCCAATTCATATTTCATGATAAAACTCAATCACAAGAAACCGAAAACAATAAAACAGTTGCTAGGAAACTACAAAACTCCTTCTTTCGATATGCCCAATTTATATTTCATGATAAAACTCATTGACAAGTAGTCAAAAACAATCTAGCAGTTGCTAGGAAACAACATAACGCTTGCTTTCGATATGCCCAATTTATATTTCATGATAAAACTCAATTGCAAGAAGTCAAAAACAATAAAACAGTTGCTAGGAAACTACAAAACTACTTCTTTCGATATGCCCAATTTATATTTCATGATAAAACTCAATCACAAGAAACCGAAAACAATCAAACGGTTGCTAGGAAACCACAAAATACTTGCTTTCGATATCCCCAATTTATATTTCATGATAAAACTCAATCACAAGAAACCGAAAACAATCAAACAGTTGCTAGGAAAGCACAAAACTCCTTCTTTCGATATGCCCAATTTATATTACATGATACAACTCAATGACATGAAGTCAAAAACAATCAAATAGTTGCTAGGAAACCACAAAACGCATGCTTTAGATATGCCCAGTTTATATTTCATGATAAAACTCAATCACAAGAAACCGAAAACAATCAATTAGTTGCAATGAAACCACAAAACGCTTGCTTTCCATATGCCCAATTTATATTTCATGATAAAACTCAATTACAAGAAATAATAAACAATCAAACAGTTGCTAGAAAACCACAAAACGCTTGCTGTCGATATCCCCAATTCATATTTCATGATAAAACTCAATCACAAGAAACCGAAGACAATCAAACAGTTGCTAGGAAACCACAAAACTCCTTTTTTCGATATGCCCAATTTATATTTCATGATAAATAACAATGAAATAATGTCAAAAACAATCAAACAGTTGCTAGGAAACCACAAAACGCTTGCGGTCGATATCCCTAATTTATATTTCATGATAAAACTCAATCACAAGAAACCGAAAACAATCAAACAGTTGCTAGGAAAGCACAAAACTCCTTCTTTCGATATGCCCAATTTATATTACATGATACAACTCAATGACATGAAGTCAAAAACAATCAAATAGTTGCTAGGAAACCACAAAACGCATGCTTTAGATATGCCCAATTCATATTTCATGATAAAACTCAATTGCAAGAAGTCAAAAACAATAAAACAGTTGCTAGGAAACTACAAAACTCCTTCTTTCGATATGCCCAAATTATATTTCATGATAAAACTCATTGACAAGAAGTCAAAAACAATCTAGCAGTTGCTAGGAAACAACATAACGCTTGCTTTCGATATGCCCAATTTATATTTCATGATAAAACTCAATTGCAAGAAGTCAAAAACAATAAAACAGTTGCTAGGAAACTACAAAACTACTTCTTTCGATATGCCCAATTTATATTTCATGATAAAACTCAATCACAAGAAACCGAAAACAATCAAACGTTTGCTAGGAAACCACAAAATACTTGCTTTCGATATCCCCAATTTATATTTCATGATAAAACTCATTGACAAGAAGTCACAAACAATCTAGCAGTTGCTAGGAAACCACATAACGCTTGCTTTCGATATGCCCAATTTATATTTCATGATAAAACTCAATCACAAGAAACCGAAAACAATCAAACGGTTGCTAGGAAACCACAAAATACTTGCTTTCGATATCCCCAATTTATATTTCATGATAAAACTCAATCACAAGAAACCGAAAACAATCAAACAGTTGCTAGGAAAGCACAAAACTCCTTCTTTCGATATGCCCAATTTATATTACATGATACAACTCAATGACATGAAGTCAAAAACAATCAAATAGTTGCTAGGAAACCACAAAACGCATGCTTTAGATATGCCCAGTTTATATTTCATGATAAAACTCAATCACAAGAAACCGAAAACAATCAATTAGTTGCAATGAAACCACAAAACGCTTGCTTTCCATATGCCCAATTTATATTTCATGATAAAACTCAATTACAAGAAATAATAAACAATCAAACAGTTGCTAGAAAACCTCAAAACGCTTGCTGTCGATATCCCCAATTCATATTTCATGATAAAACTCAATCACAAGAAACCGAAAACAATCAAACAGTTGCTAGGAAACCACAAAACTCCTTTTTTCGATATGCCCAATTTATATTTCATGATAAATAACAATGAAATAATGTCAAAAACAATCAAACAGTTGCTAGGAAACCACAAAACGCTTGCGGTCGATATCCCTAATTTATATTTCATGATAAAACTCAATCACAAGAAACCGAAAACAATCAAACGGTTGCTAGGAAACCACAAAACTCCTTTTTTCGATATGCCCAATTTATATTTCATGATAAATAACAATGAAATAATGTCAAAAACAATCAAACAGTTGCTAGGAAACCACAAAACGCTTGCGGTCGATATCCCTAATTTATATTTCATGATAAAACTCAATCACAAGAAACCGAAAACAATCAAACGGTTGCTAGGAAACCACAAAATGCTTGCTATCAATATGCCCAATTTATATTTCATAATAAAACTCAATTGCAAGAAGTCAAAAAAAATAAAACGGTTGCTAGGAAACCACAAAACGCTTGCTTTCGATATGCCCAATTTATATTCATGATAAAACTCAATCACAAGAAACCGAAAACAATCAATGAGTTGCAATGAAACCACAAAACGCTTGCTTTCTATATCCCCAATTTATATTTCATGATAAAACTCAATCACAAGAAACCGAAAACAATCAAACAGTTGCTAGGAAAGCACAAAACTCCTTCTTTCGATATCCCCAATTCATATTTTATGATAAAACTCAATCACAAGAAACCGAAAACAATAAAAGAGTTGCTAGGAAACTACAAAACTCTTGCTTTCGAAATCTCTAATTTATATATAATGATAAAACTCAATTACAAGAAGACAAAAACAATAAAACAGTTGCTAGGGAACTACAAAACTCTTGCTTTCGAAATCTCCAATTTATATATAATGATAAAACTCAATGACATGAAGTCAAAAACAATTAAACAGTTGCTAGGAAACTACAAAACTCTTGCTTTCGAAATCCCCAATTTATATATAATTATAAAACTCAATGACATGAAGTCAAAAACAATAAAAGAGTTGCTAGGAAACTACAAAACTCTTGCTTTCGAAATCTCTAATTTATATATAATGATAAAACTCAATTACAAGAAGACAAAAACAATAAAACAGTTGCTAGGGAACTACAAAACTCTTGCTTTCGAAATCTCCAATTTATATATAATGATAAAACTCAATGACATGAAGACAAAAACAATAAAACTGTTACTAGGAAACTACAAAACACTTGCTTTCGAAATCCCCAATTTATATATAATGATAAAACTCAATGACATGAATTCAAAAACAATCAAACAGTTCCTAGGAAACCACAAAACTCTTGCTTTCGAAATCCCCAATTTATATTTCACTATAAAACTCAATGACATGAAGGCAAAAACCATCAAACAGTTGCTAGGAAACCACAAAACTCTTGCTATCGAAATCCCCAATTTATATTTCACTATAAAACTCATTGACAAGAAGTCAAAAACAATCAAACAGTTGCTAGGAATCCACAAAACGCTTGCTTTCGATATGCCCAATTTATATTTCATGATAAAACGCAATTACAAGAAGACAAAAACAATAAAACAGTTGCTAGGAAACTACAAAACTCTTGCTTTCGAAATCTCCAATTTATATTTCATGATAAAAATCAATGACATGAAGTCAAAAACAATCAAACAGTTGCTAGGAAACTACAAAACTCTTGCTTTCGAAATCCCCAATTTATATATAATGATAAAACTCAATCACAAGAAGTCAAAAACAATAAAACAGTTGCTAGGAAACTACAAAACTCTTGCTTTCGAAATACCCAATTTATATATAATGATAAAATTCAATCACAGGAAGTCAAAAACAATCAAACAGTTGCTAGGAATCCACAAAACGCTTGCTTTCGATATGCCTAATTTATATTACATGATACAATTCATTGACAAGAAGTCAAAAACAATCTAGCAGATGCTAGGAAGCCGCCAAACGCATGCTTTAGATATGGCCAATTAATATTTCATGATAAAACTCAATTGCAACAAGTCAAAAACAATAAAACAGTTGCTAGGAAACTACAAAACTCCTTTTTTCGATATACCCAATTTATATTTCATGATAAAACTCAATGACATGAAGTCAAAAACAATCAAACAGTTACTAGGAAGCCGCAAAACGCATGCTTTCGATATGTCCAATTTATATTTCATGATAAAACTCAATCACAAGAAACCGAAAACAATCAAACGGTTGCTAGGAAACCACATAACTCCTTCTTTCGATATGCCCAGTTTATATTTCATGATAAAACTCAATCACAAGAAACCGAAAACAATCAAACGGTTGCTAGGAAACCACAAAATACTTGCTTTCTATATCCCCAATTTATATTTCATGATAAAACTCAATCACAAGAAACCGAAAACAATCAAACAGTTGCTAGGAAAGCACAAAACTCCTTCTTTCGATATCCCCAATTCATATTTCATGATAAAACTCAATCACAAGAAACCGAAAACAATAAAAGAGTTGCTAGGAAACTACAAAACTCTTGCTTTCGAAATCTCTAATTTATATATAATGATAAAACTCAATTACAAGAAGACAAAAACAATAAAACAGTTGCTAGGGAACTACAAAACTCTTGCTTTCGAAATCTCCAATTTATATATAATGATAAAACTCAATGACATGAAGTCAAAAAAAATTAAACAGTTGCTAGGAAACTACAAAACTCTTGCTTTCGAAATCCCCAATTTATATATAATTATAAAATTCAATGACATGAAGTCAAAAACAATAAAAGAGTTGCTAGGAAACTACAAAACTCTTGCCTTCGAAATCTCTAATTTATATATAATGATAAAACTCAATTACAAGAAGACAAAAACAATAAAACAGTTGCTAGGGAACTACAAAACTCTTGCTTTCGAAATCTCCAATTTATATATAATGATAAAACTCAATGACATGAAGACAAAAACAATAAAACTGTTACTAGGAAACTACAAAACACTTGCTTTCGAAATCCCCAATTTATATATAATGATAAAACTCAATGACATGAATTCAAAAACAATCAAACAGTTCCTAGGAAACCACAAAATTCTTGCTTTCGAAATCCCCAACTTATATATAATGATAAAACTGATTGACAAGAAGTCAAAAACAATCTAACAGTTGCTAGGAAACTACAAAAATCTTGCTTTCGAAATTCCCAATTTATATATAATGATAAAACTCAATTACAAGAAGACAAAAACAATAAAACAGTTACTAGGAAACTACAAAACTCTTGCTTTCGAAATTTCCAATTTATAGTTCATGATAAAACTCAATGACATGAAGTCAAAAAAAGTCAAACAGTTGCTAGTAAACAACAAAATTCTTGCTTTCGAAATCCCCAATTTATATATAACGATAAAACTCAATCACAAGAAGACAAAAACAATCAAACAGTTGCTAGGAAACCTCAAAACGCTTGCTTTCGAAATCCCCAATTTGTATTTCATGATAAAACTCAATGACATGAAGTCAAAAACATTCAAACAGTTGCTAGGAAACTACAAAACTCTTGCTTTCGAAATCCCCAATTCATGTATAATGATAAAACTCAATTACAAGAAGACAAAAACAATAAAACAGTTGCTAGGAAACTACAAAACTCTTGCTTTCGAAATCCCCAATTTGTATTTCATGATAAAACTCAATTACAAGAAGACAAAAACAATCAAACCGTTGCTAAAAACAACAAAACTCTTGCTTTCGAAATCACCGATTTATATATAATGACTAAACTCAATCACAACAAGTCAGAAACAATCAAACAGTTGCTAGGAAACTACAAAACTCCTTCTTTCAATATGCCCAATTTATATTTCATGATAAAACTTAATGACAAGAAGTCAAAAACAGTTGCTGGGAAACCACAAAACTCTTGCTTTCGACATCCCCAATTTATATATAATGATAAAACTCAATGACATGAAGTCAAAAACAATCAAACAGTTGCTAGGAAACCACAAACCGTTGATGTCGATATCCCCAATTTATATTTCATGATAAAACTCAATGACATGAAGTCAAAAACAATCAAACAGTTGCTAGTAAACCACAAAACTCTTGCTTTCGAAATCCCCAATTTATATATAATGATAAAACTCAATCACAAGAAGTCAAAAACAATCAAACAGTTGCTAGGAATCCACAAATTTCTTGCTTTCGAAATCCCCAATTTGTATTTCATTATAAAACTCAATGACATGAAGTCAAAAACAATCTAACAGTTGCTAGAAAACTACAAAACTCTTGCTTTCGAAATCCCCAATTTATATATAATGGTAAAACTCAATTACAAGAAGACAAAAACGATAAAACAGTTGCTAGGAAACTACAAAACTCTTGCTTTCGAAATCCCCAATTTATATATAATGATAAAACTCAATCACAAGAAGTCAAAAACAATCAAACAGTTGCTAGGAATCCACAAAACGCTTGCTTTCGATATGCCCAATTTATATTTCATGATAAAACTCAATTACACGAAGACAAAAACAATAAAACAGTTGCTAGGAAACTAAAAAACTCTTGCTTTCGAAATCTCCAATTTATATACAATGATAAAACTCAATTACAAGAAGACAAAAACAATAAAACAGTTGCTAGGAAAGCACAAAACTCCTTCTTTCGATATCCCCAATTCATATTTTATGATAAAACTCAATCACAAGAAACCGAAAACAATAAAAGAGTTGCTAGGAAACTACAAAACTCTTGCTTTCGAAATCTCTAATTTATATATAATGATAAAACTCAATTACAAGAAGACAAAAACAATAAAACAGTTGCTAGGGAACTACAAAACTCTTGCTTTCGAAATCTCCAATTTATATATAATGATAAAACTCAATGACATGAATTCAAAAACAATCAAACAGTTGCTAGGAAACCACAAAACTCTTGCTATCGAAATCCCCAATTTATATTTCACTATAAAACTCATTGACAAGAAGTCAAAAACAATCAAACAGTTGCTAGGAATCCACAAAACGCTTGCTTTCGATATGCCCAATTTATATTTCATGATAAAACGCGATTACAAGAAGACAAAAACAATAAAACAGTTGCTAGGAAACTACAAAACTCTTGCTTTCGAAATCTCCAATTTATATTTCATGATAAAAATCAATGACATGAGGTCAAAAACAATCAAACAGTTGCTAGGAAACTACAAAACTCTTGCTTTCGAAATCCCCAATTTATATATAATGATAAAACTCAATCACAAGAAGTCAAAAACAATAAAACAGTTGCTAGGAAACTACAAAACTCTTGCTTTCGAAATCCCCAATTTATATATAATGATAAAATTCAATCACAAGAAGTCAAAAACAATCAAACAGTTGCTAGGAATCCACAAACGCTTGCTTTCGATATGCCTAATTTATATTTCATGATACAATTCATTGACAAGAAGTCAAAAACAATCTAGCAGATGCTAGGAAACCACAAAACGCTTGCTTTCGAAATCTCCAATTTACATTTCATGATAAAACTAGATTACAAGAAGACAAAAACATTAAAAAAGTTGCTAGGAAACTACAAAACTCTGTCTTTCGAAATCCCCAATTTATATTTCATGATAAAACTCAAGGACATGAAGGCAAAAACAATCAAACAGTTGCTAGGAAACTACAAAACTCTTGCTTTCGAAATCCCCAATTTATATATAATGATAAAACTCAATGACATGAAGTCAAAAACTATCAAACAGTTCCTAGGAAACCACAAAACTCTTGCTTTCGAAATCCCCAATTTATATTTCATGATAAAACTCAATGACATGAAGGCAAAAACAATCAAACAGTTCCTAGGAAACCACAAAACTCTTGCTTTCGAAATCTCCAATTTATATATAATGATAAAACTCAATGACATGAAGGCAAAAACAATCAACCAGTTGCTAGGAAACTACAAAACTCTTGCTTTCGAAATCCCCAATTTATATATAGTGATAAAACTCAATGACATGAAGTCAAAAACAATCAAACAGTTCCTAGGAAACCACAAAACTCTTGCTTTCGAAATCCCCAATTTATATTTCATGATAAAACTCAATGACATGAAGGCAAAAACAATCAAACAGTTCCTAGGAAACCACAAAACTCTTGCTTTCGAAATCCCCAATTTATATTTCATGATAAAACTAAATGACATGAAGGCAAAGACAATCAAACAGATGCTAGGAAACCACAAAACGCTTGCTTTCGATATGCCCAATTTATATTTCATGATAAAACTCAATTACAAGAAGACAAAAACAATAAAACAGTTGCTAGGAAACTACAAAACACTTGCTTTCGAAATCTCCAATTTATATATAATGATAAAACTCAATGACATGAAGTCAAAAACAATTAAACAGTTGCTAGGAAACTACAAAACTCTTGCTTTCGAAATCCCCAATTTATATATAATTATAAAACTCAATGACATGAAGTCAAAAACAATAAAACAGTTGCTAGGAACCTACAAAACTCTGGCTTTCGAAATCTCTAATTTATATATAATGATAAAACTCAATTACAAGAAGACAAAAACAATAAAACAGTTGCTAGGGAACTACAAAACTCTTGCTTTCGAAATCTCCAATTTATATATAATGATAAAACTCAATGACATGAAGACAAAAACAATAAAACTGTTACTAGGAAACTACAAAACACTTGCTTTCGAAATCCCCAATTTATATATAATGATAAAACTCAATGACATGAATTCAAAAACAATCAAACAGTTCCTAGGAAACCACAAAACTCTTGCTTTCGAAATCCCCAATTTATATATAATGATAAAACTCAATCACAAGAAGTCAAAAACAATAAAACAGTTGCTAGGAAACTACAAAACTCTTGCTTTCGAAATCCCCAATTTATATATAATGATAAAATTCAATCACAAGAAGTCAAAAACAATCAAACAGTTGCTAGGAATCCACAAACGCTTGCTTTCGATATGCCTAATTTATATTTCATGATACAATTCATTGACAAGAAGTCAAAAACAATCTAGCAGATGCTAGGAAACCACAAAATGCTTGCTTTCGAAATCTCCAATTTACATTTCATGATAAAACTAGATTACAAGAAGACAAAAACATTAAAAAAGTTGCTAGGAAACTACCAAACTCTGTCTTTCGATTTCCCCAATTTATATTTCATGATAAAACTCAATGACATGAAGTCAAAAACAGTAAAACAGTTGCTAGTAAACCACAAAATTCTTGCTTTCGAAATCCCCAACTTATATATAATGATAAAACTGATTGACAAGAAGTCAAAAACAATCTAACAGTTGCTAGGAAACTACAAAACTCTTACTTTCGAAATTCCCAATTTATATATAATGGTAAAACTCAATTACAAGAAGACAAAAACAATAAAACAGTTGCTAGGAAACTACAAAACTCTTGCTTTCGAAATCCCCAATTTATATTTCATGATAAAACTCAATCACAAGAAGTCAAAAACAATCAAACAGTTGCTAGGAATCCACAAAACGCTTGCTTTCGATATGCCCAATTTATATTTCATGATAAAACTCAATTACAAGAAGACAAAAACAATAAAACAGTTGCTAGGAAACTACAAAACTCTTGCTTTCGAAATCTCCAATTTATATTTCATGATAAAACTCAATTACAAGAAGACAAAAACAATAAAACAGTTGCTAGGAAACTACAAAACTCTTGCTTTCGAAATCTCCAATTTATATATAATGATAAAACTCAATGACATGAAGGCAAAAACAATCAAACAGTTGCTAGGAAACTACAAAACTCTTGCTTTCGAAATCCCCAATTTATATATAATGATAAAACTCAATGACATGAAGTCAAAAACTATCAAACAGTTCCTAGGAAACCACAAAACTCTTGCTTTCGAAATCCCCAATTTATATTTCATGATAAAACTCAATGACATGAAGGCAAAAACAATCAAACAGTTCCTAGGAAACCACAAAACTCTTGCTTTCGAAATCCCCAATTTATATTTCATGATAAAACTAAATGACATGAAGGCAAAGACAATCAAACAGATGCTAGGAAACCACAAAACGCTTGCTTTCGATATGCCCAATTTATATTTCATGATAAAACTCAATTACAAGAAGACAAAAACAATAAAACAGTTGCTAGGAAACTACAAAACTCTTGCTTTCGAAATCTCCAATTTATATATAATGATAAAACTCAATGACATGAAGTCAAAAACCATTAAACAGTTGCTAGGAAACTACAAAACTCTTGCTTTCGAAATCCCCAATTTATATATAATTATAAAACTCAATGACATGAAGTCAAAAACAATAAAACAGTTGCTAGGAAACTACAAAACTCTTGCTTTCGAAATCTCTAATTTATATATAATGATAAAACTCAATTACAAGAAGACAAAAACAATAAAACAGTTGCTAGGGAACTACAAAACTCTTGCTTTCGAAATCTCCAATTTATATATAATGATAAAACTCAATGACATGAAGACAAAAACAATAAAACTGTTACTAGGAAACTACAAAACTCTTGCTTTCGAAATCCCCAATTTATATATAATGATAAAACTCAATGACATGAATTCAAAAACAATCAAACAGTTCCTAGGAAACCACAAAACTCTTGCTTTCGAAATCCCCAATTTATATTTCACTATAAAACTCAATGACATGAAGGCAAAAACCATCAAACAGTTGCTAGGAAACCACAAAACTCTTGCTATCGAAATCCCCAATTTATATTTCACTATAAAACTCATTGACAAGAAGTCAAAAACAATCAAACAGTTGCTAGGAATCCACAAAACGCTTGCTTTCGATATGCCTAATTTATATTTCATGATACAATTCATTGACAAGAAGTCAAAAACAATCAAGCAGATGCTAGGAAACCACAAAACGCTTGCTTTCGAAATCTCCAATTTACATTTCATGATAAAACTAGATTACAAGAAGACAAAAACAATAAAAAAGTTGCTAGGAAACTACAAAACTCTTGCTTTCGAAATCCCCAATTTATATATAATGATAAAATTCAATCACAAGAAGTCAAAAACAATCACACAGTTGCTAGGAATCCACAAAACGCTTGCTTTCGATATGCCTTATTTATATTTCATGATACAATTCATTGACAAGAAGTCAAAAACAATCAAGCAGATGCTAGGAAACCACAAAACGCTTGCTTTCGAAATCTCCAATTTACATTTCATGATAAAACTAGATTACAAGAAGACAAAAACAATAAAAAAGTTGCTAGGAAACTACAGAACTCTTGCTTTCGAAATCCCCAATTTATATTTCATGATAAAACTCAATGACATGAAGTCAAAAACAATAATACAGTTGCTAGGAAACTACAAAACTCTTGCTTTCGAAATCCCCAATTTATATTTCATGATAAAACTCAATCACAAGAAGTCAAAAACAATCAAACAGTTGCTAGGAATCCACAAAACGCTTGCTTTCGATATGCCCAATTTATATTTCATGATAAAACTCAATTACAAGAAGACAAAAACAATAAAACAGTTGCTAGGAAACTAAAAAACTCTTGCTTTCGAAATCTCCAACTTATATATAATGATAAAACTCAATGACATGAAGTCAAAATCAATTAAACAGTTGCTAGGAAACTACAAAACTCTTGCTTTCGAAATCCCCAATTTATATATAATGATAAAACTCAATGACATGAAGTCAAAAACAATAAAACAGTTGCTAGGAAACTACAAAACTCTTGCTTTCGAAATCTCCAATTTATATATAATGATAAAACTCAATTACAAGAAGACAAAAACAATAAAACAGTTGCTAGGAAACTACAAAACTCTTGCTTTCGAAATCCCCAATTTATATTTCACTATAAAACTCAATCACAAGAAGTCAAAAACAATCAAACAGTTGCTAGGAATCCACAAAACGCTTGCTTTCGATATGCCCAATTTATATTTCATGATAAAACTCAATTACAAGAAGACAAAAACAATAAAACAGTTGCTAGGAAACTACAAAACTCTTGCTTTCGAAATCTCCAACTTATATATAATGATAAAACTCAATGACATGAAGTCAAAAACAATTAAACAGTTGCTAGGAAACTACAAAACTCTTGCTTTCGAAATCCCCAATTTATATATAATGATAAAACTCAATGACATGAAGTCAAAAACAATAAAACAGTTGCTAGGAAACTACAAAACTCTTGCTTTCGAAATCTCCAATTTATATATAATGATAAAACTCAATTACAAGAAGACAAAAACAATAAAACAGTTGCTAGGAAACTACAAAACTCTTGCTTTCGAAATCTCCAATTTATATATAATGATAAAACTCAATGACATGAAGACAAAAACAATAAAACAGTTGCTAGGAAACTACAAAACTCTTGCTTTCGAAATCTCCAATTTATATATAATGATAAAACTCAATTACAAGAAGACAAAAATAATAAAACAGTTGCTAGGAAACTACAAAACTCTTGCTTTCGAAATCTCCAATTTATATATAATGATAAAACTCAATGACATGAAGACAAAAACAATAAAACAGTTGCTAGGAAACTACAAAACTCTGTCTTTCGAAATCCCCAATTTATATTTCATGATAAAACTCAATGACATGAAGGCAAAAACAATCAAACAGTTGCTAGGAAACTACAAAACTCTTGCTTTCGAAATCCCCAATTTATATATAATGATAAAACTCAATGACATGAAGTCAAAAACTATCAAACAGTTCCTAGGAAACCACAAAACTCTTGCTTTCGAAATCCCCAATTTATATTTCATGATAAAACTCAATGACATGAAGGCAAAAACAATCAAACAGTTCCTAGGAAACCACAAAACTCTTGCTTTCGAAATCTCCAATTTATATATAATGATAAAACTCAATGACATGAATTCAAAAACAATCAAACAGTTCCTAGGAAACCACAAAACTCTTGCTTTCGAAATCCCCAATTTATATTTCACTATAAAACTCAATGACATGAAGGCAAAAACCATCAAACAGTTGCTAGGAAACCACAAAACTCTTGCTATCGAAATCCCCAATTTATATTTCACTATAAAACTCATTGACAAGAAGTCAAAAACAATCAAACAGTTGCTAGGAATCCACAAAACGCTTGCTTTCGATATGCCTAATTTATATTTCATGATACAATTCATTGACAAGAAGTCAAAAACAATCAAGCAGATGCTAGGAAACCACAAAACGCTTGCTTTCGAAATCTCCAATTTACATTTCATGATAAAACTAGATTACAAGATGACAAAAACAATAAAAAAGTTACTAGGAAACTACAAAACTCTTGCTTTCGAAATCCCCAATTTATATATAATGATAAAATTCAATCACAAGAAGTCAAAAACAATCAAACAGTTGCTAGGAATCCACAAAACGCTTGCTTTCGATATGCCTTATTTATATTTCATGATACAATTCATTGACAAGAAGTCAAAAACAATCAAGCAGATGCTAGGAAACCACAAAACGCTTGCTTTCGAAATCTCCAATTTACAATTCATGATAAAACTAGATTACAAGAAGACAAAAACAATAAAAAAGTTGCTAGGAAACTACAAAACTCTTGCTTTCGAAATCCCCAATTTATATTTCATGATAAAACTCAATGACATGAAGTCAAAAACAATAAAACAGTTGCTAGGAAACTACAAAACTCTTGCTTTCGAAATCCCCAATTTATATTTCATGATAAAACTCAATCACAAGAAGTCAAAAACAATCAAACAGTTGCTAGGAATCCACAAAACGCTTGCTTTCGATATGCCCAATTTATATTTCATGATAAAACTCAATTACAAGAAGACAAAAACAATAAAACAGTTGCTAGGAAACTAAAAAACTCTTGCTTTCGAAATCTCCAACTTATATATAATGATAAAACTCAATGACATGAAGTCAAAAACAATTAAACAGTTGCTAGGAAACTACAAAACTCTTGCTTTCGAAATCCCCAATTTATATATAATGATAAAACTCAATGACATGAAGTCAAAAACAATAAAACAGTTGCTAGGAAACTACAAAACTCTTGCTTTCGAAATCTCCAATTTATATATAATGATAAAACTCAATTACAAGAAGACAAAAACAATAAAACAGTTGCTAGGAAACTACAAAACTCTTGCTTTCGAAATCCCCAATTTATATTTCATTATAAAACTCAATCACAAGAAGTCAAAAACAATCAAACAGTTGCTAGGAATCCACAAAACGCTTGCTTTCGATATGCCCAATTTATATTTCATGATAAAACTCAATTACAAGAAGACAAAAACAATAAAACAGTTGCTAGGAAACTACAAAACTCTTGCTTTCGAAATCTCCAACTTATATATAATGATAAAACTCAATGACATGAAGTCAAAAACAATTAAACAGTTGCTAGGAAACTACAAAACTCTTGCTTTCGAAATCCCCAATTTATATATAATGATAAAACTCAATGACATGAAGTCAAAAACAATAAAACAGTTGCTAGGAAACTACAAAACTCTTGCTTTCGAAATCTCCAATTTATATATAATGATAAAACTCAATTACAAGAAGACAAAAACAATAAAACAGTTGCTAGGAAACTACAAAACTCTTGCTTTCGAAATCTCCAATTTATATATAATGATAAAACTCAATGACATGAAGACAAAAACAATAAAACAGTTGCTAGGAATCCACAAAACTCATGCTTTCAAAATCCCCAATATATATATATATATATATATATATATATATATATATATATATATATATATAATGATAAAACTCAATCACAAGAAGTCAAAAACATTCAAACAGTTGCTAGGAAACTACAAAACTCTTGCTTTCGATATGCCCTATTTATATTTCATGATAAAACTCAATGACATGAAGTCAAAAAAAGTCAAACAGTTGCTAGTAAACCACAAAATTCTTGCTTTCGAAATCCCCAATTTATATATAATGATAAAACTCAATCACAAGAAGTCAAAAACAATCAAACAGTTGCTAGGAAACTACAAAACTCTTGCTTTCGAAATCCCCAATTTATATATAATGATAAAATTCAATCACATGTAGGCAAAAACAATCAAACAGTTGCTAGGAAACCACAAAACTCTTGCTTTCGAAATCCTCAATTTATATTTCACTATAAAACTCATTTACAAGAAGTCAAAAACAATCTAGCAGATGCTAGGAAACCACAAAACGCTTGCTTTCGATATGCCCAATATATATTTCACTATAAAACTCATTGACAAGAAGTCAAAAACAATCTAGCAGATGCTAGGAAACCACAAAACGCTTGCTTTCGATATGCCCAATATATATTTCATGATAAAACTCAATTACAAGAAGACAAAAACAATAAAACCGTTGCTAGGAAACTACAAAACTCTTGCTTTCGAAATACCCAATTTATATTTCAGGATACAATTCATTGAAAAGAAGTCAAAAACAATCTAGCAGATGCTAGGAAACCACAAAACGCTTGCTTTCGAAATCCCCAACTTATATATAATGATAAAACTCAATTACAAGAAGACAAAAACAATAAAACCGTTGCTAGGAAACTACAAAACTCTTGCTTTCGAAATACCCAATTTATATTTCATGATAAAACTCAATGACATGAAGTCAAAAACAGTCAAACAGTTGCTAGTAAACCACCAAATTCTTGCTTTCGAAATCCCCAACTTATATATAATGATAAAACTCAATTACAAGAAGACAAAAACAATAAAACAGTTGCTAGGAAACTACAAAACTCTTGCTTTCGAAATTTCCAATTTATATTTCATGATAAAACTCAATGACATGAAGTCAAAAAAAGTCAAACAGTTGCTAGGAAACTACAAAACTCTTGCTTTCGAAATCACCGATTTATATATAATGACTAAACTCAATCACAACAAGTCAGAAACAAACAAACAGTTGCTAGGAAACTACAAAACTCTTGCTTTCGAAATCCCCAATTTGTATTTCATGATAAAACTCAATGACATGAAGTCAAAAACAATCAAACAGTTCCTAGGAAACCACAAAACTCTTGCTTTCGAAATCCCCAATATATATATATAATGATAAAACTCAATCACAAGAAGTCAAAAACATTCAAACAGTTGCTGGGAAACCACAAAACTCTTGCTTTCGACATCCCCAATTTATATATAATGATAAAACTCAATGATATGAAGTCAAAAACAATCAAACAGTTGCTAGGAAACCACAAAACGTTGATGTCGATATCCCCAATTTATATTTCATGATAAAACTCAATGACATGAAGTCAAAAACAATAAAACAGTTGCTAGGAAACTACAAAACTCTTGCTTTCGAAATCTCCAATTTATATATAATGATAAAACTCAATTACAAGAAGACAAAAATAATAAAACAGTTGCTAGGAAACTACAAAACACTTGCTTTTGAAATCTCCAATTTATATATAATGATAAAACTCAATGACATGAAGACAAAAACAATAAAACAGTTGCTAGGAAACTACAAAACTCTTGCTTTCGAAATCCCCAATTTATATATAATGATAAAACTCAATGACATGAAGTCAAAAACAATCAAACAGTTCCTAGGAAACCACAAAACTCTTGCTTTCGAAATCCCCAATTAATATTTCATGATAAAACTCAATGACATGAAGGCAAAAACAATCAAACAGTTGCTAGGAAACCACAAAACTCTTGCGTTCGAAATCCCCAATTTATATTTCACTATAAAACTCATTGACAAGAAGTCAAAAACAAT
The DNA here is from genome assembly GCA_964056705.1 of Troilus luridus. Taxonomy (NCBI): domain Eukaryota; kingdom Metazoa; phylum Arthropoda; class Insecta; order Hemiptera; family Pentatomidae; genus Troilus; species Troilus luridus. Next base: position 93,529,163 of record OZ057412.1, on the reverse strand, counting down.
CAAACAGTTGCTAGGAATCCACAAAACGCTTGCTTTCGAAATCCCCAATTTATATATAATGATAAAACTCAATCACAAGAAGTCAAAAACAATCAAACAGTTGCTAGGAAACTACAAAACGCTTGCTTTCGATATGCCTAATTTATATTTCATGATACAATTCATTGACAAGAAGTCAAAAACAATCTAGCAGATGCTAGGAAACCACAAAACGCTTGCTTTCGAAATCTCCAATTTACATTTCATGATAAAACTCAATTACAAGAGAACTAATACAATAAAAAAGTTGCTAGGAAACTACAAAACTCTTGCTTTCGAAATCCCCAATTTGTATTTCATGATAAAACTCAATGACATGAAGACATAAACAATAAAACAGTTGCTAGGAAACTACAAAGCTCATGCTTTCGATATGCCCAATTTATATTTCATGATAAAACTCAATGACATGAAGTCAAAAAAAGTCAAACAGTTGCTAGTAAACCACAAAATTCTTGCTTTCGAAATCCCCAATTTATATATAATGATAAAACTCAATCACAAGAAGTCAAAAACAATTAAACAGTTGCTGGGAAACTACAAAACTCTTGCTTTCGAAATCCCCAATTTATATATAATGATAAAACTCAATGACATGAAGTCAAAAACAATAAAACAGTTGCTAGGAAACTACAAAACTCTTGCTTTCGAAATCTCCAATTTATATATAAAGATAAAACTCAATGACATGAAGACAAAAACAATAAAACAGTTGCTAGGAAACTACAAAACTCTTGCTTTCGAAATCTCCAATTTATATATAATGATAAAACTCAATTACAAGAAGACAAAAACAATAAAACAGTTGCTAGGAAACTACAAAACTCTTGCTTTCGAAATCTCCAATTTATATATAATGATAAAACTCAATGACATGAAGACAAAAACAATAAAACAGTTGCTAGGAAACTACAAAACTCTTGCTTTCGAAATCCCCAATTTATATATAATGATAAAACTCAATGACATGAAGTCAAAAACAATCAAACAGTTCCTAGGAAACCACAAAACTCTTGCTTTCGAAATCCCCAATTTATATTTCATGATAAAACTCAATGACATGAAGGCAAAAACAATCAAACAGTTGCTAGGAAACCACAAAACTCTTGCGTTCGAAATCCCCAATTTATATTTCACTATAAAACTCATTGACAAGAAGTCAAAAACAATCAAACAGTTGCTAGGAATCCACAAAACGCTTGCTTTCGAAATCCCCAATTTATATTTAATGATAAAACTCAATCACAAGAAGTCAAAAACAATCAAACAGTTGCTAGGAATCCACAAAACGCTTGCTTTCGATATGCCTAATTTATATTTCATGATACAATTCATTGACAAGAAGTCAAAAACAATCTAGCAGATGCTAGGAAACCACAAAACGCTTGCTTTCGAAATCTCCAATTTACATTTCATGATAAAACTCAATTACAAGAGAACAAAAACAATAAAAAAGTTGCTAGGAAACTACAAAACTCTTGCTTTCGAAATCCCCAATTTGTATTTCATAATAAAACTCAATGACATGAAGACAAAAACAATAAAACAGTTGCTAGGAAACTACAAAACTCATGCTTTCGAAATCCCCAATATATATATATATAATGATAAAACTCAATCACAAGAAGTCAAAAACATTCAAACAGTTGCTAGGAAACTACAAAACTCTTGCTTTCGATATGCCCAATTTATATTTCATGATAAAACTCAATGACATGAAGTCAAAAAAAGTCAAACAGTTGCTAGTAAACCACAAAATTCTTGCTTTCGAAATCCCCAATTTATATATAATGATAAAACTCAATCACAAGAAGTCAAAAACAATCAAACAGTTGCTAGGAAACAACAAAACTCTTGCTTTCGAAATCCCCAATTTATATATAATGATAAAACTCAATGACATGAAGACAAAAACAATAAAACAGTTGCTAGGAAACTACAAAACTCTTGCTTTCGAAATCTCCAATTTATATATAATGATAAAACTCAATTACAAGAAGACATAAATAATAAAACAGTTGCTAGGAAACTACAAAACTCTTGCTTTCGAAATCTCCAATTTATATATAATGATAAAACTCAATGACATGAAGTCAAAAACAATCAAACAGTTCCTAGGAAACCACAAAACTCCTGCTTTCGAAATCCCCAATTAATATTTCATGATAAAACTCAATGACATGAAGGCAAAAACAATCAAACAGTTGCTAGGAAACCACAAAACTCTTGCGTTCGAAATCCCCAATTTATATTTCACTATAAAACTCATTGACAAGAAGTCAAAAACAATCAAACAGTTGCTAGGAATCCACAAAACGCTTGCTTTCGAAATCCCCAATTTATATATAATGATAAAACTCAATCACAAGAAGTCAAAAACAATAAAACAGTTGCTAGGAAACTACAAAACGCTTGCTTTCGATATGCCTAATTTATATTTCATGATACAATTCATTGACAAGAAGTCAAAAACAATCTAGCAGATGCTAGGAAACCCCAAAACGCTTGCTTTCGAAATCTCCAATTTACATTTCATGATAAAACTCAATTACAAGAGAACAAAAACAATAAAAAAGTTGCTAGGAAACTACAAAACTCTTGCTTTCGAAATCCCCAACTTGTATTTCATGATAAAACTCAATGACATGAAGACAAAAACAATAAAACAGTTGCTAGGAAACTACAAAACTCATGCTTTCGAAATCCCCAATATATATATATATATATAATGATAAAACTCAATCACAAGAAGTCATAAACATTCAAACAGTTGCTAGGAAACTACAAAACTCTTGCTTTCGAAATCCCCAATTTATATATAATGATAAAACTCAATGACATGAAGTCAAAAACAATCAAACAGTTCCTAGGAAACCACAAAACTCTTGCTTTCGAAATCCCCAATTTATATTTCATGATAAAACTCAATGACATGAAGGCAAAAACAATCAAACAGTTGCTAGGAAACCACAAAACGCTTGCTTTCGAAATCCCCAATTTATATATAATGATAAAACTCAATCACAAGAAGTCAAAAACAATAAAACAGTTGCTAGGAAACTACAAAACGCTTGCTTTCGATATGCCTAATTTATATTTCATGATACAATTCATTGACAAGAAGTCAAAAACAATCTAGCAGATGCTAGGAAACCACAAAACGCTTGCTTTCGATATGCCCAATATATATTTCATGATAAAACTCAATTACAAGAAGACAAAAACAATAAAACCGTTGCTAGGAAACTACAAAACTCTTGCTTTCGAAATACCCAATTTATATTTCATGATAAAACTCAATGACATGAAGTCAAAAACAGTCAAACAGTTGCTAGTAAACCACCAAATTCTTGCTTTCGAAATCCCCAACTTATATATAATGATAAAACTCAATTACAAGAAGACAAAAACAATAAAACAGTTGCTAGGAAACTACAAAACTCTTGCTTTCGAAATTTCCAATTTATATTTCATGATAAAACTCAATGACATGAAGTCAAAAAAAGTCAAACAGTTGCTAGGAAACTACCAAACTCTTGCTTTCGAAATCACCGATTTATATATAATGACTAAACTCAATCACAACAAGTCAGAAACAAACAAACAGTTGCTAGGAAACTACAAAACTCTTGCTTTCGAAATCCCCAATTTGTATTTCATGATAAAACTCAATGACATGAAGTCAAAAACAATCAAACAGTTCCTAGGAAACCACAAAACTCTTGCTTTCGAAATCCCCAATATATATATATAATGATAAAACTCAATCACAAGAAGTCAAAAACATTCAAACAGTTGCTGGGAAACCACAAAACTCTTGCTTTCGACATCCCCAATTTATATATAATGATAAAACTCAATGATATGAAGTCAAAAACAATCAAACAGTTGCTAGGAAACCACAAAACGTTGATGTCGATATCCCCAATTTATATTTCATGATAAAACTCAATGACATGAAGTCAAAAACAATAAAACAGTTGCTAGGAAACTACAAAACTCTTGCTTTCGAAATCTCCAATTTATATATAATGATAAAACTCAATTACAAGAAGACAAAAATAATAAAACAGTTGCTAGGAAACTACAAAACACTTGCTTTCGAAATCTCCAATTTATATATAATGATAAAACTCAATGACATGAAGACAAAAACAATAAAACAGTTGCTAGGAAACTACAAAACTCTTGCTTTCGAAATCCCCAATTTATATATAATGATAAAACTCAATGACATGAAGTCAAAAACAATCAAACAGTTCCTAGGAAACCACAAAACTCTTGCTTTCGAAATCCCCAATTAATATTTCATGATAAAACTCAATGACATGAAGGCAAAAACAATCAAACAGTTGCTAGGAAACCACAAAACTCTTGCGTTCGAAATCCCCAATTTATATTTCACTATAAAACTCATTGACAAGAAGTCAAAAACAATCAAACAGTTGCTAGGAATCCACAAAACGCTTGCTTTCGAAATCCCCAATTTATATATAATGATAAAACTCAATCACAAGAAGTCAAAAACAATCAAACAGTTGCTAGGAAACTACAAAACGCTTGCTTTCGATATGCCTAATTTATATTTCATGATACAATTCATTGACAAGAAGTCAAAAACAATCTAGCAGATGCTAGGAAACCACAAAACGCTTGCTTTCGAAATCTCCAATTTACATTTCATGATAAAACTCAATTACAAGAGAACTAATACAATAAAAAAGTTGCTAGGAAACTACAAAACTCTTGCTTTCGAAATCCCCAATTTGTATTTCATGATAAAACTCAATGACATGAAGACATAAACAATAAAACAGTTGCTAGGAAACTACAAAGCTCATGCTTTCGATATGCCCAATTTATATTTCATGATAAAACTCAATGACATGAAGTCAAAAAAAGTCAAACAGTTGCTAGTAAACCACAAAATTCTTGCTTTCGAAATCCCCAATTTATATATAATGATAAAACTCAATCACAAGAAGTCAAAAACAATTAAACAGTTGCTGGGAAACTACAAAACTCTTGCTTTCGAAATCCCCAATTTATATATAATGATAAAACTCAATGACATGAAGTCAAAAACAATAAAACAGTTGCTAGGAAACTACAAAACTCTTGCTTTCGAAATCTCCAATTTATATATAAAGATAAAACTCAATGACATGAAGACAAAAACAATAAAACAGTTGCTAGGAAACTACAAAACTCTTGCTTTCGAAATCTCCAATTTATATATAATGATAAAACTCAATTACAAGAAGACAAAAACAATAAAACAGTTGCTAGGAAACTACAAAACTCTTGCTTTCGAAATCTCCAATTTATATATAATGATAAAACTCAATGACATGAAGACAAAAACAATAAAACAGTTGCTAGGAAACTACAAAACTCTTGCTTTCGAAATCCCCAATTTATATATAATGATAAAACTCAATGACATGAAGTCAAAAACAATCAAACAGTTCCTAGGAAACCACAAAACTCTTGCTTTCGAAATCCCCAATTTATATTTCATGATAAAACTCAATGACATGAAGGCAAAAACAATCAAACAGTTGCTAGGAAACCACAAAACTCTTGCGTTCGAAATCCCCAATTTATATTTCACTATAAAACTCATTGACAAGAAGTCAAAAACAATCAAACAGTTGCTAGGAATCCACAAAACGCTTGCTTTCGAAATCCCCAATTTATATTTAATGATAAAACTCAATCACAAGAAGTCAAAAACAATCAAACAGTTGCTAGGAATCCACAAAACGCTTGCTTTCGATATGCCTAATTTATATTTCATGATACAATTCATTGACAAGAAGTCAAAAACAATCTAGCAGATGCTAGGAAACCACAAAACGCTTGCTTTCGAAATCTCCAATTTACATTTCATGATAAAACTCAATTACAAGAGAACAAAAACAATAAAAAAGTTGCTAGGAAACTACAAAACTCTTGCTTTCGAAATCCCCAATTTGTATTTCATAATAAAACTCAATGACATGAAGACAAAAACAATAAAACAGTTGCTAGGAAACTACAAAACTCATGCTTTCGAAATCCCCAATATATATATATATAATGATAAAACTCAATCACAAGAAGTCAAAAACATTCAAACAGTTGCTAGGAAACTACAAAACTCTTGCTTTCGATATGCCCAATTTATATTTCATGATAAAACTCAATGACATGAAGTCAAAAAAAGTCAAACAGTTGCTAGTAAACCACAAAATTCTTGCTTTCGAAATCCCCAATTTATATATAATGATAAAACTCAATCACAAGAAGTCAAAAACAATCAAACAGTTGCTAGGAAACAACAAAACTCTTGCTTTCGAAATCCCCAATTTATATATAATGATAAAACTCAATGACATGAAGACAAAAACAATAAAACAGTTGCTAGGAAACTACAAAACTCTTGCTTTCGAAATCTCCAATTTATATATAATGATAAAACTCAATTACAAGAAGACATAAATAATAAAACAGTTGCTAGGAAACTACAAAACTCTTGCTTTCGAAATCTCCAATTTATATATAATGATAAAACTCAATGACATGAAGTCAAAAACAATCAAACAGTTCCTAGGAAACCACAAAACTCCTGCTTTCGAAATCCCCAATTAATATTTCATGATAAAACTCAATGACATGAAGGCAAAAACAATCAAACAGTTGCTAGGAAACCACAAAACTCTTGCGTTCGAAATCCCCAATTTATATTTCACTATAAAACTCATTGACAAGAAGTCAAAAACAATCAAACAGTTGCTAGGAATCCACAAAACGCTTGCTTTCGAAATCCCCAATTTATATATAATGATAAAACTCAATCACAAGAAGTCAAAAACAATAAAACAGTTGCTAGGAAACTACAAAACGCTTGCTTTCGATATGCCTAATTTATATTTCATGATACAATTCATTGACAAGAAGTCAAAAACAATCTAGCAGATGCTAGGAAACCCCAAAACGCTTGCTTTCGAAATCTCCAATTTACATTTCATGATAAAACTCAATTACAAGAGAACAAAAACAATAAAAAAGTTGCTAGGAAACTACAAAACTCTTGCTTTCGAAATCCCCAACTTGTATTTCATGATAAAACTCAATGACATGAAGACAAAAACAATAAAACAGTTGCTAGGAAACTACAAAACTCATGCTTTCGAAATCCCCAATATATATATATATATATAATGATAAAACTCAATCACAAGAAGTCATAAACATTCAAACAGTTGCTAGGAAACTACAAAACTCTTGCTTTCGAAATCCCCAATTTATATATAATGATAAAACTCAATGACATGAAGTCAAAAACAATCAAACAGTTCCTAGGAAACCACAAAACTCTTGCTTTCGAAATCCCCAATTTATATTTCATGATAAAACTCAATGACATGAAGGCAAAAACAATCAAACAGTTGCTAGGAAACCACAAAACGCTTGCTTTCGAAATCCCCAATTTATATATAATGATAAAACTCAATCACAAGAAGTCAAAAACAATAAAACAGTTGCTAGGAAACTACAAAACGCTTGCTTTCGATATGCCTAATTTATATTTCATGATACAATTCATTGACAAGAAGTCAAAAACAATCTAGCAGATGCTAGGAAACCACAAAACGCTTGCTTTCGATATGCCCAATATATATTTCATGATAAAACTCAATTACAAGAAGACAAAAACAATAAAACCGTTGCTAGGAAACTACAAAACTCTTGCTTTCGAAATACCCAATTTATATTTCATGATAAAACTCAATGACATGAAGTCAAAAACAGTCAAACAGTTGCTAGTAAACCACCAAATTCTTGCTTTCGAAATCCCCAACTTATATATAATGATAAAACTCAATTACAAGAAGACAAAAACAATAAAACAGTTGCTAGGAAACTACAAAACTCTTGCTTTCGAAATTTCCAATTTATATTTCATGATAAAACTCAATGACATGAAGTCAAAAAAAGTCAAACAGTTGCTAGGAAACTACCAAACTCTTGCTTTCGAAATCACCGATTTATATATAATGACTAAACTCAATCACAACAAGTCAGAAACAAACAAACAGTTGCTAGGAAACTACAAAACTCTTGCTTTCGAAATCCCCAATTTGTATTTCATGATAAAACTCAATGACATGAAGTCAAAAACAATCAAACAGTTCCTAGGAAACCACAAAACTCTTGCTTTCGAAATCCCCAATATATATATATAATGATAAAACTCAATCACAAGAAGTCAAAAACATTCAAACAGTTGCTGGGAAACCACAAAACTCTTGCTTTCGACATCCCCAATTTATATATAATGATAAAACTCAATGATATGAAGTCAAAAACAATCAAACAGTTGCTAGGAAACCACAAAACGTTGATGTCGATATCCCCAATTTATATTTCATGATAAAACTCAATGACATGAAGTCAAAAACAATAAAACAGTTGCTAGGAAACTACAAAACTCTTGCTTTCGAAATCTCCAATTTATATATAATGATAAAACTCAATTACAAGAAGACAAAAATAATAAAACAGTTGCTAGGAAACTACAAAACACTTGCTTTCGAAATCTCCAATTTATATATAATGATAAAACTCAATGACATGAAGACAAAAACAATAAAACAGTTGCTAGGAAACTACAAAACTCTTGCTTTCGAAATCCCCAATTTATATATAATGATAAAACTCAATGACATGAAGTCAAAAACAATCAAACAGTTCCTAGGAAACCACAAAACTCTTGCTTTCGAAATCCCCAATTAATATTTCATGATAAAACTCAATGACATGAAGGCAAAAACAATCAAACAGTTGCTAGGAAACCACAAAACTCTTGCGTTCGAAATCCCCAATTTATATTTCACTATAAAACTCATTGACAAGAAGTCAAAAACAATCAAACAGTTGCTAGGAATCCACAAAACGCTTGCTTTCGAAATCCCCAATTTATATATAATGATAAAACTCAATCACAAGAAGTCAAAAACAATCAAACAGTTGCTAGGAAACTACAAAACGCTTGCTTTCGATATGCCTAATTTATATTTCATGATACAATTCATTGACAAGAAGTCAAAAACAATCTAGCAGATGCTAGGAAACCACAAAACGCTTGCTTTCGAAATCTCCAATTTACATTTCATGATAAAATTCAATTACAAGAGAACTAATACAATAAAAAAGTTGCTAGGAAACTACAAAACTCTTGCTTTCGAAATCCCCAATTTGTATTTCATGATAAAACTCAATGACATGAAGACATAAACAATAAAACAGTTGCTAGGAAACTACAAAGCTCATGCTTTCGATATGCCCAATTTATATTTCATGATAAAACTCAATGACATGAAGTCAAAAAAAGTCAAACAGTTGCTAGTAAACCACAAAATTCTTGCTTTCGAAATCCCCAATTTATATATAATGATAAAACTCAATCACAAGAAGTCAAAAACAATTAAACAGTTGCTGGGAAACTACAAAACTCTTGCTTTCGAAATCCCCAATTTATATATAATGATAAAACTCAATGACATGAAGTCAAAAACAATCTAGCAGATGCTAGGAAACCCCAAAACGCTTGCTTTCGAAATCTCCAATTTACATTTCATGATAAAACTCAATTACAAGAGAACAAAAACAATAAAAAAGTTGCTAGGAAACTACAAAACTCTTGCTTTCGAAATCCCCAACTTGTATTTCATGATAAAACTCAATGACATGAAGACAAAAACAATAAAACAGTTGCTAGGAAACTACAAAACTCATGCTTTCGAAATCCCCAATATATATATATATATATAATGATAAAACTCAATCACAAGAAGTCATAAACATTCAAACAGTTGCTAGGAAACTACAAAACTCTTGCTTTCGAAATCCCCAATTTATATATAATGATAAAACTCAATGACATGAAGTCAAAAACAATCAAACAGTTCCTAGGAAACCACAAAACTCTTGCTTTCGAAATCCCCAATTTATATTTCATGATAAAACTCAATGACATGAAGGCAAAAACAATCAAACAGTTGCTAGGAAACCACAAAACGCTTGCTTTCGAAATCCCCAATTTATATATAATGATAAAACTCAATCACAAGAAGTCAAAAACAATAAAACAGTTGCTAGGAAACTACAAAACGCTTGCTTTCGATATGCCTAATTTATATTTCATGATACAATTCATTGACAAGAAGTCAAAAACAATCTAGCAGATGCTAGGAAACCACAAAACGCTTGCTTTCGATATGCCCAATATATATTTCATGATAAAACTCAATTACAAGAAGACAAAAACAATAAAACCGTTGCTAGGAAACTACAAAACTCTTGCTTTCGAAATACCCAATTTATATTTCATGATAAAACTCAATGACATGAAGTCAAAAACAGTCAAACAGTTGCTAGTAAACCACCAAATTCTTGCTTTCGAAATCCCCAACTTATATATAATGATAAAACTCAATTACAAGAAGACAAAAACAATAAAACAGTTGCTAGGAAACTACAAAACTCTTGCTTTCGAAATTTCCAATTTATATTTCATGATAAAACTCAATGACATGAAGTCAAAAAAAGTCAAACAGTTGCTAGGAAACTACCAAACTCTTGCTTTCGAAATCACCGATTTATATATAATGACTAAACTCAATCACAACAAGTCAGAAACAAACAAACAGTTGCTAGGAAACTACAAAACTCTTGCTTTCGAAATCCCCAATTTGTATTTCATGATAAAACTCAATGACATGAAGTCAAAAACAATCAAACAGTTCCTAGGAAACCACAAAACTCTTGCTTTCGAAATCCCCAATATATATATATAATGATAAAACTCAATCACAAGAAGTCAAAAACATTCAAACAGTTGCTGGGAAACCACAAAACTCTTGCTTTCGACATCCCCAATTTATATATAATGATAAAACTCAATGATATGAAGTCAAAAACAATCAAACAGTTGCTAGGAAACCACAAAACGTTGATGTCGATATCCCCAATTTATATTTCATGATAAAACTCAATGACATGAAGTCAAAAACAATAAAACAGTTGCTAGGAAACTACAAAACTCTTGCTTTCGAAATCTCCAATTTATATATAATGATAAAACTCAATTACAAGAAGACAAAAATAATAAAACAGTTGCTAGGAAACTACAAAACACTTGCTTTCGAAATCTCCAATTTATATATAATGATAAAACTCAATGACATGAAGACAAAAACAATAAAACAGTTGCTAGGAAACTACAAAACTCTTGCTTTCGAAATCCCCAATTTATATATAATGATAAAACTCAATGACATGAAGTCAAAAACAATCAAACAGTTCCTAGGAAACCACAAAACTCTTGCTTTCGAAATCCCCAATTAATATTTCATGATAAAACTCAATGACATGAAGGCAAAAACAATCAAACAGTTGCTAGGAAACCACAAAACTCTTGCGTTCGAAATCCCCAATTTATATTTCACTATAAAACTCATTGACAAGAAGTCAAAAACAATCAAACAGTTGCTAGGAATCCACAAAACGCTTGCTTTCGAAATCCCCAATTTATATATAATGATAAAACTCAATCACAAGAAGTCAAAAACAATCAAACAGTTGCTAGGAAACTACAAAACGCTTGCTTTCGATATGCCTAATTTATATTTCATGATACAATTCATTGACAAGAAGTCAAAAACAATCTAGCAGATGCTAGGAAACCACAAAACGCTTGCTTTCGAAATCTCCAATTTACATTTCATGATAAAATTCAATTACAAGAGAACTAATACAATAAAAAAGTTGCTAGGAAACTACAAAACTCTTGCTTTCGAAATCCCCAATTTGTATTTCATGATAAAACTCAATGACATGAAGACATAAACAATAAAACAGTTGCTAGGAAACTACAAAGCTCATGCTTTCGATATGCCCAATTTATATTTCATGATAAAACTCAATGACATGAAGTCAAAAAAAGTCAAACAGTTGCTAGTAAACCACAAAATTCTTGCTTTCGAAATCCCCAATTTATATATAATGATAAAACTCAATCACAAGAAGTCAAAAACAATTAAACAGTTGCTGGGAAACTACAAAACTCTTGCTTTCGAAATCCCCAATTTATATATAATGATAAAACTCAATGACATGAAGTCAAAAACAATAAAACAGTTGCTAGGAAACTACAAAACTCTTGCTTTCGAAATCTCCAATTTATATATAAAGATAAAACTCAATGACATGAAGACAAAAACAATAAAACAGTTGCTAGGAAACTACAAAACTCTTGCTTTCGAAATCTCCAATTTATATATAATGATAAAACTCAATTACAAGAAGACAAAAACAATAAAACAGTTGCTAGGAAACTACAAAACTCTTGCTTTCGAAATCTCCAATTTATATATAATGATAAAACTCAATGACATGAAGACAAAAACAATAAAACAGTTGCTAGGAAACTACAAAACTCTTGCTTTCGAAATCCCCAATTTATATATAATGATAAAACTCAATGACATGAAGTCAAAAACAATCAAACAGTTCCTAGGAAACCACAAAACTCTTGCTTTCGAAATCCCCAATTTATATTTCATGATAAAACTCAATGACATGAAGGCAAAAACAATCAAACAGTTGCTAGGAAACCACAAAACTCTTGCGTTCGAAATCCCCAATTTATATTTCACTATAAAACTCATTGACAAGAAGTCAAAAACAATCAAACAGTTGCTAGGAATCCACAAAACGCTTGCTTTCGAAATCCCCAATTTATATTTAATGATAAAACTCAATCACAAGAAGTCAAAAACAATCAAACAGTTGCTAGGAATCCACAAAACGCTTGCTTTCGATATGCCTAATTTATATTTCATGATACAATTCATTGACAAGAAGTCAAAAACAATCTAGCAGATGCTAGGAAACCACAAAACGCTTGCTTTCGAAATCTCCAATTTACATTTCATGATAAAACTCAATTACAAGAGAACAAAAACAATAAAAAAGTTGCTAGGAAACTACAAAACTCTTGCTTTCGAAATCCCCAATTTGTATTTCATAATAAAACTCAATGACATGAAGACAAAAACAATAAAACAGTTGCTAGGAAACTACAAAACTCATGCTTTCGAAATCCCCAATATATATATATATAATGATAAAACTCAATCACAAGAAGTCAAAAACATTCAAACAGTTGCTAGGAAACTACAAAACTCTTGCTTTCGATATGCCCAATTTATATTTCATGATAAAACTCAATGACATGAAGTCAAAAAAAGTCAAACAGTTGCTAGTAAACCACAAAATTCTTGCTTTCGAAATCCCCAATTTATATATAATGATAAAACTCAATCACAAGAAGTCAAAAACAATCAAACAGTTGCTAGGAAACAACAAAACTCTTGCTTTCGAAATCCCCAATTTATATATAATGATAAAACTCAATGACATGAAGACAAAAACAATAAAACAGTTGCTAGGAAACTACAAAACTCTTGCTTTCGAAATCTCCAATTTATATATAATGATAAAACTCAATTACAAGAAGACATAAATAATAAAACAGTTGCTAGGAAACTACAAAACTCTTGCTTTCGAAATCTCCAATTTATATATAATGATAAAACTCAATGACATGAAGTCAAAAACAATCAAACAGTTCCTAGGAAACCACAAAACTCCTGCTTTCGAAATCCCCAATTAATATTTCATGATAAAACTCAATGACATGAAGGCAAAAACAATCAAACAGTTGCTAGGAAACCACAAAACTCTTGCGTTCGAAATCCCCAATTTATATTTCACTATAAAACTCATTGACAAGAAGTCAAAAACAATCAAACAGTTGCTAGGAATCCACAAAACGCTTGCTTTCGAAATCCCCAATTTATATATAATGATAAAACTCAATCACAAGAAGTCAAAAACAATAAAACAGTTGCTAGGAAACTACAAAACGCTTGCTTTCGATATGCCTAATTTATATTTCATGATACAATTCATTGACAAGAAGTCAAAAACAATCTAGCAGATGCTAGGAAACCCCAAAACGCTTGCTTTCGAAATCTCCAATTTACATTTCATGATAAAACTCAATTACAAGAGAACAAAAACAATAAAAAAGTTGCTAGGAAACTACAAAACTCTTGCTTTCGAAATCCCCAACTTGTATTTCATGATAAAACTCAATGACATGAAGACAAAAACAATAAAACAGTTGCTAGGAAACTACAAAACTCATGCTTTCGAAATCCCCAATATATATATATATATATAATGATAAAACTCAATCACAAGAAGTCATAAACATTCAAACAGTTGCTAGGAAACTACAAAACTCTTGCTTTCGAAATCCCCAATTTATATATAATGATAAAACTCAATGACATGAAGTCAAAAACAATCAAACAGTTCCTAGGAAACCACAAAACTCTTGCTTTCGAAATCCCCAATTTATATTTCATGATAAAACTCAATGACATGAAGGCAAAAACAATCAAACAGTTGCTAGGAAACCACAAAACGCTTGCTTTCGAAATCCCCAATTTATATATAATGATAAAACTCAATCACAAGAAGTCAAAAACAATAAAACAGTTGCTAGGAAACTACAAAACGCTTGCTTTCGATATGCCTAATTTATATTTCATGATACAATTCATTGACAAGAAGTCAAAAACAATCTAGCAGATGCTAGGAAACCACAAAACGCTTGCTTTCGATATGCCCAATATATATTTCATGATAAAACTCAATTACAAGAAGACAAAAACAATAAAACCGTTGCTAGGAAACTACAAAACTCTTGCTTTCGAAATACCCAATTTATATTTCATGATAAAACTCAATGACATGAAGTCAAAAACAGTCAAACAGTTGCTAGTAAACCACCAAATTCTTGCTTTCGAAATCCCCAACTTATATATAATGATAAAACTCAATTACAAGAAGACAAAAACAATAAAACAGTTGCTAGGAAACTACAAAACTCTTGCTTTCGAAATTTCCAATTTATATTTCATGATAAAACTCAATGACATGAAGTCAAAAAAAGTCAAACAGTTGCTAGGAAACTACAAAACTCTTGCTTTCGAAATCACCGATTTATATATAATGACTAAACTCAATCACAACAAGTCAGAAACAAACAAACAGTTGCTAGGAAACTACAAAACTCTTGCTTTCGAAATCCCCAATTTGTATTTCATGATAAAACTCAATGACATGAAGTCAAAAACAATCAAACAGTTCCTAGGAAACCACAAAACTCTTGCTTTCGAAATCCCCAATATATATATATAATGATAAAACTCAATCACAAGAAGTCAAAAACATTCAAACAGTTGCTGGGAAACCACAAAACTCTTGCTTTCGACATCCCCAATTTATATATAATGATAAAACTCAATGATATGAAGTCAAAAACAATCAAACAGTTGCTAGGAAACCACAAAACGTTGATGTCGATATCCCCAATTTATATTTCATGATAAAACTCAATGACATGAAGTCAAAAACAATAAAACAGTTGCTAGGAAACTACAAAACTCTTGCTTTCGAAATCTCCAATTTATATATAATGATAAAACTCAATTACAAGAAGACAAAAATAATAAAACAGTTGCTAGGAAACTACAAAACACTTGCTTTCGAAATCTCCAATTTATATATAATGATAAAACTCAATGACATGAAGACAAAAACAATAAAACAGTTGCTAGGAAACTACAAAACTCTTGCTTTCGAAATCCCCAATTTATATATAATGATAAAACTCAATGACATGAAGTCAAAAACAATCAAACAGTTCCTAGGAAACCACAAAACTCTTGCTTTCGAAATCCCCAATTAATATTTCATGATAAAACTCAATGACATGAAGGCAAAAACAATCAAACAGTTGCTAGGAAACCACAAAACTCTTGCGTTCGAAATCCCCAATTTATATTTCACTATAAAACTCATTGACAAGAAGTCAAAAACAATCAAACAGTTGCTAGGAATCCACAAAACGCTTGCTTTCGAAATCCCCAATTTATATATAATGATAAAACTCAATCACAAGAAGTCAAAAACAATAAAACAGTTGCTAGGAAACTACAAAACGCTTGCTTTCGATATGCCTAATTTATATTTCATGATACAATTCATTGACAAGAAGTCAAAAACAATCTAGCAGATGCTAGGAAACCACAAAACGCTTGCTTTCGAAATCTCCAATTTACATTTCATGATAAAATTCAATTACAAGAGAACTAATACAATAAAAAAGTTGCTAGGAAACTACAAAACTCTTGCTTTCGAAATCCCCAATTTGTATTTCATGATAAAACTCAATGACATGAAGACATAAACAATAAAACAGTTGCTAGGAAACTACAAAACTCATGCTTTCGATATGCCCAATTTATATTTCATGATAAAACTCAATGACATGAAGTCAAAAAAAGTCAAACAGTTGCTAGTAAACCACAAAATTCTTGCTTTCGAAATCCCCAATTTATATATAATGATAAAACTCAATCACAAGAAGTCAAAAACAATTAAACAGTTGCTGGGAAACTACAAAACTCTTGCTTTCGAAATCCCCAATTTATATATAATGATAAAACTCAATGACATGAAGTCAAAAACAATAAAACAGTTGCTAGGAAACTACAAAACTCTTGCTTTCGAAATCTCCAATTTATATATAAAGATAAAACTCAATGACATGAAGACAAAAACAATAAAACAGTTGCTAGGAAACTACAAAACTCTTGCTTTCGAAATCTCCAATTTATATATAATGATAAAACTCAATTACAAGAAGACAAAAACAATAAAACAGTTGCTAGGAAACTACAAAACTCTTGCTTTCGAAATCTCCAATTTATATATAATGATAAAACTCAATGACATGAAGACAAAAACAATAAAACAGTTGCTAGGAAACTACAAAACTCTTGCTTTCGAAATCCCCAATTTATATATAATGATAAAACTCAATGACATGAAGTCAAAAACAATCAAACAGTTCCTAGGAAACCACAAAACTCTTGCTTTCGAAATCCCCAATTTATATTTCATGATAAAACTCAATGACATGAAGGCAAAAACAATCAAACAGTTGCTAGGAAACCACAAAACTCTTGCGTTCGAAATCCCCAATTTATATTTCACTATAAAACTCATTGACAAGAAGTCAAAAACAATCAAACAGTTGCTAGGAATCCACAAAACGCTTGCTTTCGAAATCCCCAATTTATATTTAATGATAAAACTCAATCACAAGAAGTCAAAAACAATCAAACAGTTGCTAGGAATCCACAAAACGCTTGCTTTCGATATGCCTAATTTATATTTCATGATACAATTCATTGACAAGAAGTCAAAAACAATCTAGCAGATGCTAGGAAACCACAAAACGCTTGCTTTCGAAATCTCCAATTTACATTTCATGATAAAACTCAATTACAAGAGAACAAAAACAATAAAAAAGTTGCTAGGAAACTACAAAACTCTTGCTTTCGAAATCCCCAATTTGTATTTCATAATAAAACTCAATGACATGAAGACAAAAACAATAAAACAGTTGCTAGGAAACTACAAAACTCATGCTTTCGAAATCCCCAATATATATATATATATAATGATAAAACTCAATCACAAGAAGTCAAAAACATTCAAACAGTTGCTAGGAAACTACAAAACTCTTGCTTTCGATATGCCCAATTTATATTTCATGATAAAACTCAATGACATGAAGTCAAAAAAAGTCAAACAGTTGCTAGTAAACCACAAAATTCTTGCTTTCGAAATCCCCAATTTATATATAATGATAAAACTCAATCACAAGAAGTCAAAAACAATCAAACAGTTGCTAGGAAACAACAAAACTCTTGCTTTCGAAATCCCCAATTTATATATAATGATAAAACTCAATGACATGAAGACAAAAACAATAAAACAGTTGCTAGGAAACTACAAAACTCTTGCTTTCGAAATCTCCAATTTATATATAATGATAAAACTCAATTACAAGAAGACATAAATAATAAAACAGTTGCTAGGAAACTACAAAACTCTTGCTTTCGAAATCTCCAATTTATATATAATGATAAAACTCAATGACATGAAGACAAAAACAATAAAACAGTTGCTAGGAAACTACAAAACTCTTGCTTTCGAAATCCCCAATTTATATATAATGATAAAACTCAATGACATGAAGTCAAAAACAATCAAACAGTTCCTAGGAAACCACAAAACTCTTGCTTTCGAAATCCCCAATTAATATTTCATGATAAAACTCAATGACATGAAGGCAAAAACAATCAAACAGTTGCTAGGAAACCACAAAACTCTTGCGTTCGAAATCCCCAATTTATATTTCACTATAAAACTCATTGACAAGAAGTCAAAAAAATCAAACAGTTGCTAGGAATCCACAAAACGCTTGCTTTCGAAATCCCCAATTTATATATAATGATAAAACTCAATCACAAGAAGTCAAAAACAATAAAACAGTTGCTAGGAAACTACAAAACGCTTGCTTTCGATATGCCTAATTTATATTTCATGATACAATTCATTGACAAGAAGTCAAAAACAATCTAGCAGATGCTAGGAAACCCCAAAACGCTTGCTTTCGAAATCTCCAATTTACATTTCATGATAAAACTCAATTACAAGAGAACAAAAACAATAAAAAAGTTGCTAGGAAACTACAAAACTCTTGCTTTCGAAATCCCCAATTTGTATTTCATGATAAAACTCAATGACATGAAGACAAAAACAATAAAACAGTTGCTAGGAAACTACAAAACTCATGCTTTCGAAATCCCCAATATATATATATATATATATAATGATAAAACTCAATCACAAGAAGTCAAAAACATTCAAACAGTTGCTAGGAAACTACAAAACTCTTGCTTTCGAAATCCCCAATTTATATATAATGATAAAACTCAATGACATGAAGTCAAAAACAATCAAACAGTTCCTAGGAAACCACAAAACTCTTGCTTTCGAAATCCCCAATTTATATTTCATGATAAAACTCAATGACATGAAGGCAAAAACAATCAAACAGTTGCTAGGAAACCACAAAACTCTTGCGTTCGAAATCCCCAATTTATATTTCACTATAAAACTCATTGACAAGAAGTCAAAAACAATCAAACAGTTGCTAGGAATCCACAAAACGCTTGCTTTCGAAATCCCCAATTTATATATAATGATAAAACTCAATCACAAGAAGTCAAAAACAATAAAACAGTTGCTAGGAAACTACAAAACGCTTGCTTTCGATATGCCTAATTTATATTTCATGATACAATTCATTGACAAGAAGTCAAAAACAATCTAGCAGATGCTAGGAAACCACAAAACGCTTGCTTTCGAAATCTCCAATTTACATTTCATGATAAAACTCAATTACAAGAGAACAAAAACAATAAAAAAGTTGCTAGGAAACTACAAAACTCTTGCTTTCGAAATCCCCAATTTGTATTTCATGATAAAACTCAATGACATGAAGACAAAAACAATAAAACAGTTGCTAGGAAACTACAAAACTCATGCTTTCGAAATCTCCAATTTATATATAATGATAAAACTCAATGACATGAAGACAAAAACAATAAAACAGTTGCTAGGAAACTACAAAACTCTTGCTTTCGAAATCCCCAATTTATATATAATGATAAAACTCAATGACATGAAGTCAAAAACAATCAAACAGTTCCTAGGAAACCACAAAACTCTTGCTTTCGAAATCCCCAATTAATATTTCATGATAAAACTCAATGACATGAAGGCAAAAACAATCAAACAGTTGCTAGGAAACCACAAAACTCTTGCGTTCGAAATCCCCAATTTATATTTCACTATAAAACTCATTGACAAGAAGTCAAAAAAATCAAACAGTTGCTATGAATCCACAAAACGCTTGCTTTCGAAATCCCCAATTTATATATAATGATAAAACTCAATCACAAGAAGTCAAAAACAATAAAACAGTTGCTAGGAAACTACAAAACGCTTGCTTTCGATATGCCTAATTTATATTTCATGATACAATTCATTGACAAGAAGTCAAAAACAATCTAGCAGATGCTAGGAAACCCCAAAACGCTTGCTTTCGAAATCTCCAATTTACATTTCATGATAAAACTCAATTACAAGAGAACAAAAACAATAAAAAAGTTGCTAGGAAACTACAAAACTCTTGCTTTCGAAATCCCCAATTTGTATTTCATGATAAAACTCAATGACATGAAGACAAAAACAATAAAACAGTTGCTAGGAAACTACAAAACTCATGCTTTCGAAATCCCCAATATATATATATATATATATAATGATAAAACTCAATCACAAGAAGTCAAAAACATTCAAACAGTTGCTAGGAAACTACAAAACTCTTGCTTTCGAAATCCCCAATTTATATATAATGATAAAACTCAATGACATGAAGTCAAAAACAATCAAACAGTTCCTAGGAAACCACAAAACTCTTGCTTTCGAAATCCCCAATTTATATTTCATGATAAAACTCAATGACATGAAGGCAAAAACAATCAAACAGTTGCTAGGAAACCACAAAACTCTTGCGTTCGAAATCCCCAATTTATATTTCACTATAAAACTCATTGACAAGAAGTCAAAAACAATCAAACAGTTGCTAGGAATCCACAAAACGCTTGCTTTCGAAATCCCCAATTTATATATAATGATAAAACTCAATCACAAGAAGTCAAAAACAATAAAACAGTTGCTAGGAAACTACAAAACGCTTGCTTTCGATATGCCTAATTTATATTTCATGATACAATTCATTGACAAGAAGTCAAAAACAATCTAGCAGATGCTAGGAAACCACAAAACGCTTGCTTTCGAAATCTCCAATTTACATTTCATGATAAAACTCAATTACAAGAGAACAAAAACAATAAAAAAGTTGCTAGGAAACTACAAAACTCTTGCTTTCGAAATCCCCAATTTGTATTTCATGATAAAACTCAATGACATGAAGACAAAAACAATAAAACAGTTGCTAGGAAACTACAAAACTCATGCTTTCGAAATCCCCAATATATATATATATATATATATATATATATATAATGATAAAACTCAATCACAAGAAGTCAAAAACATTCAAACAGTTGCTAGGAAACTACAAAACTCTTGCTTTCGAAATCCCCAATTTATATATAATGATAAAACTCAATGACATGAAGTCAAAAACAATCAAACAGTTCCTAGGAAACCACAAAACTCTTGCTTTCGAAATCCCCAATTTATATATAATGATAAAACTCAATGACATGAAGTCAAAAACAATCAAACAGTTCCTAGGAAACCACAAAACTCTTGCTTTCGAAATCCCCAATTAATATTTCATGATAAAACTCAATGACATGAAGGCAAAAACAATCAAACAGTTGCTAGGAAACCACAAAACTCTTGCGTTCGAAATCCCCAATTTATATTTCACTATAAAACTCATTGACAAGAAGTCAAAAACAATCAAACAGTTGCTAGGAATCCACAAAACGCTTGCTTTCGAAATCCCCAATTTATATATAATGATAAAACTCAATCACAAGAAGTCAAAAACAATCAAACAGTTGCTAGGAAACTACAAAACGCTTGCTTTCGATATGCCTAATTTATATTTCATGATACAATTCATTGACAAGAAGTCAAAAACAATCTAGCAGATGCTAGGAAACCACAAAACGCTTGCTTTCGAAATCTCCAATTTACATTTCATGATAAAATTCAATTACAAGAGAACTAATACAATAAAAAAGTTGCTAGGAAACTACAAAACTCTTGCTTTCGAAATCCCCAATTTGTATTTCATGATAAAACTCAATGACATGAAGACATAAACAATAAAACAGTTGCTAGGAAACTACAAAACTCATGCTTTCGATATGCCCAATTTATATTTCATGATAAAACTCAATGACATGAAGTCAAAAAAAGTCAAACAGTTGCTAGTAAACCACAAAATTCTTGCTTTCGAAATCCCCAATTTATATATAATGATAAAACTCAATCACAAGAAGTCAAAAACAATTAAACAGTTGCTGGGAAACTACAAAACTCTTGCTTTCGAAATCCCCAATTTATATATAATGATAAAACTCAATGACATGAAGTCAAAAACAATAAAACAGTTGCTAGGAAACTACAAAACTCTTGCTTTCGAAATCTCCAATTTATATATAAAGATAAAACTCAATGACATGAAGACAAAAACAATAAAACAGTTGCTAGGAAACTACAAAACTCTTGCTTTCGAAATCTCCAATTTATATATAATGATAAAACTCAATTACAAGAAGACAAAAACAATAAAACAGTTGCTAGGAAACTACAAAACTCTTGCTTTCGAAATCTCCAATTTATATATAATGATAAAACTCAATGACATGAAGACAAAAACAATAAAACAGTTGCTAGGAAACTACAAAACTCTTGCTTTCGAAATCCCCAATTTATATATAATGATAAAACTCAATGACATGAAGTCAAAAACAATCAAACAGTTCCTAGGAAACCACAAAACTCTTGCTTTCGAAATCCCCAATTTATATTTCATGATAAAACTCAATGACATGAAGGCAAAAACAATCAAACAGTTGCTAGGAAACCACAAAACTCTTGCGTTCGAAATCCCCAATTTATATTTCACTATAAAACTCATTGACAAGAAGTCAAAAACAATCAAACAGTTGCTAGGAATCCACAAAACGCTTGCTTTCGAAATCCCCAATTTATATTTAATGATAAAACTCAATCACAAGAAGTCAAAAACAATCAAACAGTTGCTAGGAATCCACAAAACGCTTGCTTTCGATATGCCTAATTTATATTTCATGATACAATTCATTGACAAGAAGTCAAAAACAATCTAGCAGATGCTAGGAAACCACAAAACGCTTGCTTTCGAAATCTCCAATTTACATTTCATGATAAAACTCAATTACAAGAGAACAAAAACAATAAAAAAGTTGCTAGGAAACTACAAAACTCTTGCTTTCGAAATCCCCAATTTGTATTTCATAATAAAACTCAATGACATGAAGACAAAAACAATAAAACAGTTGCTAGGAAACTACAAAACTCATGCTTTCGAAATCCCCAATATATATATATATATAATGATAAAACTCAATCACAAGAAGTCAAAAACATTCAAACAGTTGCTAGGAAACTACAAAACTCTTGCTTTCGATATGCCCAATTTATATTTCATGATAAAACTCAATGACATGAAGTCAAAAAAAGTCAAACAGTTGCTAGTAAACCACAAAATTCTTGCTTTCGAAATCCCCAATTTATATATAATCATAAAACTCAATCACAAGAAGTCAAAAACAATCAAACAGTTGCTAGGAAACAACAAAACTCTTGCTTTCGAAATCCCCAATTTATATATAATGATAAAACTCAATGACATGAAGACAAAAACAATAAAACAGTTGCTAGGAAACTACAAAACTCTTGCTTTCGAAATCTCCAATTTATATATAATGATAAAACTCAATTACAAGAAGACATAAATAATAAAACAGTTGCTAGGAAACTACAAAACTCTTGCTTTCGAAATCTCCAATTTATATATAATGATAAAACTCAATGACATGAAGACAAAAACAATAAAACAGTTGCTAGGAAACTACAAAACTCTTGCTTTCGAAATCCCCAATTTATATATAATGATAAAACTCAATGACATGAAGTCAAAAACAATCAAACAGTTCCTAGGAAACCACAAAACTCTTGCTTTCGAAATCCCCAATTAATATTTCATGATAAAACTCAATGACATGAAGGCAAAAACGATCAAACAGTTGCTAGGAAACTACAAAACTCTTGCGTTCGAAATCCCCAATTTATATTTCACTATAAAACTCATTGACAAGAAGTCAAAAACAATCAAACAGTTGCTAGGAATCCACAAAACGCTTGCTTTCGAAATCACCAATTTATATATAATGATAAAACTCAATCATAAGAAGTCAAAAACAATAAAACAGTTGCTAGGAAACTACAAAACGCTTGCTTTCGATATGCCTAATTTATATTTCATGATACAATTCATTGACAAGAAGTCAAAAACAATCTAGCAGATGCTAGGAAACCCCAAAACGCTTGCTTTCGAAATCTCCAATTTACATTTCATGATAAAACTCAATTACAAGAGAACAAAAACAATAAAAAAGTTGCTAGGAAACTACAAAACTCTTGCTTTCGAAATCCCCAATTTGTATTTCATGATAAAACTCAATGACATGAAGACAAAAACAATAAAACAGTTGCTAGGAAACTACAAAACTCATGCTTTCGAAATCCCCAATATATATATATATATATATAATGATAAAACTCAATCACAAGAAGTCAAAAACATTCAAACAGTTGCTAGGAAACTACAAAACTCTTGCTTTCGAAATCCCCAATTTATATATAATGATAAAACTCAATGACATGAAGTCAAAAACAATCAAACAGTTCCTAGGAAACCACAAAACTCTTGCTTTCGAAATCCCCAATTTATATTTCATGATAAAACTCAATGACATGAAGGCAAAAACAATCAAACAGTTGCTAGGAAACCACAAAACTCTTGCGTTCGAAATCCCCAATTTATATATAATGATAAAACTCAATCACAAGAAGTCAAAAACAATTAAACAGTTGCTGGGAAACTACAAAACTCTTGCTTTCGAAATCCCCAATTTATATATAATGATAAAACTCAATGACATGAAGTCAAAAACAATAAAACAGTTGCTAGGAAACTACAAAACTCTTGCTTTCGAAATCTCCAATTTATATATAAAGATAAAACTCAATGACATGAAGACAAAAACAATAAAACAGTTGCTAGGAAACTACAAAACTCTTGCTTTCGAAATCTCCAATTTATATATAATGATAAAACTCAATTACAAGAAGACAAAAACAATAAAACAGTTGCTAGGAAACTACAAAACTCTTGCTTTCGAAATCTCCAATTTATATATAATGATAAAACTCAATGACATGAAGACAAAAACAATAAAACAGTTGCTAGGAAACTACAAAACTCTTGCTTTCGAAATCCCCAATTTATATATAATGATAAAACTCAATGACATGAAGTCAAAAACAATCAAACAGTTCCTAGGAAACCACAAAACTCTTGCTTTCGAAATCCCCAATTTATATTTCATGATAAAACTCAATGACATGAAGGCATAAAACAATCAAACAGTTGCTAGGAAACCACAAAACTCTTGCGTTCGAAATCCCCAATTTATATTTCACTATAAAACTCATTGACAAGAAGTCAAAAACAATCAAACAGTTGCTAGGAATCCACAAAACGCTTGCTTTCGAAATCCCCAATTTATATTTAATGATAAAACTCAATCACAAGAAGTCAAAAACAATCAAACAGTTGCTAGGAATCCACAAAACGCTTGCTTTCGATATGCCTAATTTATATTTCATGATACAATTCATTGACAAGAAGTCAAAAACAATCTAGCAGATGCTAGGAAACCACAAAACGCTTGCTTTCGAAATCTCCAATTTACATTTCATGATAAAACTCAATTACAAGAGAACAAAAACAATAAAAAAGTTGCTAGGAAACTACAAAACTCTTGCTTTCGAAATCCCCAATTTGTATTTCATAATAAAACTCAATGACATGAAGACAAAAACAATAAAACAGTTGCTAGGAAACTACAAAACTCATGCTTTCGAAATCCCCAATATATATATATATATATAATGATAAAACTCAATCACAAGAAGTCAAAAACATTCAAACAGTTGCTAGGAAACTACAAAACTCTTGCTTTCGATATGCCCAATTTATATTTCATGATAAAACTCAATGACATGAAGTCAAAAAAAGTCAAACAGTTGCTAGTAAACCACAAAATTCTTGCTTTCGAAATCCCCAATTTATATATAATGATAAAACTCAATCACAAGAAGTCAAAAACAATCAAACAGTTGCTAGGAAACAACAAAACTCTTGCTTTCGAAATCCCCAATTTATATATAATGATAAAACTCAATGACATGAAGACAAAAACAATAAAACAGTTGCTAGGAAACTACAAAACTCTTGCTTTCGAAATCTCCAATTTATATATAATGATAAAACTCAATTACAAGAAGACATAAATAATAAAACAGTTGCTAGGAAACTACAAAACTCTTGCTTTCGAAATCTCCAATTTATATATAATGATAAAACTCAATGACATGAAGACAAAAACAATAAAACAGTTGCTAGGAAACTACAAAACTCTTGCTTTCGAAATCCCCAATTTATATATAATGATAAAACTCAATGACATGAAGTCAAAAACAATCAAACAGTTCCTAGGAAACCACAAAACTCTTGCTTTCGAAATCCCCAATTAATATTTCATGATAAAACTCAATGACATGAAGGCAAAAACAATCAAACAGTTGCTAGGAAACCACAAAACTCTTGCGTTCGAAATCCCCAATTTATATTTCACTATAAAACTCATTGACAAGAAGTCAAAAACAATCAAACAGTTGCTAGGAATCCACAAAACGCTTGCTTTCGAAATCCCCAATTTATATATAATGATAAAACTCAATCATAAGAAGTCAAAAACAATAAAACAGTTGCTAGGAAACTACAAAACGCTTGCTTTCGATATGCCTAATTTATATTTCATGATACAATTCATTGACAAGAAGTCAAAAACAATCTAGCAGATGCTAGGAAACCCCAAAACGCTTGCTTTCGAAATCTCCAATTTACATTTCATGATAAAACTCAATTACAAGAGAACAAAAACAATAAAAAAGTTGCTAGGAAACTACAAAACTCTTGCTTTCGAAATCCCCAATTTGTATTTCATGATAAAACTCAATGACATGAAGACAAAAACAATAAAACAGTTGCTAGGAAACTACAAAACTCATGCTTTCGAAATCCCCAATATATATATATATATATATATAATGATAAAACTCAATCACAAGAAGTCAAAAACATTCAAACAGTTGCTAGGAAACTACAAAACTCTTGCTTTCGAAATCCCCAATTTATATATAATGATAAAACTCAATGACATGAAGTCAAAAACAATCAAACAGTTCCTAGGAAACCACAAAACTCTTGCTTTCGAAATCCCCAATTTATATTTCATGATAAAACTCAATGACATGAAGGCAAAAACAATCAAACAGTTGCTAGGAAACCACAAAACTCTTGCGTTCGAAATCCCCAATTTATATTTCACTATAAAACTCATTGACAAGAAGTCAAAAACAATCAAACAGTTGCTAGGAATCCACAAAACGCTTGCTTTCGAAATCCCCAATTTATATATAATGATAAAACTCAATCACAAGAAGTCAAAAACAATAAAACAGTTGCTAGGAAACTACAAAACGCTTGCTTTCGATATGCCTAATTTATATTTCATGATACAATTCATTGACAAGAAGTCAAAAACAATCTAGCAGATGCTAGGAAACCACAAAACGCTTGCTTTCGAAATCTCCAATTTACATTTCATGATAAAACTCAATTACAAGAGAACAAAAACAATAAAAAAGTTGCTAGGAAACTACAAAACTCTTGCTTTCGAAATCCCCAATTTGTATTTCATGATAAAACTCAATGACATGAAGACAAAAACAATAAAACAGTTGCTAGGAAACTACAAAACTCATGCTTTCGAAATCCCCAATATATATATATATATATATATATATATATATATAATGATAAAACTCAATCACAAGAAGTCAAAAACATTCAAACAGTTGCTAGGAAACTACAAAACTCTTGCTTTCGAAATCCCCAATTTATATATAATGATAAAACTCAATGACATGAAGTCAAAAACAATCAAACAGTTCCTAGGAAACCACAAAACTCTTGCTTTCGAAATCCCCAATTTATATTTCATGATAAAACTCAATGACATGAAGGCAAAAACAATCAAACAGTTGCTAGGAAACCACAAAACTCTTGCGTTCGAAATCCCCAATTTATATTTCACGATAAAACTCATTGACAAGAAGTCAAAAACAATCAAACAGTTGCTAGGAATCCACAAAACGCTTGCTTTCGAAATCCCCAATTTATATTTAATGATAAAACTCAATCACAAGAAGTCAAAAACAATCAAACAGTTGCTAGGAATCCACAAAACGCTTGCTTTCGATATGCCTAATTTATATTTCATGATACAATTCATTGACAAGAAGTCAAAAACAATCTAGCAGATGCTAGGAAACCACAAAACGCTTGCTTTCGAAATCTCCAATTTACATTTCATGATAAAACTCAATTACATGAAGACAAAAACAATAAAACAGTTGCTAGGAAACTACAAAACTCATGCTTTCGAAATCCCCAATATATATATAATGATAAAACTCAATCACAAGAAGTCAAAAACATTCAAACAGTTGCTAGGAAACTACAAAACTCTTGCTTTCGATATGCCCAATTTATATTTCATGATAAAACTCAATGACATGAAGTCAAAAAAAGTCAAAGAGTTGCTAGTAAACCACAAAATTCTTGCTTTCGAAATCCCCAATTTATATATAATGATAAAACTCAATCACAAGAAGTCAAAAACAATTAAACAGTTGCTAGGAAACAACAAAACTCTTGCTTTCGAAATCCCCAATTTATATATAATGATAAATCTCAATGACATGAAGTCAAAAACAATAAAACAGTTGCTAGGAAACTACAAAACTCTTGCTTTCGAAATCTCCAATTTATATATAATGATAAAACTCAATGACATGAAGACAAAAACAATAAAACAGTTGCTAGGAAACTACAAAACTCTTGCTTTCGAAATCTCCAATTTATATATAATGATAAAACTCAATTACAAGAAGACAAAAACAATAAAACAGTTGCTAGGAAACTACAAAACTCTTGCTTTCGAAATCTCCAATTTATATATAATGATAAAACTCAATGACATGAAGACAAAAACAATAAAACAGTTGCTAGGAAACAACAAAACTCTTGCTTTCGAAATCCCCAATTTATATATAATGATAAAACTCAATGACATGAAGTCAAAAACAATCAAACAGTTGCTAGGAAACCACAAAACTCTTGCGTTCGAAATCCCCAATTTATATTTCACTATAAAACTCATTGACAAGAAGTCAAAAACAATCAAACAGTTGCTAGGAATCCACAAAACGCTTGCTTTCGAAATCCCCAATTTATATATAATGATAAAACTCAATCACAAGAAGTCAAAAACAATAAAACAGTTGCTAGGAAACTACAAAACGCTTGCTTTCGATATGCCTAATTTATATTTCATGATACAATTCATTGACAAGAAGTCAAAAACAATCTAGCAGATGCTAGGAAACCACAAAACGCTTGCTTTCGAAATCTCCAATTTACATTTCATGATAAAACTCAATTACAAGAGAACAAAAACAATAAAAAAGTTGCTAAGAAACTACAAAACTCTTGCTTTCGAAATCCCCAATTTGTATTTCATGATAAAACTCAATGACATGAAGACAAAAACAATAAAACAGTTGCTAGGAATCCACAAAACGCTTGCTTTCGATATGCCTAATTTATATTTCATGATACAATTCATTGACAAGAAGTCAAAAACAATCTAGCAGATGCTAGGAAACCACAAAACGCTTGCTTTCGAAATCTCCAATTTACATTTCATGATAAAACTCAATTACATGAAGACAAAAACAATAAAACAGTTGCTAGGAAACTACAAAACTCATGCTTTCGAAATCCCCAATATATATATAATGATAAAACTCAATCACAAGAAGTCAAAAACATTCAAACAGTTGCTAGGAAACTACAAAACTCTTGCTTTCGATATGCCCAATTTATATTTCATGATAAAACTCAATGACATGAAGTCAAAAAAAGTCAAAGAGTTGCTAGTAAACCACAAAATTCTTGCTTTCGAAATCCCCAATTTATATATAATGATAAAACTCAATCACAAGAAGTCAAAAACAATTAAACAGTTGCTAGGAAACAACAAAACTCTTGCTTTCAAAATCCCCAATTTATATATAATGATAAATCTCAATGACATGAAGTCAAAAACAATAAAACAGTTGCTAGGAAACTACAAAACTCTTGCTTTCGAAATCTCCAATTTATATATAATGATAAAACTCAATGACATGAAGACAAAAACAATAAAACAGTTGCTAGGAAACTACAAAACTCTTGCTTTCGAAATCTCCAATTTATATATAATGATAAAACTCAATTACAAGAAGACAAAAACAATAAAACAGTTGCTAGGAAACTACAAAACTCTTGCTTTCGAAATCTCCAATTTATATATAATGATAAAACTCAATGACATGAAGACAAAAACAATAAAACAGTTGCTAGGAAACTACAAAACTCATGCTTTCGAAATCCCCAATATATATATATATATATATAATGATAAAACTCAATCACAAGAAGTCAAAAACATTCAAACAGTTGCTAGGAAACTACAAAACTCTTGCTTTCGATATGCCCAATTTATATTTCATGATAAAACTCAATGACATGAAGTCAAAAAAAGTCAAACAGTTGCTAGTAAACCACAAAATTCTTGCTTTCGAAATCCCCAATTTATATATAATGATAAAACTCAATCACAAGAAGTCAAAAACAATCAAACAGTTGCTAGGAAACAACAAAACTCTTGCTTTCGAAATCCCCAATTTATATATAATGATAAAACTCAATGACATGAAGACAAAAACAATAAAACAGTTGCTAGGAAACTACAAAACTCTTGCTTTCGAAATCTCCAATTTATATATAATGATAAAACTCAATTACAAGAAGACATAAATAATAAAACAGTTGCTAGGAAACTACAAAACTCTTGCTTTCGAAATCTCCAATTTATATATAATGATAAAACTCAATGACATGAAGACAAAAACAATAAAACAGTTGCTAGGAAACTACAAAACTCTTGCTTTCGAAATCCCCAATTTATATATAATGATAAAACTCAATGACATGAAGTCAAAAACAATCAAACAGTTCCTAGGAAACCACAAAACTCTTGCTTTCGAAATCCCCAATTAATATTTCATGATAAAACTCAATGACATGAAGGCAAAAACAATAAAACAGTTGCTAGGAATCCACAAAACGCTTGCTTTCGATATCCCCAATTTATATATAATGATAAAACTCAATCACAAGAAGTCAAAAACAATAAAACAGTTGCTAGGAAACTACAAAACGCTTGCTTTCGATATGCCTAATTTATATTTCATGATACAATTCATTGACAAGAAGTCAAAAACAATCTAGCAGATGCTAGGAAACCCCAAAACGCTTGCTTTCGAAATCTCCAATTTACATTTCATGATAAAACTCAATTACAAGAGAACAAAAACAATAAAAAAGTTGCTAGGAAACTACAAAACTCTTGCTTTCGAAATCCCCAATTTGTATTTCATGATAAAACTCAATGACATGAAGACAAAAACAATAAAACAGTTGCTAGGAAACTACAAAACTCATGCTTTCGAAATCCCCAATATATATATATATATATATATAATGATAAAACTCAATCACAAGAAGTAAAAAACATTCAAACAGTTGCTAGGAAACTACAAAACTCTTGCTTTCGAAATCCCCAATTTATATATAATGATAAAACTCAATGACATGAAGTCAAAAACAATCAAACAGTTCCTAGGAAACCACAAAACTCTTGCGTTCGAAATCCCCAATTTATATTTCACTATAAAACTCATTGACAAGAAGTCAAAAACAATCAAACAGTTGCTAGGAATCCACAAAACGCTTGCTTTCGAAATCCCCAATTTATATATAATGATAAAACTCAATCACAAGAAGTCAAAAACAATAAAACAGTTGCTAGGAAACTACAAAACGCTTGCTTTCGATATGCCTAATTTATATTTCATGATACAATTCATTGACAAGAAGTCAAAAACAATCTAGCAGATGCTAGGAAACCACAAAACGCTTGCTTTCGAAATCTCCAATTTACATTTCATGATAAAACTCAATTACAAGAGAACAAAAACAATAAAAAAGTTGCTAGGAAACTACAAAACTCTTGCTTTCGAAATCCCCAATTTGTATTTCATGATAAAACTCAATGACATGAAGACAAAAACAATAAAACAGTTGCTAGGAAACTACAAAACTCATGCTTTCGAAATCCCCAATATATATATATATATATATATATATATATATATATATATATATATATATATAATGATAAAACTCAATCACAAGAAGTCAAAAACATTCAAACAGTTGCTAGGAAACTACAAAACTCTTGCTTTCGAAATCCCCAATTTATATATAATGATAAAACTCAATGACATGAAGTCAAAAACAATCAAACAGTTCCTAGGAAACCACAAAACTCTTGCTTTCGAAATCCCCAATTTATATTTCATGATAAAACTCAATGACATGAAGGCAAAAACAATCAAACAGTTGCTAGGAAACCACAAAACTCTTGCGTTCGAAATCCCCAATTTATATTTCACGATAAAACTCATTGACAAGAAGTCAAAAACAATCAAACAGTTGCTAGGAATCCACAAAACGCTTGCTTTCGAAATCCCCAATTTATATTTAATGATAAAACTCAATCACAAGAAGTCAAAAACAATCAAACAGTTGCTAGGAATCCACAAAACGCTTGCTTTCGATATGCCTAATTTATATTTCATGATACAATTCATTGACAAGAAGTCAAAAACAATCTAGCAGATGCTAGGAAACCACAAAACGCTTGCTTTCGAAATCTCCAATTTACATTTCATGATAAAACTCAATTACATGAAGACAAAAACAATAAAACAGTTGCTAGGAAACTACAAAACTCATGCTTTCGAAATCCCCAATATATATATAATGATAAAACTCAATCACAAGAAGTCAAAAACATTCAAACAGTTGCTAGGAAACTACAAAACTCTTGCTTTCGATATGCCCAATTTATATTTCATGATAAAACTCAATGACATGAAGTCAAAAAAAGTCAAAGAGTTGCTAGTAAACCACAAAATTCTTGCTTTCGAAATCCCCAATTTATATATAATGATAAAACTCAATCACAAGAAGTCAAAAACAATTAAACAGTTGCTAGGAAACAACAAAACTCTTGCTTTCGAAATCCCCAATTTATATATAATGATAAATCTCAATGACATGAAGTCAAAAACAATAAAACAGTTGCTAGGAAACTACAAAACTCTTGCTTTCGAAATCTCCAATTTATATATAATGATAAAACTCAATGACATGAAGACAAAAACAATAAAACAGTTGCTAGGAAACTACAAAACTCTTGCTTTCGAAATCTCCAATTTATATATAATGATAAAACTCAATTACAAGAAGACAAAAACAATAAAACAGTTGCTAGGAAACTACAAAACTCTTGCTTTCGAAATCTCCAATTTATATATAATGATAAAACTCAATGACATGAAGACAAAAACAATAAAACAGTTGCTAGGAAACAACAAAACTCTTGCTTTCGAAATCCCCAATTTATATATAATGATAAAACTCAATGACATGAAGTCAAAAACAATCAAACAGTTGCTAGGAAACCACAAAACTCTTGCGTTCGAAATCCCCAATTTATATTTCACTATAAAACTCATTGACAAGAAGTCAAAAACAATCAAACAGTTGCTAGGAATCCACAAAACGCTTGCTTTCGAAATCCCCAATTTATATATAATGATAAAACTCAATCACAAGAAGTCAAAAACAATAAAACAGTTGCTAGGAAACTACAAAACGCTTGCTTTCGATATGCCTAATTTATATTTCATGATACAATTCATTGACAAGAAGTCAAAAACAATCTAGCAGATGCTAGGAAACCACAAAACGCTTGCTTTCGAAATCTCCAATTTACATTTCATGATAAAACTCAATTACAAGAGAACAAAAACAATAAAAAAGTTGCTAGGAAACTACAAAACTCTTGCTTTCGAAATCCCCAATTTGTATTTCATGATAAAACTCAATGACATGAAGACAAAAACAATAAAACAGTTGCTAGGAAACTACAAAACTCATGCTTTCGAAATCCCCAATATATATATATATATATATATATATATAATGATAAAACTCAATCACAAGAAGTCAAAAACATTCAAACAGTTGCTAGGAAACTACAAAACTCTTGCTTTCGAAATCCCCAATTTATATATAATGATAAAACTCAATGACATGAAGTCAAAAACAATCAAACAGTTCCTAGGAAACCACAAAACTCTTGCTTTCGAAATCCCCAATTTATATTTCATGATAAAACTCAATGACATGAAGGCAAAAACAATCAAACAGTTGCTAGGAAACCACAAAACTCTTGCGTTCGAAATCCCCAATTTATATTTCACGATAAAACTCATTGACAAGAAGTCAAAAACAATCAAACAGTTGCTAGGAATCCACAAAACGCTTGCTTTCGAAATCCCCAATTTATATTTAATGATAAAACTCAATCACAAGAAGTCAAAAACAATCAAACAGTTGCTAGGAATCCACAAAACGCTTGCTTTCGATATGCCTAATTTATATTTCATGATACAATTCATTGACAAGAAGTCAAAAACAATCTAGCAGATGCTAGGAAACCACAAAACGCTTGCTTTCGAAATCTCCAATTTACATTTCATGATAAAACTCAATTACATGAAGACAAAAACAATAAAACAGTTGCTAGGAAACTACAAAACTCATGCTTTCGAAATCCCCAATATATATATAATGATAAAACTCAATCACAAGAAGTCAAAAACATTCAAACAGTTGCTAGGAAACTACAAAACTCTTGCTTTCGATATGCCCAATTTATATTTCATGATAAAACTCAATGACATGAAGTCAAAAAAAGTCAAAGAGTTGCTAGTAAACCACAAAATTCTTGCTTTCGAAATCCCCAATTTATATATAATGATAAAACTCAATCACAAGAAGTCAAAAACAATTAAACAGTTGCTAGGAAACAACAAAACTCTTGCTTTCAAAATCCCCAATTTATATATAATGATAAATCTCAATGACATGAAGTCAAAAACAATAAAACAGTTGCTAGGAAACTACAAAACTCTTGCTTTCGAGATCTCCAATTTATATATAATGATAAAACTCAATGACATGAAGACAAAAACAATAAAACAGTTGCTAGGAAACTACAAAACTCTTGCTTTCGAAATCTCCAATTTATATATAATGATAAAACTCAATTACAAGAAGACAAAAACAATAAAACAGTTGCTAGGAAACTACAAAACTCTTGCTTTCGAAATCTCCAATTTATATATAATGATAAAACTCAATGACATGAAGACAAAAACAATAAAACAGTTGCTAGGAAACAACAAAACTCTTGCTTTCGAAATCCCCAATTTATATATAATGATAAAACTCAATGACATGAAGTCAAAAACAATCAAACAGTTCCTAGGAAACCACAAAACTCTTGCTTTCGAAATCCCCAATTTATATTTCATGATAAAACTCAATGACATGAAGGCAAAAACAATCAAACAGTTGCTAGGAAACCACAAAACTCTTGCGTTCGAAATCCCCAATTTATATTTCACTATAAAACTCATTGACAAGAAGTCAAAAACAATCAAACAGTTGCTAGGAATCCACAAAACGCTTGCTTTCGAAATCCCCAATTTATATATAATGATAAAACTCAATCGCAAGAAGTCAAAAACAATAAAACAGTTGCTAGGAAACTACAAAACTCTTGCTTTCGAAATCCCCAATTTATATATAATGATAAAATTCAATCACAAGAAGTCAAAAACAATCAAACAGTTGCTAGGAATCCACAAAACGCTTGCTTTCGATATGCCTAATTTATATTTCATGATACAATTCATTGACAAGAAGTCAAAAACAATCTAGCAGATGCTAGGAAACCACAAA
This sequence comes from Troilus luridus, assembly GCA_964056705.1. Taxonomy (NCBI): domain Eukaryota; kingdom Metazoa; phylum Arthropoda; class Insecta; order Hemiptera; family Pentatomidae; genus Troilus; species Troilus luridus. The sequence continues at coordinate 93,493,096 of OZ057412.1, read as the reverse complement.
ACGCTTGCTTTCGAAATCTCCAATTTACATTTTATGATAAAACTCAATTACAAGAGAACAAAAACAATAAAAAAGTTGCTAGGAAACTACAAAACTCTTGCTTTCGAAATCCCCAATTTGTATTTCATGATAAAACTCAATGACATGAAGACAAAAACAATAAAACAGTTGCTAGGAAACTACAAAACTCATGCTTTCGAAATCCCCAATATATATATATATATATATATATATATATAATGATAAAACTCAATCACAAGAAGTCAAAAACATTCAAAAAGTTGCTAGGAAACTACAAAACTCTTGCTTTCGATATGCCCAATTTATATTTCATGATAAAACTCAATGACATGAAGTCAAAAAAAGTCAAACAGTTGCTAGTAAACCACAAAATTCTTGCTTTCGAAATCCCCAATTTATATATAATGATAAAACTCAATCACAAGAAGTCAAAAACAATTAAACAGTTGCTAGGAAACTACAAAACTCTTGCTTTCGAAATCCCCAATTTATATATAATGATAAAACTCAATGACATGAAGTCAAAAACAATAAAACAGTTGCTAGGAAACTACAAAACTCTTGCTTTCGAAATCTCCAATTTATATATAATGATAAAACTCAATGACATGAAGACAAAAACAATAAAACAGTTGCTAGGAAACTACAAAACTCTTGCTTTCGAAATCTCCAATTTATATATAATGATAAAACTCAATTACAAGAAGACAAAAACAATAAAACAGTTGCTAGGAAACTACAAAACTCTTACTTTCGAAATCTCCAATTTATATATAATGATAAAACTCAATGACATGAAGACAAAAACAATAAAACAGTTGCTAGGAAACCACAAAACTCTTGCTTTCGAAATCCCCAATTTATATATAATGATAAAAATCAATGACATGAAGTCAAAAACAATCAAATAGTTCCTAGGAAACCACAAAACTCTTGCTTTCGAAATCCCCAATTTATATTTCATGATAAAACTCAATTACAAGAAGACAAAAACAATAAAACAGTTGCTAGGAAACTACAAAACTCTTGCTTTCGAAACCTCCAATTTATATTTCATGATAAAACTCAATGACATGAAAGCAAAAACAATCAAACAGTTGCTAGGAAACTACAAAACTCTTGCTTTCGAAATCCCCAATTTATATATAATGATAAAACTCAATCACAAGAAGTCAAAAACAATCAAACAGTTGCTAGGAAACCACAAAACGCTTGCTTTCGAAATCCCCAATTTATATATAATGATAAAATTCAATCACAAGAAGTCAAAAACAATCAAACAGTTGCTAGGAAACCACAAAACGCTTGCTTTCGAAATCTCCAATTTACATTTCATGATAAAACTCAATTACAAGAAGACAAAAACAATAAAAAAGTTGCTAGGAAACTACAAAACTCTTGCTTTCGAAATCCCCAATTTGTATTTCATGATAAAACTCAATGACATGAAGACAAAAACAATAAAACAGTTGCTAGGAAACTACAAAACTCATGCTTTCGAAATCCCCAATATATATGTATATATATAATGATAAAACTCAATCACAAGAAGTCAAAAACATTCAAACAGTTGCTAGGAAACTACAAAACTCTTGCTTTCGATATGCCCAATTTATATTTCATGATAAAACTCAATGACATGAAGTCAAAAAAAGTCAAACAGTTGCTAGTAAACCACAAAATTCTTGCTTTCGAAATCCCCGATTTATATATAATGTTAAAACTCAATCACAAGAAGTCAAAAACAATCAAACAGTTGCTAGGAAACCACAAAACTCTTGCTTTCGAAATCTCCAATTTATATATAATGATAAAACTCAATGACATGAAGACAAAAACAATAAAACAGTTGCTAGGAAACAACAAAACTCTTGCTTTCGAAATCCCCAATTTATATATAATGATAAAACTCAATGACATGAAGTCAAAAACAATCAAACAGTTCCTAGGAAACCACAAAACTCTTGCTTTCGAAATCCCCAATTTATATTTCATTATAAAATTCAATCACAAGAAGTCAAAAACAATCAAACAGTTGCTAGGAATCCACAAAACGCTTGCTTTCGATATGCCTAATTTATATTTCATGATACAATTCATTGACAAGAAGTCAAAAACAATCTAGCAGATGCTAGGAAACCACAAAACGCTTGCTTTCGAAATCTCCAATTTACATTTTATGATAAAACTCAATTACAAGAGAACAAAAACAATAAAAAAGTTGCTAGGAAACTACAAAACTCTTGCTTTCGAAATCCCCAATTTGTATTTCATGATAAAACTCAATGACATGAAGACAAAAACAATAAAACAGTTGCTAGGAAACTACAAAACTCATGCTTTCGAAATCCCCAATATATATATATATATATATATATATATATATAATGATAAAACTCAATCACAAGAAGTCAAAAACATTCAAACAGTTGCTAGGAAACTACAAAACTCTTGCTTTCGATATGCCCAATTTATATTTCATGATAAAACTCAATGACATGAAGTCAAAAAAAGTCAAACAGTTGCTAGTAAACCACAAAATTCTTGCTTTCGAAATCCCCAATTTATATATAATGATAAAACTCAATCACAAGAAGTCAAAAACAATTAAACAGTTGCTAGGAAACTACAAAACTCTTGCTTTCGAAATCCCCAATTTATATATAATGATAAAACTCAATGACATGAAGTCAAAAACAATAAAACAGTTGCTAGGAAACTACAAAACTCTTGCTTTCGAAATCTCCAATTTATATATAATGATAAAACTCAATGACATGAAGACAAAAACAATAAAACAGTTGCTAGGAAACTACAAAACTCTTGCTTTCGAAATCTCCAATTTATATATAATGATAAAACTCAATTACAAGAAGACAAAAACAATAAAACAGTTGCTAGGAAACTACAAAACTCTTGCTTTCGAAATCTCCAATTTATATATAATGATAAAACTCAATGACATGAAGACAAAAACAATAAAACAGTTGCTAGGAAACCACAAAACTCTTGCTTTCGAAATCCCCAATTTATATATAATGATAAAAATCAATGACATGAAGTCAAAAACAATCAAATAGTTCCTAGGAAACCACAAAACTCTTGCTTTCGAAATCCCCAATTTATATTTCATGATAAAACTCAATTACAAGAAGACAAAAACAATAAAACAGTTGCTAGGAAACTACAAAACTCTTGCTTTCGAAATCTCCAATTTATATTTCATGATAAAACTCAATGACATGAAGACAAAAACAATAAAACAGTTGCTAGGAAACTACAAAACTCATGCTTTCGAAATCCCCAATATATATGTATATATATAATGATAAAACTCAATCACAAGAAGTCAAAAACATTCAAACAGTTGCTAGGAAACTACAAAACTCTTGCTTTCGAAATCTCCAATTTATATATAATGATAAAACTCAATGACAAGAAGTCAAAAACAATCAAACAGTTGCTAGGAATCCACAAAACGCTTGCTTTCGATATGCCCAATTTATATTTCATGATAAAACTCAATTACAAGAAGACAAAAACAATAAAACAGTTGCTAGGAAACTACAAAACTCTTGCTTTCGAAATCTCCAATTTATATTTCATGATAAAACTCAATGACATGAAGACAAAAACAATAAAACAGTTGCTAGGAAACTACAAAACTCATGCTTTCGAAATCCCCAATATATATGTATATATATAATGATAAAACTCAATCACAAGAAGTCAAAAACATTCAAACAGTTGCTAGGAAACTACAAAACTCTTGCTTTCGAAATCTCCAATTTATATATAATGATAAAACTCAATGACAAGAAGTCAAAAACAATCAAACAGTTGCTAGGAATCCACAAAACGCTTGCTTTCGATATGCCCAATTTATATTTCATGATAAAACTCAATGACATGAAGTCAAAAAAAGTCAAACAGTTGCTAGTAAACCACAAAATTCTTGCTTTCGAAATCCCCAATTTATATATAATGATAAAACTCAATCACAAGAAGTCAAAAACAATTAAACAGTTGCTAGGAAACAACAAAACTCTTGCTTTCGAAATCCCCAATTTATATATAATGATAAATCTCAATGACATGAAGTCAAAAACAATAAAACAGTTGCTAGGAAACTACAAAACTCTTGCTTTCGAAATCTCCAATTTATATATAATGATAAAACTCAATGACATGAAGACAAAAACAATAAAACAGTTGCTAGGAAACTACAAAACTCTTGCTTTCGAAATCTCCAATTTATATATAATAATAAAACTCAATTACAAGAAGACAAAAACAATAAAACAGTTGCTAGGAAACTACAAAACTCTTGCTTTCGAAATCTCCAATTTATATATAATGATAAAACTCAATGACATGAAGACAAAAACAATAAAACAGTTGCTAGGAAACAACAAAACTCTTGCTTTCGAAATCCCCAATTTATATATAATGATAAAACTCAATGACATGAAGTCAAAAACAATCAAACAGTTCCTAGGAAACCACAAAACTCTTGCTTTCGAAATCCCCAATTTATATATAATGATAAAATTCAATCACAAGAAGTCAAAAACAATCAAACAGTTGCTAGGAAACCACAAAACGCTTGCTTTCGAAATCTCCAATTTACATTTCATGATAAAACTCAATTACAAGAAGACAAAAACAATAAAAAAGTTGCTAGGAAACTACAAAACTCTTGCTTTCGAAATCCCCAATTTGTATTTCATGATAAAACTCAATGACATGAAGACAAAAACAATAAAACAGTTGCTAGGAAACTACAAAACTCATGCTTTCGAAATCCCCAATATATATATATATATATATATATAATGATAAAACTCAATCACAAGAAGTCAAAAACATTCAAACAGTTGCTAGGAAACTACAAAACTCTTGCTTTCGATATGCCCAATTTATATTTCATGATAAAACTCAATGACATGAAGTCAAAAAAAGTCAAACAGTTGCTAGTAAACCACAAAATTCTTGCTTTCGAAATCCCCAATTTATATATAATGATAAAACTCAATCACAAGAAGTCAAAAACAATTAAACAGTTGCTAGGAAACTACAAAACTCTTGCTTTCGAAATCCCCAATTTATATATAATGATAAAACTCAATGACATGAAGTCAAAAACAATAAAACAGTTGCTAGGAAACTACAAAACTCTTGCTTTCGAAATCTCCAATTTATATATAATGATAAAACTCAATGACATGAAGTCAAAAACAATCAAACAGTTGCTAGGAAACCACAAAACGCTTGCTTTCGAAATCTCCAATTTACATTTCATGATAAAACTCAATTACAAGAAGACAAAAACAATAAAAAAGTTGCTAGGAAACTACAAAACTCTTGCTTTCGAAATCCCCAATTTATATTTCATGATAAAACTCAATTACAAGAAGACACAAACAATAAAACAGTTACTAGGAAACTACAAAACTCTTGCTTTCGAAATCTCCAATTTATATTTCATGATAAAACTCAATGACATGAAGTCAAAAACAATCAAACAGTTGCTAGGAAACTACAAAACTCTTGCTTTCGAAATCCCCAATTTATATATAATGATAAAACTCAATCACAAGAAGTCAAAAACAATCAAACAGTTGCTAGGAAACCACAAAACGCTTGCTTTCGAAATCCCCAATTTATATATAATGATAAAATTCAATCACAAGAAGTCAAAAACAATCAAACAGTTGCTAGGAAACCACAAAACGCTTGCTTTCGAAATCTCCAATTTACATTTCATGATAAAACTCAATTACAAGAAGACAAAAACAATAAAAAAGTTGCTAGGAAACTACAAAACTCTTGCTTTCGAAATCCCCAATTTGTATTTCATGATAAAACTCAATGACATGAAGACAAAAACAATAAAACAGTTGCTAGGAAACTACAAAACTCATGCTTTCGAAATCCCCAATATATATGTATATATATAATGATAAAACTCAATCACAAGAAGTCAAAAACATTCAAACAGTTGCTAGGAAACTACAAAACTCTTGCTTTCGATATGCCCAATTTATATTTCATGATAAAACTCAATGACATGAAGTCAAAAAAAGTCAAACAGTTGCTAGTAAACCACAAAATTCTTGCTTTCGAAATCCCCGATTTATATATAATGTTAAAACTCAATCACAAGAAGTCAAAAACAATCAAACAGTTGCTAGGAAACCACAAAACTCTTGCTTTCGAAATCTCCAATTTATATATAATGATAAAACTCAATGACATGAAGACAAAAACAATAAAACAGTTGCTAGGAAACAACAAAACTCTTGCTTTCGAAATCCCCAATTTATATATAATGATAAAACTCAATGACATGAAGTCAAAAACAATCAAACAGTTCCTAGGAAACCACAAAACTCTTGCTTTCGAAATCCCCAATTTATATTTCATGATAAAACTCAATGACATGAAGGCAAAAACAATCAAACAGTTGCTAGGAAACCACAAAACTCTTGCGTTCGAAATCCCCAATTTATATTTCACTATAAAACTCATTGACAAGAAGTCAAAAACAATCAAACAGTTGCTAGGAATCCACAAAACGCTTGCTTTCGAAATCCCCAATTTATATATAATGATAAAACTCAATCGCAAGAAGTCAAAAACAATAAAACAGTTGCTAGGAAACTACAAAACTCTTGCTTTCGAAATCCCCAATTTATATATAATGATAAAATTCAATCACAAGAAGTCAAAAACAATCAAACAGTTGCTAGGAATCCACAAAACGCTTGCTTTCGATATGCCTAATTTATATTTCATGATACAATTCATTGACAAGAAGTCAAAAACAATCTAGCAGATGCTAGGAAACCACAAAACGCTTGCTTTCGAAATCTCCAATTTACATTTTATGATAAAACTCAATTACAAGAGAACAAAAACAATAAAAAAGTTGCTAGGAAACTACAAAACTCTTGCTTTCGAAATCCCCAATTTGTATTTCATGATAAAACTCAATGACATGAAGACAAAAACAATAAAACAGTTGCTAGGAAACTACAAAACTCATGCTTTCGAAATCCCCAATATATATATATATATATATATATAATGATAAAACTCAATCACAAGAAGTCAAAAACATTCAAACAGTTGCTAGGAAACTACAAAACTCTTGCTTTCGATATGCCCAATTTATATTTCATGATAAAACTCAATGACATGAAGTCAAAAAAAGTCAAACAGTTGCTAGTAAACCACAAAATTCTTGCTTTCGAAATCCCCAATTTATATATAATGATAAAACTCAATCACAAGAAGTCAAAAACAATTAAACAGTTGCTAGGAAACTACAAAACTCTTGCTTTCGAAATCCCCAATTTATATATAATGATAAAACTCAATGACATGAAGTCAAAAACAATAAAACAGTTGCTAGGAAACTACAAAACTCTTGCTTTCGAAATCTCCAATTTATATATAATGATAAAACTCAATGACATGAAGACAAAAACAATAAAACAGTTGCTAGGAAACTACAAAACTCTTGCTTTCGAAATCTCCAATTTATATATAATGATAAAACTCAATTACAAGAAGACAAAAACAATAAAACAGTTGCTAGGAAACTACAAAACTCTTGCTTTCGAAATCTCCAATTTATATATAATGATAAAACTCAATGACATGAAGACAAAAACAATAAAACAGTTGCTAGGAAACCACAAAACTCTTGCTTTCGAAATCCCCAATTTATATATAATGATAAAAATCAATGACATGAAGTCAAAAACAATCAAATAGTTCCTAGGAAACCACAAAACTCTTGCTTTCGAAATCCCCAATTTATATTTCATGATAAAACTCAATTACAAGAAGACAAAAACAATAAAACAGTTGCTAGGAAACTACAAAACTCTTGCTTTCGAAATCTCCAATTTATATTTCATGATAAAACTCAATGACATGAAAGCAAAAACAATCAAACAGTTGCTAGGAAACTACAAAACTCTTGCTTTCGAAATCCCCAATTTATATATAATGATAAAACTCAATCACAAGAAGTCAAAAACAATCAAACAGTTGCTAGGAAACCACAAAACGCTTGCTTTCGAAATCCCCAATTTATATATAATGATAAAATTCAATCACAAGAAGTCAAAAACAATCAAACAGTTGCTAGGAAACCACAAAACGCTTGCTTTCGAAATCTCCAATTTACATTTCATGATAAAACTCAATTACAAGAAGACAAAAACAATAAAAAAGTTGCTAGGAAACTACAAAACTCTTGCTTTCGAAATCCCCAATTTGTATTTCATGATAAAACTCAATGACATGAAGACAAAAACAATAAAACAGTTGCTAGGAAACTACAAAACTCATGCTTTCGAAATCCCCAATATATATGTATATATATAATGATAAAACTCAATCACAAGAAGTCAAAAACATTCAAACAGTTGCTAGGAAACTACAAAACTCTTGCTTTCGAAATCTCCAATTTATATATAATGATAAAACTCAATGACAAGAAGTCAAAAACAATCAAACAGTTGCTAGGAATCCACAAAACGCTTGCTTTCGATATGCCCAATTTATATTTCATGATAAAACTCAATGACATGAAGTCAAAAAAAGTCAAACAGTTGCTAGTAAACCACAAAATTCTTGCTTTCGAAATCCCCAATTTATATATAATGATAAAACTCAATCACAAGAAGTCAAAAACAATTAAACAGTTGCTAGGAAACAACAAAACTCTTGCTTTCGAAATCCCCAATTTATATATAATGATAAATCTCAATGACATGAAGTCAAAAACAATAAAACAGTTGCTAGGAAACTACAAAACTCTTGCTTTCGAAATCTCCAATTTATATATAATGATAAAACTCAATGACATGAAGACAAAAACAATAAAACAGTTGCTAGGAAACTACAAAACTCTTGCTTTCGAAATCTCCAATTTATATATAATGATAAAACTCAATTACAAGAAGACAAAAACAATAAAACAGTTGCTAGGAAACTACAAAACTCTTGCTTTCGAAATCTCCAATTTATATATAATGATAAAACTCAATGACATGAAGACAAAAACAATAAAACAGTTGCTAGGAAACAACAAAACTCTTGCTTTCGAAATCCCCAATTTATATATAATGATAAAACTCAATGACATGAAGTCAAAAACAATCAAACAGTTCCTAGGAAACCACAAAACTCTTGCTTTCGAAATCCCCAATTTATATTTCATGATAAAACTCAATGACATGAAGGCAAAAACAATCAAACAGTTGCTAGGAAACCACAAAACTCTTGCGTTCGAAATCCCCAATTTATATTTCACTATAAAACTCATTGACAAGAAGTCAAAAACAATCAAACAGTTGCTAGGAATCCACAAAACGCTTGCTTTCGAAATCCCCAATTTATATATAATGATAAAACTCAATCGCAAGAAGTCAAAAACAATAAAACAGTTGCTAGGAAACTACAAAACTCTTGCTTTCGAAATCCCCAATTTATATATAATGATAAAATTCAATCACAAGAAGTCAAAAACAATCAAACAGTTGCTAGGAATCCACAAAACGCTTGCTTTCGATATGCCTAATTTATATTTCATGATACAATTCATTGACAAGAAGTCAAAAACAATCTAGCAGATGCTAGGAAACCACAAAACGCTTGCTTTCGAAATCTCCAATTTACATTTTATGATAAAACTCAATTACAAGAGAACAAAAACAATAAAAAAGTTGCTAGGAAACTACAAAACTCTTGCTTTCGAAATCCCCAATTTGTATTTCATGATAAAACTCAATGACATGAAGACAAAAACAATAAAACAGTTGCTAGGAAACTACAAAACTCATGCTTTCGAAATCCCCAATATATATATATATATATATATATATATATATATATAATGATAAAACTCAATCACAAGAAGTCAAAAACATTCAAACAGTTGCTAGGAAACTACAAAACTCTTGCTTTCGATATGCCCAATTTATATTTCATGATAAAACTCAATGACATGAAGTCAAAAAAAGTCAAACAGTTGCTAGTAAACCACAAAATTCTTGCTTTCGAAATCCCCAATTTATATATAATGATAAAACTCAATCACAAGAAGTCAAAAACAATTAAACAGTTGCTAGGAAACTACAAAACTCTTGCTTTCGAAATCCCCAATTTATATATAATGATAAAACTCAATGACATGAAGTCAAAAACAATAAAACAGTTGCTAGGAAACTACAAAACTCTTGCTTTCGAAATCTCCAATTTATATATAATGATAAAACTCAATGACATGAAGACAAAAACAATAAAACAGTTGCTAGGAAACTACAAAACTCTTGCTTTCGAAATCTCCAATTTATATATAATGATAAAACTCAATTACAAGAAGACAAAAACAATAAAACAGTTGCTAGGAAACTACAAAACTCTTGCTTTCGAAATCTCCAATTTATATATAATGATAAAACTCAATGACATGAAGACAAAAACAATAAAACAGTTGCTAGGAAACCACAAAACTCTTGCTTTCGAAATCCCCAATTTATATATAATGATAAAAATCAATGACATGAAGTCAAAAACAATCAAATAGTTCCTAGGAAACCACAAAACTCTTGCTTTCGAAATCCCCAATTTATATTTCATGATAAAACTCAATTACAAGAAGACAAAAACAATAAAACAGTTGCTAGGAAACTACAAAACTCTTGCTTTCGAAATCTCCAATTTATATTTCATGATAAAACTCAATGACATGAAAGCAAAAACAATCAAACAGTTGCTAGGAAACTACAAAACTCTTGCTTTCGAAATCCCCAATTTATATATAATGATAAAACTCAATCACAAGAAGTCAAAAACAATCAAACAGTTGCTAGGAAACCACAAAACGCTTGCTTTCGAAATCCCCAATTTATATATAATGATAAAATTCAATCACAAGAAGTCAAAAACAATCAAACAGTTGCTAGGAAACCACAAAACGCTTGCTTTCGAAATCTCCAATTTACATTTCATGATAAAACTCAATTACAAGAAGACAAAAACAATAAAAAAGTTGCTAGGAAACTACAAAACTCTTGCTTTCGAAATCCCCAATTTGTATTTCATGATAAAACTCAATGACATGAAGACAAAAACAATAAAACAGTTGCTAGGAAACTACAAAACTCATGCTTTCGAAATCCCCAATATATATGTATATATATAATGATAAAACTCAATCACAAGAAGTCAAAAACATTCAAACAGTTGCTAGGAAACTACAAAACTCTTGCTTTCGAAATCTCCAATTTATATATAATGATAAAACTCAATGACAAGAAGTCAAAAACAATCAAACAGTTGCTAGGAATCCACAAAACGCTTGCTTTCGATATGCCCAATTTATATTTCATGATAAAACTCAATGACATGAAGTCAAAAAAAGTCAAACAGTTGCTAGTAAACCACAAAATTCTTGCTTTCGAAATCCCCAATTTATATATAATGATAAAACTCAATCACAAGAAGTCAAAAACAATTAAACAGTTGCTAGGAAACAACAAAACTCTTGCTTTCGAAATCCCCAATTTATATATAATGATAAATCTCAATGACATGAAGTCAAAAACAATAAAACAGTTGCTAGGAAACTACAAAACTCTTGCTTTCGAAATCTCCAATTTATATATAATGATAAAACTCAATGACATGAAGACAAAAACAATAAAACAGTTGCTAGGAAACTACAAAACTCTTGCTTTCGAAATCTCCAATTTATATATAATGATAAAACTCAATTACAAGAAGACAAAAACAATAAAACAGTTGCTAGGAAACTACAAAACTCTTGCTTTCGAAATCTCCAATTTATATATAATGATAAAACTCAATGACATGAAGACAAAAACAATAAAACAGTTGCTAGGAAACAACAAAACTCTTGCTTTCGAAATCCCCAATTTATATATAATGATAAAACTCAATGACATGAAGTCAAAAACAATCAAACAGTTCCTAGGAAACCACAAAACTCTTGCTTTCGAAATCCCCAATTTATATTTCATGATAAAACTCAATGACATGAAGGCAAAAACAATCAAACAGTTGCTAGGAAACCACAAAACTCTTGCGTTCGAAATCCCCAATTTATATTTCACTATAAAACTCATTGACAAGAAGTCAAAAACAATCAAACAGTTGCTAGGAATCCACAAAACGCTTGCTTTCGAAATCCCCAATTTATATATAATGATAAAACTCAATCGCAAGAAGTCAAAAACAATAAAACAGTTGCTAGGAAACTACAAAACTCTTGCTTTCGAAATCCCCAATTTATATATAATGATAAAATTCAATCACAAGAAGTCAAAAACAATCAAACAGTTGCTAGGAATCCACAAAACGCTTGCTTTCGATATGCCTAATTTATATTTCATGATACAATTCATTGACAAGAAGTCAAAAACAATCTAGCAGATGCTAGGAAACCACAAAACGCTTGCTTTCGAAATCTCCAATTTACATTTTATGATAAAACTCAATTACAAGAGAACAAAAACAATAAAAAAGTTGCTAGGAAACTACAAAACTCTTGCTTTCGAAATCCCCAATTTGTATTTCATGATAAAACTCAATGACATGAAGACAAAAACAATAAAACAGTTGCTAGGAAACTACAAAACTCATGCTTTCGAAATCCCCAATATATATATATATATATATATATATAATGATAAAACTCAATCACAAGAAGTCAAAAACATTCAAACAGTTGCTAGGAAACTACAAAACTCTTGCTTTCGATATGCCCAATTTATATTTCATGATAAAACTCAATGACATGAAGTCAAAAAAAGTCAAACAGTTGCTAGTAAACCACAAAATTCTTGCTTTCGAAATCCCCAATTTATATATAATGATAAAACTCAATCACAAGAAGTCAAAAACAATTAAACAGTTGTTAGGAAACTACAAAACTCTTGCTTTCGAAATCCCCAATTTATATATAATGATAAAACTCAATGACATGAAGTCAAAAACAATAAAACAGTTGCTAGGAAACTACAAAACTCTTGCTTTCGAAATCTCCAATTTATATATAATGATAAAACTCAATGACATGAAGACAAAAACAATAAAACAGTTGCTAGGAAACTACAAAACTCTTGCTTTCGAAATCTCCAATTTATATATAATGATAAAACTCAATTACAAGAAGACAAAAACAATAAAACTGTTGCTAGGAAACTACAAAACTCTTGCTTTCGAAATCTCCAATTTATATATAATGATAAAACTCAATGACATGAAGACAAAAACAATAAAACAGTTGCTAGGAAACCACAAAACTCTTGCTTTCGAAATCCCCAATTTATATATAATGATAAAAATCAATGACATGAAGTCAAAAACAATCAAATAGTTCCTAGGAAACCACAAAACTCTTGCTTTCGAAATCCCCAACTTATATTTCATGATAAAACTCAATTACAAGAAGACAAAAACAATAAAACAGTTACTAGGAAACTACAAAACTCTTGCTTTCGAAATCTCCAATTTATATTTCATGATAAAACTCAATGACATGAAGTCAAAAACAATCAAACAGTTGCTAGGAAACTACAAAACTCTTGCTTTCGAAATCCCCAATTTATATATAATGATAAAACTCAATCACAAGAAGTCAAAAACAATCAAACAGTTGCTAGGAAACCACAAAACGCTTGCTTTCGAAATCCCCAATTTATATATAATGATAAAATTCAATCACAAGAAGTCAAAAACAATCAAACAGTTGCTAGGAAACCACAAAACGCTTGCTTTCGAAATCTCCAATTTACATTTCATGATAAAACTCAATTACAAGAAGACAAAAACAATAAAAAAGTTGCTAGGAAACTACAAAACTCTTGCTTTCGAAATCCCCAATTTGTATTTCATGATAAAACTCAATGACATGAAGACAAAAACAATAAAACAGTTGCTAGGAAACTACAAAACTCATGCTTTCGAAATCCCCAATATATATGTATATATATAATGATAAAACTCAATCACAAGAAGTCAAAAACATTCAAACAGTTGCTAGGAAACTACAAAACTCTTGCTTTCGATATGCCCAATTTATATTTCATGATAAAACTCAATGACATGAAGTCAAAAAAAGTCAAACAGTTGCTAGTAAACCACAAAATTCTTGCTTTCGAAATCCCCGATTTATATATAATGTTAAAACTCAATCACAAGAAGTCAAAAACAATCAAACAGTTGCTAGGAAACCACAAAACTCTTGCTTTCGAAATCTCCAATTTATATATAATGATAAAACTCAATGACATGAAGACAAAAACAAAAAAAACAGTTGCTAGGAAACAACAAAACTCTTGCTTTCGAAATCCCCAATTTATATATAATGATAAAACTCAATGACATGAAGTCAAAAACAATCAAACAGTTCCTAGGAAACCACAAAACTCTTGCTTTCGAAATCCCCAATTTATATTTCATGATAAAACTCAATGACATGAAGGCAAAAACAATCAAACAGTTGCTAGGAAACCACAAAACTCTTGCGTTCGAAATCCCCAATTTATATTTCACTATAAAACTCATTGACAAGAAGTCAAAAACAATCAAACAGTTGCTAGGAATCCACAAAACGCTTGCTTTCGAAATCCCCAATTTATATATAATGATAAAACTCAATCGCAAGAAGTCAAAAACAATAAAACAGTTGCTAGGAAACTACAAAACTCTTGCTTTCGAAATCCCCAATTTATATATAATGATAAAATTCAATCACAAGAAGTCAAAAACAATCAAACAGTTGCTAGGAATCCACAAAACGCTTGCTTTCGATATGCCTAATTTATATTTCATGATACAATTCATTGACAAGAAGTCAAAAACAATCTAGCAGATGCTAGGAAACCACAAAACGCTTGCTTTCGAAATCTCCAATTTACATTTTATGATAAAACTCAATTACAAGAGAACAAAAACAATAAAAAAGTTGCTAGGAAACTACAAAACTCTTGCTTTCGAAATCCCCAATTTGTATTTCATGATAAAACTCAATGACATGAAGACAAAAACAATAAAACAGTTGCTAGGAAACTACAAAACTCATGCTTTCGAAATCCCCAATATATATATATATATATATATATATATATAATGATAAAACTCAATCACAAGAAGTCAAAAACATTCAAACAGTTGCTAGGAAACTACAAAACTCTTGCTTTCGATATGCCCAATTTATATTTCATGATAAAACTCAATGACATGAAGTCAAAAAAAGTCAAACAGTTGCTAGTAAACCACAAAATTCTTGCTTTCGAAATCCCCAATTTATATATAATGATAAAACTCAATCACAAGAAGTCAAAAACAATTAAACAGTTGCTAGGAAACTACAAAACTCTTGCTTTCGAAATCCCCAATTTATATATAATGATAAAACTCAATGACATGAAGTCAAAAACAATAAAACAGTTGCTAGGAAACTACAAAACTCTTGCTTTCGAAATCTCCAATTTATATATAATGATAAAACTCAATGACATGAAGACAAAAACAATAAAACAGTTGCTAGGAAACTACAAAACTCTTGCTTTCGAAATCTCCAATTTATATATAATGATAAAACTCAATTACAAGAAGACAAAAACAATAAAACAGTTGCTAGGAAACTACAAAACTCTTGCTTTCGAAATCTCCAATTTATATATAATGATAAAACTCAATGACATGAAGACAAAAACAATAAAACAGTTGCTAGGAAACCACAAAACTCTTGCTTTCGAAATCCCCAATTTATATATAATGATAAAAATCAATGACATGAAGTCAAAAACAATCAAATAGTTCCTAGGAAACCACAAAACTCTTGCTTTCGAATCCCCAATTTATATTTCATGATAAAACTCAATTACAAGAAGACAAAAACAATAAAACAGTTACTAGGAAACTACAAAACTCTTGCTTTCGAAATCTCCAATTTATATTTCATGATAAAACTCAATGACATGAAGTCAAAAACAATCAAACAGTTGCTAGGAAACTACAAAACTCTTGCTTTCGAAATCCCCAATTTATATATAATGATAAAACTCAATCACAAGAAGTCAAAAACAATCAAACAGTTGCTAGGAAACCACAAAACGCTTGCTTTCGAAATCCCCAATTTATATATAATGATAAAATTCAATCACAAGAAGTCAAAAACAATCAAACAGTTGCTAGGAAACCACAAAACGCTTGCTTTCGAAATCTCCAATTTGTATTTCATGATAAAACTCAATGACATGAAGACAAAAACAATAAAACAGTTGCTAGGAAACTACAAAACTCATGCTTTCGAAATCCCCAATATATATGTATATATATAATGATAAAACTCAATCACAAGAAGTCAAAAACATTCAAACAGTTGCTAGGAAACTACAAAACTCTTGCTTTCGATATGCCCAATTTATATTTCATGATAAAACTCAATGACATGAAGTCAAAAAAAGTCAAACAGTTGCTAGTAAACCACAAAATTCTTGCTTTCGAAATCCCCGATTTATATATAATGTTAAAACTCAATCACAAGAAGTCAAAAACAATCAAACAGTTGCTAGGAAACCACAAAACTCTTGCTTTCGAAATCCTCAATTTATATTTCACTATAAAACTCATTGACAAGAAGTCAAAAACAATCTAGCAGATGCTAGGAAACCACAAAACGCTTGCTTTCGATATGCCCAATATATATTTCATGATAAAACTCAATTACAAGAAGACAAAAACAATAAAACAGTTGCTAGGAAACTACAAAACTCTTGCTTTCGAAATCCCCAATTTGTATTTCATGATAAAACCCAATTACAAGATGACAAAAACAATCAAACCGTTGCTAGGAAACTACAAAACTCTTGCTTTCGAAATCCCCAATTTATATTTCATGATAAAACTCAATGACATGAAGTCAAAAACAGTCAAACAGTTGCTAGTAAACCACCAAATTCTTGCTTTCGAAATCCCCAACTTATATATAATGATAAAACTCAATTACAAGAAGACAAAAACAATAAAACAGTTGCTAGGAAACTACAAAACTCTTGCTTTCGAAAATTCCAATTTATATTTCATGATAAAACTCAATGACATGAAGTCAAAAAAAGTCAAACAGTTGCTAGTAAACCACAAAATTCTTGCTTTCGAAATCCCCAATTTATATATAATGATAAAACTCAATCACAAGAAGACAAAAACAATAAAACAGTTGCTAGGAAACTACAAAACTCTTGCTTTCGAAATCTCCAATTTATATATAATGATAAAACTCAATGACATGAAGACAAAAACCATAAAACAGTTGCTAGGAAACCACAAAACTCTTGCTTTCGAAATCCCCAATTTATATATAATGATAAAAATCAATGACATGAAGTCAAAAACAATCAAATAGTTCCTAGGAAACCACAAAACTCTTGCTTTCGAAATCCCCAATTTATATTTCATGATAAAACTCAATTACAAGAAGACAAAAACAATAAAACAGTTGCTAGGAAACTACAAAACTCTTGCTTTCGAAATCTCCAATTTATATTTCATGATAAAACTCAATGACATGAAGTCAAAAACAATCAAACAGTTGCTAGGAAACTACAAAACTCTTGCTTTCGAAATCCCCAATTTATATATAATGATAAAACTCAATCACAAGAAGTCAAAAACAATCAAACAGTTGCTAGGAAACCACAAAACGCTTGCTTTCGAAATCCCCAATTTATATATAATGATAAAATTCAATCACAAGAAGTCAAAAACAATCAAACAGTTGCTAGGAAACCACAAAACGCATGCTTTCGAAATCTCCAATTTACATTTCATGATAAAACTCAATTACAAGAAGACAAAAACAATAAAAAAGTTGCTAGGAAACTACAAAACTCTTGCTTTCGAAATCCCCAATTTGTATTTCATGATAAAACTCAATGACATGAAGACAAAAACAATAAAACAGTTGCTAGGAAACTACAAAACTCATGCTTTCGAAATCCCCAATATATATGTATATATATAATGATAAAACTCAATCACAAGAAGTCAAAAACATTCAAACAGTTGCTAGGAAACTACAAAACTCTTGCTTTCGATATGCCCAATTTATATTTCATGATAAAACTCAATGACATGAAGTCAAAAAAAGTCAAACAGTTGCTAGTAAACCACAAAATTCTTGCTTTCGAAATCCCCGATTTATATATAATGTTAAAACTCAATCACAAGAAGTCAAAAACAATCAAACAGTTGCTAGGAAACTACAAAACTCTTGCTTTCGAAATCCCCAATATATATATAATGATAAAATTCAATCACATGAAGGCAAAAACAATCAAACAGTTGCTAGGAAACCACAAAACTCTTGCTTTCGAAATCCTCAATTTATATTTCACTATAAAACTCATTGACAAGAAGTCAAAAACAATCTAGCAGATGCTAGGAAACCACAAAACGCTTGCTTTCGATATGCCCAATATATATTTCATGATAAAACTCAATTACAAGAAGACAAAAACAATAAAACAGTTGCTAGGAAACTACAAAACTCTTGCTTTCGAAATCCCCAATTTGTATTTCATGATAAAACCCAATTACAAGATGACAAAAACAATCAAACCGTTGCTAGGAAACTACAAAACTCTTGCTTTCGAAATCCCCAATTTATATTTCATGATAAAACTCAATGACATGAAGTCAAAAACAGTCAAACAGTTGCTAGTAAACCACCAAATTCTTGCTTTCGAAATCCCCAACTTATATATAATGATAAAACTCAATTACAAGAAGACAAAAACAATAAAACAGTTGCTAGGAAACTACAAAACTCTTGCTTTCGAAAATTCCAATTTATATTTCATGATAAAACTCAATGACATGAAGTCAAAAAAAGTCAAACAGTTGCTAGTAAACCACAAAATTCTTGCTTTCGAAATCCCCAATTTATATATAATGATAAAACTCAATCACAAGAAGTCAAAAACAATCAAACAGTTGCTAGGAAACTACAAAACTCTTGCTTTCGAAATCCCCAATTTATATATAATGATAAAATTCAATTACAAGAAGACAAAAACAATAAAACAGTTGCTAGGAAACTACAAAACTCTTGCTTTCGAAATCACCGATTTATATATAATGACTAAACTCAATCACAACAAGTCAGAAACAATCAAACAGTTGCTAGGAAACCACAAAACGTTGATGTCGATATCCCCAATTTATATTTCATGATAAAACTCAATGACATGAAGTCAAAAACAATCAAACAGTTGCTAGGAAACCACAAAACTCTTGCTTTCGAAATCCCCAATTTATATATAATGATAAAACTCAATCACAAGAAGTCAAAAACAATAAAACAGTTGCTAGGAAACTACAAAACTCTTGCTTTCGAAATCCCCAATTTGTATTTCATGATAAAACTCAATTACATGAAGACAAAAACAATAAAACAGTTGCTAGGAAACCACAAAACTCTTGCTTTCGAAATCCCCAATATATATATATAATGATAAAACTCAAAAGAAGTCAAAAACATTCAAACAGTTGCTAGGAAACTACAAAACTCTTGCTTTCGAAATCCCCAATTTATATTTCATGATAAAACTCAATTACAAGAAGACAAAAACAATAAAACAGTTGCTAGGAAACTACAAAACTCTTGCTTTCGAAATCCCCAATTTGTATTTCATGATAAAACTCAATTACAAGATGACAAAAACAATCAAACCGTTGCTAGGAAACTACAAAACTCTTGCTTTCGAAATCCCCAATTTATATTTCATGATAAAACTCAATGACATGAAGTCAAAAACAATCAAACAGTTCCTAGGAAACTACAAAACTCTTGCTTTCGAAATCCCCAATTTATATATAATGATAAAATTCAATCACATGAAGGCAAAAACAATCAAACAGTTGCTAGGAAACCACAAAACTCTTGCTTTCGAAATCCTCAATTTATATTTCACTATAAAACTCATTGACAAGAAGTCAAAAACAATCTAGCAGATGCTAGGAAACCACAAAACGCTTGCTTTCGATATGCCCAATATATATTTCATGATAAAACTCAATTACAAGAAGACAAAAACAATAAAACAGTTGCTAGGAAACTACAAAACTCTTGCTTTCGAAATCCCCAATTTGTATTTCATGATAAAACCCAATTACAAGATGACAAAAACAATCAAACCGTTGCTAGGAAACTACAAAACTCTTGCTTTCGAAATTTCCAATTTATATTTCATGATAAAACTCAATGACATGAAGTCAAAAACAGTCAAACAGTTGCTAGTAAACCACCAAATTCTTGCTTTCGAAATCCCCAACTTATATATAATGATAAAACTCAATTACAAGAAGACAAAAACAATAAAACAGTTGCTAGGAAACTACAAAACTCTTGCTTTCGAAATTTCCAATTTATATTTCATGATAAAACTCAATGACATGAAGTCAAAAGCAGTCAAACAGTTGCTAGTAAACCACCAAATTCTTGCTTTCGAAATCCCCAACTTATATATAATGATAAAACTCAATTACAAGAAGACAAAAACAATAAAACAGTTGCTAGGAAACTACAAAACTCTTGCTTTCGAAATTTCCAATTTATATTTCATGATAAAACTCAATGACATGAAGTCAAAAAAAGTCAAACAGTTGCTAGTAAACCACAAAACTCTTGCTTTCGAAATCCCCAATTTATATATAATGATAAAACTCAATCACAAGAAGTCAAAAACAATAAAACAGTTGCTAGGAAACTACAAAACTCTTGCTTTCGAAATCCCCAATTTGTATTTCATGATAAAACTCAATGACATGAAGACAAAAACAATAAAACAGTTGCTAGGAAACCACAAAACTCTTGCTTTCGAAATCCCCAATATATATATATAATGATAAAACTCAATCACAAGAAGTCAAAAACATTCAAACAGTTGCTAGGAAACTACAAAACTCTTGCTTTCGAAATCCCCAATTTATATTTCATGATAAAACTCAATTACAAGAAGACAAAAACAATAAAACAGTTGCTAGGAAACTACAAAACTCTTGCTTTCGAAATCCCCAATTTGTATTTCATGATAAAACTCAATTACAAGATGACAAAAACAATCAAACCGTTGCTAGGAAACTACAAAACTCTTGCTTTCGAAATCCCCAATTTATATTTCATGATAAAACTCAATGACATGAAGTCAAAAACAATCAAACAGTTCCTAGGAAACTACAAAACTCTTGCTTTCGAAATCCCCAATTTATATATAATGATAAAATTCAATCACATGAAGGCAAAAACAATCAAACAGTTGCTAGGAAACCACAAAACTCTTGCTTTCGAAATCCTCAATTTATATTTCACTATAAAACTCATTGACAAGAAGTCAAAAACAATCTAGCAGATGCTAGGAAACCACAAAACGCTTGCTTTCGATATGCCCAATATATATTTCATGATAAAACTCAATTACAAGAAGACAAAAACAATAAAACAGTTGCTAGGAAACTACAAAACTCTTCCTTTCGAAATCCCCAATTTGTATTTCATGATAAAACCCAATTACAAGATGACAAAAACAATCAAACCGTTGCTAGGAAACTACAAAACTCTTGCTTTCGAAATCCCCAATTTATATTTCATGATAAAACTCAATGACATGAAGTCAAAAACAGTCAAACAGTTGCTAGTAAACCACCAAATTCTTGCTTTCGAAATCCCCAACTTATATATAATGATAAAACTCAATTACAAGAAGACAAAAACAATAAAACAGTTGCTAGGAAACTACAAAACTCTTGCTTTC
Source organism: Troilus luridus (assembly GCA_964056705.1). Classification (NCBI taxonomy): domain Eukaryota; kingdom Metazoa; phylum Arthropoda; class Insecta; order Hemiptera; family Pentatomidae; genus Troilus; species Troilus luridus. The sequence goes on along the minus strand of OZ057412.1, from coordinate 93,471,212 downwards.
GAAATTTCCAATTTATATTTCATGATAAAACTCAATGACATGAAGTCAAAAAAAGTCAAACAGTTGCTAGTAAACCACAAAATTCTTGCTTTCGAAATCCCCAATTTATATATAATGATAAAACTCAATCACAAGAAGTCAAAAACAATCAAACAGTTGCTAGGAAACCTCTAAACGCTTGCTTTCGAAATCCCCAATTTGTATTTCATGATAAAACTCAATGACATGAAGTCAAAAACATTCAAACAGTTGCTAGGAAACTACAAAACTCTTGCTTTCGAAATCCCCAATTTATATATAATGATAAAATTCAATTACAAGAAGACAAAAACAATAAAACAGTTGCTAGGAAACTACAAAACTCTTGCTTTCGAAATCACCGATTTATATATAATGACTAAACTCAATCACAACAAGTCAGAAACAATCAAACAGTTGCTAGGAAACCACAAAACGTTGATGTCGATATCCCCAATTTATATTTCATGATAAAACTCAATGACATGAAGTCAAAAACAATCAAACAGTTGCTAGGAAACCACAAAACTCTTGCTTTCGAAATCCCCAATTTATATATAATGATAAAACTCAATCACAAGAAGTCAAAAACAATAAAACAGTTGCTAGGAAACCACAAAACTCTTGCTTTCGAAATCCCCAATTTATATATAATGATAAAACTCAATCACAAGAAGTCAAAAACAATAAAACAGTTGCTAGGAAACTACAAAACTCTTGCTTTCGAAATCCCCAATTTGTATTTCATGATAAAACTCAATGACATGAAGACAAAAACAATAAAACAGTTGCTAGGAAACCACAAAACTCTTGCTTTCGAAATCGCCAATATATATATATATAATGATAAAACTAAATCACAAGAAGTCAAAAACATTCAAACAGTTGCTAGGAAACTACAAAACTCTTGCTTTCGAAATCCCCAATTTATATTTCATGATAAAACTCAATTACAAAAAGACAAAAACAATAAAACAGTTGCTAGGAAACTACAAAACTCTTGCTTTCGAAATCCCCAATTTGTATTTCATGATAAAACTCAATTACAAGATGACAAAAACAATCAAACCGTTGCTAGGAAACTACAAAACTCTTGCTTTCGAAATCCCCAATTTATATTTCATGATAAAACTCAATGACATGAAGTCAAAAACAATCAAACAGTTCCTAGGAAACTACAAAACTCTTGCTTTCGAAATCCCTAATTTATATATAATGATAAAATTCAATCACATGAAGGCAAAAACAATCAAACAGTTGCTAGGAAACCACAAAACTCTTGCTTTCGAAATCCTCAATTTATATTTCACTATAAAACTCATTGACAAGAAGTGCAAAACAATCTAGCAGATGCTAGGAAACCACAAAACGCTTGCTTTCGATATGCCCAATATATATTTCATGATAAAACTCAATTACAAGAAGACAAAAACAATAAAACAGTTGCTAGGAAACTACAAAACTCTTGCTTTCGAAATCCCCAATTTGTATTTCATGATAAAACCCAATTACAAGATGACAAAAACAATCAAACCGTTGCTAGGAAACTACAAAACTCTTGCTTTCGAAATCCCCAATTTATATTTCATGATAAAACTCAATGACATGAAGTCAAAAACAGTCAAACAGTTGCTAGTAAACCACCAAATTCTTGCTTTCGAAATCCCCAACTTATATATAATGATAAAACTCAATTACAAGAAGACAAAAACAATAAAACAGTTGCTAGGAAACTACAAAACTCTTGCTTTCGAAATTTCCAATTTATATTTCATGATAAAACTCAATGACATGAAGTCAAAAAAAGTCAAACAGTTGCTAGTAAACCACAAAATTCTTGCTTTCGAAATCCCCAATTTATATTTCATGATAAAACTCAATGACATGAAGTCAAAAACAGTCAAACAGTTGCTAGTAAACCACCAAATTCTTGCTTTCGAAATCCCCAACTTATATATAATGATAAAACTCAATTACAAGAAGACAAAAACAATAAAACAGTTGCTAGGAAACTACAAAACTCTTGCTTTCGAAATTTCCAATTTATATTTCATGATAAAACTCAATGACATGAAGTCAAAAAAAGTCAAACAGTTGCTAGTAAACCACAAAATTCTTGCTTTCGAAATCCCCAATTTATATATAATGATAAAACTCAATCACAAGAAGTCAAAAACAATCAAACAGTTGCTAGGAAACCTCTAAACGCTTGCTTTCGAAATCCCCAATTTGTATTTCATGATAAAACTCAATGACATGAAGTCAAAAACATTCAAACAGTTGCTAGGAAACTACAAAACTCTTGCTTTCGAAATCCCCAATTTATATATAATGATAAAATTCAATTACAAGAAGACAAAAACAATAAAACAGTTGCTAGGAAACTACAAAACTCTTGCTTTCGAAATCACCGATTTATATATAATGACTAAACTCAATCACAACAAGTCAGAAACAATCAAACAGTTGCTAGGAAACCACAAAACGTTGATGTCGATATCCCCAATTTATATTTCATGATAAAACTCAATGACATGAAGTCAAAAACAATCAAACAGTTGCTAGGAAACCACAAAACTCTTGCTTTCGAAATCCCCAATTTATATATAATGATAAAACTCAATCACAAGAAGTCAAAAACAATAAAACAGTTGCTAGGAAACTACAAAACTCTTGCTTTCGAAATCCCCAATTTGTATTTCATGATAAAACTCAATGACATGAAGACAAAAACAATAAAACAGTTGCTAGGAAACCACAAAACTCTTGCTTTCGAAATCCCCAATATATATATATAATGATAAAACTCAATCACAAGAAGTCAAAAACATTCAAACAGTTGCTAGGAAACTACAAAACTCTTGCTTTCGAAATCCCCAATTTATATTTCATGATAAAACTCAATTACAAGAAGACAAAAACAATAAAACAGTTGCTAGGAAACTACAAAACTCTTGCTTTCGAAATCCCCAATTTGTATTTCATGATAAAACTCAATTACAAGATGACAAAAACAATCAAACCGTTGCTAGGAAACTACAAAACTCTTGCTTTCGAAATTTCCTATTTATATTTCATGATAAAACTCAATGACATGAAGTCAAAAAAATTCAAACAGCTGCTAGGAAACTACAAAACTCTTGCTTTCGAAATCCCCAATTTATATATAATGATAAAACTCAATTACAAGAAGACAAAAACAATAAAACAGATGCTAGGAAACTACAAAACTCTTGCTTTCGAAATCCCCAATTTGTATTTCATGATAAAACTCAATTACAAGAAGACAAAAACAATCAAACCGTTGCTAGGAAACAACAAAACTCTTGCTTTCAAAATCACCGATTTATATATAATGACTAAACTCAATCACAACAAGTCAGAAACAATCAAACATTTGCTAGGAAACTACAAAACTCCTTCTTTCAATATGCCCAATTTATATTTCATGATAAAACTTAATGACAAGAAGACAAAAACAATCAAACCGTTGCTAGGAAACCACAAAACTCTTGCTTTCGAAATCCCCAATTTATATATAATGATAAAACTCAATCACAAGAAGTCAAAAACATACAAACAGTTGCTAGGAATCCACAAATGTCTTGCCTTCGAAATCACCGATTTATATATAATGACTAAACTCAATCACAACAAGTCAGAAACAATCAAACAGTTGCTAGGAAACCACAAAATGGTTGATGTCGATTTCCCCAATTTATATTTCATGATAAAACTCAATGACATGAAGTCAAAAACAATCAAACAGTTGCTAGGAAACCACAAAACTCTTGCTTTCGAAATCCCGAATTTATATATAATGATAAAACTCAATCACAAGAAGTCAAAAACAATCAAACAGTTGCTAGGAATCCACAAAACGCTTGCTTTCGATATGCCTAATTTGTATTTCATGATAAAACTCAATGACATGGAGTCAAAAACAATCAAACAGTTCCTAGGAAACCACAAAACTCTAGGTTTCGAAATCCCCAATTTATATTTCATGATAAAACTCAATGACATGAAGACAAAAACAATAAAACAGTTGCTAGGAAACTACAAAACTCATGCTTTCGAAATCCCCAATATATATATATATATATAATGATAAAACTCAATCACAAGAAGTCAAAAACATTCAAACAGTTGCTAGGAAACTACAAAACTCTTGCTTTCGAAATCCCCAATTTATATTTCATGATAAAACTCAATTACAAGAAGACAAAAACAATAAAACAGTTGCTAGGAAACTACAAAACTCTTGCTTTCGAAATCCCCAATTTGTATTTCATGATAAAACTCAATTACAAGATGACAAAAACAATCAAACCGTTGCTAGAAAACTACAAAACTCTTGCTTTCGAAATCCCCAATTTATATTTCATGATAAAACTCAATGACAGGAAGTCAAAAAAGTCAAACAGTTGCTAGTAAACCACAAAATTCTTGCTTTCGAAATCCCCAATTTATATATAATTATAAAACTCAATCACAAGAAGTCAAAAACAATCAAACAGTTGCTAGGAAACCACAAAACTCTTGCTTTCGAAATCCCCAATATATATATAATGATAAAACTCAATTACAAGATTACAAAAACAATCAAACAGTTGCTAGGAAACCACAAAACTCTTGCTTTCGAAATCCTCAATTTATATTTCACTATAAAACTCATTGACAAGAAGTCAAAAACAATCTAGCAGATGCTAGGAAACCACAAAACGCTTGCTTTCGATATGCCCAATATATATTTCATGATAAAACTCAATTACAAGAAGACAAAAACAATAAAACAGTTGCTAGGAAACTACAAAACTCTTGCTTTCGAAATCCCCAATTTGTTATTTCATGATAAAACCCAATTACAAGATGACAAAAACAATCAAACCGTTGCTAGGAAACTACAAAACTCTTGCTTTCGAAATCCCCAATTTATATTTCATGATAAAACTCAATGACATGAAGTCAAAAACAGTCAAACAGTTGCTAGTAAACCACCAAATTCTTGCTTTCGAAATCCCCAACTTATATATAATGATAAAACTCAATTACAAGAAGACAAAAACAATAAAACAGTTGCTAGGAAACTACAAAACTCTTGCTTTCGAAATTTCCAATTTATATTTCATGATAAAACTCAATGACATGAAGTCAAAAAAAGTCAAACAGTTGCTAGTAAACCACAAAATTCTTGCTTTCGAAATCCCCAATTTATATTTCATGATAAAACTCAATGACATGAAGTCAAAAACAGTCAAACAGTTGCTAGTAAACCACCAAATTCTTGCTTTCGAAATCCCCAACTTATATATAATGATAAAACTCAATTACAAGAAGACAAAAACAATAAAACAGTTGCTAGGAAACTACAAAACTCTTGCTTTCGAAATTTCCAATTTATATTTCATGATAAAACTCAATGACATGAAGTCAAAAAAAGTCAAACAGTTGCTAGTAAACCACAAAATTCTTGCTTTCGAAATCGCCAATTTATATATAATGATAAAACTCAATCACAAGAAGTCAAAAACAATCAAACAGTTGCTAGGAAACCTCTAAACGCTTGCTTTCGAAATCCCCAATTTGTATTTCATGATAAAACTCAATGACATGAAGTCAAAAACATTCAAACAGTTGCTAGGAAACTACAAAACTCTTGCTTTCGAAATCCCCAATTTATATATAATGATAAAATTCAATTACAAGAAGGCAAAAACAATAAAACAGTTGCTAGGAAACTACAAAACTCTTGCTTTCGAAATCACCGATTTATATATAATGACTAAACTCAATCACAACAAGTCAGAAACAATCAAACAGTTGCTAGGAAACCACAAAACGTTGATGTCGATATCCCCAATTTATATTTCATGATAAAACTCAATGACATGAAGTCAAAAACAATCAAACAGTTGCTAGGAAACCACAAAACTCTTGCTTTCGAAATCCCCAATTTATATATAATGATAAAACTCAATCACAAGAAGTCAAAAACAATAAAACAGTTGCTAGGAAACTACAAAACTCTTGCTTTCGAAATCCCCAATTTGTATTTCATGATAAAACTCAATGACATGAAGACAAAAACAATAAAACAGTTGCTAGGAAACCACAAAACTCTTGCTTTCGAAATCCCCAATATATATATATAATGATAAAACTCAATCACAAGAAGTCAAAAACATTCAAACAGTTGCTAGGAAACTACAAAACTCTTGCTTTCGAAATCCCCAATTTATATTTCATGATAAAACTCAATTACAAGAAGACAAAAACAATAAAACAGTTGCTAGGAAACTACAAAACTCTTGCTTTCGAAATCCCCAATTTGTATTTCATGATAAAACTCAATTACAAGATGACAAAAACAATCAAACCGTTGCTAGGAAACTACAAAACTCTTGCTTTCGAAATTTCCTATTTATATTTCATGATAAAACTCAATGACATGAAGTCAAAAAAATTCAAACAGCTGCTAGGAAACTACAAAACTCTTGCTTTCGAAATCCCCAATTTATATATAATGATAAAACTCAATTACAAGAAGACAAAAACAATAAAATAGATGCTAGGAAACTACAAAACTCTTGCTTTCGAAATCCCCAATTTGTATTTCATGATAAAACTCAATTACAAGAAGACAAAAACAATCAAACCGTTGCTAGGAAACAACAAAACTCTTGCTTTCGAAATCACCGATTTATATATAATGACTAAACTCAATCACAACAAGTCAGAAACAATCAAACATTTGCTAGGAAACTACAAAACTCCTTCTTTCAATATGCCCAATTTATATTTAATGATAAAACTTAATGACAAGAAGTCAAAAACAGTTGCTGGGAAACCACAAAACTCTTGCTTTCGACATCCCCAATTTATATATAATGATAAAACTCAATGACATGAAGTCAAAAACAATCAAACAGTTGCTAGGAAACCACAAAACGTTGATGTCGATATCCCCAATTTATATATAATGATAAAATTCAATTACAAGAAGACAAAAACAATAAAACAGTTGCTAGGAAACTACAAAACTCTTGCTTTCGAAATCACCGATTTATATATAATGACTAAACTCAATCACAACAAGTCAGAAACAATCAAACAGTTGCTAGGAAACCACAAAACGTTGATGTCGATATCCCCAATTTATATTTCATGATAAAACTCAATGACATGAAGTCAAAAACAATCAAACAGTTGCTAGGAAACCACAAAACTCTTGCTTTCGAAATCCCCAATTTATATATAATGATAAAACTCAATCACAAGAAGTCAAAAACAATAAAACAGTTGCTAGGAAACTACAAAACTCTTGCTTTCGAAATCCCCAATTTGTATTTCATGATAAAACTCAATGACATGAAGACAAAAACAATAATACAGTTGCTAGGAAACCACAAAACTCTTGCTTTCGAAATCCCCAATATATATATATAATGATAAAACTCAAAAGAAGTCAAAAACATTCAAACAGTTGCTAGGAAACTACAAAACTCTTGCTTTCGAAATCCCCAATTTATATTTCATGATAAAACTCAATTACAAGAAGACAAAAACAATAAAACAGTTGCTAGGAAACTACAAAACTCTTGCTTTCGAAATCCCCAATTTGTATTTCATGATAAAACTCAATTACAAGATGACAAAAACAATCAAACCGTTGCTAGGAAACTACAAAACTCTTGCTTTCGAAATCCCCAATTTATATTTCATGATAAAACTCAATGACATGAAGTCAAAAACAATCAAACAGTTCCTAGGAAACTACAAAACTCTTGCTTTCGAAATCCCCAATTTATATATAATGATAAAATTCAATCACATGAAGGCAAAAACAATCAAACAGTTGCTAGGAAACCACAAAACTCTTGCTTTCGAAATCCTCAATTTATATTTCACTATAAAACTCATTGACAAGAAGTCAAAAACAATCTAGCAGATGCTAGGAAACCACAAAACGCTTGCTTTCGATATGCCCAATATATATTTCATGATAAAACTCAATTACAAGAAGACAAAAACAATAAAACAGTTGCTAGGAAACTACAAAACTCTTGCTTTCGAAATCCCCAATTTGTATTTCATGATAAAACCCAATTACAAGATGACAAAAACAATCAAACCGTTGCTAGGAAACTACAAAACTCTTGCTTTCGAAATTTCCAATTTATATTTCATGATAAAACTCAATGACATGAAGTCAAAAACAGTCAAACAGTTGCTAGTAAACCACCAAATTCTTGCTTTCGAAATCCCCAACTTATATATAATGATAAAACTCAATTACAAGAAGACAAAAACAATAAAACAGTTGCTAGGAAACTACAAAACTCTTGCTTTCGAAATTTCCAATTTATATTTCATGATAAAACTCAATGACATGAAGTCAAAAACAGTCAAACAGTTGCTAGTAAACCACCAAATTCTTGCTTTCGAAATCCCCAACTTATATATAATGATAAAACTCAATTACAAGAAGACAAAAACAATAAAACAGTTGCTAGGAAACTACAAAACTCTTGCTTTCGAAATTTCCAATTTATATTTCATGATAAAACTCAATGACATGAAGTCAAAAACAATCAAACAGTTGCTAGGAAACCACAAAACTCTTGCTTTCGAAATCCCCAATTTATATATAATGATAAAACTCAATCACAAGAAGTCAAAAACAATAAAACAGTTGCTAGGAAACTACAAAACTCTTGCTTTCGAAATCCCCAATTTGTATTTCATGATAAAACTCAATGACATGAAGACAAAAACAATAAAACAGTTGCTAGGAAACCACAAAACTCTTGCTTTCGAAATCCCCAATATATATATATAATGATAAAACTCAATCACAAGAAGTCAAAAACATTCAAACAGTTGCTAGGAAACTACAAAACTCTTGCTTTCGAAATCCCCAATTTATATTTCATGATAAAACTCAATTACAAGAAGACAAAAACAATAAAACAGTTGCTAGGAAACTACAAAACTCTTGCTTTCGAAATCCCCAATTTGTATTTCATGATAAAACTCAATTACAAGATGACAAAAACAATCAAACCGTTGCTAGGAAACTACAAAACTCTTGCTTTCGAAATCCCCAATTTATATTTCATGATAAAACTCAATGACATGAAGTCAAAAACAATCAAACAGTTCCTAGGAAACTACAAAACTCTTGCTTTCGAAATCCCCAATTTATATATAATGATAAAATTCAATCACATGAAGGCAAAAACAATCAAACAGTTGCTAGGAAACCACAAAACTCTTGCTTTCGAAATCCTCAATTTATATTTCACTATAAAACTCATTGACAAGAAGTCAAAAACAATCTAGCAGATGCTAGGAAACCACAAAACGCTTGCTTTCGATATGCCCAATATATATTTCATGATAAAACTCAATTACAAGAAGACAAAAACAATAAAACAGTTGCTAGGAAACTACAAAACTCTTCCTTTCGAAATCCCCAATTTGTATTTCATGATAAAACCCAATTACAAGATGACAAAAACAATCAAACCGTTGCTAGGAAACTACAAAACTCTTGCTTTCGAAATCCCCAATTTATATTTCATGATAAAACTCAATGACATGAAGTCAAAAACAGTCAAACAGTTGCTAGTAAACCACCAAATTCTTGCTTTCGAAATCCCCAACTTATATATAATGATAAAACTCAATTACAAGAAGACAAAAACAATAAAACAGTTGCTAGGAAACTACAAAACTCTTGCTTTCGAAATTTCCAATTTATATTTCATGATAAAACTCAATGACATGAAGTCAAAAAAAGTCAAACAGTTGCTAGTAAACCACAAAATTCTTGCTTTCGAAATCCCCAATTTATATATAATGATAAAACTCAATCACAAGAAGTCAAAAACAATCAAACAGTTGCTAGGAAACCTCTAAACGCTTGCTTTCGAAATCCCCAATTTGTATTTCATGATAAAACTCAATGACATGAAGTCAAAAACATTCAAACAGTTGCTAGGAAACTACAAAACTCTTGCTTTCGAAATCCCCAATTTATATATAATGATAAAATTCAATTACAAGAAGACAAAAACAATAAAACAGTTGCTAGGAAACTACAAAACTCTTGCTTTCGAAATCACCGATTTATATATAATGACTAAACTCAATCACAACAAGTCAGAAACAATCAAACAGTTGCTAGGAAACCACAAAACGTTGATGTCGATATCCCCAATTTATATTTCATGATAAAACTCAATGACATGAAGTCAAAAACAATCAAACAGTTGCTAGGAAACCACAAAACTCTTGCTTTCGAAATCCCCAATTTATATATAATGATAAAACTCAATCACAAGAAGTCAAAAACAATAAAACAGTTGCTAGGAAACCACAAAACTCTTGCTTTCGAAATCCCCAATTTATATATAATGATAAAACTCAATCACAAGAAGTCAAAAACAATAAAACAGTTGCTAGGAAACTACAAAACTCTTGCTTTCGAAATCCCCAATTTGTATTTCATGATAAAACTCAATGACATGAAGACAAAAACAATAAAACAGTTGCTAGGAAACCACAAAACTCTTGCTTTCGAAATCGCCAATATATATATATAATGATAAAACTAAATCACAAGAAGTCAAAAACATTCAAACAGTTGCTAGGAAACTACAAAACTCTTGCTTTCGAAATCCCCAATTTATATTTCATGATAAAACTCAATTACAAAAAGACAAAAACAATAAAACAGTTGCTAGGAAACTACAAAACTCTTGCTTTCGAAATCCCCAATTTGTATTTCATGATAAAACACAATTACAAGATGACAAAAACAATCAAACCGTTGCTAGGAAACTACAAAACTCTTGCTTTCGAAATCCCCAATTTATATTTCATGATAAAACTCAATGACATGAAGTCAAAAACAATCAAACAGTTCCTAGGAAACTACAAAACTCTTGCTTTCGAAATCCCTAATTTATATATAATGATAAAATTCAATCACATGAAGGCAAAAACAATCAAACAGTTGCTAGGAAACCACAAAACTCTTGCTTTCGAAATCCTCAATTTATATTTCACTATAAAACTCATTGACAAGAAGTGCAAAACAATCTAGCAGATGCTAGGAAACCACAAAACGCTTGCTTTCGATATGCCCAATATATATTTCATGATAAAACTCAATTACAAGAAGACAAAAACAATAAAACAGTTGCTAGGAAACTACAAAACTCTTGCTTTCGAAATCCCCAATTTGTATTTCATGATAAAACCCAATTACAAGATGACAAAAACAATCAAACCGTTGCTAGGAAACTACAAAACTCTTGCTTTCGAAATCCCCAATTTATATTTCATGATAAAACTCAATGACATGAAGTCAAAAACAGTCAAACAGTTGCTAGTAAACCACCAAATTCTTGCTTTCGAAATCCCCAACTTATATATAATGATAAAACTCAATTACAAGAAGACAAAAACAATAAAACAGTTGCTAGGAAACTACAAAACTCTTGCTTTCGAAATTTCCAATTTATATTTCATGATAAAACTCAATGACATGAAGTCAAAAAAAGTCAAACAGTTGCTAGTAAACCACAAAATTCTTGCTTTCGAAATCCCCAATTTATATTTCATGATAAAACTCAATGACATGAAGTCAAAAACAGTCAAACAGTTGCTAGTAAACCACCAAATTCTTGCTTTCGAAATCCCCAACTTATATATAATGATAAAACTCAATTACAAGAAGACAAAAACAATAAAACAGTTGCTAGGAAACTACAAAACTCTTGCTTTCGAAATTTCCAATTTATATTTCATGATAAAACTCAATGACATGAAGTCAAAAAAAGTCAAACAGTTGCTAGTAAACCACAAAATTCTTGCTTTCGAAATCCCCAATTTATATATAATGATAAAACTCAATCACAAGAAGTCAAAAACAATCAAACAGTTGCTAGGAAACCTCTAAACGCTTGCTTTCGAAATCCCCAATTTGTATTTCATGATAAAACTCAATGACATGAAGTCAAAAACATTCAAACAGTTGCTAGGAAACTACAAAACTCTTGCTTTCGAAATCCCCAATTTATATATAATGATAAAATTCAATTACAAGAAGACAAAAACAATAAAACAGTTGCTAGGAAACTACAAAACTCTTGCTTTCGAAATCACCGATTTATATATAATGACTAAACTCAATCACAACAAGTCAGAAACAATCAAACAGTTGCTAGGAAACCACAAAACGTTGATGTCGATATCCCCAATTTATATTTCATGATAAAACTCAATGACATGAAGTCAAAAACAATCAAACAGTTGCTAGGAAACCACAAAACTCTTGCTTTCGAAATCCCCAATTTATATATAATGATAAAACTCAATCACAAGAAGTCAAAAACAATAAAACAGTTGCTAGGAAACTACAAAACTCTTGCTTTCGAAATCCCCAATTTGTATTTCATGATAAAACTCAATGACATGAAGACAAAAACAATAAAACAGTTGCTAGGAAACCACAAAACTCTTGCTTTCGAAATCCCCAATATATATATATAATGATAAAACTCAATCACAAGAAGTCAAAAACATTCAAACAGTTGCTAGGAAACTACAAAACTCTTGCTTTCGAAATCCCCAATTTATATTTCATGATAAAACTCAATTACAAGAAGACAAAAACAATAAAACAGTTGCTAGGAAACTACAAAACTCTTGCTTTCGAAATCCCCAATTTGTATTTCATGATAAAACTCAATTACAAGATGACAAAAACAATCAATGCGTTGCTAGGAAACTACAAAACTCTTGCTTTCGAAATTTCCTATTTATATTTCATGATAAAACTCAATGACATGAAGTCAAAAAAATTCAAACAGCTGCTAGGAAACTACAAAACTCTTGCTTTCGAAATCCCCAATTTATATATAATGATAAAACTCAATTACAAGAAGACAAAAACAATAAAACAGATGCTAGGAAACTACAAAACTCTTGCTTTCGAAATCCCCAATTTGTATTTCATGATAAAACTCAATTACAAGAAGACAAAAACAATCAAACCGTTGCTAGGAAACAACAAAACTCTTGCTTTCGAAATCACCGATTTATATATAATGACTAAACTCAATCACAACAAGTCAGAAACAATCAAACATTTGCTAGGAAACTACAAAACTCCTTCTTTCAATATGCCCAATTTATATTTCATGATAAAACTTAATGACAAGAAGACAAAAACAATCAAACCGTTGCTAGGAAACCACAAAACTCTTGCTTTCGAAATCCCCAATTTATATATAATGATAAAACTCAATCACAAGAAGTCAAAAACATACAAACAGTTGCTAGGAATCCACAAATGTCTTGCCTTCGAAATCACCGATTTATATATAATGACTAAACTCAATCACAACAAGTCAGAAACAATCAAACAGTTGCTAGGAAACCACAAAACGTTGATGTCGATTTCCCCAATTTATATTTCATGATAAAACTCAATGACATGAAGTCAAAAACAATCAAACAGTTGCTAGGAAACCACAAAACTCTTGCTTTCGAAATCCCGAATTTATATATAATGATAAAACTCAATCACAAGAAGTCAAAAACAATCAAACAGTTGCTAGGAATCCACAAAACGCTTGCTTTCGATATGCCTAATTTGTATTTCATGATAAAACTCAATGACATGGAGTCAAAAACAATCAAACAGTTCCTAGGAAACCACAAAACTCTAGGTTTCGAAATCCCCAATTTATATTTCATGATAAAACTCAATGACATGAAGACAAAAACAATAAAACAGTTGCTAGGAAACTACAAAACTCATGCTTTCGAAATCCCCAATATATATATATATATATAATGATAAAACTCAATCACAAGAAGTCAAAAACATTCAAACAGTTGCTAGGAAACTACAAAACTCTTGCTTTCGAAATCCCCAATTTATATTTCATGATAAAACTCAATTACAAGAAGACAAAAACAATAAAACAGTTGCTAGGAAACTACAAAACTCTTGCTTTCGAAATCCCCAATTTGTATTTCATGATAAAACTCAATTACAAGATGACAAAAACAATCAAACCGTTGCTAGAAAACTACAAAACTCTTGCTTTCGAAATCCCCAATTTATATTTCATGATAAAACTCAATGACAGGAAGTCAAAAAAGTCAAACAGTTGCTAGTAAACCACAAAATTCTTGCTTTCGAAATCCCCAATTTATATATAATTATAAAACTCAATCACAAGAAGTCAAAAACAATCAAACAGTTGCTAGGAAACCACAAAACTCTTGCTTTCGAAATCCCCAATATATATATAATGATAAAACTCAATTACAAGATGACAAAAACAATCAAACAGTTGCTAGGAAACCACAAAACTCTTGCTTTCGAAATCCTCAATTTATATTTCACTATAAAACTCATTGACAAGAAGTCAAAAACAATCTAGCAGATGCTAGGAAACCACAAAACGCTTGCTTTCGATATGCCCAATATATATTTCATGATAAAACTCAATTACAAGAAGACAAAAACAATAAAACAGTTGCTAGGAAACTACAAAACTCTTGCTTTCGAAATCCCCAATTTGTATTTCATGATAAAACCCAATTACAAGATGACAAAAACAATCAAACCGTTGCTAGGAAACTACAAAACTCTTGCTTTCGAAATCCCCAATTTATATTTCATGATAAAACTCAATGACATGAAGTCAAAAACAGTCAAACAGTTGCTAGTAAACCACCAAATTCTTGCTTTCGAAATCCCCAACTTATATATAATGATAAAACTCAATTACAAGAAGACAAAAACAATAAAACAGTTGCTAGGAAACTACAAAACTCTTGCTTTCGAAATTTCCAATTTATATTTCATGATAAAACTCAATGACATGAAGTCAAAAAAAGTCAAACAGTTGCTAGTAAACCACAAAATTCTTGCTTTCGAAATCGCCAATTTATATATAATGATAAAACTCAATCACAAGAAGTCAAAAACAATCAAACAGTTGCTAGGAAACCTCTAAACGCTTACTTTCGAAATCCCCAATTTGTATTTCATGATAAAACTCAATGACATGAAGTCAAAAACATTCAAACAGTTGCTAGGAAACTACAAAACTCTTGCTTTCGAAATCCCCAATTTATATATAATGATAAAATTCAATTACAAGAAGGCAAAAACAATAAAACAGTTGCTAGGAAACTACAAAACTCTTGCTTTCGAAATCACCGATTTATATATAATGACTAAACTCAATCACAACAAGTCAGAAACAATCAAACAGTTGCTAGGAAACCACAAAACGTTGATGTCGATATCCCCAATTTATATTTCATGATAAAACTCAATGACATGAAGTCAAAAACAATCAAACAGTTGCTAGGAAACCACAAAACTCTTGCTTTCGAAATCCCCAATTTATATATAATGATAAAACTCAATCACAAGAAGTCAAAAACAATAAAACAGTTGCTAGGAAACTACAAAACTCTTGCTTTCGAAATCCCCAATTTGTATTTCATGATAAAACTCAATGACATGAAGACAAAAACAATAAAACAGTTGCTAGGAAACCACAAAACTCTTGCTTTCGAAATCCCCAATATATATATATAATGATAAAACTCAATCACAAGAAGTCAAAAACATTCAAACAGTTGCTAGGAAACTACAAAACTCTTGCTTTCGAAATCCCCAATTTATATTTCATGATAAAACTCAATTACAAGAAGACAAAAACAATAAAACAGTTGCTAGGAAACTACAAAACTCTTGCTTTCGAAATCCCCAATTTGTATTTCATGATAAAACTCAATTACAAGATGACAAAAACAATCAAACCGTTGCTAGGAAACTACAAAACTCTTGCTTTCGAAATTTCCTATTTATATTTCATGATAAAACTCAATGACATGAAGTCAAAAAAATTCAAACAGCTGCTAGGAAACTACAAAACTCTTGCTTTCGAAATCCCCAATTTATATATAATGATAAAACTCAATTACAAGAAGACAAAAACAATAAAACAGATGCTAGGAAACTACAAAACTCTTGCTTTCGAAATCCCCAATTTGTATTTCATGATAAAACTCAATTACAAGAAGACAAAAACAATCAAACCGTTGCTAGGAAACAACAAAACTCTTGCTTTCGAAATCACCGATTTATATATAATGACTAAACTCAATCACAACAAGTCAGAAACAATCAAACATTTGCTAGGAAACTACAAAACTCCTTCTTTCAATATGCCCAATTTATATTTAATGATAAAACTTAATGACAAGAAGTCAAAAACAGTTGCTGGGAAACCACAAAACTCTTGCTTTCGACATCCCCAATTTATATATAATGATAAAACTCAATGACATGAAGTCAAAAACAATCAAACAGTTGCTAGGAAACCACAAAACGTTGATGTCGATATCCCCAATTTATATTTCATGATAAAACTCAATGACATGAAGTCAAAAACAATCAAACAGTTGCTAGTAAACCACAAAACTCTTGCTTTCGAAATCCCCAATTTATATATAATGATAAAACTCAATCACAAGAAGTCAAAAACATACAAACAGTTGCTAGGAATCCACAAATGTCTGGCTTTCGAAATCACCGATTTATATATAATGACTAAACTCAATCACAACAAGTCAGAAACAATCAAACAGTTGCTAGGAAACCACAAAACGTTGATGTCGATATCCCCAATTTATATTTCATGATAAAACTCAATGACATGAAGTCAAAAACAATCAAACAGTTGCTAGGAAACCACAAAACTCTTGCTTTCGAAATCCCTAATTTATATATAATGATAAAACTCAATCACAAGAAGTCAAAAACAATCAAACAGTTGCTAGGAATCCACAAAACGCTTGCTTTCGATATGCCTAATTTGTATTTCATGATAAAACTCAATGACATGGAGTCAAAAACAATCAAACAGTTCCTAGGAAACCACAAAACTCTAGGTTTCGAAATCCCCAATTTATATTTCATGATAAAACTCAATGACATGAAGACAAAAACAATAAAACAGTTGCTAGGAAACTAAAAAACTCATGCTTTCGAAATCCCCAATATATATATATATATATATATAATGATAAAACTCAATCACAAGAAGTCAAAAACATTCAAACAGTTGCTAGGAAACTACAAAACTCTTGCTTTCGAAATCCCCAATTTATATTTCATGATAAAACTCAATTACAAGAAGACAAAAACAATAAAACAGTTGCTAGGAAACTACAAAACTCTTGCTTTCGAAATCCCCAATTTGTATTTCATGATAAAACTTAATTACAAGATGACAAAAACAATCAAACCGTTGCTAGAAAACTACAAAACTCTTGCTTTCGAAATCCCCAATTTATATTTCATGATAAAACTCAATGACAGGAAGTCAAAAAAGTCAAACAGTTGCTAGTAAACCACAAAATTCTTGCTTTCGAAATCCCCAATTTATATATAATTATAAAACTCAATCACAAGAAGTCAAAAACAATCAAACAGTTGCTAGGAAACCACAAAACTCTTGCTTTCGAAATCCCCAATATATATATAATGATAAAACTCAATCACAAGAAGTCAAAAACATTCAAACAGTTGCTAGGAAACTACAAAACTCTTGCTTTCGAAATCCCCAATTTATATTTCATGATAAAACTCAATTACAAGAAGACAAAAACAATAAAACAGTTGCTAGGAAACTACAAAACTCTTGCTTTCGAAATCCCCAATTTGTATTTCATGATAAAACTCAATTACAAGATGACAAAAACAATCAATGCGTTGCTAGGAAACTACAAAACTCTTGCTTTCGAAATCCCCAATTTGTATTTCATGATAAAACTCAATTACAAGAAGACAAAAACAATCAAACCGTTGCTAGGAAACAACAAAACT
Source organism: Troilus luridus (assembly GCA_964056705.1). Classification (NCBI taxonomy): domain Eukaryota; kingdom Metazoa; phylum Arthropoda; class Insecta; order Hemiptera; family Pentatomidae; genus Troilus; species Troilus luridus. The sequence goes on along the minus strand of OZ057412.1, from coordinate 93,453,259 downwards.
CTTGCTTTCGAAATCACCGATTTATATATAATGACTAAACTCAATCACAACAAGTCAGAAACAATCAAACATTTGCTAGGAAACTACAAAACTCCTTCTTTCAATATGCCCAATTTATATTTCATGATAAAACTTAATGACAAGAAGTCAAAAACAGTTGCTGGGAAACCACAAAACTCTTGCTTTCGACATCCCCAATTTATATATAATGATAAAACTCAATGACATGAAGTCAAAAACAATCAAACAGTTGCTAGGAAACCACAAAACGTTGATGTCGATATCCCCAATTTATATTTCATGATAAAACTCAATGACATGAAGTCAAAAACAATCAAACAGTTGCTAGTAAACCACAAAACTCTTGCTTTCGAAATCCCCAATTTATATATAATGATAAAACTCAATCACAAGAAGTCAAAAACATACAAACAGTTGCTAGGAATCCACAAATGTCTTGCTTTCGAAATCACCGATTTATATATAATGACTAAACTCAATCACAACAAGTCAGAAACAATCAAACAGTTGCTAGGAAACCACAAAACGTTGATGTCGATATCCCCAATTTATATTTCATGATAAAACTCAATGACATGAAGTCAAAAACAATCAAACAGTTGCTAGGAAACCACAAAACTCTTGCTTTCGAAATCCCGAATTTATATATAATGATAAAACTCAATCACAAGAAGTCAAAAACAATCAAACAGTTGCTAGGAATCCACAAAACGCTTGCTTTCGATATGCCTAATTTGTATTTCATGATAAAACTCAATGACATGGAGTCAAAAACAATCAAACAGTTCCTAGGAAACCACAAAACTCTAGGTTTCGAAATCCCCAATTTATATTTCATGATAAAACTCAATGACATGAAGACAAAAACAATAAAACAGTTGCTAGGAAACTACAAAACTCATGCTTTCGAAATCCCCAATATATATATATATATATAATGATAAAACTCAATCACAAGAAGTCAAAAACATTCAAACAGTTGCTAGGAAACTACAAAACTCTTGCTTTCGAAATCCCCAATTTATATTTCATGATAAAACTCAATTACAAGAAGACAAAAACAATAAAACAGTTGCTAGGAAACTACAAAACTCTTGCTTTCGAAATCCCCAATTTGTATTTCATGATAAAACTCAATTACAAGATGACAAAAACAATCAAACCGTTGCTAGAAAACTACAAAACTCTTGCTTTCGAAATCCCCAATTTATATTTCATGATAAAACTCAATGACAGGAAGTCAAAAAAGTCAAACAGTTGCTAGTAAACCACAAAATTCTTGCTTTCGAAATCCCCAATTTATATATAATTATAAAACTCAATCACAAGAAGTCAAAAACAATCAAACAGTTGCTAGGAAACCACAAAACTCTTGCTTTCGAAATCCCCAATATATATATAATGATAAAACTCAATCACAAGAAGTCAAAAACATTCAAACAGTTGCTAGGAAACTACAAAACTCTTGCTTTCGAAATCCCCAATTTATATTTCATGATAAAACTCAATTACAAGAAGACAAAAACAATAAAACAGTTGCTAGGAAACTACAAAACTCTTGCTTTCGAAATCCCCAATTTGTATTTCATGATAAAACTCAATTACAAGATGACAAAAACAATCAAACCGTTGCTAGGAAACTACAAAACTCTTGCTTTCGAAATCCCCAATTTATATTTCATGATAAAACTCAATGACATGAAGTCAAAAACAGTCAAACAGTTGCTAGTAAACCACAAAATTCTTGCTTTCGAAATCCCCAACTTATATATAATGATAAAACTGATTGACAAGAAGTCAAAAACAATCTAACAGTTGCTAGGAAACTACAAAACTCTTGCTTTCGAAATCCCCAATTTATATATAATGATAAAACTCAATTACAAGAAGACAAAAACAATCAAACCGTTGCTAGGAAACAACAAAACTCTTGCTTTCGAAATCACCGATTTATATATAATGACTAAACTCAATCACAAGAAGTCAAAAACAATCAAACAGTTGCTAGGAAACCACAAAACTCTTGCTTTCGAAATCCCCAATATATATATAATGATAAAACTCAATCACAAGAAGTCAAAAACATTCAAACAGTTGCTAGGAAACTACAAAACTCTTGCTTTCGAAATCCCCAATTTATATTTCATGATAAAACTCAATTACAAGAAGACAAAAACAATAAAACAGTTGCTAGGAAACTACAAAACTCTTGCTTTCGAAATCCCCAATTTGTATTTCATGATAAAACTCAATTACAAGATGACAAAAACAATCAAACCGTTGCTAAGAAACTACAAAACTCTTGCTTTCGAAATCCCCAATTTATATTTCATGATAAAACTCAATGACATGAAGTCAAAAACAGTCAAACAGTTGCTAGTAAACCACAAAATTCTTGCTTTCGAAATCCCCAACTTATATATAATGATAAAACTGATTGACAAGAAGTCAAAAACAATCTAACAGTTGCTAGGAAACTACAAAACTCTTGCTTTCGAAATCCCCAATTTATATATATTGATAAAACTCAATTACAAGAAGACAAAAACAATAAAACAGATGCTAGGAAACTACAAAACTCTTGCTTTCGAAATCCCCAATTTGTATTTCATGATAAAACTCAATTACAAGAAGACAAAAACAATCAAACCGTTGCTAGGAAACTACAAAACTCTTGCTTTCGAAATTTCCTATTTATATTTCATGATAAAACTCAATGACATGAAGTCAAAAAAATTCAAACAGCTGCTAGGAAACTACAAAACTCTTGCTTTCGAAATCCCCAATTTATATATAATGATAAAACTCAATTACAAGAAGACAAAAACAATAAAACAGATGCTAGGAAACTACAAAACTCTTGCTTTCGAAATCCCCAATTTGTATTTCATGATAAAACTCAATTACAAGAAGACAAAAACAATCAAACCGTTGCTAGGAAACAACAAAACTCTTGCTTTCGAAATCACCGATTTATATATAATGACTAAACTCAATCACAACAAGTCAGAAACAATCAAACATTTGCTAGGAAACTACAAAACTCCTTCTTTCAATATGCCCAATTTATATTTCATGATAAAACTTAATGACAAGAAGTCAAAAACAGTTGCTGGGAAACCACAAAACTCTTGCTTTCGACATCCCCAATTTATATATAATGATAAAACTCAATGACATGAAGTCAAAAACAATCAAACAGTTGCTAGGAAACCACAAAACGTTGATGTCGATATCCCCAATTTATATTTCATGATAAAACTCAATGACATGAAGTCAAAAACAATCAAACAGTTGCTAGTAAACCACAAAACTCTTGCTTTCGAAATCCCCAATTTATATATAATGATAAAACTCAATCACAAGAAGTCAAAAACATACAAACAGTTGCTAGGAATCCACAAAACTCTTGCTTTCGAAATCACCGATTTATATATAATGACTAAACTCAATCACAACAAGTCAGAAACAATCAAACAGTTGCTAGGAAACCACAAAACGTTGATGTCGATATCCCCAATTTATATTTCATGATAAAACTCAATGACATGAAGTCAAAAACAATCAAACAGTTGCTAGGAAACCACAAAACTCTTGCTTTCGAAATCCCTAATTTATATATAATGATAAAACTCAATCACAAGAAGTCAAAAACAATCAAACAGTTGCTAGAAATCCACAAAACGCTTGCTTTCGATATGCCTAATTTGTATTTCATGATAAAACTCAATGACATGGAGTCAAAAACAATCAAACAGTTCCTAGGAAACCACAAAACTCTAGGTTTCGAAATCCCCAATTTATATTTCATGATAAAACTCAATGACATGAAGACAAAAACAATAAAACAGTTGCTAGGAAACTACAAAACTCATGCTTTCGAAATCCCCAATATATATATATATATATAATGATAAAACTCAATCACAAGAAGTCAAAAACATTCAAACAGTTGATAGGAAACTACAAAACTCTTGCTTTCGAAATCCCCAATTTATATTTCATGATAAAACTCAATTACAAGAAGACAAAAACAATAAAACAGTTGCTAGGAAACTACAAAACTCTTGCTTTCGAAATCCCCAATTTGTATTTCATGATAAAACTCAATTACAAGATGACAAAAACAATCAAACCGTTGCTAGAAAACTACAAAACTCTTGCTTTCGAAATCCCCAATTTATATTTCATGATAAAACTCAATGACAGGAAGTCAAAAAAGTCAAACAGTTGCTAGTAAACCACAAAATTCTTGCTTTCGAAATCCCCAATTTATATATAATGATAAAACTCAATCACAAGAAGTCAAAAACAATCAAACAGTTGCTAGGAAGCCTCAAAACGCTTGCTTTCGAAATCCACAATTTGTATTTCATGATAAAACTCAATGACATGAAGTCAAAAACATTCAAACAGTTGCTAGGAAACTACAAAACTCTTGTTTTCGAAATCCCCAATTTATATATAATGATAAAACTCAATTACAAGAAGACAAAAACAATAAAACAGTTGCTAGGAAACTACAAAACTCTTGCTTTCGAAATCCCCAATTTGTATTTCATGATAAAACTCAATTACAAGAAGACAAAAACAATCAAACCGTTGCTAGGAAACAACAAAACTCTTGCTTTCGAAATCACCGATTTATATATAATGACTAAACTCAATCACAACAAGTCAGAAACAATCAAACAGTTGCTAGGAAACTACAAAACTCCTTCTTTCAATATGCCCAATTTATATTTCATGATAAAACTTAATGACAAGAAGTCAGAAACAGTTGCTAGGAAACCACAAAACTCTTGCTTTCGAAATCCCCAATTTATATATAATGATAAAACTCAATGACATGAAGTCATTAACAATCAAACAGTTGCTAGGAAACCACAAAACGTTGATGTCGATATCCCCAATTTGTATTTCATGATAAAACTCAATGACATGAAGTCAAAAACAATCAAACAGTTGCTAGGAAACCACAAAACTCTTGCTTTCGAAATCCCCAATTTATATATAATGATAAAACTCAATCACAAGAAGTCAAAAACAATCAAACAGTTAATAGGAATCCACAAAACTCTTGCTTTCGAAATCCCCAATTTGTATTTCATGATAAAACTCAATTACAAGAAGAAAAAAAACAATCAAACCGTTGCTAGGAAACAACAAAACTCTTGCTTTCGAAATCACCGATTTATATATAATGACTAAACTCAATCACAACAAGTCAGAAACAATCAAACAGTTGCTAGGTAACTACAAAACTCCTTCTTTCAATATGCCCAATTTATATTTCATGATAAAACTTAATGACAAGAAGTCAAAAACAGTTGCTAGGAAACCAAAAAACTCTTGCTTTCGAAATCCCCAATTTATATATAATGATAAAACTCAATCACAAGAAGTCAAAAACAATCAAACAGTTGCTAGGAATCCACAAAACGCTTGCTTTCGATATGCCCAATTTATATTTCATGATAAAACTCAATTACAAGAAGACAAAAACAATAAAACAGTTGCTAGGAAACTACAAAACTCTTGCTTTCGAAATCTCTAATTTATATATAATGATAAAACTCAATGACATGAAGTCAAAAACAATTAAACAGTTGCTAGGAAACTACAAAACTCTTGCTTTCGAAATCCCCAATTTATATTTCATGATAAAACTCAATTACAAGAAGACAAAAACAATAAAACAGTTGCTAGGAAACTACAAAACTCTTGCTTTCGAAATCCCCAATTTGTATTTCATGATAAAACTCAATTACAAGATGACAAAAACAATCAAACCGTTGCTAGAAAACTACAAAACTCTTGCTTTCGAAATCCCCAATTTATATTTCATGATAAAACTCAATGACAGGAAGTCAAAAAAGTCAAACAGTTGCTAGTAAACCACAAAATTCTTGCTTTCGAAATCCCCAATTTATATATAATGATAAAACTCAATCACAAGAAGTCAAAAACAATCAAACAGTTGCTAGGAAACCTCAAAACGCTTGCTTTCGAAATCCACAATTTGTATTTCATGATAAAACTCAATGACATGAAGTCAAAAACATTCAAACAGTTGCTAGGAAACTACAAAACTCTTGCTTTCGATATGCCCAATTTATATTTCATGATAAAACTCAATTACAAGAAGACAAAAACAATAAAACAGTTGCTAGGAAACTACAAAACTCTTGCTATCGAAATCCCCAATTTGTATTTCATGATAAAACTCAATTACAAGAAGACAAAAACAATCAAACCGTTGCTAGGAAACAACAAAACTCTTGCTTTCGAAATCACCGATTTATATATAATGACTAAACTCAATCACAACAAGTCAGAAACAATCAAACAGTTGCTAGGAAACTACAAAACTCCTTCTTTCAATATGCCCAATTTATATTTCATGATAAAACTTAATGACAAGAAGTCAGAAACAGTTGCTAGGAAACCACAAAACTCTTGCTTTCGAAATCCCCAATTTATATATAATGATAAAACTCAATGACATGAAGTCAAAAACAATCAAACAGTTGCTAGGAAACCACAAAACGTTGATGTCGATATCCCCAATTTGTATTTCATGATAAAACTCAATGACATGAAGTCAAAAACAATCAAACAGTTGCTAGGAAACCACAAAACTCTTGCTTTCGAAATCCCCAATTTATATATAATGATAAAACTCAATCACAAGAAGTCAAAAACAATCAAACAGTTGCTAGGAATCCACAAAACTCTTGCTTTCGAAATCCCCAATTTGTATTTCATTATAAAACTCAATGACATGAAGTCAAAAACAATCTAACAGTTGCTAGAAAACTACAAAACTCTTGCTTTCGAAATCCCCAATTTATATATAATGATAAAACTCAATTACAAGAAGACAAAAACAATAAAACAGTTGCTAGGAAACTACAAAACTCTTGCTTTCGAAATCTCCAATTTATATTTCATGATAAAACTCAATGACATGAAGTCAAAAACATTCAAACAGTTGCTAGGAAACTACAAAACTCTTGCTTTCGAAATCCCCAATTTATATATAATGATAAAACTCAATCACAAGAAGTCAAAAACAATCAAACAGTTGCTAGGAATCCACAAAACGCTTGCTTTCGATATGCCCAATTTATATTTCATGATAAAACTCAATTACAAGAAGACAAAAACAATAAAACAGTTGCTAGGAAACTACAAAACTCTTGCTTTCGAAATCTCCAATTTATATATAATGATAAAACTCAATGACATTAAGTCAAAAACAATTAAACAGTTGCTAGGAAACTACAAAACTCTTGCTTTCGAAATCCCCAATTTATATATAATGATAAAACTCAATGACATGAAGTCAAAAACAATAAAACACTTGCTAGGAAACTACAAAACTCTTGCTTTAGAAATCTCCAATGTATATATAATGATAAAACTCAATGACATGAAGTCAAAAACAATAAAACAGTTGCTAGGAAACTACAAAACTCTTGCTTTCGAAATCTCCAATTTATATATATTGATAAAACTCAATTACAAGAAGACAAAAACAATAAAACAGTTTCTAGGAAACTACAAAACTCTTGCTTTCGAAATCCCCAATTTATATATAATGATAAAATTCAATCACAAGAAGTCAAAAACAATCTAGCAGATGCTAGGAAACCACAAAACGCTTGCTTTCGAAATCTCCAATTTACATTTCATGATAAAACTCAATTACAAGAAGACAAAAACAATAAAAAAGTTGCTAGGAAACTACAAAACTCTTGCTTTCGAAATCTCTAATTTATATATAATGATAAAACTCAATGACATGAAGTAAAAAACAATTAAACAGTTGCTAGGAAACTACAAAACTCTTGCTTTCGAAATCCCCAATTTATATTTCATGATAAAACTCAATTACAAGAAGACAAAAACAATAAAACAGTTGCTAGGAAACTACAAAACTCTTGCTTTCGAAATCCCCAATTTGTATTTCATGATAAAACTCAATTACAAGATGACAAAAACAATCAAACCGTTGCTAGAAAACTACAAAACTCTTGCTTTCGAAATCCCCAATTTATATTTCATGATAAAACTCAATGACAGGAAGTCAAAAAAGTCAAACAGTTGCTAGTAAACCACAAAATTCTTGCTTTCGAAATCCCCAATTTATATATAATGATAAAACTCAATCACAAGAAGTCAAAAACAATCAAACAGTTGCTAGGAAACCTCAAAACGCTTGCTTTCGAAATCCACAATTTGTATTTCATGATAAAACTCAATGACATGAAGTCAAAAACATTCAAACAGTTGCTAGGAAACTACAAAACTCTTGCTTTCGATATGCCCAATTTATATTTCATGATAAAACTCAATTACAAGAAGACAAAAACAATAAAACAGTTGCTAGGAAACTACAAAACTCTTGCTTTCGAAATCCCCAATTTGTATTTCATGATAAAACTCAATTACAAGAAGACAAAAACAATCAAACCGTTGCTAGGAAACAACAAAACTCTTGCTTTCGAAATCACCGATTTATATATAATGACTAAACTCAATCACAACAAGTCAGAAACAATCAAACAGTTGCTAGGAAACTACAAAACTCCTTCTTTCAATATGCCCAATTTATATTTCATGATAAAACTTAATGACAAGAAGTCAGAAACAGTTGCTAGGAAACCACAAAACTCTTGCTTTCGAAATCCCCAATTTATATATAATGATAAAACTCAATGACTTGAAGTCAAAAACAATCAAACAGTTGCTAGGAAACCACAAAACGTTGATGTCGATATCCCCAATTTGTATTTCATGATAAAACTCAATGACATGAAGTCAAAAACAATCAAACAGTTGCTAGGAAACCACAAAACTCTTGCTTTCGAAATCCCCAATTTATATATAATGATAAAACTCAATGACATGAAGTCAAAAACAATAAAACAGTTGCTAGGAAACTACAAAACTCTTGCTATCGAAATCTCCAATGTATATATAATGATAAAACTCAATGACATGAAGTCAAAAACAATAAAACAGTTGCTAGGAAACTACAAAACTCTTGCTTTCGAAATCTCCAATTTATATATATTGATAAAACTCAATTACAAGAAGACAAAAACAATAAAACAGTTTCTAGGAAACTACAAAACTCTTGCTTTCGAAATCCCCAATTTATATATAATGATAAAATTCAATCACAAGAAGTCAAAAACAATCTAGCAGATGCTAGGAAACCACAAAACGCTTGCTTTCGAAATCTCCAATTTACATTTCATGATAAAACTCAATTACAAGAAGACAAAAACAATAAAAAAGTTGCTAGGAAACTACAAAACTCTTGCTTTCGAAATCCCCAATTTATATTTCATGATAAAACTCAATGACATGAAGTCAAACAGTTGCTAGTAAACCACAAAATTCTTGCTTTCGAAATCCCCAACTTATATATAATGATAAAACTCAATTACAAGAAGACAAAAACAATAAAACAGTTGCTAGGAAACTACAAAACTCTTGCTTTCGAAATTTCCAATTTATATTTCATGATAAAACTCAATGACATGAAGTCAAAAAAAGTCAAACAGTTGCTAGGAAACCTCAAAACGCTTGCTTTCGAAATCCCCAATTTGTATTTCATGATAAAACTCAATGACATGAAGTCAAATACATTCAAACAGTTGCTAGGAAACTACAAAACTCTTGCTTTCGAAATCCCCAATTTATATATAATGATAAAACTCAATTACAAGAAGACAAAAACAATAAAACAGTTGCTAGGAAACTACAAAACTCTTGCTTTCGAAATCCCCAATTTGTATTTCATGATAAAACTCAATTACAAGAAGCCAAAAACAATCAAACCGTTGCTAGGAAACAACAGTACTCTTGCTTTCGAAATCACCGATTTATATATAATGACTAAACTCAATCACAACAAGTCAGAAACAATCAAACAGTTGCTAGGAAACTACAAAACTCCTTCTTTCAATATGCCCAATTTATATTTCATGATAAAACTTAATGACAAGAAGTCAGAAACAGTTGCTAGGAAACCACAAAACTCTTGCTTTCGAAATCCCCAATTTATATATAATGATAAAACTCAATGACATGAAGCCAAATACAATCAAACAGTTGCTAGGAAACCACAAAACGTTGATGTCGATATCCCCAATTTGTATTTCATGATAAAACTCAATGACATGAAGTCAAAAACAAACAAACAGTTGCTAGGAAACCACAAAACTCTTGCTTTCGAAATCCCCAATTTATATATAATGATAAAACTCAATCACAAGAAGTCAAAAACAATCAAACAGTTAATAGGAATCCACAAAACTCTTGCTTTCGAAATCCCCAATTTGTATTTCATGATAAAACTCAATTACAAGAAGAAAAAAAACAATCAAACCGTTGCTAGGAAACAACAAAACTCTTGCTTTCGAAATCACCGATTTATATATAATGACTAACCTCAATCACAACAAGTCAGAAACAATCAAACAGTTGCTAGGTAACTACAAAACTCCTTCTTTCAATATGCCCAATTTATATTTCATGATAAAACTTAATGACAAGAAGTCAAAAACAGTTGCTAGGAAACCAAAAAACTCTTGCTTTCGAAATCCCCAATTTATATATAATGATAAAACTCAATCACAAGAAGTCAAAAACAATCAAACAGTTGCTAGGAATCCACAAAACTCTTGCTTTCGAAATCCCCAATTTGTATTTCATTATAAAACTCAATGACATGAAGTCAAAAACAATCTAACAGTTGCTAGAAAACTACAAAACTCTTGCTTTCGAAATCCCCAATTTATATATAATGATAAAACTCAATTACAAGAAGACAAAAACAATAAAACAGTTGCTAGGAAACTACAAAACTCTTGCTTTCGAAATCTCCAATTTATATTTCATGATAAAACTCAATGACATGAAGTCAAAAACATTCAAACAGTTGCTAGGAAACTACAAAACTCTTGCTTTCGAAATCCCCAATTTATATATAATGATAAAACTCAATCACAAGAAGTCAAAAACAATCAAACAGTTGCTAGGAATCCACAAAACGCTTGCTTTCGATATGCCCAATTTATATTTCATGATAAAACTCAATTACAAGAAGACAAAAACAATAAAACAGTTGCTAGGAAACTACAAAACTCTTGCTTTCGAAATCTCCAATTTATATATAATGATAAAACTCAATGACATGAAGTCAAAAACAATTAAACAGTTGCTAGGAAACTACAAAACTCTTGCTTTCGAAATCCCCAATTTATATATAATGATAAAACTCAATGACATGAAGTCAAAAACAATAAAACAGTTGCTAGGAAACTACAAAACTCTTGCTTTCGAAATCTCCAATGTATATATAATGATAAAACTCAATGACATGAAGTCAAAAACAATAAAACAGTTGCTAGGAAACTACAAAACTCTTGCTTTCGAAATCTCCAATTTATATATATTGATAAAACTCAATTACAAGAAGACAAAAACAATAAAACAGTTTCTAGGAAACTACAAAACTCTTGCTTTCGAAATCCCCAATTTATATATAATGATAAAATTCAATCACAAGAAGTCAAAAACAATCTAGCAGATGCTAGGAAACCACAAAACGCTTGCTTTCGAAATCTCCAATTTACATTTCATGATAAAACTCAATTACAAGAAGACAAAAACAATAAAAAAGTTGCTAGGAAACTACAAAACTCTTGCTTTCGAAATCCCCAATTTATATTTCATGATAAAACTCAATGACATGAAGTCAAACAGTTGCTAGTAAACCACAAAATTCTTGCTTTCGAAATCCCCAACTTATATATAATGATAAAACTCAATTACAAGAAGACAAAAACAATAAAACAGTTGCTAGGAAACTACAAAACTCTTGCTTTCGAAATTTCCAATTTATATTTCATGATAAAACTCAATGACATGAAGTCAAAAAAAGTCTAACAGTTGCTAGTAAACCACAAAATTCTTGCTTTCGAAATCCCCAATTTATATATAATGATAAAACTCAATCACAAGAAGTCAAAAACAATCAAACAGTTGCTAGGAAACCTCAAAACGCTTGCTTTCGAAATCCCCAATTTGTATTTCATGATAAAACTCAATGACATGAAGTCAAATACATTCAAACAGTTGCTAGGAAACTACAAAACTCTTGCTTTCGAAATCCCCAATTTATATATAATGATAAAACTCAATTACAAGAAGACAAAAACAATAAAACAGTTGCTAGGAAACTACAAAACTCTTGCTTTCGAAATCCCCAATTTGTATTTCATGATAAAACTCAATTACAAGAAGCCAAAAACAATCAAACCGTTGCTAGGAAACAACAAAACTCTTGCTTTCGAAATCACCGATTTATATATAATGACTAAACTCAATCACAACAAGTCAGAAACAATCAAACAGTTGCTAGGAAACTACAAAACTCCTTCTTTCAATATGCCCAATTTATATTTCATGATAAAACTTAATGACAAGAAGTCAGAAACAGTTGCTAGGAAACCACAAAACTCTTGCTTTCGAAATCCCCAATTTATATATAATGATAAAACTCAATCACAAGAAGTCAAAAACAATCAAACAGTTGCTAGGAATCCACAAAACTCTTGCTTTCGAAATCCCCAATTTGTATTTCATTATAAAACTCAATGACATGAAGTCAAAAACAATCTAACAGTTGCTAGAAAACTACAAAACTCTTGCTTTCGAAATCCCCAATTTATATATAATGATAAAACTCAATTACAAGAAGACAAAAACAATAAAACAGTTGCTAGGAAACTACAAAACTCTTGCTTTCGAAATCCCCAATTTGTATTTCATGATAAAACTCAATTACAAGAAGCCAAAAACAATCAAACCGTTGCTAGGAAACAACAAAACTCTTGCTTTCGAAATCACCGATTTATATATAATGACTAAACTCAATCACAACAAGTCAGAAACAATCAAACAGTTGCTAGGAAACTACAAAACTCCTTCTTTCAATATGCCCAATTTATATTTCATGATAAAACTTAATGACAAGAAGTCAGAAACAGTTGCTAGGAAACCACAAAACTCTTGCTTTCGAAATCCCCAATTTATATATAATGATAAAACTCAATGACATGAAGTCAAAAACAATCAAACAGTTGCTAGGAAACCACAAAACGTTGATGTCGATATCCCCAATTTGTATTTCATGATAAAACTCAATGACATGAAGTCAAAAACAATCAAACAGTTGCTAGGAAACCACAAAACTCTTGCTTTCGAAATCCCCAATTTATATATAATGATAAAACTCAATCACAAGAAGTCAAAAACAATCAAACAGTTGCTAGGAATCCACAAAACTCTTGCTTTCGAAATCCCCAATTTGTATTTCATTATAAAACTCAATGACATGAAGTCAAAAACAATCTAACAGTTGCTAGAATACTACAAAACTCTTGCTTTCGAAATCCCCAATTTATATATAATGATAAAACTCAATTACAAGAAGACAAAAACAATAAAACAGTTGCTAGGAAACTACAAAACTCTTGCTTTCGAAATCTCCAATTTATATTTCATGATAAAACTCAATGACATGAAGTCAAAAACATTCAAACAGTTGCTAGGAAACTACAAAACTCTTGCTTTCGAAATCCCCAATTTATATATAATGATAAAACTCAATCACAAGAAGTCAAAAACAATCAAACAGTTGCTAGGAATCCACAAAACGCTTGCTTTCGATATGCCCAATTTATATTTCATGATAAAACTCAATTACAAGAAGACAAAAACAATAAAACAGTTGCTAGGAAACTACAAAACTCTTGCTTTCGAAATCTCCAATTTATATATAATGATAAAACTCAATGACATGAAGTCAAAAACAATTAAACAGTTGCTAGGAAACTACAAAACTCTTGCTTTCGAAATCCCCAATTTATATATAATGATAAAACTCAATGACATGAAGTCAAAAACAATAAAACACTTGCTAGGAAACTACAAAACTCTTGCTTTCGAAATCTCCAATGTATATATAATGATAAAACTCAATGACATGAAGTCAAAAACAATAAAACAGTTGCTAGGAAACTACAAAACTCTTGCTTTCGAAATCTCCAATTTATATATATTGATAAAACTCAATTACAAGAAGACAAAAACAATAAAACAGTTTCTAGGAAACTACAAAACTCTTGCTTTCGAAATCCCCAATTTATATATAATGATAAAATTCAATCACAAGAAGTCAAAAACAATCTAGCAGATGCTAGGAAACCACAAAACGCTTGCTTTCGAAATCTCCAATTTACATTTCATGATAAAACTCAATTACAAGAAGACAAAAACAATAAAAAAGTTGCTAGGAAACTACAAAACTCTTGCTTTCGAAATCTCTAATTTATATATAATGATAAAACTCAATGACATGAAGTAAAAAACAATTAAACAGTTGCTAGGAAACTACAAAACTCTTGCTTTCGAAATCCCCAATTTATATTTCATGATAAAACTCAATTACAAGAAGACAAAAACAATAAAACAGTTGCTAGGAAACTACAAAACTCTTGCTTTCGAAATCCCCAATTTGTATTTCATGATAAAACTCAATTACAAGATGACAAAAACAATCAAACCGTTGCTAGAAAACTACAAAACTCTTGCTTTCGAAATCCCCAATTTATATTTCATGATAAAACTCAATGACAGGAAGTCAAAAAAGTCAAACAGTTGCTAGTAAACCACAAAATTCTTGCTTTCGAAATCCCCAATTTATATATAATGATAAAACTCAATCACAAGAAGTCAAAAACAATCAAACAGTTGCTAGGAAACCTCAAAACGCTTGCTTTCGAAATCCACAATTTGTATTTCATGATTAAACTCAATGACATGAAGTCAAAAACATTCAAACAGTTGCTAGGAAACTACAAAACTCTTGCTTTCGATATGCCCAATTTATATTTCATGATAAAACTCAATTACAAGAAGACAAAAACAATAAAACAGTTGCTAGGAAACTACAAAACTCTTGCTTTCGAAATCCCCAATTTGTATTTCATGATAAAACTCAATTACAAGAAGACAAAAACAATCAAACCGTTGCTAGGAAACAACAAAACTCTTGCTTTCGAAATCACCGATTTATATATAATGACTAAACTCAATCACAACAAGTCAGAAACAATCAAACAGTTGCTAGGAAACTACAAAACTCCTTCTTTCAATATGCCCAATTTATATTTCATGATAAAACTTAATGACAAGAAGTCAGAAACAGTTGCTAGGAAACCACAAAACTCTTGCTTTCGAAATCCCCAATTTATATATAATGATAAAACTCAATGACTTGAAGTCAAAAACAATCAAACAGTTGCTAGGAAACCACAAAACGTTGATGTCGATATCCCCAATTTGTATTTCATGATAAAACTCAATGATATGAAGACAAAAACAATAAAACAGTTGCTAGGAAACTACAAAACTCTTGCTTTCGAAATCTCCAATTTATATATATTGATAAAACTCAATTACAAGAAGACAAAAACAATAAAACAGTTGCTAGGAAACTACAAAACTCTTGCTTTCGAAATCCCCAATTTATATATAATGATAAAATTCAATCACAAGAAGTCAAAAACAATCAAACAGTTGCTAGGAATCCACAAAACGCTTGCTTTCGATATGCCTAATTTATATTTCATGATACAATTCATTGACAAGAAGTCAAAAACAATCTAGCAGATGCTAGGAAACCACAAAACGCTTGCTTTCGAAATCTCCAATTTACATTTCATGATAAAACTCAATTACAAAAAGACAAAAACAATAAAAAAGTTGCTAGGAAACTACAAAACTCTTGCTTTCGAAATCTCCAATTTATATATAATGATAAAACTCAATGACATGAAGTCAAAAACAATAAAACAGTTGCTAGGAAACTACAAAACTCTTGCTTTCGAAATCTCCCATTTTTTATATATTATGATAAAACTCAATTACAAGAAGACAAAAACAATAAAACAGTTGCTAGGAAACTACAAAAGTCTTGCTTTCGAAATCTCCAATTTATATATAATGATAAAACTCAATGACATGAAGTCAAAAACAATAAAACAGTTGCTAGGAAACTACAAAACTCTTGCTTTCGAAATCTCCAATTTATATATAATGATAAAACTCAATGACATGAGGTCAAAAACAATAAAACAGTTGCTAGGAAACTACAAAACTCTTGCTTTCGAAATCCCCAATTTATATATAATGATAAAACTCAATGACATGAAGTCAAAAACAATAAAACAGTTGCTAGGAAACTACAAAACTCTTGCTTTCGAAATCTCCAATTTATATATAATGATAAAACTCAATGACATGAAGTCAAAAACAATAAAACAGTTGCTAGGAAACTACAAAACTCTTGCTTTCGAAATCTCCATTTTTTATATATTATGATAAAACTCAATTACAAGAAGACAAAAACAATAAAACAGTTGCTAGGAAACTACAAATCTCTTGCTTTCGAAATCCCCAATTTATATATAATGATAAAACTCAATGACATGAAGTCAAAAACAGTTGCTAGGAAACCACAAAACTCTTGCTTTCGAAATCCCCAATTTATATATAATGATAAAACTCAATGACATGAAGTCAAAAACAATCAAACAGTTGCTAGGAAACCACAATACGTTGATGTCGATATCCCCAATTTATATTTCATGATAAAACTCAATTACAAGAAGACAAAAACAATAAAACAGTTGCTAGGAAACTACAAAACTCTTGCTTTCGAAATCCCCAATTTGTATATCATGATAAAACTCAATTACAAGATGACAAAAACAATCAAACCGTTGCTAGGAAACTACAAAACACTTGCTTTCGAAATCCCCAATTTATATTTCATGATAAAACTCAATGACATGAAGTCAAAAAATGTCAAACAGTTGCTAGTAAACCACCAAATTCTTGCTTTCGAAATCGCCAACTTATATATAATGATAAAACTCAATTACAAGAAGACAAAAACAATAAAACAGTTGCTAGGAAACTACAAAACTCTTGCTTTCGAAATTTCCAATTTATATTTCATGATAAAACTCAATGACATGAAGTCAAATAAAGTCAAACCGTTGCTAGTAAACCACAAAATTCTTGCTTTCGAAATCCCCAATTTATATATAATGATAAAACTCAATTACAAGAAGTCAAAAACAATCAAACAGTTGCTAGGAAACTACAAAACTCTTGCTTTCGAAATCCCCAATTTATATATAATGATAAAATTCAATCACAAGAAGTCAAAAACAATCAAACAGTTGCTAGGAATCCACAAAACGCTTGCTTTCGATATGCCTAATTTATATTTCATGATACAATTCATTGACAAGAAGTCAAAAACAATCTAGCAGATGCTAGGAAACCACAAAACGCTTGCTTACGAAATCTCCAATTTACATTTCATGATAAAACTCAATTACAAAAAGACAAAAACAATAAAAAAGTTGCTAGGAAACTACAAAACTCTTGCTTTCGAAATCTCCAATTTATATATAATGATAAAACTCAATGACATGAAGTCAAAAACAATAAAACAGTTGCTAGGAAACTACAAAACTCTTGCTTTCGAAATCTCCCATTTTTTATATATTATGATAAAACTCAATTTCAAGAAGACAAAAACAATAAAACAGTTGCTAGGAAACTACAAAAGTCTTGCTTTCGAAATCTCCAATTTATATATAATGATAAAACTCAATGACATGAAGTCAAAAACAATAAAACGGTTGCTAGGAAACTACAAAACTCTTGCTTTCGAAATCTCCAATTTATATATAATGATAAAACTCAATGACATGAGGTCAAAAACAATAAAACAGTTGCTAGGAAACTACAAAACTCTTGCTTTCGAAATCCCCAATTTATATATAATGATAAAACTCAATGACATGAAGTCAAAAACAATAAAACAGTTGCTAGGAAACTACAAAACTCTTGCTTTCGAAATCTCCAATTTATATATAATGATAAAACTCAATGACATGAAGTCAAAAACAATAAAACAGTTGCTAGGAAACTACAAAACTCTTGCTTTCGAAATCTCCCATTTTTTATATATTATGATAAAACTCAATTACAAGAAGACAAAAACAATAAAACAGTTGCTAGGAAACTACAAATCTCTTGCTTTCGAAATCCCCAATTTATATATAATGATAAAACTCAATGACATGAAGTCAAAAACAGTTGCTAGGAAACCACAAAACTCTTGCTTTCGAAATCCCCAATTTATATATAATGATAAAACTCAATGACATGAAGTCAAAAACAATCAAACAGTTGCTAGGAAACCACAATACGTTGATGTCGATATCCCCAATTTATATTTCATGATAAAACTCAATTACAAGAAGACAAAAACAATAAAACAGTTGCTAGGAAACTACAAAACTCTTGCTTTCGAAATCCCCAATTTGTATATCATGATAAAACTCAATGACATGAAGTCAAATAAAGTCAAACCGTTGCTAGTAAACCACAAAATTCTTGCTTTCGAAATCCCCAATTTATATATAATGATAAAACTCAATCACAAGAAGTCAAAAACAATCAAACAGTTGCTAGGAAACCTCTAAACGCTTGCTTTCGAAATCCCCAATTTGTATTTCATGATAAAACTCAATGACATGAAGTCAAAAACATTCAAACAGTTGCTAGGAAACTACAAAACTCTTGCTTTCGAAATCCCCAATTTATATATAATGATAAAACTCAATTACAAGAAGACAAAAACAATAAAACAGTTGCTATGAAACTACAAAACTCTTGCTTTCGAAATCTCCAATTTATATTTCATGATAAAACTCAATGACATGAAGTCAAAAACATTCAAACAGTTGCTAGGAAACTACAAAACTCTTGCTTTCGAAATCCCCAAATTATATATAATGATAAAACTCAATCACAAGAAGTCAAAAACAATCAAACAGTTGCTAGGAATCCACAAAACGCTTGCTTTCGATATGCCCAATTTATATTTCATGATAAAACTCAATGACATGAAGTCAAAAACATTCAAACAGTTGCTAGGAAACTACAAAACTCTTGCTTTCGAAATCCCCAATTTATATATAATGATAAAACTCAATTACAAGAAGACAAAAACAATAAAACAGTTGCTAGGAAACTACAAAACTCTTGCTTTCGAAATCTCCCATTTTTTATATATTATGATAAAACTCAATTACAAGAAGACAAAAACAATAAAACAGTTGCTAGGAAACTACAAAACTCTTGCTTTCGAAATCTCCAATTTATATATAATGATAAAACTCAATGATATGAAGACAAAAACAATAAAACAGTTGCTAGGAAACTACAAAACTCTTGCTTTCGAAATCTCCAATTTATATATATTGATAAAACTCAATTACAAGAAGACAAAAACAATAAAACAGTTGCTAGGAAACTACAAAACTCTTGCTTTCGAAATCCCCAATTTATATATAATGATAAAATTCAATCACAAGAAGTCAAAAACAATCAAACAGTTGCTAGGAATCCACAAAACGCTTGCTTTCGATATGCCTAATTTATATTTCATGATACAATTCATTGACAAGAAGTCAAAAACAATCTAGCAGATGCTAGGAAACCACAAAACGCTTGCTTTCGAAATCTCCAATTTACATTTCATGATAAAACTCAATTACAAAAAGACAAAAACAATAAAAAAGTTGCTAGGAAACTACAAAACTCTTGCTTTCGAAATCTCCAATTTATATATAATGATAAAACTCAATGACATGAAGTCAAAAACAATCAAACAGTTGCTAGGAAACCACAATACGTTGATGTCGATATCCCCAATTTATATTTCATGATAAAACTCAATTACAAGAAGACAAAAACAATAAAACAGTTGCTAGGAAACTACAAAACTCTTGCTTTCGAAATCCCCAATTTGTATATCATGATAAAACTCAATGACATGAAGTCAAATAAAGTCAAACCGTTGCTAGTAAACCACAAAATTCTTGCTTTCGAAATCCCCAATTTATATATAATGATAAAACTCAATCACAAGAAGTCAAAAACAATCAAACAGTTGCTAGGAAACCTCTAAACGCTTGCTTTCGAAATCCCCAATTTGTATTTCATGATAAAACTCAATGACATGAAGTCAAAAACATTCAAACAGTTGCTAGGAAACTACAAAACTCTTGCTTTCGAAATCCCCAATTTATATATAATGATAAAACTCAATTACAAGAAGACAAAAACAATAAAACAGTTGCTATGAAACTACAAAACTCTTGCTTTCGAAATCTCCAATTTATATTTCATGATAAAACTCAATGACATGAAGTCAAAAACATTCAAACAGTTGCTAGGAAACTACAAAACTCTTGCTTTCGAAATCCCCAATTTATATATAATGATAAAACTCAATCACAAGAAGTCAAAAACAATCAAACAGTTGCTAGGAATCCACAAAACGCTTGCTTTCGATATGCCCAATTTATATTTCATGATAAAACTCAATGACATGAAGTCAAAAACATTCAAACAGTTGCTAGGAAACTACAAAACTCTTGCTTTCGAAATCCCCAATTTATATATAATGATAAAACTCAATTACAAGAAGACAAAAACAATAAAACAGTTGCTAGGAAACTACAAAACTCTTGCTTTCGAAATCTCCCATTTTTTATATATTATGATAAAACTCAATTACAAGAAGACAAAAACAATAAAACAGTTGCTAGGAAACTACAAAACTCTTGCTTTCGAAATCTCCAATTTATATATAATGATAAAACTCAATGATATGAAGACAAAAACAATAAAACAGTTGCTAGGAAACTACAAAACTCTTGCTTTCGAAATCTCCAATTTATATATATTGATAAAACTCAATTACAAGAAGACAAAAACAATAAAACAGTTGCTAGGAAACTACAAAACTCTTGCTTTCGAAATCCCCAATTTATATATAATGATAAAATTCAATCACAAGAAGTCAAAAACAATCAAACAGTTGCTAGGAATCCACAAAACGCTTGCTTTCGATATGCCTAATTTATATTTCATGATACAATTCATTGACAAGAAGTCAAAAACAATCTAGCAGATGCTAGGAAACCACAAAACGCTTGCTTTCGAAATCTCCAATTTACATTTCATGATAAAACTCAATTACAAAAAGACAAAAACAATAAAAAAGTTGCTAGGAAACTACAAAACTCTTGCTTTCGAAATCTCCAATTTATATATAATGATAAAACTCAATGACATGAAGTCAAAAACAATAAAACAGTTGCTAGGAAACTACAAAACTCTTGCTTTCGAAATCTCCCATTTTTTATATATTATGATAAAACTCAATTACAAGAAGACAAAAACAATAAAACAGTTGCTAGGAAACTACAAAAGTCTTGCTTTCGAAATCTCCAATTTATATTTAATGATAAAACTCAATGACATGAAGTCAAAAACAATAAAACAGTTGCTAGGAAACTACAAAACTCTTGCTTTCGAAATCTCCAATTTATATATAATGATAAAACTCAATGACATGAGGTCAAAAACAATAAAACAGTTGCTAGGAAACTACAAAACTCTTGCTTTCGAAATCCCCAATTTATATATAATGATAAAACTCAATGACATGAAGTCAAAAACAATAAAACAGTTGCTAGGAAACTACAAAACTCTTGCTTTTGAAATCTCCAATTTATATATAATGATAAAACTCAATGACATGAAGTCAAAAACAATAAAACAGTTGCTAGGAAACTACAAAACTCTTGCTTTCGAAATCTCCCATTTTTTATATATTATGATAAAACTCAATTACAAGAAGACAAAAACAATAAAACAGTTGCTAGGAAACTACAAATCTCTTGCTTTCGAAATCCCCAATTTATATATAATGATAAAACTCAATGACATGAAGTCAAAAACAGTTGCTAGGAAACCACAAAACTCTTGCTTTCGAAATCCCCAATTTATATATAATGATAAAACTCAATGACATGAAGTCAAAAACAATCAAACAGTTGCTAGGAAACCACAATACGTTGATGTCGATATCCCCAATTTATATTTCATGATAAAACTCAATTACAAGAAGACAAAAACAATAAAACAGTTGCTAGGAAACTACAAAACTCTTGCTTTCGAAATCCCCAATTTATATATAATGATAAAACTCAATGACATGAAGTCAAAAACAATAAAACAGTTGCTAGGAAACTACAAAACTCTTGCTATCGAAATCTCCAATGTATATATAATGATAAAACTCAATGACATGAAGTCAAAAACAATAAAACAGTTGCTAGGAAACTACAAAACTCTTGCTTTCGAAATCTCCAATTTATATATATTGATAAAACTCAATAACAAGAAGACAAAAACAATAAAACAGTTTCTAGGAAACTACAAAACTCTTGCTTTCGAAATCCCCAATTTATATATAATGATAAAATTCAATCACAAGAAGTCAAAAACAATCTAGCAGATGCTAGGAAACCACAAAACGCTTGCTTTCGAAATCTCCAATTTACATTTCATGATAAAACTCAATTACAAGAAGACAAAAACAATAAAAAAGTTGCTAGGAAACTACAAAACTCTTGCTTTCGAAATCCCCAATTTATATTTCATGATAAAACTCAATGACATGAAGTCAAACAGTTGCTAGTAAACCACAAAATTCTTGCTTTCGAAATCCCCAACTTATATATAATGATAAAACTCAATTACAAGAAGACAAAAACAATAAAACAGTTGCTAGGAAACTACAAAACTCTTGCTTTCGAAATTTCCAATTTATATTTCATGATAAAACTCAATGACATGAAGTCAAAAAAAGTCAAACAGTTGCTAGGAAACCTCAAAACGCTTGCTTTCGAAATCCCCAATTTGTATTTCATGATAAAACTCAATGACATGAAGTCAAATACATTCAAACAGTTGCTAGGAAACTATAAAACTCTTGCTTTCGAAATCTCCAATTTATATATATTGATAAAACTCAATTACAAGAAGACAAAAACAATAAAACAGTTTCTAGGAAACTACAAAACTCTTGCTTTCGAAATCCCCAATTTATATATAATGATAAAATTCAATCACAAGAAGTCAAAAACTATCTAGCAGATGCTAGGAAACCACAAAACGCTTGCTTTCGAAATCTCCAATTTACATTTCATGATAAAACTCAATTACAAGAAGACAAAAACAATAAAAAAGTTGCTAGGAAACTACAAAACTCTTGCTTTCGAAATCTCTAATTTATATATAATGATAAAACTCAATGACATGAAGTAAAAAACAATTAAACAGTTGCTAGGAAACTACAAAACTCTTGCTTTCGAAATCCCCAATTTATATTTCATGATAAAACTCAATTACAAGAAGACAAAAACAATAAAACAGTTGCTAGGAAACTACAAAACTCTTGCTTTCGAAATCCCCAATTTGTATTTCATGATAAAACTCAATTACAAGATGACAAAAACAATCAAACCGTTGCTAGAAAACTACAAAACTCTTGCTTTCGAAATCCCCAATTTATATTTCATGATAAAACTCAATGACAGGAAGTCAAAAAAGTCAAACAGTTGCTAGTAAACCACAAAATTCTTGCTTTCGAAATCCCCAATTTATATATAATGATAAAACTCAATCACAAGAAGTCAAAAACAATCAAACAGTTGCTAGGAAACCTCAAAACGCTTGCTTTCGAAATCCACAATTTGTATTTCATGATAAAACTCAATGACATGAAGTCAAAAACATTCAAACAGTTGCTAGGAAACTACAAAACTCTTGCTTTCGATATACCCAATTTATATTTCATGATAAAACTCAATTACAAGAAGACAAAAACAATAAAACAGTTGCTAGGAAACTACAAAACTCTTGCTTTCGAAATCCCCAATTTGTATTTCATGATAAAACTCAATTACAAGAAGACAAAAACAATCAAACCGTTGCTAGGAAACAACAAAACTCTTGCTTTCGAAATCACCAATTTATATATAATGACTAAACTCAATCACAACAAGTCAGAAACAATCAAACAGTTGCTAGGAAACTACAAAACTCCTTCTTTCAATATGCCCAATTTATATTTCATGATAAAACTTAATGACAAGAAGTCAGAAACAGTTGCTAGGAAACCACAAAACTCTTGCTTTCGAAATCCCCAATTTATATATAATGATAAAACTCAATGACTTGAAGTCAAAAACAATCAAACAGTTGCTAGGAAACCACAAAACGTTGATGTCGATATCCCCAATTTGTATTTCATGATAAAACTCAATGATATGAAGACAAAAACAATAAAACAGTTGCTAGGAAACTACAAAACTCTTGCTTTCGAAATCTCCAATTTATATATATTGATAAAACTCAATTACAAGAAGACAAAAACAATAAAACAGTTGCTAGGAAACTACAAAACTCTTGCTTTCGAAATCCCCAATTTATATATAATGATAAAATTCAATCACAAGAAGTCAAAAACAATCAAACAGTTGCTAGGAATCCACAAAACGCTTGCTTTCGATATGCCTAATTTATATTTCATGATACAATTCATTGACAAGAAGTCAAAAACAATCTAGCAGATGCTAGGAAACCACAAAACGCTTGCTTTCGAAATCTCCAATTTACATTTCATGATAAAACTCAATTACAAAAAGACAAAAACAATAAAAAAGTTGCTAGGAAACTACAAAACTCTTGCTTTCGAAATCTCCAATTTATATATAATGATAAAACTCAATGACATGAAGTCAAAAACAATAAAACAGTTGCTAGGAAACTACAAAACTCTTGCTTTCGAAATCTCCCATTTTTTATATATTATGATAAAACTCAATTACAAGAAGACAAAAACAATTAAACAGTTGCTAGGAAACTACAAAAGTCTTGCTTTCGAAATCTCCAATTTATATATAATGATAAAACTCAATGACATGAAGTCAAAAACAATAAAACAGTTGCTAGGAAACTACAAAACTCTTGCTTTCGAAATCTCCAATTTATATATAATGATAAAACTCAATGACATGAGGTCAAAAACAATAAAACAGTTGCTAGGAAACTACAAAACTCTTGCTTTCGAAATCCCCAATTTATATATAATGATAAAACTCAATGACATGAAGTCAAAAACAATAAAACAGTTGCTAGGAAACTACAAAACTCTTGCTTTCGAAATCTCCAATTTATATATAATGATAAAACTCAATGACATGAAGTCAAAAACAATAAAACAGTTGCTAGGAAACTACAAAACTCTTGCTTTCGAAATCTCCCATTTTTTATATATTATGATAAAACTCAATTACAAGAAGACAAAAACAATAAAACAGTTGCTAGGAAACTACAAATCTCTTGCTTTCGAAATCCCCAATTTATATATAATGATAAAACTCAATGACATGAAGTCAAAAACAGTTGCTAGGAAACCACAAAACTCTTGCTTTCGAAATCCCCAATTTATATATAATGATAAAACTCAATGACATGAAGTCAAAAACAATCAAACAGTTGCTAGGAAACCACAATACGTTGATGTCGATATCCCCAATTTATATTTCATGATAAAACTCAATTACAAGAAGACAAAAACAATAAAACAGTTGCTAGGAAACTACAAAACTCTTGCTTTCGAAATCCCCAATTTGTATATCATGATAAAACTCAATTACAAGATGACAAAAACAATCAAACCGTTGCTAGGAAACTACAAAACACTTGCTTTCGAAATCCCCAATTTATATTTCATGATAAAACTCAATGACATGAAGTCAAAAAATGTCAAACAGTTGCTAGTAAACCACCAAATTCTTGCTTTCGAAATCGCCAACTTATATATAATGATAAAACTCAATTACAAGAAGACAAAAACAATAAAACAGTTGCTAGGAAACTACAAAACTCTTGCTTTCGAAATTTCCAATTTATATTTCATGATAAAACTCAATGACATGAAGTCAAATAAAGTCAAACCGTTGCTAGTAAACCACAAAATTCTTGCTTTCGAAATCCCCAATTTATATATAATGATAAAACTCAATCACAAGAAGTCAAAAACAATCAAACAGTTGCTAGGAAACTACAAAACTCTTGCTTTCGAAATCCCCAATTTATATATAATGATAAAATTCAATCACAAGAAGTCAAAAACAATCAAACAGTTGCTAGGAATCCACAAAACGCTTGCTTTCGATATGCCTAATTTATATTTCATGATACAATTCATTGACAAGAAGTCAAAAACAATCTAGCAGATGCTAGGAAACCACAAAACGCTTGCTTTCGAAATCTCCAATTTACATTTCATGATAAAACTCAATTACAAAAAGACAAAAACAATAAAAAAGTTGCTAGGAAACTACAAAACTCTTGCTTTCGAAATCTCCAATTTATATATAATGATAAAACTCAATGACATGAAGTCAAAAACAATAAAACAGTTGCTAGGAAACTACAAAACTCTTGCTTTCGAAATCTCCCATTTTTTATATATTATGATAAAACTCAATTACAAGAAGACAAAAACAATAAAACAGTTGCTAGGAAACTACAAAAGTCTTGCTTTCGAAATCTCCAATTTATATATAATGATAAAACTCAATGACATGAAGTCAAAAACAATAAAACAGTTGCTAGGAAACTACAAAACTCTTGCTTTCGAAATCTCCAATTTATATATAATGATAAAACTCAATGACATGAGGTCAAAAACAATAAAACAGTTGCTAGGAAACTACAAAACTCTTGCTTTCGAAATCCCCAATTTATATATAATGATAAAACTCAATGACATGAAGTCAAAAACAATAAAACAGTTGCTAGGAAACTACAAAACTCTTGCTTTCGAAATCCCCAATTTATATATAATGATAAAATTCAATCACAAGAAGTCAAAAACAATCTAGCAGATGCTAGGAAACCACAAAACGCTTGCTTTCGAAATCTCCAATTTACATTTCATGATAAAACTCAATTACAAGAAGACAAAAACAATAAAAAAGTTGCTAGGAAACTACAAAACTCTTGCTTTCGAAATCCCCAATTTATATTTCATGATAAAACTCAATTACAAGAAGCCAAAAACAATCAAACCGTTGCTAGGAAACAACAAGACTCTTGCTTTCGAAATCACCGATTTATATATAATGACTAAACTCAATCACAACAAGTCAGAAACAATCAAACAGTTGCTAGGAAACTACAAAACTCCTTCTTTCAATATGCCCAATTTATATTTCATGATAAAACTTAATGACAAGAAGTCAGAAACAGTTGCTAGGAAACCACAAAACTCTTGCTTTCGAAATCCCCAATTTATATATAATGATAAAACTCAATGACATGAAGTCAAAAACAATCAAACAGTTGCTAGGAAACCACAAAACGTTGATGTCGATATCCCCAATTTGTATTTCATGATAAAACTCAATGACATGAAGTCAAAAACAATAAAACAGTTGCTAGGAAACTACAAAACTCTTGCTTTCGAAATCTCCAATTTATATATAATGATAAAACTCAATGACATGAAGTCAAAAACAATAAAACAGTTGCTAGGAAACTACAAAACTCTTGCTTTCGAAATCTCCAATTTATATATATTGATAAAACTAAATTACAAGAAGACAAAAACAATAAAACAGTTTCTAGGAAACTACAAAACTCTTGCTTTCGAAATCCCCAATTTATATATAATGATAAAATTCAATCACAAGAAGTCAAAAACAATCTAGCAGATGCTAGGAAACCACAAAACGCTTGCTTTCGAAATCTCCAATTTACATTTCATGATAAAACTCAATTACAAGAAGACAAAAACAATAAAAAAGTTGCTAGGAAACTACAAAACTCTTGCTTTCGAAATCCCCAATTTATATTTCATGATAAAACTCAATGACATGAAGTCAAACAGTTGCTAGTAAACCACAAAATTCTTGCTTTCGAAATCCCCAACTTATATATAATGATAAAACTCAATTACAAGAAGACAAAAACAATAAAACAGTTGCTAGGAAACTACAAAACTCTTGCTTTCGAAATTTCCAATTTATATTTCATGATAAAACTCAATTACAAGAAGACAAAAACAATAAAACAGTTGCTAGGAAACTACAAAACTCTTGCTTTCGAAATCCCCAATTTGTATTTCATGATAAAACTCAATTACAAGAAGCCAAAAACAATCAAACCGTTGCTAGGAAACAACAAAACTCTTGCTTTCGAAATCACCGATTTATATATAATGACTAAACTCAATCACAACAAGTCAGAAACAATCAAACAGTTGCTAGGAAACTACAAAACTCCTTCTTTCAATATGCCCAATTTATATTTCATGATAAAACTTAATGACAAGAAGTCAGAAACAGTTGCTAGGAAACCACAAAACTCTTGCTTTCGAAATCCCCAATTTATATATAATGATAAAACTCAATGACATGAAGTCAAAAACAATCAAACAGTTGCTAGGAAACCACAAAACGTTGATGTCGATATCCCCAATTTGTATTTCATGATAAAACTCAATGACATGAAGTCAAAAACAATCAAACAGTTGCTAGGAAACCACAAAACTCTTGCTTTCGAAATCCCCAATTTATATATAATGATAAAACTCAATCACAAGAAGTCAAAAACAATCAAACAGTTAATAGGAATCCACAAAACTCTTGCTTTCGAAATCCCCAATTTGTATTTCATGATAAAACTCAATTACAAGAAGAAAAAAAACAATCAAACCGTTGCTAGGAAACAACAAAACTCTTGCTTTCGAAATCACCGATTTATATATAATGACTAAACTCAATCACAACAAGTCAGAAACAATCAAACAGTTGCTAGGTAACTACAAAACTCCTTCTTTCAATATGCCCAATTTATATTTCATGATAAAACTTAATGACAAGAAGTCAAAAACAGTTGCTAGGAAACCAAAAAACTCTTGCTTTCGAAATCCCCAATTTATATATAATGATAAAACTCAATCACAAGAAGTCAAAAACAATCAAACAGTTGCTAGGAATCCACAAAACTCTTGCTTTCGAAATCCCCAATTTGTATTTCATTATAAAACTCAATGACATGAAGTCAAAAACAATCTAACAGTTGCTAGAAAACTACAAAACTCTTGCTTTCGAAATCCCCAATTTATATATAATGATAAAACTCAATTACAAGAAGACAAAAACAATAAAACAGTTGCTAGGAAACTACAAAACTCTTGCTTTCGAAATCTCCAATTTATATTTCATGATAAAACTCAATGACATGAAGTCAAAAACATTCAAACAGTTGCTAGGAAACTACAAAACTCTTGCTTTCGAAATCCCCAATTTATATATAATGATAAAACTCAATCACAAGAAGTCAAAAACAATCAAACAGTTGCTAGGAATCCACAAAACGCTTGCTTTCGATATGCCCAATTTATATTTCATGATAAAACTCAATTACAAGAAGACAAAAACAATAAAACAGTTGCTAGGAAACTACAAAACTCTTGCTTTCGAAATCTCCAATTTATATATAATGATAAAACTCAATGACATGAAGTCAAAAACAATTAAACAGTTGCTAGGAAACTACAAAACTCTTGCTTTCGAAATCCCCAATTTATATATAATGATAAAACTCAATGACATGAAGTCAAAAACAATAAAACAGTTGCTAGGAAACTACAAAACTCTTGCTTTCGAAATCTCCAATTTATATATAATGATAAAACTCAATGACATGAAGTCAAAAACAATTAAACAGTTGCTAGGAAACTACAAAACTCTTGCTTTCGAAATCCCCAATTTATATATAATGATAAAACTCAATGACATGAAGTCAAAAACAATAAAACAGTTGCTAGGAAACTACAAAACTCTTGCTTTCGAAATCTCCAATGTATATATAATGATAAAACTAAATGACATGAAGTCAAAAACAATAAAACAGTTGCTAGGAAACTACAAAACTCTTGCTTTCGAAATCTCCAATTTATATATATTGATAAAACTCAATTACAAGAAGACAAAAACAATAAAACAGTTTCTAGGAAACTACAAAACTCTTGCTTTCGAAATCCCCAATTTATATATAATGATAAAATTCAATCACAAGAAGTCAAAAACAATCTAGCAGATGCTAGGAAACCACAAAACGCTTGCTTTCGAAATCTCCAATTTACATTTCATGATAAAACTCAATTACAAGAAGACAAAAACAATAAAAAAGTTGCTAGGAAACTACAAAACTCTTGCTTTCGAAATCCCCAATTTATATTTCATGATAAAACTCAATGACATGAAGTCAAACAGTTGCTAGTAAACCACAAAATTCTTGCTTTCGAAATCCCCAACTTATATATAATGATAAAACTCAATTACAAGAAGACAAAAACAATAAAACAGTTGCTAGGAAACTACAAAACTCTTGCTTTCGAAATTTCCAATTTATATTTCATGATAAAACTCAATGACATGAAGTCAAAAAAAGTCAAACAGTTGCTAGTAAACCACAAAATTCTTGCATTCGAAATCCCCAATTTATATATAATGATAAAACTCAATCACAAGAAGTCAAAAACAATCAAACAGTTGCTAGGAAACCTCAAAACGCTTGCTTTCGAAATCCCCAATTTGTATTTCATGATAAAACTCAATTACAAGAAGACAAAAACAATAAAACAGTTGCTAGGAAACTACAAAACTCTTGCTTTCGAAATCCCCAATTTGTATTTCATGATAAAACTCAATTACAAGTAGCCAAAAACAATCAAACCGTTGCTAGGAAACAACAAAACTCTTGCTTTCGAAATCACCGATTTATATATAATGACTAAACTCAATCACAACAAGTCAGAAACAATCAAACAGTTGCTAGGAAACTACAAAACTCCTTCTTTCAATATGCCCAATTTATATTTCATGATAAAACTTAATGACAAGAAGTCAGAAACAGTTGCTAGGAAACCACAAAACTCTTGCTTTCGAAATCCCCAATTTATATATAATGATAAAACTCAATGACATGAAGTCAAAAACAATCAAACAGTTGCTAGGAAACCACAAAACGTTGATGTCGATATCCCCAATTTGTATTTCATGATAAAACTCAATGACATGAAGTCAAAAACAATCAAACAGTTGCTAGGAAACCACAAAACTCTTGCTTTCGAAATCCCCAATTTATATATAATGATAAAACTCAATCACAAGAAGTCAAAAACAATCAAACAGTTAATAGGAATCCACAAAACTCTTGCTTTCGAAATCCCCAATTTGTATTTCATGATAAAACTCAATTACAAGAAGAAAAAAAACAATCAAACCGTTGCTAGGAAACCTCTAAACTCTTGCTTTCGAAATCACCGATTTATATATAATGACTAAACTCAATCACAACAAGTCAGAAACAATCAAACAGTTGCTAGGTAACTACAAAACTCCTTCTTTCAATATGCCCAATTTATATTTCATGATAAAACTTAATGACAAGAAGTCAAAAACAGTTGCTAGGAAACCACAAAACTCTTGCTTTCGAAATCCCCAATTTATATATAATGATAAAACTCAATGACATGAAGTCAAAAACAATCAAACAGTTGCTAGGAAACCACAAAACGTTGATGTCGATATCCCCAATTTATATTTCATGATAAAACTCAATGACATGAAGTCAAAAACAATAAAACAGTTGCTAGGAAACTACAAAACTCTTGCTTTCGAAATCTCCCATTTTTTATATATTATGATAAAACCCAATTACAAGAAGACAAAAACAATAAAACAGTTGCTAGGAAACTACAAAACTCTTGCTTTCGAAATCTCCAATTTATATATAATGATAAAACTCAATGATATGAAGACAAAAACAATAAAACAGTTGCTAGGAAACTACAAAACTCTTGCTTTCGAAATCCCCAATTTATATTTCATGATAAAACTCAATGACATGAAGTCGAACAGTTGCTAGTAAACCACAAAATTCTTGCTTTCGAAATCCCCAACTTATATATAATGATAAAACTCAATTACAAGAAGACAAAAACAATAAAACAGTTGCTAGGAAACTACAAATCTCTTGTTTTCGAAATTTCCAATTTATATTTCATGATAAAACTCAATGACATGAAGTAAAAAAAAGTCAAACAGTTGCTAGTAAACCACAAAATTCATGCTTTCGAAATCCCCAATTTATATATAATGATAAAACTCAATCACAAGAAGTCAAAAACAATCAAACAGTTCCTAGGAAACCACAAAATTCTTGCTTTCGAAATCCCCAACTTATATATAATGATAAAACTCAATTACAAGAAGACAAAAACAATAAAACAGTTGCTAGGAAACTACAAATCTCTTGTTTTCGAAATTTCCAATTTATATTTCATGATAAAACTCAATGACATGAAGTAAAAAAAAGTCAAACAGTTGCTAGTAAACCACAAAATTCATGCTTTCGAAATCCCCAATTTATATATAATGATAAAACTCAATCACAAGAAGTCAAAAACAATCAAACAGTTCCTAGGAAACCACAAAACTCTTGCTTTCGAAATCCCCAATATATATATATAATGATAAAACTCAATCACAAGAAGTCAAAAACATTCAAACAGTTGCTAGGAAACTACAAAACTCTTGCTTTCGAAATCCCCAATTTATATTTCATGATAAAACTCAATTACAAGAAGACAAAAACAATAAAACAGTTGCTAGGAAACTACAAAACTCTTGCTTTCGAAATCCCCAATTTATATATAATGATAAAACTCAATTACAAGAAGACAAAAACAATAAAACAGTTGCTAGGAAACTACAAAACTCTTGCTTTCGAAATCTCCAATTTATATTTCATGATAAAACTCAATGACATGAAGTCAAAAACATTCAAACAGTTGCTAGGAAACTACAAAACTCTTGCTTTCGAAATCGCCAACTTATATATAATGATAAAACTCAATTACAAGAAGACAAAAACAATAAAACCGTTGCTAGGAAACTACAAAACTCTTGCTTTCGAAATTTCCAATTTATATTTCATGATAAAACTCAATGACATGAAGTCAAAAAAAGTCAAACAGTTGCTAGTAAACCACAAAATTCTTGCTTTCGAAATCCCCAATTTATATATAATGATAAAACTCAATCACAAGAAGTCAAAAACAATCAAACAGTTGCTAGGAAACCTCTAAACGCTTGCTTTCGAAATCCCCAATTTGTATTTCATGATAAAACTCAATGACATGAAGTCAAAAACATTCAAACAGTTGCTAGGAAACTACAAAACTCTTGCTTTCGAAATCCCCAATTTATATATAATGATAAAACTCAATTACAAGAAGACAAAAACAATAAAACAGTTGCTAGGAAACTACAAAACTCTTGCTTTCGAAATCTCCAATTTATATTTCATGATAAAACTCAATGACATGAAGTCAAAAACATTCAAACAGTTGCTAGGAAACTACAAAACTCTTGCTTTCGAAATCCCCAATTTATATATAATGATAAAACTCAATCACAAGAAGTCAAAAACAATCAAACAGTTGCTAGGAATCCACAAAACGCTTGCTTTCGATATGCCCAATTTATATTTCATGATAAAACTCAATTACAAGAAGACAAAAACAATAAAACAGTTGCTAGGAAACTACAAAACTCTTGCTTTCGAAATCTCCAATTTATATATAATGATAAAACTCAATGAAATGAAGTCAAAAACAATTAAACAGTTGCTAGGAAACTACAAAACTCTTGCTTTCGAAATCCCCAATTTATATATAATGATAAAACTCAATGACATGAAGTCAAAAACAGTTGCTAGGAAACCACAAAACTCTTGCTTTCGAAATCTCCAATTTATATATAATGATAAAACTCAATGATATGAAGACAAAAACAATAAAACAGTTGCTAGGAAACTACAAAACTCTTGCTTTCGAAATTTCCAATTTATATTTCATGATAAAACTCAATGACATGAAGTCAAAAAAAGTCAAACAGTTGCTAGTAAACCACAAAATTCTTGCTTTCGAAATCCCCAATTTATATATAATGATAAAACTCAATCACAAGAAGTCAAAAACAATCAAACAGTTGCTAGGAAACCTCTAAACTCTTGCTTTCGAAATCACCGATTTATATATAATGACTAAACTCAATCACAACAAGTCAGAAACAATCAAACAGTTGCTAGGTAACTACAAAACTCCTTCTTTCAATATGCCCAATTTATATTTCATGATAAAACTTAATGACAAGAAGTCAAAAACAGTTGCTAGGAAACCACAAAACTCTTGCTTTCGAAATCCCCAATTTATATATAATGATAAAACTCAATGACATGAAGTCAAAAACAATCAAACAGTTGCTAGGAAACCACAAAACTCTTGCTTTCGAAATCTCCAATTTATATTTCATGATAAAACTCAATGACATGAAGTCAAAAACATTCAAACAGTTGCTAGGAAACTACAAAACTCTTGCTTTCGAAATCGCCAACTTATATATAATGATAAAACTCAATTACAAGAAGACAAAAACAATAAAACCGTTGCTAGGAAACTACAAAACTCTTGCTTTCGAAATTTCCAATTTATATTTCATGATAAAACTCAATGACATGAAGTCAAAAAAAGTCAAACAGTTGCTAGTAAACCACAAAATTCTTGCTTTCGAAATCCCCAATTTATATATAATGATAAAACTCAATCACAAGAAGTCAAAAACAATCAAACAGTTGCTAGGAAACCTCTAAACTCTTGCTTTCGAAATCACCGATTTATATATAATGACTAAACTCAATCACAACAAGTCAGAAACAATCAAACAGTTGCTAGGTAACTACAAAACTCCTTCTTTCAATATGCCCAATTTATATTTCATGATAAAACTTAATGACAAGAAGTCAAAAACAGTTGCTAGGAAACCACAAAACTCTTGCTTTCGAAATCCCCAATTTATATATAATGATAAAACTCAATGACATGAAGTCAAAAACAATCAAACAGTTGCTAGGAAACCACAAAACGTTGATGTCGATATCCCCAATTTATATTTCATGATAAAACTCAATGACATGAAGTCAAAAACAATAAAACAGTTGCTAGGAAACTACAAAACTCTTGCTTTCGAAATCTCCCATTTTTTATATATTATGATAAAACCCAATTACAAGAAGACAAAAACAATAAAACAGTTGCTAGGAAACTACAAAACTCTTGCTTTCGAAATCTCCAATTTATATATAATGATAAAACTCAATGATATGAAGACAAAAACAATAAAACAGTTGCTAGGAAACTACAAAACTCTTGCTTTCGAAATCCCCAATTTATATTTCATGATAAAACTCAATGACATGAAGTCGAACAGTTGCTAGTAAACCACAAAATTCTTGCTTTCGAAATCCCCAACTTATATATAATGATAAAACTCAATTACAAGAAGACAAAAACAATAAAACAGTTGCTAGGAAACTACAAATCTCTTGTTTTCGAAATTTCCAATTTATATTTCATGATAAAACTCAATGACATGAAGTAAAAAAAAGTCAAACAGTTGCTAGTAAACCACAAAATTCATGCTTTCGAAATCCCCAATTTATATTTCATGATAAAACTCAATGACATGAAGTCAAAAACATTCAAACAGTTGCTAGGAAACTACAAAACTCTTGCTTTCGAAATCGCCAACTTATATATAATGATAAAACTCAATTACAAGAAGACAAAAACAATAAAACCGTTGCTAGGAAACTACAAAACTCTTGCTTTCGAAATTTCCAATTTATATTTCATGATAAAACTCAATGACATGAAGTCAAAAAAAGTCAAACAGTTGCTAGTAAACCACAAAATTCTTGCTTTCGAAATCCCCAATTTATATATAATGATAAAACTCAATCACAAGAAGTCAAAAACAATCAAACAGTTGCTAGGAAACCTCTAAACTCTTGCTTTCGAAATCACCGATTTATATATAATGACTAAACTCAATCACAACAAGTCAGAAACAATCAAACAGTTGCTAGGTAACTACAAAACTCCTTCTTTCAATATGCCCAATTTATATTTCATGATAAAACTTAATGACAAGAAGTCAAAAACAGTTGCTAGGAAACCACAAAACTCTTGCTTTCGAAATCCCCAATTTATATATAATGATAAAACTCAATGACATGAAGTCAAAAACAATCAAACAGTTGCTAGGAAACCACAAAACGTTGATGTCGATATCCCCAATTTATATTTCATGATAAAACTCAATGACATGAAGTCAAAAACAATAAAACAGTTGCTAGGAAACTACAAAACTCTTGCTTTCGAAATCTCCCATTTTTTATATATTATGATAAAACCCAATTACAAGAAGACAAAAACAATAAAACAGTTGCTAGGAAACTACAAAACTCTTGCTTTCGAAATCTCCAATTTATATATAATGATAAAACTCAATGATATGAAGACAAAAACAATAAAACAGTTGCTAGGAAACTACAAAACTCTTGCTTTCGAAATCCCCAATTTATATTTCATGATAAAACTCAATGACATGAAGTCGAACAGTTGCTGGTAAACCACAAAATTCTTGCTTTCGAAATCCCCAACTTATATATAATGATAAAACTCAATTACAAGAAGACAAAAACAATAAAACAGTTGCTAGGAAACTACAAATCTCTTGTTTTCGAAATTTCCAATTTATATTTCATGATAAAACTCAATGACATGAAGTAAAAAAAAGTCAAACAGTTGCTAGTAAACCACAAAATTCATGCTTTCGAAATCCCCAATTTATATATAATGATAAAACTCAATCACAAGAAGTCAAAAACAATCAAACAGTTCCTAGGAAACCACAAAATTCTTGCTTTCGAAATCCCCAACTTATATATAATGATAAAACTCAATTACAAGAAGACAAAAACAATAAAACAGTTGCTAGGAAACTACAAATCTCTTGTTTTCGAAATTTCCAATTTATATTTCATGATAAAACTCAATGACATGAAGTAAAAAAAAGTCAAACAGTTGCTAGTAAACCACAAAATTCATGCTTTCGAAATCCCCAATTTATATATAATGATAAAACTCAATCACAAGAAGTCAAAAACAATCAAACAGTTCCTAGGAAACCACAAAACTCTTGCTTTCGAAATCCCCAATATATATATATAATGATAAAACTCAATCACAAGAAGTCAAAAACATTCAAACAGTTGCTAGGAAACTACAAAACTCTTGCTTTCGAAATCCCCAATTTATATTTCATGATAAAACTCAATTACAAGAAGACAAAAACAGTAAAACAGTTGCTAGGAAACTACAAAACTCTTGCTTTCGAAATCCCCAATTTATATATAATGATAAAACTCAATTACAAGAAGACAAAAACAATAAAACAGTTGCTAGGAAACTACAAAACTCTTGCTTTCGAAATCTCCAATTTATATTTCATGATAAAACTCAATGACATGAAGTCAAAAACATTCAAACAGTTGCTAGGAAACTACAAAACTCTTGCTTTCGAAATCGCCAACTTATATATAATGATAAAACTCAATTACAAGAAGACAAAAACAATAAAACCGTTGCTAGGAAACTACAAAACTCTTGCTTTCGAAATTTCCAATTTATATTTCATGATAAAACTCAATGACATGAAGTCAAAAAAAGTCAAACAGTTGCTAGTAAACCACAAACTTCTTGCTTTCGAAATCCCCAATTTATATATAATGATAAAACTCAATCACAAGAAGTCAAAAACAATCAAACAGTTGCTAGGAAACCTCTAAACGCTTGCTTTCGAAATCCCCAATTTGTATTTCATGATAAAACTCAATGACATGAAGTCAAAAACATTCAAACAGTTGCTAGGAAACTACAAAACTCTTGCTTTCGAAATCCCCAATTTATATATAATGATAAAACTCAATTACAAGAAGACAAAAACAATAAAACAGTTGCTAGGAAACTACAAAACTCTTGCTTTCGAAATCTCCAATTTATATTTCATGATAAAACTCAATGACATGAAGTCAAAAACATTCAAACAGTTGCTAGGAAACTACAAAACTCTTGCTTTCGAAATCCCCAATTTATATATAATGATAAAACTCAATCACAAGAAGTCAAAAACAATCAAACAGTTGCTAGGAATCCACAAAACGCTTGCTTTCGATATGCCCAATTTATATTTCATGATAAAACTCAATTACAAGAAGACAAAAACAATAAAACAGTTGCTAGGAAACTACAAAACTCTTGCTTTCGAAATCTCCAATTTATATATAATGATAAAACTCAATGAAATGAAGTCAAAAACAATTAAACAGTTGCTAGGAAACTACAAAACTCTTGCTTTCGAAATCCCCAATTTATATATAATGATAAAACTCAATGACATGAAGTCAAAAACAGTTGCTAGGAAACCACAAAACTCTTGCTTTCGAAATCCCCAACTTATATATAATGATAAAACTCAATTACAAGAAGACAAAAACAATAAAACAGTTGCTAGGAAACTACAAAACTCTTGCTTTCGAAATCTCCAATTTATATATATTGATAAAACTCAATTACAAGAAGACAAAAACAATAAAACAGTTGCTCGGAAACTACAAAACTCTTGCTTTCGAAATCCCCAATTTATATATAATGATAAAATTCAATTACAAGAAGACAAAAACAATAAAACAGTTGCTAGGAAACTACAAAACTCTTGCTTTCGAAATCTCCAATTTATATTTCATGATAAAACTCAATGACATGAAGTCAAAAACATTCAAACAGTTGCTAGGAAACTACAAAACTCTTGCTTTCGAAATCGCCAACTTATATATAATGATAAAACTCAATTACAAGAAGACAAAAACAATAAAACCGTTGCTAGGAAACTACAAAACTCTTGCTTTCGAAATTTCCAATTTATATTTCATGATAAAACTCAATGACATGAAGTCAAAAAAAGTCAAACAGTTGCTAGTAAACCACAAAATTCTTGCTTTCGAAATCCCCAATTTATATATAATGATAAAACTCAATCACAAGAAGTCAAAAACAATCAAACAGTTGCTAGGAAACCTCTAAACGCTTGCTTTCGAAATCCCCAATTTGTATTTCATGATAAAACTCAATGACATGAAGTCAAAAACATTCAAACAGTTGCTAGGAAACTACAATACTCTTGCTTTCGAAATCCCCAATTTATATATAATGATAAAACTCAATTACAAGAAGACAAAAACAATAAAACAGTTGCTAGGAAACTACAAAACTCTTGCTTTCGAAATCTCCAATTTATATTTCATGATAAAACTCAATGACATGAAGTCAAAAACATTCAAACAGTTGCTAGGAAACTACAAAACTCTTGCTTTCGAAATCCCCAATTTATATATAATGATAAAACTCAATCACAAGAAGTCAAAAACAATCAAACAGTTGCTAGGAATCCACAAAACGCTTGCTTTCGATATGCCCAATTTATATTTCATGATAAAACTCAATTACAAGAAGACAAAAACAATAAAACAGTTGCTAGGAAACTACAAAACTCTTGCTTTCGAAATCTCCAATTTATATATAATGATAAAACTCAATGAAATGAAGTCAAAAACAATTAAACAGTTGCTAGGAAACTACAAAACTCTTGCTTTCGAAATCCCCAATTTATATATAATGATAAAACTCAATGACATGAAGTCAAAAACAGTTGCTAGGAAACCACAAAACTCTTGCTTTCGAAATCCCCAACTTATATATAATGATAAAACTCAATGACATGAAGTCGAACAGTTGCTAGTAAACCACAAAATTCTTGCTTTCGAAATCCCCAACTTATATATAATGATAAAACTCAATTACAAGAAGACAAAAACAATAAAACAGTTGCTAGGAAACTACAAATCTCTTGTTTTCGAAATTTCCAATTTATATTTCATGATAAAACTCAATGACATGAAGTAAAAAAAAGTCAAACAGTTGCTAGTAAACCACAAAATTCATGCTTTCGAAATCCCCAATTTATATATAATGATAAAACTCAATCACAAGAAGTCAAAAACAATCAAACAGTTCCTAGGAAACCACAAAATTCTTGCTTTCGAAATCCCCAACTTATATATAATGATAAAACTCAATTACAAGAAGACAAAAACAATAAAACAGTTGCTAGGAAACTACAAAACTCTTGCTTTCGAAATTTCCAATTTATATTTCATGATAAAACTCAATGACATGAAGTCAAAAAAAGTCAAACAGTTGCTAGTAAACCACAAAATTCTTGCTTTCGAAATCCCCAATTTATATATAATGATAAAACTCAATCACAAGAAGTCAAAAACAATCAAACAGTTGCTAGGAAACCTCTAAACTCTTGCTTTCGAAATCACCGATTTATATATAATGACTAAACTCAATCACAACAAGTCAGAAACAATCAAACAGTTGCTAGGTAACTACAAAACTCCTTCTTTCAATATGCCCAATTTATATTTCATGATAAAACTTAATGACAAGAAGTCAAAAACAGTTGCTAGGAAACCACAAAACTCTTGCTTTCGAAATCCCCAATTTATATATAATGATAAAACTCAATGACATGAAGTCAAAAACAATCAAACAGTTGCTAGGAAACCACAAAACTCTTGCTTTCGAAATCTCCAATTTATATTTCATGATAAAACTCAATGACATGAAGTCAAAAACATTCAAACAGTTGCTAGGAAACTACAAAACTCTTGCTTTCGAAATCGCCAACTTATATATAATGATAAAACTCAATTACAAGAAGACAAAAACAATAAAACCGTTGCTAGGAAACTACAAAACTCTTGCTTTCGAAATTTCCAATTTATATTTCATGATAAAACTCAATGACATGAAGTCAAAAAAAGTCAAACAGTTGCTAGTAAACCACAAAATTCTTGCTTTCGAAATCCCCAATTTATTTATAATGATAAAACTCAATCACAAGAAGTCAAAAACAATCAAACAGTTGCTAGGAAACCTCTAAACTCTTGCTTTCGAAATCACCGATTTATATATAATGACTAAACTCAATCACAACAAGTCAGAAACAATCAAACAGTTGCTAGGTAACTACAAAACTCCTTCTTTCAATATGCCCAATTTATATTTCATGATAAAACTTAATGACAAGAAGTCAAAAACAGTTGCTAGGAAACCACAAAACTCTTGCTTTCGAAATCCCCAATTTATATATAATGATAAAACTCAATGACATGAAGTCAAAAACAATCAAACAGTTGCTAGGAAACCACAAAACGTTGATGTCGATATCCCCAATTTATATTTCATGATAAAACTCAATGACATGAAGTCAAAAACAATAAAACAGTTGCTAGGAAACTACAAAACTCTTGCTTTCGAAATCTCCCATTTTTTATATATTATGATAAAACCCAATTACAAGAAGACAAAAACAATAAAACAGTTGCTAGGAAACTACAAAACTCTTGCTTTCGAAATCTCCAATTTATATATAATGATAAAACTCAATGATATGAAGACAAAAACAATAAAACAGTTGCTAGGAAACTACAAAACTCTTGCTTTCGAAATCCCCAATTTATATTTCATGATAAAACTCAATGACATGAAGTCGAACAGTTGCTGGTAAACCACAAAATTCTTGCTTTCGAAATCCCCAACTTATATATAATGATAAAACTCAATTACAAGAAGACAAAAACAATAAAACAGTTGCTAGGAAACTACAAATCTCTTGTTTTCGAAATTTCCAATTTATATTTCATGATAAAACTCAATGACATGAAGTAAAAAAAAGTCAAACAGTTGCTAGTAAACCACAAAATTCATGCTTTCGAAATCCCCAATTTATATTTCATGATAAAACTCAATGACATGAAGTCAAAAACATTCAAACAGTTGCTAGGAAACTACAAAACTCTTGCTTTCGAAATCGCCAACTTATATATAATGATAAAACTCAATTACAAGAAGACAAAAACAATAAAACCGTTGCTAGGAAACTACAAAACTCTTGCTTTCGAAATTTCCAATTTATATTTCATGATAAAACTCAATGACATGAAGTCAAAAAAAGTCAAACAGTTGCTAGTAAACCACAAAATTCTTGCTTTCGAAATCCCCAATTTATATATAATGATAAAACTCAATCACAAGAAGTCAAAAACAATCAAACAGTTGCTAGGAAACCTCTAAACTCTTGCTTTCGAAATCACCGATTTATATATAATGACTAAACTCAATCACAACAAGTCAGAAACAATCAAACAGTTGCTAGGTAACTACAAAACTCCTTCTTTCAATATGCCCAATTTATATTTCATGATAAAACTTAATGACAAGAAGTCAAAAACAGTTGCTAGGAAACCACAAAACTCTTGCTTTCGAAATCCCCAATTTATATATAATGATAAAACTCAATGACATGAAGTCAAAAACAATCAAACAGTTGCTAGGAAACCACAAAACGTTGATGTCGATATCCCCAATTTATATTTCATGATAAAACTCAATGACATGAAGTCAAAAACAATAAAACAGTTGCTAGGAAACTACAAAACTCTTGCTTTCGAAATCTCCCATTTTTTATATATTATGATAAAACCCAATTACAAGAAGACAAAAACAATAAAACAGTTGCTAGGAAACTACAAAACTCTTGCTTTCGAAATCTCCAATTTATATATAATGATAAAACTCAATGATATGAAGACAAAAACAATAAAACAGTTGCTAGGAAACTACAAAACTCTTGCTTTCGAAATCCCCAATTTATATTTCATGATAAAACTCAATGACATGAAGTCGAACAGTTGCTGGTAAACCACAAAATTCTTGCTTTCGAAATCCCCAACTTATATATAATGATAAAACTCAATTACAAGAAGACAAAAACAATAAAACAGTTGCTAGGAAACTACAAATCTCTTGTTTTCGAAATTTCCAATTTATATTTCATGATAAAACTCAATGACATGAAGTAAAAAAAAGTCAAACAGTTGCTAGTAAACCACAAAATTCATGCTTTCGAAATCCCCAATTTATATATAATGATAAAACTCAATCACAAGAAGTCAAAAACAATCAAACAGTTGCTAGGAATCCACAAAACGCTTGCTTTCGATATGCCCAATTTATATTTCATGATAAAACTCAATTACAAGAAGACAAAAACAATAAAACAGTTGCTAGGAAACTACAAAACTCTTGCTTTCGAAATCTCCAATTTATATATAATGATAAAACTCAATGAAATGAAGTCAAAAACAATTAAACAGTTGCTAGGAAACTACAAAACTCTTGCTTTCGAAATCCCCAATTTATATATAATGATAAAACTCAATGACATGAAGTCAAAAACAGTTGCTAGGAAACCACAAAACTCTTGCTTTCGAAATCCCCAACTTATATATAATGATAAAACTCAATTACAAGAAGACAAAAACAATAAAACAGTTGCTAGGAAACTACAAAACTCTTGCTTTCGAAATCTCCAATTTATATATATTGATAAAACTCAATTACAAGAAGACAAAAACAATAAAACAGTTGCTCGGAAACTACAAAACTCTTGCTTTCGAAATCCCCAATTTATATATAATGATAAAATTCAATTACAAGAAGACAAAAACAATAAAACAGTTGCTAGGAAACTACAAAACTCTTGCTTTAGAAATCTCCAATTTATATTTCATGATAAAACTCAATGACATGAAGTCAAAAACATTCAAACAGTTGCTAGGAAACTACAAAACTCTTGCTTTCGAAATCGCCAACTTATATATAATGATAAAACTCAATTACAAGAAGACAAAAACAATAAAACCGTTGCTAGGAAACTACAAAACTCTTGCTTTCGAAATTTCCAATTTATATTTCATGATAAAACTCAATGACATGAAGTCAAAAAAAGTCAAACAGTTGCTAGTAAACCACAAACTTCTTGCTTTCGAAATCCCCAATTTATATATAATGATAAAACTCAATCACAAGAAGTCAAAAAC
Source organism: Troilus luridus (assembly GCA_964056705.1). Taxonomy (NCBI): domain Eukaryota; kingdom Metazoa; phylum Arthropoda; class Insecta; order Hemiptera; family Pentatomidae; genus Troilus; species Troilus luridus. Next base: position 93,409,153 of record OZ057412.1, on the reverse strand, counting down.
AATCAAACAGTTGCTAGGAAACCTCTAAACGCTTGCTTTCGAAATCCCCAATTTGTATTTCATGATAAAACTCAATGACATGAAGTCAAAAACATTCAAACAGTTGCTAGGAAACTACAAAACTCTTGCTTTCGAAATCCCCAATTTATATATAATGATAAAACTCAATTACAAGAAGACAAAAACAATAAAACAGTTGCTAGGAAACTACAAAACTCTTGCTTTCGAAATCTCCAATTTATATTTCATGATAAAACTCAATGACATGAAGTCAAAAACATTCAAACAGTTGCTAGGAAACTACAAAACTCTTGCTTTCGAAATCCCCAATTTATATATAATGATAAAACTCAATCACAAGAAGTCAAAAACAATCAAACAGTTGCTAGGAATCCACAAAACGCTTGCTTTCGATATGCCCAATTTATATTTCATGATAAAACTCAATTACAAGAAGACAAAAACAATAAAACAGTTGCTAGGAAACTACAAAACTCTTGCTTTCGAAATCTCCAATTTATATATAATGATAAAACTCAATGAAATGAAATCAAAAACAATTAAACAGTTGCTAGGAAACTACAAAACTCTTGCTTTCGAAATCCCCAATTTATATATAATGATAAAACTCAATGACATGAAGTCAAAAACAGTTGCTAGGAAACCACAAAACTCTTGCTTTCGAAATCCCCAACTTATATATAATGATAAAACTCAATTACAAGAAGACAAAAACAATAAAACAGTTGCTAGGAAACTACAAAACTCTTTGTTTCGAAATCTCCAATTTATATATATTGATAAAACTCAATTACAAGAAGACAAAAACAATAAAACAGTTGCTCGGAAACTACAAAACTCTTGCTTTCGAAATCCCCAATTTATATATAATGATAAAATTCAATTACAAGAAGACAAAAACAATAAAACAGTTGCTAGGAAACTACAAAACTCTTGCTTTCGAAATCTCCAATTTATATTTCATGATAAAACTCAATGACATGAAGTCAAAAACATTCAAACAGTTGCTAGGAAACTACAAAACTCTTGCTTTCGAAATCGCCAACTTATATATAATGATAAAACTCAATTACAAGAAGACAAAAACAATAAAACCGTTGCTAGGAAACTACAAAACTCTTGCTTTCGAAATTTCCAATTTATATTTCATGATAAAACTCAATGACATGAAGTCAAAAAAAGTCAAACAGTTGCTAGTAAACCACAAACTTCTTGCTTTCGAAATCCCCAATTTATATATAATGATAAAACTCAATCACAAGAAGTCAAAAACAATCAAACAGTTGCTAGGAAACCTCTAAACGCTTGCTTTCGAAATCCCCAATTTGTATTTCATGATAAAACTCAATGACATGAAGTCAAAAACATTCAAACAGTTGCTAGGAAACTACAAAACTCTTGCTTTCGAAATCCCCAATTTATATATAATGATAAAACTCAATTACAAGAAGACAAAAACAATAAAACAGTTGCTAGGAAACTACAAAATTCTTGCTTTCGAAATCTCCAATTTATATTTCATGATAAAACTCAATGACATGAAGTCAAAAACATTCAAACAGTTGCTAGGAAACTACAAAACTCTTGCTTTCGAAATCCCCAATTTATATATAATGATAAAACTCAATCACAAGAAGTCAAAAACAATCAAACAGTTGCTAGGAATCCACAAAACGCTTGCTTTCGATATGCCCAATTTATATTTCATGATAAAACTCAATTACAAGAAGACAAAAACAATAAAACAGTTGCTAGGAAACTACAAAACTCTTGCTTTCGAAATCTCCAATTTATATATAATGATAAAACTCAATGAAATGAAATCAAAAACAATTAAACAGTTGCTAGGAAACTACAAAACTCTTGCTTTCGAAATCCCCAATTTATATATAATGATAAAACTCAATGACATGAAGTCAAAAACAGTTGCTAGGAAACCACAAAACTCTTGCTTTCGAAATCCCCAACTTATATATAATGATAAAACTCAATTACAAGAAGACAAAAACAATAAAACAGTTGCTAGGAAACTACAAAACTCTTGCTTTCGAAATCTCCAATTTATATATATTGATAAAACTCAATTACAAGAAGACAAAAACAATAAAACAGTTGCTCGGAAACTACAAAACTCTTGCTTTCGAAATCCCCAATTTATATATAATGATAAAATTCAATTACAAGAAGACAAAAACAATAAAACAGTTGCTAGGAAACTACAAAACTCTTGCTTTCGAAATCTCCAATTTATATTTCATGATAAAACTCAATGACATGAAGTCAAAAACATTCAAACAGTTGCTAGGAAACTACAAAACTCTTGCTTTCGAAATCGCCAACTTATATATAATGATAAAACTCAATTACAAGAAGACAAAAACAATAAAACCGTTGCTAGGAAACTACAAAACTCTTGCTACCGAAATTTCCAATTTATATTTCATGATAAAACTCAATGACATGAAGTCAAAAAAAGTCAAACAGTTGCTAGTAAACCACAAAATTCTTGCTTTCGAAATCCCCAATTTATATATAATGATAAAACTCAATCACAAGAAGTCAAAAACAATCAAACAGTTGCTAGGAAACCTCTAAACGCTTGCTTTCGAAATCCCCAATTTGTATTTCATGATAAAACTCAATGACATGAAGTCAAAAACATTCAAACAGTTGCTAGGAAACTACAAAACTCTTGCTTTCGAAATCCCCAATTTATATATAATGATAAAACTCAATTACAAGAAGACAAAAACAATAAAACAGTTGCTAGGAAACTACAAAACTCTTGCTTTCGAAATCTCCAATTTATATTTCATGATAAAACTCAATGACATGAAGTCAAAAACATTCAAACAGTTGCTAGGAAACTACAAAACTCTTGCTTTCGAAATCCCCAATTTATATATAATGATAAAACTCAATCACAAGAAGTCAAAAACAATCAAACAGTTGCTAGGAATCCACAAAACGCTTGCTTTCGATATGCCCAATTTATATTTCATGATAAAACTCAATTACAAGAAGACAAAAACAATAAAACAGTTGCTAGGAAACTACAAAACTCTTGCTTTCGAAATCTCCAATTTATATATAATGATAAAACTCAATGAAATGAAGTCAAAAACAATTAAACAGTTGCTAGGAAACTACAAAACTCTTGCTTTCGAAATCCCCAATTTATATATAATGATAAAACTCAATGACATGAAGTCAAAAACAGTTGCTAGGAAACCACAAAACTCTTGCTTTCGAAATCCCCAACTTATATATAATGATAAAACTCAATTACAAGAAGACAAAAACAATAAAACAGTTGCTAGGAAACTACAAAACTCTTGCTTTCGAAATCTCCAATTTATATATATTGATAAAACTCAATTACAAGAAGACAAAAACAATAAAACAGTTGCTCGGAAACTACAAAACTCTTGCTTTCGAAATCCCCAATTTATATATAATGATAAAATTCAATTACAAGAAGACAAAAACAATAAAAAAGTTGCTAGGAAACTACAAAACTCTTGCTTTCGAAATCTCCAATTTATATATAATGATAAAACTCAATGAAATGAAGTCAAAAACAATTAAATAGTTGCTAGGAAACTACAAAACTCTTGCTTTCGAAATCCCCAATTTATATATAATGATAAAACTCAATGACATGAAGTCAAAAACAGTTGCTAGGAAACCACAAAACTCTTGCTTTCGAAATCCCCAACTTATATATAATGATAAAACTCAATTACAAGAAGACAAAAACAATAAAACAGTTGCTAGGAAACTACAAAACTCTTGCTTTCGAAATCTCCAATTTATATATATTGATAAAACTCAATTACAAGAAGACAAAAACAATAAAACAGTTGCTCGGAAACTACAAAACTCTTGCTTTCGAAATCCCCAATTTATATATAATGATAAAATTCAATTACAAGAAGACAAAAACAATAAAACAGTTGCTAGGAAACTACAAAACTCTTGCTTTCGAAATCTCCAATTTATATTTCATGATAAAACTCAATGACATGAAGTCAAAAACATTCAAACAGTTGCTAGGAAACTACAATACTCTTGCTTTCGAAATCGCCAACTTATATATAATGATAAAACTCAATTACAAGAAGACAAAAACAATAAAACCGTTGCTAGGAAACTACAAAACTCTTGCTTTCGAAATTTCCAATTTATATTTCATGATAAAACTCAATGACATGAAGTCAAAAAAAGTCAAACAGTTGCTAGTAAACCACAAAATTCTTGCTTTCGAAATCCCCAATTTATATATAATGATAAAACTCAATGAAATGAAGTCAAAAACAATTAAATAGTTGCTAGGAAACTACAAAACTCTTGCTTTCGAAATCCCCAATTTATATATAATGATAAAACTCAATGACATGAAGTCAAAAACAGTTGCTAGGAAACCACAAAACTCTTGCTTTCGAAATCCCCAACTTATATATAATGATAAAACTCAATTACAAGAAGACAAAAACAATAAAACAGTTGCTAGGAAACTACAAAACTCTTGCTTTCGAAATCTCCAATTTATATATATTGATAAAACTCAATTACAAGAAGACAAAAACAATAAAACAGTTGCTCGGAAACTACAAAACTCTTGCTTTCGAAATCCCCAATTTATATATAATGATAAAATTCAATTACAAGAAGACAAAAACAATAAAACAGTTGCTAGGAAACTACAAAACTCTTGCTTTCGAAATCTCCAATTTATATTTCATGATAAAACTCAATGACATGAAGTCAAAAACATTCAAACAGTTGCTAGGAAACTACAATACTCTTGCTTTCGAAATCGCCAACTTATATATAATGATAAAACTCAATTACAAGAAGACAAAAACAATAAAACCGTTGCTAGGAAACTACAAAACTCTTGCTTTCGAAATTTCCAATTTATATTTCATGATAAAACTCAATGACATGAAGTCAAAAAAAGTCAAACAGTTGCTAGTAAACCACAAAATTCTTGCTTTCGAAATCCCCAATTTATATATAATGATAAAACTCAATCACAAGAAGTCAAAAACAATCAAACAGTTGCTAGGAAACCTCTAAACGCTTGCTTTCGAAATCCCCAATTTGTATTTCATGATAAAACTCAATGACATGAAGTCAAAAACATTCAAACAGTTGCTAGGAAACTACAAAACTCTTGCTTTCGAAATCCCCAATTTATATATAATGATAAAACTCAATTACAAGAAGACAAAAACAATAAAACAGTTGCTAGGAAACTACAAAACTCTTGCTTTCGAAATCTCCAATTTATATTTCATGATAAAACTCAATGACATGAAGTCAAAAACATTCAAACAGTTGCTAGGAAACTACAAAACTCTTGCTTTCGAAATCCCCAATTTATATATAATGATAAAACTCAATCACAAGAAGTCAAAAACAATCAAACAGTTGCTAGGAATCCACAAAACGCTTGCTTTCGATATGCCTAATTTATATTTCATGATAAAACTCAATTACAAGAAGACAAAAACAATAAAACAGTTGCTAGGAAACTACAAAACTCTTGCTTTCGAAATCTCCAATTTATATATAATGATAAAACTCAATGAAATGAAGTCAAAAACAATTAAACAGTTGCTAGGAAACTACAAAACTCCTGCTTTCGAAATCCCCAATTTATATATAATGATAAAACTCAATGACATGAAGTCAAAAACAGTTGCTAGGAAACCACAAAACTCTTGCTTTCGAAATCCCCAACTTATATATAATGATAAAACTCAATTACAAGAAGACAAAAACAATAAAACAGTTGCTAGGAAACTACAAAACTCTTGCTTTCGAAATCTCCAATTTATATATATTGATAAAACTCAATTACAAGAAGACAAAAACAATAAAACAGTTGCTCGGAAACTACAAAACTCTTGCTTTCGAAATCCCCAATTTATATATAATGATAAAATTCAATTACAAGAAGACAAAAACAATAAAAAAGTTGCTAGGAAACTACAAAACTCTTGCTTTCGAAATCCCCAATTTATATTTCATGATAAAACTCAATGACATGAAGTCAAACAGTTGCTAGTAAACCACAAAATTCTTGCTTTCGAAATCCCCAACTTATATATAATGATAAAACTCAATTACAAGAAGACAAAAACAATAAAACAGTTGCTAGGAAACTACAAAACTCTTGCTTTCGAAATTTCCAATTTATATTTCATGATAAAACTCAATGACATGAAGTCAAATAAAGTCAAACAGTTGCTAGTAAACCACAAAATTCTTGCTTTCGAAATCCCCAATTTATATATAATGATAAAACTCAATCACAAGATGTCAAAAACAATCAAACAGTTGCTAGGAAACCTCAAAACGCTTGCTTTCGAAATCCCCAATTTGTATTTCATGATAAAACTCAATGACATGAAGTCAAATACATTCAAACAATTGCTAGGAAACTACAAAACTCTTGCTTTCGAAATCCCCAATTTATATATAATGATAAAACTCAATTACAAGAAGTCAAAAACAATCAAACAGTTGCTAGGAATCCACAAAACTCTTGCTTTCGAAATCCCCAATTTGTATTTCATTATAAAACTCAATGACATGAAGTCAAAAACAATCTAACAGTTGCTAGAAAACTACAAAACTCTTGCTTTCGAAATCCCCAATTTGTATTTCATGATAAAACTCAATTACAAGAAGACAAAAACAATCAAACCGTTGCTAGGAAACAACAAAACTCTTGCTTTCGAAATCACCGATTTATATATAATGACTAAACGCAATCACAACAAGTCAGAAACAATCAAACAGTTGCTAGGAAACTACAAAACTCCTTCTTTCAATATGCCCAATTTATATTTCATGATAAAACTTAATGACAAGAAGTCAGAAACAGTTGCTAGGAAACCACAAAACTCTTGCTTTCGAAATCCCCAATTTATATATAATGATAAAACTCAATGACATGAAGTCAAAAACAATCAAACAGTTGCTAGGAAACCACAAAACGTTGATGTCGATATCCCCAATTTGTATTTCATGATAAAACTCAATGACATGAAGTAAAAAACAATCAAACAGTTGCTAGGAAACCACAAAACTCTTGCTTTCGAAATCCCCAATTTATATATAATGATAAAACTCAATCACAAGAAGTCAAAAACAATCAAACAGTTGCTAGGAATCCACAAAACTCTTGCTTTCGAAATCCCCAATTTGTATTTCATTATAAAACTCAATGACATGAAGTCAAAAACAATCTAACAGTTGCTAGAAAACTACAAAACTCTTGCTTTCGAAATCCCCAATTTATATATAATGATAAAACTCAATTACAAGAAGACAAAAACAATAAAACAGTTGCTAGGAAACTACAAAACTCTTGCTTTCGAAATCTCCAATTTATATTTCATGATAAAACTCAATGACATGAAGTCAAAAACATTCAAACAGTTGCTAGGAAACTACAAAACTCTTGCTTTCGAAATCCCCAATTTATATATAATGATAAAACTCAATCACAAGAAGTCAAAAACAATCAAACAGTTGCTAGGAATCCACAAAACGCTTGCTTTCGATATGCCCAATTTATATTTCATGATAAAACTCAATTACAAGAAGACAAAAACAATAAAACAGTTGCTAGGAAACTACAAAACTCTTGCTTTCGAAATCTCCAATTTATATATAATGATAAAACTCAATGACATGAAGTCAAACACAATTAAACAGTTGCTAGGAAACTACAAAACTCTTGCTTTCGAAATCCCCAATTTATATATAATGATAAAACTCAATGACATGAAGTCAAAAACAATAAAACAGTTGCTAGGAAACTACAAAACTCTTGCTTTCGAAATCTCCAATGTATATATAATGATAAAACTCAATGACATAAAGTCAAAAACAATAAAACAGTTGCTAGGAAACTACAAAACTCTTGCTTTCGAAATCTCCAATTTATATATATTGATAAAACTCAATTACAAGAGGACAAAAACAATAAAACAGTTTCTAGGAAACTACAAAACTCTTGCTTTCGAAATCCCCAATTTATATATAATGATAAAATTCAATCACAAGAAGTCAAAAACAATCTAGCAGATGCTAGGAAACCACAAAACGCTTGCTTTCGAAATCTCCAATTTACATTTCATGATAAAACTCAATTACAAGAAGACAAAAACAATAAAAAAGTTGCTAGGAAACTACAAAACTCTTGCTTTCGAAATTTCCAATTTATATTTCATGATAAAACTAAATGACATGAAGTCAAAAAAAGTCAAACAGTTGCTAGTAAACCACAAAATTCTTGCTTTCGAAATCCCCAATTTATATATAATGATAAAACTCAATCACAAGAAGTCAAAAACAATCAAACAGTTGCTAGGAAACCTCAAAACGCTTGCTTTCGAAATCCCCAATTTGTATTTCATGATAAAACTCAATGACATGAAGTCAAATACATTCAAACAGTTGCTAGGAAACTACAAAACTCTTGCTTTCGAAATCCCCAATTTATATATAATGATAAAACTCAATTACAAGAAGACAAAAACAATAAAACAGTTGCTAAGAAACTACAAAACTCTTGCTTTCGAAATCCCCAATTTGTATTTCATGATAAAACTCAATTACAAGAAGCCAAAAACAATCAAACCGTTGCTATGAAACAACAAAACTCTTGCTTTCGAAATCACCGATTTATATATAATGACTAAACTCAATCACAACAAGTCAGAAACAATCAAACAGTTGCTAGGAAACTACAAAACTCCTTCTTTCAATATGCCCAATTTATATTTCATGATAAAACTTAATGACAAGAAGTCAGAAACAGTTGCTAGGAAACCACAAAACTCTTGCTTTCGAAATCCCCAATTTATATATAATGATAAAACTCAATGACATGAAGTCAAAAACAATCAAACAGTTGCTAGGAAACCACAAAACGTTGATGTCGATATCCCCAATTTGTATTTCATGATAAAACTCAATGACATGAAGTCAAAAACAATCAAACAGTTGCTAGGAAACCACAAAACTCTTGCTTTCGAAATCCCCAATTTATATATAATGATAAAACTCAATCACAAGAAGTCAAAAACAATCAAACAGTTAATAGGAATCCACAAAACTCTTGCTTTCGAAATCCCCATTTTGTATTTCATGATAAAACTCAATTACAAGAAGAAAAAAAACAATCAAACCGTTGCTAGGAAACAACAAAACTCTTGCTTTCGAAATCACCGATTTATATATAATGACTAAACTCAATCACAACAAGTCAGAAACAATCAAACAGTTGCTAGGTAACTACAAAACTCCTTCTTTCAATATGCCCAATTTATATTTCATGATAAAACTTAATGACAAGAAGTCAAAAACAGTTGCTAGGAAACCAAAAAACTCTTGCTTTCGAAATCCCCAATTTATATATAATGATAAAACTCAATCACAAGAAGTCAAAAACAATCAAACAGTTGCTAGGAATCCACAAAACTCTTGCTTTCGAAATCCCCAATTTGTATTTCATTATAAAACTCAATGACATGAAGTCAAAAACAATCTAACAGTTGCTAGAAAACTACAAAACTCTTGCTTTCGAAATCCCCAATTTATATATAATGATAAAACTCAATTACAAGAAGACAAAAACAATAAAACAGTTGCTAGGAAACTACAAAACTCTTGCTTTCGAAATCTCCAATTTATATTTCATGATAAAACTCAATGACATGAAGTCAAAAACATTCAAACAGTTGCTAGGAAACTACAAAACTCTTGCTTTCGAAATCCCCAATTTATATATAATGATAAAACTCAATCACAAGAAGTCAAAAACAATCAAACAGTTGCTAGGAATCCACAAAACGCTTGCTTTCGATATGCCCAATTTATATTTCATGATAAAACTCAATTACAAGAAGACAAAAACAATAAAACAGTTGCTAGGAAACTACAAAACTCTTGCTTTCGAAATCTCCAATTTATATATAATGATAAAACTCAATGACATGAAGTCAAAAACAATTAAACAGTTGCTAGGAAACTACAAAACTCTTGCTTTCGAAATCTCCAATGTATATATAATGATAAAACTCAATGACATGAAGTCAAAAACAATAAAACAGTTGCTAGGAAACTACAAAACTCTTGCTTTCGAAATCTCCAATTTATATATATTGATAAAACTCAATTACAAGAAGACAAAAACAATAAAACAGTTTCTAGGAAACTACAAAACTCTTGCTTTCGAAATCCCCAATTTATATATAATGATAAAATTCAATCACAAGAAGTCAAAAACAATCTAGCAGATGCTAGGAAAACACAAAACGCTTGCTTTCGAAATCTCCAATTTACATTTCATGATAAAACTCAATTACAAGAAGACAAAAACAATAAAAAAGTTGCTAGGAAACTACAAAACTCTTGCTTTCGAAATCCCCAATTTATATTTCATGATAAAACTCAATGACATGAAGTCAAACAGTTGCTAGTAAACCACAAAATTCTTGCTTTCGAAATCCCCAACTTATATATAATGATAAAACTCAATTACAAGAAGACAAAAACAATAAAACAGTTGCTAGGAAACTACAAAACTCTTGCTTTCGAAATTTCCAATTTATATTTCATGATAAAACTCAATGACATGAAGTCAAAAACAATTAAACAGTTGCTAGGAAACTACAAAACTCTTGCTTTCGAAATCTCCAATGTATATATAATGATAAAACTCAATGACATGAAGTCAAAAACAATAAAACAGTTGCTAGGAAACTACAAAACTCTTGCTTTCGAAATCTCCAATTTATATATATTGATAAAACTCAATTACAAGAAGACAAAAACAATAAAACAGTTTCTAGGAAACTACAAAACTCTTGCTTTCGAAATCCCCAATTTATATATAATGATAAAATTCAATCACAAGAAGTCAAAAACAATCTAGCAGATGCTAGGAAAACACAAAACGCTTGCTTTCGAAATCTCCAATTTACATTTCATGATAAAACTCAATTACAAGAAGACAAAAACAATAAAAAAGTTGCTAGGAAACTACAAAACTCTTGCTTTCGAAATCCCCAATTTATATTTCATGATAAAACTCAATGACATGAAGTCAAACAGTTGCTAGTAAACCACAAAATTCTTGCTTTCGAAATCCCCAACTTATATATAATGATAAAACTCAATTACAAGAAGACAAAAACAATAAAACAGTTGCTAGGAAACTACAAAACTCTTGCTTTCGAAATTTCCAATTTATATTTCATGATAAAACTCAATGACATGAAGTCAAAAAAAGTCAAACAGTTGCTAGTAAACCACAAAATTCTTGCTTTCGAAATCCCCAATTTATATATAATGATAAAACTCAATCACAAGATGTCAAAAACAATCAAACAGTTGCTAGGAAACCTCAAAACGCTTGCTTTCGAAATCCCCAATTTGTATTTCATGATAAAACTCAATGACATGAAGTCAAATACATTCAAACAGTTGCTAGGAAACTACAAAACTCTTGCTTTCGAAATCCCCAATTTATATATAATGATAAAACTCAATTACAAGAAGACAAAAACAATAAAACAGTTGCTAGGAAACTACAAAACTCTTGCTTTCGAAATCCCCAATTTGTATTTCATGATAAAACTCAATTACAAGAAGCCAAAAACAATCAAACCGTTGCTAGGAAACAACAAAACTCTTGCTTTCGAAATCACCGATTTATATATAATGACTAAACTCAATCACAACAAGTCAGAAACAATCAAACAGTTGCTAGGAAACTACAAAACTCCTTCTTTCAATATGCCCAATTTATATTTCATGATAAAACTTAATGACAAGAAGTCAGAAACAGTTGCTAGGAAACCACAAAACTCTTGCTTTCGAAATCCCCAATTTATATATAATGATAAAACTCAATGACATGAAGTCAAAAACAATCAAACAGTTGCTAGGAAACCACAAAACGTTGATGTCGATATCCCCAATTTGTATTTCATGATAAAACTCAATGACATGAAGTCAAAAACAATCAAACAGTTGCTAGGAAACCACAAAACTCTTGCTTTCGAAATCCCCAATTTATATATAATGATAAAACTCAATCACAAGAAGTCAAAAACAATCAAACAGTTAATAGGAATCCACAAAACTCTTGCTTTCGAAATCCCCAATTTGTATTTCATGATAAAACTCAATTACAAGAAGACAAAAACAATAAAACAGTTGCTAGGAAACTACAAAACTCTTGCTTTCGAAATTTCCAATTTATATTTCATGATAAAACTCAATGACATGAAGTCAAATAAAGTCAAACAGTTGCTAGTAAACCACAAAATTCTTGCTTTCGAAATCCCCAATTTATATATAATGATAAAACTCAATCACAAGATGTCAAAAACAATCAAACAGTTGCTAGGAAACCTCAAAACGCTTGCTTTCGAAATCCCCAATTTGTATTTCATGATAAAACTCAATGACATGAAGTCAAATACATTCAAACAATTGCTAGGAAACTACAAAACTCTTGCTTTCGAAATCCCCAATTTATATATAATGATAAAACTCAATTACAAGAAGCCAAAAACAATCAAACCGTTGCTAGGAAACAACAAAACTCTTGCTTTCGAAATCACCGATTTATATATAATGACTAAACGCAATCACAACAAGTCAGAAACAATCAAACAGTTGCTAGGAAACTACAAAACTCCTTCTTTCAATATGCCCAATTTATATTTCATGATAAAACTTAATGACAAGAAGTCAGAAACAGTTGCTAGGAAACCACAAAACTCTTGCTTTCGAAATCCCCAATTTATATATAATGATAAAACTCAATGACATGAAGTCAAAAACAATCAAACAGTTGCTAGGAAACCACAAAACGTTGATGTCGATATCCCCAATTTGTATTTCATGATAAAACTCAATGACATGAAGTCAAAAACAATCAAACAGTTGCTAGGAAACCACAAAACTCTTGCTTTCGAAATCCCCAATTTATATATAATGATAAAACTCAATCACAAGAAGTCAAAAACAATCAAACAGTTGCTAGGAATCCACAAAACTCTTGCTTTCGAAATCCCCAATTTGTATTTCATTATAAAACTCAATGACATGAAGTCAAAAACAATCTAACAGTTGCTAGAAAACTACAAAACTCTTGCTTTCGAAATCCCCAATTTATATATAATGATAAAACTCAATTACAAGAAGACAAAAACAATAAAACAGTTGCTAGGAAACTACAAAACTCTTGCTTTCGAAATCTCCAATTTATATTTCATGATAAAACTCAATGACATGAAGTCAAAAACATTCAAACAGTTGCTAGGAAACTACAAAACTCTTGCTTTCGAAATCCCCAATTTATATATAATGATAAAACTCAATCACAAGAAGTCAAAAACAATCAAACAGTTGCTAGGAATCCACAAAACGCTTGCTTTCGATATGCCCAATTTATATTTCATGATAAAACTCAATTACAAGAAGACAAAAACAATAAAACAGTTGCTAGGAAACTACAAAACTCTTGCTTTCGAAATCTCCAATTTATATATAATGATAAAACTCAATGACATGAAGTCAAACACAATTAAACAGTTGCTAGGAAACTACAAAACTCTTGCTTTCGAAATCCCCAATTTATATATAATGATAAAACTCAATGACATGAAGTCAAAAACAATAAAACAGTTGCTAGGAAACTACAAAACTCTTGCTTTCGAAATCTCCAATGTATATATAATGATAAAACTCAATGACATGAAGTCAAAAACAATAAAACAGTTGCTAGGAAACTACAAAACTCTTGCTTTCGAAATCTCCAATTTATATATATTGATAAAACTCAATTACAAGAAGACAAAAACAATAAAACAGTTTCTAGGAAACTACAAAACTCTTGCTTTCGAAATCCCCAATTTATATATAATGATAAAATTCAATCACAAGAAGTCAAAAACAATCTAGCAGATGCTAGGAAACCACAAAACGCTTGCTTTCGAAATCTCCAATTTACATTTCATGATAAAACTCAATTACAAGAAGACAAAAACAATAAAAAAGTTGCTAGGAAACTACAAAACTCTTGCTTTCGAAATCCCCAATTTATATTTCATGATAAAACTCAATGACATGAAGTCAAACAGTTGCTAGTAAACCACAAAATTCTTGCTTTCGAAATCCCCAACTTATATATAATGATAAAACTCAATTACAAGAAGACAAAAACAATAAAACAGTTGCTAGGAAACTACAAAACTCTTGCTTTCGAAATTTCCAATTTATATTTCATGATAAAACTCAATGACATGAAGTCAAAAAAAGTCAAACAGTTGCTAGTAAACCACAAAATTCTTGCTTTCGAAATCCCCAATTTATATATAATGATAAAACTCAATCACAAGAAGTCAAAAACAATCAAACAGTTGCTAGGAAACCTCAAAATTCTTGCTTTCGAAATCCCCAATTTGTATTTCATTATAAAACTCAATGACATGAAGTCAAATACATTCAAACAGTTGCTAGGAAACTACAAAACTCTTGCTTTCGAAATCCCCAATTTATATATAATGATAAAACTCAATTACAAGAAGCCAAAAACAATCAAACCGTTGCTAGGAAACAACAAAACTCTTGCTTTCGAAATCACCGATTTATATATAATGACTAAACGCAATCACAACAAGTCAGAAACAATCAAACAGTTGCTAGGAAACTACAAAACTCCTTCTTTCAATATGCCCAATTTATATTTCATGATAAAACTCAATGACATGAAGTCAAACAGTTGCTAGTAAACCACAAAATTCTTGCTTTCGAAATCCCCAACTTATATATAATGATAAAACTCAATTACAAGAAGACAAAAACAATAAAACAGTTGCTAGGAAACTACAAAACTCTTGCTTTCGAAATTTCCAATTTATATTTCATGATAAAACTCAATGACATGAAGTCAAAAACAATTAAACAGTTGCTAGGAAACTACAAAACTCTTGCTTTCGAAATCTCCAATGTATATATAATGATAAAACTCAATGACATGAAGTCAAAAACAATAAAACAGTTGCTAGGAAACTACAAAACTCTTGCTTTCGAAATCTCCAATTTATATATATTGATAAAACTCAATTACAAGAAGACAAAAACAATAAAACAGTTTCTAGGAAACTACAAAACTCTTGCTTTCGAAATCCCCAATTTATATATAATGATAAAATTCAATCACAAGAAGTCAAAAACAATCTAGCAGATGCTAGGAAAACACAAAACGCTTGCTTTCGAAATCTCCAATTTACATTTCATGATAAAACTCAATTACAAGAAGACAAAAACAATAAAAAAGTTGCTAGGAAACTACAAAACTCTTGCTTTCGAAATCCCCAATTTATATTTCATGATAAAACTCAATGACATGAAGTCAAACAGTTGCTAGTAAACCACAAAATTCTTGCTTTCGAAATCCCCAACTTATATATAATGATAAAACTCAATTACAAGAAGACAAAAACAATAAAACAGTTGCTAGGAAACTACAAAACTCTTGCTTTCGAAATTTCCAATTTATATTTCATGATAAAACTCAATGACATGAAGTCAAAAAAAGTCAAACAGTTGCTAGTAAACCACAAAATTCTTGCTTTCGAAATCCCCAATTTATATATAATGATAAAACTCAATCACAAGATGTCAAAAACAATCAAACAGTTGCTAGGAAACCTCAAAACGCTTGCTTTCGAAATCCCCAATTTGTATTTCATGATAAAACTCAATGACATGAAGTCAAATACATTCAAACAGTTGCTAGGAAACTACAAAACTCTTGCTTTCGAAATCCCCAATTTATATATAATGATAAAACTCAATTACAAGAAGACAAAAACAATAAAACAGTTGCTAGGAAACTACAAAACTCTTGCTTTCGAAATCCCCAATTTGTATTTCATGATAAAACTCAATTACAAGAAGCCAAAAACAATCAAACCGTTGCTAGGAAACAACAAAACTCTTGCTTTCGAAATCACCGATTTATATATAATGACTAAACTCAATCACAACAAGTCAGAAACAATCAAACAGTTGCTAGGAAACTACAAAACTCCTTCTTTCAATATGCCCAATTTATATTTCATGATAAAACTTAATGACAAGAAGTCAGAAACAGTTGCTAGGAAACCACAAAACTCTTGCTTTCGAAATCCCCAATTTATATATAATGATAAAACTCAATGACATGAAGTCAAAAACAATCAAACAGTTGCTAGGAAACCACAAAACGTTGATGTCGATATCCCCAATTTGTATTTCATGATAAAACTCAATGACATGAAGTCAAAAACAATCAAACAGTTGCTAGGAAACCACAAAACTCTTGCTTTCGAAATCCCCAATTTATATATAATGATAAAACTCAATCACAAGAAGTCAAAAACAATCAAACAGTTGCTAGGAATCCACAAAACTCTTGCTTTCGAAATCCCCAATTTGTATTTCATTATAAAACTCAATGACATGAAGTCAAAAACAATCTAACAGTTGCTAGAAAACTACAAAACTCTTGCTTTCGAAATCCCCAATTTATATATAATGATAAAACTCAATTACAAGAAGACAAAAACAATAAAACAGTTGCTAGGAAACTACAAAACTCTTGCTTTCGAAATCTCCAATTTATATTTCATGATAAAACTCAATGACATGAAGTCAAAAACATTCAAACAGTTGCTAGGAAACTACAAAACTCTTGCTTTCGAAATCCCCAATTTATATATAATGATAAAACTCAATCACAAGAAGTCAAAAACAATCAAACAGTTGCTAGGAATCCACAAAACGCTTGCTTTCGATATGCCCAATTTATATTTCATGATAAAACTCAATTACAAGAAGACAAAAACAATAAAACAGTTGCTAGGAAACTACAAAACTCTTGCTTTCGAAATCTCCAATTTATATATAATGATAAAACTCAATGACATGAAGTCAAACACAATTAAACAGTTGCTAGGAAACTACAAAACTCTTGCTTTCGAAATCCCCAATTTATATATAATGATAAAACTCAATGACATGAAGTCAAAAACAATAAAACAGTTGCTAGGAAACTACAAAACTCTTGCTTTCGAAATCTCCAATGTATATATAATGATAAAACTCAATGACATGAAGTCAAAAACAATAAAACAGTTGCTAGGAAACTACAAAACTCTTGCTTTCGAAATCTCCAATTTATATATATTGATAAAACTCAATTACAAGAAGACAAAAACAATAAAACAGTTTCTAGGAAACTACAAAACTCTTGCTTTCGAAATCCCCAATTTATATATAATGATAAAATTCAATCACAAGAAGTCAAAAACAATCTAGCAGATGCTAGGAAACCACAAAACGCTTGCTTTCGAAATCTCCAATTTACATTTCATGATAAAACTCAATTACAAGAAGACAAAAACAATAAAAAAGTTGCTAGGAAACTACAAAACTCTTGCTTTCGAAATCCCCAATTTATATTTCATGATAAAACTCAATGACATGAAGTCAAACAGTTGCTAGTAAACCACAAAATTCTTGCTTTCGAAATCCCCAACTTATATATAATGATAAAACTCAATTACAAGAAGACAAAAACAATAAAACAGTTGCTAGGAAACTACAAAACTCTTGCTTTCGAAATTTCCAATTTATATTTCATGATAAAACTCAATGACATGAAGTCAAAAAAAGTCAAACAGTTGCTAGTAAACCACAAAATTCTTGCTTTCGAAATCCCCAATTTATATATAATGATAAAACTCAATCACAAGAAGTCAAAAACAATCAAACAGTTGCTAGGAAACCTCAAAACGCTTGCTTTCGAAATCCCCAATTTGTATTTCATTATAAAACTCAATGACATGAAGTCAAATACATTCAAACAGTTGCTAGGAAACTACAAAACTCTTGCTTTCGAAATCCCCAATTTATATATAATGATAAAACTCAATTACAAGAAGACAAAAACAATAAAACAGTTGCTAGGAAACTACAAAACTCTTGCTTTCGAAATCCCCAATTTGTATTTCATGATAAAACTCAATTACAAGAAGCCAAAAACAATCAAACCGTTGCTAGGAAACAACAAAACTCTTGCTTTCGAAATCACCGATTTATATATAATGACTAAACTCAATCACAACAAGTCAGAAACAATCAAACAGTTGCTAGGAAACTACAAAACTCCTTCTTTCAATATGCCCAATTTATATTTCATGATAAAACTTAATGACAAGAAGTCAGAAACAGTTGCTAGGAAACCACAAAACTCTTGCTTTCGAAATCCCCAATTTATATATAATGATAAAACTCAATGACATGAAGTCAAAAACAATCAAACAGTTGCTAGGAAACCACAAAACGTTGATGTCGATATCCCCAATTTGTATTTCATGATAAAACTCAATGACATGAAGTCAAAAACAATCAAACAGTTGCTAGGAAACCACAAAACTCTTGCTTTCGAAATCCCCAATTTATATATAATGATAAAACTCAATCACAAGAAGTCAAAAACAATCAAACAGTTAATAGGAATCCACAAAACTCTTGCTTTCGAAATCCCCAATTTGTATTTCATGATAAAACTCAATTACAAGAAGAAAAAAAACAATCAAACCGTTGCTAGGAAACAACAAAACTCTTGCTTTCGAAATCACCGATTTATATATAATGACTAAACTCAATCACAACAAGTCAGAAACAATCAAACAGTTGCTAGGTAACTACAAAACTCCTTCTTTCAATATGCCCAATTTATATTTCATGATAAAACTTAATGACAAGAAGTCAAAAACAGTTGCTAGGAAACCAAAAAACTCTTGCTTTCGAAATCCCCAATTTATATATAATGATAAAACTCAATCACAAGAAGTCAAAAACAATCAAACAGTTGCTAGGAATCCACAAAACTCTTGCTTTCGAAATCCCCAATTTGTATTTCATTATAAAACTCAATGACATGAAGTCAAAAACAATCTAACAGTTGCTAGAAAACTACAAAACTCTTGCTTTCGAAATCCCCAATTTATATATAATGATAAAACTCAATTACAAGAAGACAAAAACAATAAAACAGTTGCTAGGAAACTACAAAACTCTTGCTTTCGAAATCTCCAATTTATATTTCATGATAAAACTCAATGACATGATGTCAAAAACATTCAAACAGTTGCTAGGAAACTACAAAACTCTTGCTTTCGAAATCCACAATTTATATATAATGATAAAACTCAATCACAAGAAGTCAAAAACAATAAAACAGTTGCTAGGAATCCACAAAACGCTTGCTTTCGATATGCCCAATTTATATTTCATGATAAAACTCAATTACAAGAAGACAAAAACAATAAAACAGTTGCTAGGAAACTACAAAACTCTTGCTTTCGAAATCTCCAATTTATATTTCATGATAAAACTCAATGACATGAAGTCAAAAACAATTAAACAGTTGCTAGGAAACTACAAAACTCTTGCTTTCGAAATCTCCAATGTATATATAATGATAAAACTCAATGACATGAAGTCAAAAACAATAAAACAGTTGCTAGGAAACTACAAAACTCTTGCTTTCGAAATCTCCAATTTATATATATTGATAAAACTCAATTACAAGAAGACAAAAACAATAAAACAGTTTCTAGGAAACTACAAAACTCTTGCTTTCGAAATCCCCAATTTATATATAATGATAAAATTCAATCACAAGAAGTCAAAAACAATCTAGCAGATGCTAGGAAAACACAAAACGCTTGCTTTCGAAATCTCCAATTTACATTTCATGATAAAACTCAATTACAAGAAGACAAAAACAATAAAAAAGTTGCTAGGAAACTACAAAACTCTTGCTTTCGAAATCCCCAATTTATATTTCATGATAAAACTCAATGACATGAAGTCAAACAGTTGCTAGTAAACCACAAAATTCTTGCTTTCGAAATCCCCAACTTATATATAATGATAAAACTCAATTACAAGAAGACAAAAACAATAAAACAGTTGCTAGGAAACTACAAAACTCTTGCTTTCGAAATTTCCAATTTATATTTCATGATAAAACTCAATGACATGAAGTCAAAAAAAGTCAAACAGTTGCTAGTAAACCACAAAATTCTTGCTTTCGAAATCCCCAATTTATATATAATGATAAAACTCAATCACAAGAAGTCAAAAACAATCAAACAGTTGCTAGGAATCCACAAAACGCTTGCTTTCGATATGCCCAATTTATATTTCATGATAAAACTCAATTACAAGAAGACAAAAACAATAAAACAGTTGCTAGGAAACTACAAAACTCTTGCTTTCGAAATCTCCAATTTATATATAATGATAAAACTCAATGACATGAAGTCAAACACAATTAAACAGTTGCTAGGAAACTACAAAACTCTTGCTTTCGAAATCCCCAATTTATATATAATGATAAAACTCAATGACATGAAGTCAAAAACAATAAAACAGTTGCTAGGAAACTACAAAACTCTTGCTTTCGAAATCTCCAATGTATATCTAATGATAAAACTCAATGACATGAAGTCAAAAACAATAAAACAGTTGCTAGGAAACTACAAAACTCTTGCTTTCGAAATCTCCAATTTATATATATTGATAAAACTCAATTACAAGAAGACAAAAACAATAAAACAGTTTCTAGGAAACTACAAAACTCTTGCTTTCGAAATCCCCAATTTATATATAATGATAAAATTCAATCACAAGAAGTCAAAAACAATCTAGCAGATGCTAGGAAACCACAAAACGCTTGCTTTCGAAATCTCCAATTTACATTTCATGATAAAACTCAATTACAAGAAGACAAAAACAATAAAAAAGTTGCTAGGAAACTACAAAACTCTTGCTTTCGAAATCCCCAATTTATATTTCATGATAAAACTCAATGACATGAAGTCAAACAGTTGCTAGTAAACCACAAAATTCTTGCTTTCGAAATCCCCAACTTATATATAATGATAAAACTCAATTACAAGAAGACAAAAACAATAAAACAGTTGCTAGGAAACTACAAAACTCTTGCTTTCGAAATTTCCAATTTATATTTCATGATAAAACTCAATGACATGAAGTCAAAAAAAGTCAAACAGTTGCTAGTAAACCACAAAATTCTTGCTTTCGAAATCCCCAATTTATATATAATGATAAAACTCAATCACAAGAAGTCAAAAACAATCAAACAGTTGCTAGGAAACCTCAAAACGCTTGCTTTCGAAATCCCCAATTTGTATTTCATGATAAAACTCAATGACATGAAGTCAAATACATTCAAACAGTTGCTAGGAAACTACAAAACTCTTGCTTTCGAAATCCCCAATTTATATATAATGATAAAACTCAATTACAAGAAGACAAAAACAATAAAACAGTTGCTAGGAAACTACAAAACTCTTGCTTTCGAAATCCCCAATTTGTATTTCATGATAAAACTCAATTACAAGAAGCCAAAAACAATCAAACCGTTGCTAGGAAACAACAAAACTCTTGCTTTCGAAATCACCGATTTATATATAATGACTAAACTCAATCACAACAAGTCAGAAACAATCAAACAGTTGCTAGGAAACTACAAAACTCCTTCTTTCAATATGCCCAATTTATATTTCATGATAAAACTTAATGACAAGAAGTCAGAAACAGTTGCTAGGAAACCACAAAACTCTTGCTTTCGAAATCCCCAATTTATATATAATGATAAAACTCAATGACATGAAGTCAAAAACAATCAAACAGTTGCTAGGAAACCACAAAACGTTGATGTCGATATCCCCAATTTGTATTTCATGATAAAACTCAATGACATGAAGTCAAAAACAATCAAACAGTTGCTAGGAAACCACAAAACTCTTGCTTTCGAAATCCCCAATTTATATATAATGATAAAACTCAATCACAAGAAGTCAAAAACAATCAAACAGTTAATAGGAATCCACAAAACTCTTGCTTTCGAAATCCCCAATTTGTATTTCATGATAAAACTCAATTACAAGAAGAAAAAAAACAATCAAACCGTTGCTAGGAAACAACAAAACTCTTGCTTTCGAAATCACCGATTTATATATAATGACTAAACTCAATCACAACAAGTCAGAAACAATCAAACAGTTGCTAGGTAACTACAAAACTCCTTCTTTCAATATGCCCAATTTATATTTCATGATAAAACTTAATGACAAGAAGTCAAAAACAGTTGCTAGGAAACCAAAAAACTCTTGCTTTCGAAATCCCCAATTTATATATAATGATAAAACTCAATCACAAGAAGTCAAAAACAATCAAACAGTTGCTAGGAATCCACAAAACTCTTGCTTTCGAAATCCCCAATTTGTATTTCATTATAAAACTCAATGACATGAAGTCAAAAACAATCTAACAGTTGCTAGAAAACTACAAAACTCTTGCTTTCGAAATCCCCAATTTATATATAATGATAAAACTCAATTACAAGAAGACAAAAACAATAAAACAGTTGCTAGGAAACTACAAAACTCTTGCTTTCGAAATCTCCAATTTATATTTCATGATAAAACTCAATGACATGAAGTCAAAAACATTCAAACAGTTGCTAGGAAACTACAAAACTCTTGCTTTCGAAATCCCCAATTTATATATAATGATAAAACTCAATCACAAGAAGTCAAAAACAATCAAACAGTTGCTAGGAATCCACAAAACGCTTGCTTTCGATATGCCCAATTTATATTTCATGATAAAACTCAATTACAAGAAGACAAAAACAATAAAACAGTTGCTAGGAAACTACAAAACTCTTGCTTTCGAAATCTCCAATTTATATATAATGATAAAACTCAATGACATGAAGTCAAAAACAATTAAACAGTTGCTAGGAAACTACAAAACTCTTGCTTTCGAAATCTCCAATGTATATATAATGATAAAACTCAATGACATGAAGTCAAAAACAATAAAACAGTTGCTAGGAAACTACAAAACTCTTGCTTTCGAAATCTCCAATTTATATATAATGATAAAATTCAATCACAAGAAGTCAAAAACAATCTAGCAGATGCTAGGAAAACACAAAACGCTTGCTTTCGAAATCTCCAATTTACATTTCATGATAAAACTCAATTACAAGAAGACAAAAACAATAAAACAGTTTCTAGGAAACTACAAAACTCTTGCTTTCGAAATCCCCAATTTATATATAATGATAAAATTCAATCACAAGAAGTCAAAAACAATCTAGCAGATGCTAGGAAACCACAAAACGCTTGCTTTCGAAATCTCCAATTTACATTTCATGATAAAACTCAATTACAAGAAGACAAAAACAATAAAAAAGTTGCTAGGAAACTACAAAACTCTTGCTTTCGAAATCCCCAATTTATATTTCATGATAAAACTCAATGACATGAAGTCAAACAGTTGCTAGTAAACCACAAAATTCTTGCTTTCGAAATCCCCAACTTATATATAATGATAAAACTCAATTACAAGAAGACAAAAACAATAAAACAGTTGCTAGGAAACTACAAAACTCTTGCTTTCGAAATTTCCAATTTATATTTCATGATAAAACTCAATGACATGAAGTCAAAAAAAGTCAAACAGTTGCTAGTAAACCACAAAATTCTTGCTTTCGAAATCCCCAATTTATATATAATGATAAAACTCAATCACAAGAAGTCAAAAACAATCAAACAGTTGCTAGGAAACCTCAAAACGCTTGCTTTCGAAATCCCCAATTTGTATTTCATTATAAAACTCAATGACATGAAGTCAAATACATTCAAACAGTTGCTAGGAAACTACAAAACTCTTGCTTTCGAAATCCCCAATTTATATATAATGATAAAACTCAATTACAAGAAGACAAAAACAATAAAACAGTTGCTAGGAAACTACAAAACTCTTGCTTTCGAAATCCCCAATTTGTATTTCATGATAAAACTCAATTACAAGAAGCCAAAAACAATCAAACCGTTGCTAGGAAACAACAAAACTCTTGCTTTCGAAATCACCGATTTATATATAATGACTAAACTCAATCACAACAAGTCAGAAACAATCAAACAGTTGCTAGGAAACTACAAAACTCCTTCTTTCAATATGCCCAATTTATATTTCATGATAAAACTTAATGACAAGAAGTCAGAAACAGTTGCTAGGAAACCACAAAACTCTTGCTTTCGAAATCCCCAATTTATATATAATGATAAAACTCAATGACATGAAGTCAAAAACAATCAAACAGTTGCTAGGAAACCACAAAACGTTGATGTCGATATCCCCAATTTGTATTTCATGATAAACCTCAATGACATGAAGTCAAAAACAATCAAACAGTTGCTAGGAAACCACAAAACTCTTGCTTTCGAAATCCCCAATTTATATATAATGATAAAACTCAATCACAAGAAGTCAAAAACAATCAAACAGTTAATAGGAATCCACAAAACTCTTGCTTTCGAAATCCCCAATTTGTATTTCATGATAAAACTCAATTACAAGAAGAAAAAAAACAATCAAACCGTTGCTAGGAAACAACAAAACTCTTGCTTTCGAAATCACCGATTTATATATAATGACTAAACTCAATCACAACAAGTCAGAAACAATCAAACAGTTGCTAGGTAACTACAAAACTCCTTCTTTCAATATGCCCAATTTATATTTCATGATAAAACTTAATGACAAGAAGTCAAAAACAGTTGCTAGGAAACCAAAAAACTCTTGCTTTCGAAATCCCCAATTTATATATAATGATAAAACTCAATCACAAGAAGTCAAAAACAATCAAACAGTTGCTAGGAATCCACAAAACTCTTGCTTTCGAAATCCCCAATTTGTATTTCATTATAAAACTCAATGACATGAAGTCAAAAACAATCTAACAGTTGCTAGAAAACTACAAAACTCTTGCTTTCGAAATCCCCAATTTATATATAATGATAAAACTCAATTACAAGAAGACAAAAACAATAAAACAGTTGCTAGGAAACTACAAAACTCTTGCTTTCGAAATCTCCAATTTATATTTCACGATAAAACTCAATGACATGAAGTCAAAAACAATCAAACCGTTGCTAGGAAACAACAAAACTCTTGCTTTCGAAATCACCGATTTATATATAATGACTAAACTCAATCACAACAAGTCAGAAACAATCAAACAGTTGCTAGGAAACTACAAAACTCCTTCTTTCAATATGCCCAATTTATATTTCATGATAAAACTTAATGACAAGAAGTCAGAAACAGTTGCTAGGAAACCACAAAACTCTTGCTTTCGAAATCCCCAATTTATATATAATGATAAAACTCAATGACATGAAGTCAAAAACAATCAAACAGTTGCTAGGAAACCACAAAACGTTGATGTCGATATCCCCAATTTGTATTTCATGATAAAACTCAATGACATGAAGTCAAAAACAATCAAACAGTTGCTAGGAAACCACAAAACTCTTGCTTTCGAAATCCCCAATTTATATATAATGATAAAACTCAATCACAAGAAGTCAAAAACAATCAAACAGTTAATAGGAATCCACAAAACTCTTGCTTTCGAAATCCCCAATTTGTATTTCATGATAAAACTCAATTACAAGAAGAAAAAAAACAATCAAACCGTTGCTAGGAAACAACAAAACTCTTGCTTTCGAAATCACCGATTTATATATAATGACTAAACTCAATCACAACAAGTCAGAAACAATCAAACAGTTGCTAGGTAACTACAAAACTCCTTCTTTCAATATGCCCAATTTATATTTCATGATAAAACTTAATGACAAGAAGTCAAAAACAGTTGCTAGGAAACCAAAAAACTCTTGCTTTCGAAATCCCCAATTTATATATAATGATAAAACTCAATCACAAGAAGTCAAAAACAATCAAACAGTTGCTAGGAATCCACAAAACTCTTGCTTTCGAAATCCCCAATTTGTATTTCATTATAAAACTCAATGACATGAAGTCAAAAACAATCTAACAGTTGCTAGAAAACTACAAAACTCTTGCTTTCGAAATCCCCAATTTATATATAATGATAAAACTCAATTACAAGAAGACAAAAACAATAAAACAGTTGCTAGGAAACTACAAAACTCTTGCTTTCGAAATCTCCAATTTATATTTCATGATAAAACTCAATGACATGAAGTCAAAAACATTCAAACAGTTGCTAGGAAACTACAAAACTCTTGCTTTCGAAATCCACAATTTATATATAATGATAAAACTCAATCACAAGAAGTCAAAAACAATCAAACAGTTGCTAGGAATCCACAAAACGCTTGCTTTCGATATGCCCAATTTATATTTCATGATAAAACTCAATTACAAGAAGACAAAAACAATAAAACAGTTGCTAGGAAACTACAAAACTCTTGCTTTCGAAATCTCCAATTTATATTTCATGATAAAACTCAATGACATGAAGTCAAAAACAATCTAACAGTTGCTAGAAAACTACAAAACTCTTGCTTTCGAAATCCCCAATTTATATATAATGATAAAACTCAATTACAAGAAGACAAAAACAATAAAACAGTTGCTAGGAAACTACAAAACTCTTGCTTTCGAAATCTCCAATTTATATTTCATGATAAAACTCAATGACATGAAGTCAAAAACATTCAAACAGTTGCTAGGAAACTACAAAACTCTTGCTTTCGAAATCCCCAATTTATATATAATGATAAAACTCAATCACAAGAAGTCAAAAACAATCAAACAGTTGCTAGGAATCCACAAAACGCTTGCTTTCGATATGCCCAATTTATATTTCATGATAAAACTCAATTACAAGAAGACAAAAACAATAAAACAGTTGCTAGGAAACTACAAAACTCTTGCTTTCGAAATCTCCAATTTATATATAATGATAAAACTCAATGACATGAAGTCAAAAACAATTAAACAGTTGCTAGGAAACTACAAAACTCTTGCTTTCGAAATCTCCAATGTATATATAATGATAAAACTCAATGACATGAAGTCAAAAACAATAAAACAGTTGCTAGGAAACTACAAAACTCTTGCTTTCGAAATCTCCAATTTATATATAATGATAAAATTCAATCACAAGAAGTCAAAAACAATCTAGCAGATGCTAGGAAAACACAAAACGCTTGCTTTCGAAATCTCCAATTTACATTTCATGATAAAACTCAATTACAAGAAGACAAAAACAATAAAACAGTTTCTAGGAAACTACAAAACTCTTGCTTTCGAAATCCCCAATTTATATATAATGATAAAATTCAATCACAAGAAGTCAAAAACAATCTAGCAGATGCTAGGAAACCACAAAACGCTTGCTTTCGAAATCTCCAATTTACATTTCATGATAAAACTCAATTACAAGAAGACAAAAACAATAAAAAAGTTGCTAGGAAACTACAAAACTCTTGCTTTCGAAATCCCCAATTTATATTTCATGATAAAACTCAATGACATGAAGTCAAACAGTTGCTAGTAAACCACAAAATTCTTGCTTTCGAAATCCCCAACTTATATATAATGATAAAACTCAATTACAAGAAGACAAAAACAATAAAACAGTTGCTAGGAAACTACAAAACTCTTGCTTTCGAAATTTCCAATTTATATTTCATGATAAAACTCAATGACATGAAGTCAAAAAAAGTCAAACAGTTGCTAGTAAACCACAAAATTCTTGCTTTCGAAATCCCCAATTTATATATAATGATAAAACTCAATCACAAGAAGTCAAAAACAATCAAACAGTTGCTAGGAAACCTCAAAACGCTTGCTTTCGAAATCCCCAATTTGTATTTCATTATAAAACTCAATGACATGAAGTCAAATACATTCAAACAGTTGCTAGGAAACTACAAAACTCTTGCTTTCGAAATCCCCAATTTATATATAATGATAAAACTCAATTACAAGAAGACAAAAACAATAAAACAGTTGCTAGGAAACTACAAAACTCTTGCTTTCGAAATCCCCAATTTGTATTTCATGATAAAACTCAATTACAAGAAGCCAAAAACAATCAAACCGTTGCTAGGAAACAACAAAACTCTTGCTTTCGAAATCACCGATTTATATATAATGACTAAACTCAATCACAACAAGTCAGAAACAATCAAACAGTTGCTAGGAAACTACAAAACTCCTTCTTTCAATATGCCCAATTTATATTTCATGATAAAACTTAATGACAAGAAGTCAGAAACAGTTGCTAGGAAACCACAAAACTCTTGCTTTCGAAATCCCCAATTTATATATAATGATAAAACTCAATGACATGAAGTCAAAAACAATCAAACAGTTGCTAGGAAACCACAAAACGTTGATGTCGATATCCCCAATTTGTATTTCATGATAAACCTCAATGACATGAAGTCAAAAACAATCAAACAGTTGCTAGGAAACCACAAAACTCTTGCTTTCGAAATCCCCAATTTATATATAATGATAAAACTCAATCACAAGAAGTCAAAAACAATCAAACAGTTAATAGGAATCCACAAAACTCTTGCTTTCGAAATCCCCAATTTGTATTTCATGATAAAACTCAATTACAAGAAGAAAAAAAACAATCAAACCGTTGCTAGGAAACAACAAAACTCTTGCTTTCGAAATCACCGATTTATATATAATGACTAAACTCAATCACAACAAGTCAGAAACAATCAAACAGTTGCTAGGTAACTACAAAACTCCTTCTTTCAATATGCCCAATTTATATTTCATGATAAAACTTAATGACAAGAAGTCAAAAACAGTTGCTAGGAAAC
This sequence comes from Troilus luridus, assembly GCA_964056705.1. NCBI lineage: Eukaryota > Metazoa > Arthropoda > Insecta > Hemiptera > Pentatomidae > Troilus > Troilus luridus. The sequence goes on along the minus strand of OZ057412.1, from coordinate 93,380,312 downwards.
CAAAAAACTCTTGCTTTCGAAATCCCCAATTTATATATAATGATAAAACTCAATCACAAGAAGTCAAAAACAATCAAACAGTTGCTAGGAATCCACAAAACTCTTGCTTTCGAAATCCCCAATTTGTATTTCATTATAAAACTCAATGACATGAAGTCAAAAACAATCTAACAGTTGCTAGAAAACTACAAAACTCTTGCTTTCGAAATCCCCAATTTATATATAATGATAAAACTCAATTACAAGAAGACAAAAACAATAAAACAGTTGCTAGGAAACTACAAAACTCTTGCTTTCGAAATCTCCAATTTATATTTCACGATAAAACTCAATGACATGAAGTCAAAAACAATCAAACCGTTGCTAGGAAACAACAAAACTCTTGCTTTCGAAATCACCGATTTATATATAATGACTAAACTCAATCACAACAAGTCAGAAACAATCAAACAGTTGCTAGGAAACTACAAAACTCCTTCTTTCAATATGCCCAATTTATATTTCATGATAAAACTTAATGACAAGAAGTCAGAAACAGTTGCTAGGAAACCACAAAACTCTTGCTTTCGAAATCCCCAATTTATATATAATGATAAAACTCAATGACATGAAGTCAAAAACAATCAAACAGTTGCTAGGAAACCACAAAACGTTGATGTCGATATCCCCAATTTGTATTTCATGATAAAACTCAATGACATGAAGTCAAAAACAATCAAACAGTTGCTAGGAAACCACAAAACTCTTGCTTTCGAAATCCCCAATTTATATATAATGATAAAACTCAATCACAAGAAGTCAAAAACAATCAAACAGTTAATAGGAATCCACAAAACTCTTGCTTTCGAAATCCCCAATTTGTATTTCATGATAAAACTCAATTACAAGAAGAAAAAAAACAATCAAACCGTTGCTAGGAAACAACAAAACTCTTGCTTTCGAAATCACCGATTTATATATAATGACTAAACTCAATCACAACAAGTCAGAAACAATCAAACAGTTGCTAGGTAACTACAAAACTCCTTCTTTCAATATGCCCAATTTATATTTCATGATAAAACTTAATGACAAGAAGTCAAAAACAGTTGCTAGGAAACCAAAAAACTCTTGCTTTCGAAATCCCCAATTTATATATAATGATAAAACTCAATCACAAGAAGTCAAAAACAATCAAACAGTTGCTAGGAATCCACAAAACTCTTGCTTTCGAAATCCCCAATTTGTATTTCATTATAAAACTCAATGACATGAAGTCAAAAACAATCTAACAGTTGCTAGAAAACTACAAAACTCTTGCTTTCGAAATCCCCAATTTATATATAATGATAAAACTCAATTACAAGAAGACAAAAACAATAAAACAGTTGCTAGGAAACTACAAAACTCTTGCTTTCGAAATCTCCAATTTATATTTCATGATAAAACTCAATGACATGAAGTCAAAAACATTCAAACAGTTGCTAGGAAACTACAAAACTCTTGCTTTCGAAATCCACAATTTATATATAATGATAAAACTCAATCACAAGAAGTCAAAAACAATCAAACAGTTGCTAGGAATCCACAAAACGCTTGCTTTCGATATGCCCAATTTATATTTCATGATAAAACTCAATTACAAGAAGACAAAAACAATAAAACAGTTGCTAGGAAACTACAAAACTCTTGCTTTCGAAATCTCCAATTTATATTTCATGATAAAACTCAATGACATGAAGTCAAAAACAATTAAACAGTTGCTAGGAAACTACAAAACTCTTGCTTTCGAAATCTCCAATGTATATATAATGATAAAACTCAATGACATGAAGTCAAAAACAATAAAACAGTTGCTAGGAAACTACAAAACTCTTGCTTTCGAAATCTCCAATTTATATATATTGATAAAACTCAATTACAAGAAGACAAAAACAATAAAACAGTTTCTAGGAAACTACAAAACTCTTGCTTTCGAAATCCCCAATTTATATATAATGATAAAATTCAATCACAAGAAGTCAAAAACAATCTAGCAGATGCTAGGAAAACACAAAACGCTTGCTTTCGAAATCTCCAATTTACATTTCATGATAAAACTCAATTACAAGAAGACAAAAACAATAAAAAAGTTGCTAGGAAACTACAAAACTCTTGCTTTCGAAATCCCCAATTTATATTTCATGATAAAACTCAATGACATGAAGTCAAACAGTTGCTAGTAAACCACAAAATTCTTGCTTTCGAAATCCCCAACTTATATATAATGATAAAACTCAATTACAAGAAGACAAAAACAATAAAACAGTTGCTAGGAAACTACAAAACTCTTGCTTTCGAAATTTCCAATTTATATTTCATGATAAAACTCAATGACATGAAGTCAAAAAAAGTCAAACAGTTGCTAGTAAACCACAAAATTCTTGCTTTCGAAATCCCCAATTTATATATAATGATAAAACTCAATCACAAGAAGTCAAAAACAATCAATCAGTTGCTAGGAATCCACAAAACGCTTGCTTTCGATATGCCCAATTTATATTTCATGATAAAACTCAATTACAAGAAGACAAAAACAATAAAACAGTTGCTAGGAAACTACAAAACTCTTGCTTTCGAAATCTCCAATTTATATATAATGATAAAACTCAATGACATGAAGTCAAACACAATTAAACAGTTGCTAGGAAACTACAAAACTCTTGCTTTCGAAATCCCCAATTTATATATAATGATAAAACTCAATGACATGAAGTCAAAAACAATAAAACAGTTGCTAGGAAACTACAAAACTCTTGCTTTCGAAATCTCCAATGTATATCTAATGATAAAACTCAATGACATGAAGTCAAAAACAATAAAACAGTTGCTAGGAAACTACAAAACTCTTGCTTTCGAAATCTCCAATTTATATATATTGATAAAACTCAATTACAAGAAGACAAAAACAATAAAACAGTTTCTAGGAAACTACAAAACTCTTGCTTTCGAAATCCCCAATTTATATATAATGATAAAATTCAATCACAAGAAGTCAAAAACAATCTAGCAGATGCTAGGAAACCACAAAACGCTTGCTTTCGAAATCTCCAATTTACATTTCATGATAAAACTCAATTACAAGAAGACAAAAACAATAAAAAAGTTGCTAGGAAACTACAAAACTCTTGCTTTCGAAATCCCCAATTTATATTTCATGATAAAACTCAATGACATGAAGTCAAACAGTTGCTAGTAAACCACAAAATTCTTGCTTTCGAAATCCCCAACTTATATATAATGATAAAACTCAATTACAAGAAGACAAAAACAATAAAACAGTTGCTAGGAAACTACAAAACTCTTGCTTTCGAAATTTCCAATTTATATTTCATGATAAAACTCAATGACATGAAGTCAAAAAAAGTCAAACAGTTGCTAGTAAACCACAAAATTCTTGCTTTCGAAATCCCCAATTTATATATAATGATAAAACTCAATCACAAGAAGTCAAAAACAATCAAACAGTTGCTAGGAAACCTCAAAACGCTTGCTTTCGAAATCCCCAATTTGTATTTCATGATAAAACTCAATGACATGAAGTCAAATACATTCAAACAGTTGCTAGGAAACTACAAAACTCTTGCTTTCGAAATCCCCAATTTATATATAATGATAAAACTCAATTACAAGAAGACAAAAACAATAAAACAGTTGCTAGGAAACTACAAAACTCTTGCTTTCGAAATCCCCAATTTGTATTTCATGATAAAACTCAATTACAAGAAGCCAAAAACAATCAAACCGTTGCTAGGAAACAACAAAACTCTTGCTTTCGAAATCACCGATTTATATATAATGACTAAACTCAATCACAACAAGTCAGAAACAATCAAACAGTTGCTAGGAAACTACAAAACTCCTTCTTTCAATATGCCCAATTTATATTTCATGATAAAACTTAATGACAAGAAGTCAGAAACAGTTGCTAGGAAACCACAAAACTCTTGCTTTCGAAATCCCCAATTTATATATAATGATAAAACTCAATGACATGAAGTCAAAAACAATCAAACAGTTGCTAGGAAACCACAAAACGTTGATGTCGATATCCCCAATTTGTATTTCATGATAAAACTCAATGACATGAAGTCAAAAACAATCAAACAGTTGCTAGGAAACCACAAAACTCTTGCTTTCGAAATCCCCAATTTATATATAATGATAAAACTCAATCACAAGAAGTCAAAAACAATCAAACAGTTAATAGGAATCCACAAAACTCTTGCTTTCGAAATCCCCAATTTGTATTTCATGATAAAACTCAATTACAAGAAGAAAAAAAACAATCAAACCGTTGCTAGGAAACAACAAAACTCTTGCTTTCGAAATCACCGATTTATATATAATGACTAAACTCAATCACAACAAGTCAGAAACAATCAAACAGTTGCTAGGTAACTACAAAACTCCTTCTTTCAATATGCCCAATTTATATTTCATGATAAAACTTAATGACAAGAAGTCAAAAACAGTTGCTAGGAAACCAAAAAACTCTTGCTTTCGAAATCCCCAATTTATATATAATGATAAAACTCAATCACAAGAAGTCAAAAACAATCAAACAGTTGCTAGGAATCCACAAAACTCTTGCTTTCGAAATCCCCAATTTGTATTTCATTATAAAACTCAATGACATGAAGTCAAAAACAATCTAACAGTTGCTAGAAAACTACAAAACTCTTGCTTTCGAAATCCCCAATTTATATATAATGATAAAACTCAATTACAAGAAGACAAAAACAATAAAACAGTTGCTAGGAAACTACAAAACTCTTGCTTTCGAAATCTCCAATTTATATTTCATGATAAAACTCAATGACATGAAGTCAAAAACATTCAAACAGTTGCTAGGAAACTACAAAACTCTTGCTTTCGAAATCCCCAATTTATATATAATGATAAAACTCAATCACAAGAAGTCAAAAACAATCAAACAGTTGCTAGGAATCCACAAAACGCTTGCTTTCGATATGCCCAATTTATATTTCATGATAAAACTCAATTACAAGAAGACAAAAACAATAAAACAGTTGCTAGGAAACTACAAAACTCTTGCTTTCGAAATCTCCAATTTATATATAATGATAAAACTCAATGACATGAAGTCAAAAACAATTAAACAGTTGCTAGGAAACTACAAAACTCTTGCTTTCGAAATCTCCAATGTATATATAATGATAAAACTCAATGACATGAAGTCAAAAACAATAAAACAGTTGCTAGGAAACTACAAAACTCTTGCTTTCGAAATCTCCAATTTATATATAATGATAAAATTCAATCACAAGAAGTCAAAAACAATCTAGCAGATGCTAGGAAAACACAAAACGCTTGCTTTCGAAATCTCCAATTTACATTTCATGATAAAACTCAATTACAAGAAGACAAAAACAATAAAACAGTTTCTAGGAAACTACAAAACTCTTGCTTTCGAAATCCCCAATTTATATATAATGATAAAATTCAATCACAAGAAGTCAAAAACAATCTAGCAGATGCTAGGAAACCACAAAACGCTTGCTTTCGAAATCTCCAATTTACATTTCATGATAAAACTCAATTACAAGAAGACAAAAACAATAAAAAAGTTGCTAGGAAACTACAAAACTCTTGCTTTCGAAATCCCCAATTTATATTTCATGATAAAACTCAATGACATGAAGTCAAACAGTTGCTAGTAAACCACAAAATTCTTGCTTTCGAAATCCCCAACTTATATATAATGATAAAACTCAATTACAAGAAGACAAAAACAATAAAACAGTTGCTAGGAAACTACAAAACTCTTGCTTTCGAAATTTCCAATTTATATTTCATGATAAAACTCAATGACATGAAGTCAAAAAAAGTCAAACAGTTGCTAGTAAACCACAAAATTCTTGCTTTCGAAATCCCCAATTTATATATAATGATAAAACTCAATCACAAGAAGTCAAAAACAATCAAACAGTTGCTAGGAAACCTCAAAACGCTTGCTTTCGAAATCCCCAATTTGTATTTCATTATAAAACTCAATGACATGAAGTCAAATACATTCAAACAGTTGCTAGGAAACTACAAAACTCTTGCTTTCGAAATCCCCAATTTATATATAATGATAAAACTCAATTACAAGAAGACAAAAACAATAAAACAGTTGCTAGGAAACTACAAAACTCTTGCTTTCGAAATCTCCAATTTGTATTTCATGATAAAACTCAATTACAAGAAGCCAAAAACAATCAAACCGTTGCTAGGAAACAACAAAACTCTTGCTTTCGAAATCACCGATTTATATATAATGACTAAACTCAATCACAACAAGTCAGAAACAATCAAACAGTTGCTAGGAAACTACAAAACTCCTTCTTTCAATATGCCCAATTTATATTTCATGATAAAACTTAATGACAAGAAGTCAGAAACAGTTGCTAGGAAACCACAAAACTCTTGCTTTCGAAATCCCCAATTTATATATAATGATAAAACTCAATGACATGAAGTCAAAAACAATCAAACAGTTGCTAGGAAACCACAAAACGTTGATGTCGATATCCCCAATTTGTATTTCATGATAAACCTCAATGACATGAAGTCAAAAACAATCAAACAGTTGCTAGGAAACCACAAAACTCTTGCTTTCGAAATCCCCAATTTATATATAATGATAAAACTCAATCACAAGAAGTCAAAAACAATCAAACAGTTAATAGGAATCCACAAAACTCTTGCTTTCGAAATCCCCAATTTGTATTTCATGATAAAACTCAATTACAAGAAGAAAAAAAACAATCAAACCGTTGCTAGGAAACAACAAAACTCTTGCTTTCGAAATCACCGATTTATATATAATGACTAAACTCAATCACAACAAGTCAGAAACAATCAAACAGTTGCTAGGTAACTACAAAACTCCTTCTTTCAATATGCCCAATTTATATTTCATGATAAAACTTAATGACAAGAAGTCAAAAACAGTTGCTAGGAAACCAAAAAACTCTTGCTTTCGAAATCCCCAATTTATATATAATGATAAAACTCAATCACAAGAAGTCAAAAACAATCAAACAGTTGCTAGGAATCCACAAAACTCTTGCTTTCGAAATCCCCAATTTGTATTTCATTATAAAACTCAATGACATGAAGTCAAAAACAATCTAACAGTTGCTAGAAAACTACAAAACTCTTGCTTTCGAAATCCCCAATTTATATATAATGATAAAACTCAATTACAAGAAGACAAAAACAATAAAACAGTTGCTAGGAAACTACAAAACTCTTGCTTTCGAAATCTCCAATTTATATTTCACGATAAAACTCAATGACATGAAGTCAAAAACATTCAAACAGTTGCTAGGAAACTACAAAACTCTTGCTTTCGAAATCCACAATTTATATATAATGATAAAACTCAATCACAAGAAGTCAAAAACAATCAAACAGTTGCTAGGAATCCACAAAACGCTTGCTTTCGATATGCCCAATTTATATTTCATGATAAAACTCAATTACAAGAAGACAAAAACAATAAAACAGTTGCTAGGAAACTACAAAACTCTTGCTTTCGAAATCTCCAATTTATATATAATGATAAAACTCAATGACATGAAGTCAAAAACAATTAAACAGTTGCTAGGAAACTACAAAACTCTTGCTTTCGAAATCTCCAATGTATATATAATGATAAAACTCAATGACATGAAGTCAAAAACAATAAAACAGTTGCTAGGAAACTACAAAACTCTTGCTTTCGAAATCTCCAATTTATATATATTGATAAAACTCAATTACAAGAAGACAAAAACAATAAAACAGTTTCTAGGAAACTACAAAACTCTTGCTTTCGAAATCCCCAATTTATATATAATGATAAAATTCAATCACAAGAAGTCAAAAACAATCTAGCAGATGCTAGGAAAACACAAAACGCTTGCTTTCGAAATCTCCAATTTACATTTCATGATAAAACTCAATTACAAGAAGACAAAAACAATAAAAAAGTTGCTAGGAAACTACAAAACTCTTGCTTTCGAAATCCCCAATTTATATTTCATGATAAAACTCAATGACATGAAGTCAAACAGTTGCTAGTAAACCACAAAATTCTTGCTTTCGAAATCCCCAACTTATATATAATGATAAAACTCAATTACAAGAAGACAAAAACAATAAAACAGTTGCTAGGAAACTACAAAACTCTTGCTTTCGAAATTTCCAATTTATATTTCATGATAAAACTCAATGACATGAAGTCAAAAAAAGTCAAACAGTTGCTAGTAAACCACAAAATTCTTGCTTTCGAAATCCCCAATTTATATATAATGATAAAACTCAATCACAAGAAGTCAAAAACAATCAAACAGTTGCTAGGAATCCACAAAACGCTTGCTTTCGATATGCCCAATTTATATTTCATGATAAAACTCAATTACAAGAAGACAAAAACAATAAAACAGTTGCTAGGAAACTACAAAACTCTTGCTTTCGAAATCTCCAATTTATATATAATGATAAAACTCAATGACATGAAGTCAAACACAATTAAACAGTTGCTAGGAAACTACAAAACTCTTGCTTTCGAAATCCCCAATTTATATATAATGATAAAACTCAATGACATGAAGTCAAAAACAATAAAACAGTTGCTAGGAAACTACAAAACTCTTGCTTTCGAAATCTCCAATGTATATCTAATGATAAAACTCAATGACATGAAGTCAAAAACAATAAAACAGTTGCTAGGAAACTACAAAACTCTTGCTTTCGAAATCTCCAATTTATATATATTGATAAAACTCAATTACAAGAAGACAAAAACAATAAAACAGTTTCTAGGAAACTACAAAACTCTTGCTTTCGAAATCCCCAATTTATATATAATGATAAAATTCAATCACAAGAAGTCAAAAACAATCTAGCAGATGCTAGGAAACCACAAAACGCTTGCTTTCGAAATCTCCAATTTACATTTCATGATAAAACTCAATTACAAGAAGACAAAAACAATAAAAAAGTTGCTAGGAAACTACAAAACTCTTGCTTTCGAAATCCCCAATTTATATTTCATGATAAAACTCAATGACATGAAGTCAAACAGTTGCTAGTAAACCACAAAATTCTTGCTTTCGAAATCCCCAACTTATATATAATGATAAAACTCAATTACAAGAAGACAAAAACAATAAAACAGTTGCTAGGAAACTACAAAACTCTTGCTTTCGAAATTTCCAATTTATATTTCATGATAAAACTCAATGACATGAAGTCAAAAAAAGTCAAACAGTTGCTAGTAAACCACAAAATTCTTGCTTTCGAAATCCCCAATTTATATATAATGATAAAACTCAATCACAAGAAGTCAAAAACAATCAAACAGTTGCTAGGAAACCTCAAAACGCTTGCTTTCGAAATCCCCAATTTGTATTTCATGATAAAACTCAATGACATGAAGTCAAATACATTCAAACAGTTGCTAGGAAACTACAAAACTCTTGCTTTCGAAATCCCCAATTTATATATAATGATAAAACTCAATTACAAGAAGACAAAAACAATAAAACAGTTGCTAGGAAACTACAAAACTCTTGCTTTCGAAATCCCCAATTTGTATTTCATGATAAAACTCAATTACAAGAAGCCAAAAACAATCAAACCGTTGCTAGGAAACAACAAAACTCTTGCTTTCGAAATCACCGATTTATATATAATGACTAAACTCAATCACAACAAGTCAGAAACAATCAAACAGTTGCTAGGAAACTACAAAACTCCTTCTTTCAATATGCCCAATTTATATTTCATGATAAAACTTAATGACAAGAAGTCAGAAACAGTTGCTAGGAAACCACAAAACTCTTGCTTTCGAAATCCCCAATTTATATATAATGATAAAACTCAATGACATGAAGTCAAAAACAATCAAACAGTTGCTAGGAAACCACAAAACGTTGATGTCGATATCCCCAATTTGTATTTCATGATAAAACTCAATGACATGAAGTCAAAAACAATCAAACAGTTGCTAGGAAACCACAAAACTCTTGCTTTCGAAATCCCCAATTTATATATAATGATAAAACTCAATCACAAGAAGTCAAAAACAATCAAACAGTTAATAGGAATCCACAAAACTCTTGCTTTCGAAATCCCCAATTTGTATTTCATGATAAAACTCAATTACAAGAAGAAAAAAAACAATCAAACCGTTGCTAGGAAACAACAAAACTCTTGCTTTCGAAATCACCGATTTATATATAATGACTAAACTCAATCACAACAAGTCAGAAACAATCAAACAGTTGCTAGGTAACTACAAAACTCCTTCTTTCAATATGCCCAATTTATATTTCATGATAAAACTTAATGACAAGAAGTCAAAAACAGTTGCTAGGAAACCAAAAAACTCTTGCTTTCGAAATCCCCAATTTATATATAATGATAAAACTCAATCACAAGAAGTCAAAAACAATCAAACAGTTGCTAGGAATCCACAAAACTCTTGCTTTCGAAATCCCCAATTTGTATTTCATTATAAAACTCAATGACATGAAGTCAAAAACAATCTAACAGTTGCTAGAAAACTACAAAACTCTTGCTTTCGAAATCCCCAATTTATATATAATGATAAAACTCAATTACAAGAAGACAAAAACAATAAAACAGTTGCTAGGAAACTACAAAACTCTTGCTTTCGAAATCTCCAATTTATATTTCATGATAAAACTCAATGACATGAAGTCAAAAACATTCAAACAGTTGCTAGGAAACTACAAAACTCTTGCTTTCGAAATCCACAATTTATATATAATGATAAAACTCAATCACAAGAAGTCAAAAACAATCAAACAGTTGCTAGGAATCCACAAAACGCTTGCTTTCGATATGCCCAATTTATATTTCATGATAAAACTCAATTACAAGAAGACAAAAACAATAAAACAGTTGCTAGGAAACTACAAAACTCTTGCTTTCGAAATCTCCAATTTATATATAATGATAAAACTCAATGACATGAAGTCAAAAACAATTAAACAGTTGCTAGGAAACTACAAAACTCTTGCTTTCGAAATCTCCAATGTATATATAATGATAAAACTCAATGACATGAAGTCAAAAACAATAAAACAGTTGCTAGGAAACTACAAAACTCTTGCTTTCGAAATCTCCAATTTATATATATTGATAAAACTCAATTACAAGAAGACAAAAACAATAAAACAGTTTCTAGGAAACTACAAAACTCTTGCTTTCGAAATCCCCAATTTATATATAATGATAAAATTCAATCACAAGAAGTCAAAAACAATCTAGCAGATGCTAGGAAAACACAAAACGCTTGCTTTCGAAATCTCCAATTTACATTTCATGATAAAACTCAATTACAAGAAGACAAAAACAATAAAAAAGTTGCTAGGAAACTACAAAACTCTTGCTTTCGAAATCCCCAATTTATATTTCATGATAAAACTCAATGACATGAAGTCAAACAGTTGCTAGTAAACCACAAAATTCTTGCTTTCGAAATCCCCAACTTATATATAATGATAAAACTCAATTACAAGAAGACAAAAACAATAAAACAGTTGCTAGGAAACTACAAAACTCTTGCTTTCGAAATTTCCAATTTATATTTCATGATAAAACTCAATGACATGAAGTCAAAAAAAGTCAAACAGTTGCTAGTAAACCACAAAATTCTTGCTTTCGAAATCCCCAATTTATATATAATGATAAAACTCAATCACAAGAAGTCAAAAACAATCAAACAGTTGCTAGGAATCCACAAAACGCTTGCTTTCGATATGCCCAATTTATATTTCATGATAAAACTCAATTACAAGAAGACAAAAACAATAAAACAGTTGCTAGGAAACTACAAAACTCTTGCTTTCGAAATCTCCAATTTATATATAATGATAAAACTCAATGACATGAAGTCAAACACAATTAAACAGTTGCTAGGAAACTACAAAACTCTTGCTTTCGAAATCCCCAATTTATATATAATGATAAAACTCAATGACATGAAGTCAAAAACAATAAAACAGTTGCTAGGAAACTACAAAACTCTTGCTTTCGAAATCTCCAATGTATATCTAATGATAAAACTCAATGACATGAAGTCAAAAACAATAAAACAGTTGCTAGGAAACTACAAAACTCTTGCTTTCGAAATCTCCAATTTATATATATTGATAAAACTCAATTACAAGAAGACAAAAACAATAAAACAGTTTCTAGGAAACTACAAAACTCTTGCTTTCGAAATCCCCAATTTATATATAATGATAAAATTCAATCACAAGAAGTCAAAAACAATCTAGCAGATGCTAGGAAACCACAAAACGCTTGCTTTCGAAATCTCCAATTTACATTTCATGATAAAACTCAATTACAAGAAGACAAAAACAATAAAAAAGTTGCTAGGAAACTACAAAACTCTTGCTTTCGAAATCCCCAATTTATATTTCATGATAAAACTCAATGACATGAAGTCAAACAGTTGCTAGTAAACCACAAAATTCTTGCTTTCGAAATCCCCAACTTATATATAATGATAAAACTCAATTACAAGAAGACAAAAACAATAAAACAGTTGCTAGGAAACTACAAAACTCTTGCTTTCGAAATTTCCAATTTATATTTCATGATAAAACTCAATGACATGAAGTCAAAAAAAGTCAAACAGTTGCTAGTAAACCACAAAATTCTTGCTTTCGAAATCCCCAATTTATATATAATGATAAAACTCAATCACAAGAAGTCAAAAACAATCAAACAGTTGCTAGGAAACCTCAAAACGCTTGCTTTCGAAATCCCCAATTTGTATTTCATGATAAAACTCAATGACATGAAGTCAAATACATTCAAACAGTTGCTAGGAAACTACAAAACTCTTGCTTTCGAAATCCCCAATTTATATATAATGATAAAACTCAATTACAAGAAGACAAAAACAATAAAACAGTTGCTAGGAAACTACAAAACTCTTGCTTTCGAAATCCCCAATTTGTATTTCATGATAAAACTCAATTACAAGAAGCCAAAAACAATCAAACCGTTGCTAGGAAACAACAAAACTCTTGCTTTCGAAATCACCGATTTATATATAATGACTAAACTCAATCACAACAAGTCAGAAACAATCAAACAGTTGCTAGGTAACTACAAAACTCCTTCTTTCAATATGCCCAATTTATATTTCATGATAAAACTTAATGACAAGAAGTCAAAAACAGTTGCTAGGAAACCAAAAAACTCTTGCTTTCGAAATCCCCAATTTATATATAATGATAAAACTCAATCACAAGAAGTCAAAAACAATCAAACAGTTGCTAGGAATCCACAAAACTCTTGCTTTCGAAATCCCCAATTTGTATTTCATTATAAAACTCAATGACATGAAGTCAAAAACAATCTAACAGTTGCTAGAAAACTACAAAACTCTTGCTTTCGAAATCCCCAATTTATATATAATGATAAAACTCAATTACAAGAAGACAAAAACAATAAAACAGTTGCTAGGAAACTACAAAACTCTTGCTTTCGAAATCTCCAATTTATATTTCATGATAAAACTCAATGACATGAAGTCAAAAACATTCAAACAGTTGCTAGGAAACTACAAAACTCTTGCTTTCGAAATCCCCAATTTATATATAATGATAAAACTCAATCACAAGAAGTCAAAAACAATCAAACAGTTGCTAGGAATCCACAAAACGCTTGCTTTCGATATGCCCAATTTATATTTCATGATAAAACTCAATTACAAGAAGACAAAAACAATAAAACAGTTGCTAGGAAACTACAAAACTCTTGCTTTCGAAATCTCCAATTTATATATAATGATAAAACTCAATGACATGAAGTCAAAAACAATTAAACAGTTGCTAGGAAACTACAAAACTCTTGCTTTCGAAATCTCCAATGTATATATAATGATAAAACTCAATGACATGAAGTCAAAAACAATAAAACAGTTGCTAGGAAACTACAAAACTCTTGCTTTCGAAATCTCCAATTTATATATAATGATAAAATTCAATCACAAGAAGTCAAAAACAATCTAGCAGATGCTAGGAAAACACAAAACGCTTGCTTTCGAAATCTCCAATTTACATTTCATGATAAAACTCAATTACAAGAAGACAAAAACAATAAAACAGTTTCTAGGAAACTACAAAACTCTTGCTTTCGAAATCCCCAATTTATATATAATGATAAAATTCAATCACAAGAAGTCAAAAACAATCTAGCAGATGCTAGGAAACCACAAAACGCTTGCTTTCGAAATCTCCAATTTACATTTCATGATAAAACTCAATTACAAGAAGACAAAAACAATAAAAAAGTTGTTAGGAAACTACAAAACTCTTGCTTTCGAAATCCCCAATTTATATTTCATGATAAAACTCAATGACATGAAGTCAAACAGTTGCTAGTAAACCACAAAATTCTTGCTTTCGAAATCACCAACTTATATATAATGATAAAACTCAATTACAAGAAGACAAAAACAATAAAACAGTTGCTAGGAAACTACAAAACTCTTGCTTTCGAAATTTCCAATTTATATTTCATGATAAAACTCAATGACATGAAGTCAAAAAAAGTCAAACAGTTGCTAGTAAACCACAAAATTCTTGCTTTCGAAATCCCCAATTTATATATAATGATAAAACTCAATCACAAGAAGTCAAAAACAATCAAACAGTTGCTAGGAAACCTCAAAACGCTTGCTTTCGAAATCCCCAATTTGTATTTCATGATAAAACTCAATGACATGAAGTCAAATACATTCAAACAGTTGCTAGGAAACTACAAAACTCTTGCTTTCGAAATCCCCAATTTATATATAATGATAAAACTCAATTACAAGAAGACAAAAACAATAAAACAGTTGCTAGGAAACTACAAAACTCTTGCTTTCGAAATCCCCAATTTGTATTTCATGATAAAACTCAATTACAAGAAGCCAAAAACAATCAAACCGTTGCTAGGAAACAACAAAACTCTTGCTTTCGAAATCACCGATTTATATATAATGACTAAACTCAATCACAACAAGTCAGAAACAATCAAACAGTTGCTAGGAAACTACAAAACTCCTTCTTTCAATATGCCCAATTTATATTTCATGATAAAACTTAATGACAAGAAGTCAGAAACAGTTGCTAGGAAACCACAAAACTCTTGCTTTCGAAATCCCCAATTTATATATAATGATAAAACTCAATGACATGAAGTCAAAAACAATCAAACAGTTGCTAGGAAACCACAAAACGTTGATGTCGATATCCCCAATTTGTATTTCATGATAAAACTCAATGACATGAAGTCAAAAACAATCAAACAGTTGCTAGGAAACCACAAAACTCTTGCTTTCGAAATCCCCAATTTATATATAATGATAAAACTCAATCACAAGAAGTCAAAAACAATCAAACAGTTAATAGGAATCCACAAAACTCTTGCTTTCGAAATCCCCAATTTGTATTTCATGATAAAACTTAATGACAAGAAGTCAAAAACAGTTGCTAGGAAACCAAAAAACTCTTGCTTTCGAAATCCCCAATTTATATATAATGATAAAACTCAATCACAAGAAGTCAAAAACAATCAAACAGTTGCTAGGAATCCACAAAACTCTTGCTTTCGAAATCCCCAATTTGTATTTCATTATAAAACTCAATGACATGAAGTCAAAAACAATCTAACAGTTGCTAGAAAACTACAAAACTCTTGCTTTCGAAATCCCCAATTTATATATAATGATAAAACTCAATTACAAGAAGACAAAAACAATAAAACAGTTGCTAGGAAACTACAAAACTCTTGCTTTCGAAATCTCCAATTTATATTTCATGATAAAACTCAATGACATGAAGTCAAAAACATTCAAACAGTTGCTAGGAAACTACAAAACTCTTGCTTTCGAAATCCCCAATTTATATATAATGATAAAACTCAATCACAAGAAGTCAAAAACAATCAAACAGTTGCTAGGAATCCACAAAACGCTTGCTTTCGATATGCCCAATTTATATTTCATGATAAAACTCAATTACAAGAAGACAAAAACAATAAAACAGTTGCTAGGAAACTACAAAACTCTTGCTTTCGAAATCTCCAATTTATATATAATGATAAAACTCAATGACATGAAGTCAAAAACAATTAAACAGTTGCTAGGAAACTACAAAACTCTTGCTTTCGAAATCTCCAATGTATATATAATGATAAAACTCAATGACATGAAGTCAAAAACAATAAAACAGTTGCTAGGAAACTACAAAACTCTTGCTTTCGAAATCTCCAATTTATATATAATGATAAAATTCAATCACAAGAAGTCAAAAACAATCTAGCAGATGCTAGGAAAACACAAAACGCTTGCTTTCGAAATCTCCAATTTACATTTCATGATAAAACTCAATTACAAGAAGACAAAAACAATAAAAAAGTTGCTAGGAAACTACAAAACTCTTGCTTTCGAAATCCCCAATTTATATTTCATGATAAAACTCAATGACATGAAGTCAAACAGTTGCTAGTAAACCACAAAATTCTTGCTTTCGAAATCCCCAACTTATATATAATGATAAAACTCAATTACAAGAAGACAAAAACAATAAAACAGTTGCTAGGAAACTACAAAACTCTTGCTTTCGAAATTTCCAATTTATATTTCATGATAAAACTCAATGACATGAAGTCAAAAAAAGTCAAACAGTTGCTAGTAAACCACAAAATTCTTGCTTTCGAAATCCCCAATTTATATATAATGATAAAACTCAATCACAAGAAGTCAAAAACAATCAAACAGTTGCTAGGAATCCACAAAACGCTTGCTTTCGATATGCCCAATTTATATTTCATGATAAAACTCAATTACAAGAAGACAAAAACAATAAAACAGTTGCTAGGAAACTACAAAACTCTTGCTTTCGAAATCTCCAATTTATATATAATGATAAAACTCAATGACATGAAGTCAAACACAATTAAACAGTTGCTAGGAAACTACAAAACTCTTGCTTTCGAAATCCCCAATTTATATATAATGATAAAACTCAATGACATGAAGTCAAAAACAATAAAACAGTTGCTAGGAAACTACAAAACTCTTGCTTTCGAAATCTCCAATGTATATATAATGATAAAACTCAATGACATGAAGTCAAAAACAATAAAACAGTTGCTAGGAAACTACAAAACTCTTGCTTTCGAAATCTCCAATTTATATATATTGATAAAACTCAATTACAAGAAGACAAAAACAATAAAACAGTTTCTAGGAAACTACAAAACTCTTGCTTTCGAAATCCCCAATTTATATATAATGATAAAATTCAATCACAAGAAGTCAAAAACAATCTAGCAGATGCTAGGAAACCACAAAACGCTTGCTTTCGAAATCTCCAATTTACATTTCATGATAAAACTCAATTACAAGAAGACAAAAACAATAAAAAAGTTGCTAGGAAACTACAAAACTCTTGCTTTCGAAATCCCCAATTTATATTTCATGATAAAACTCAATGACATGAAGTCAAACAGTTGCTAGTAAACCACAAAATTCTTGCTTTCGAAATCCCCAACTTATATATAATGATAAAACTCAATTACAAGAAGACAAAAACAATAAAACAGTTGCTAGGAAACTACAAAACTCTTGCTTTCGAAATTTCCAATTTATATTTCATGATAAAACTCAATGACATGAAGTCAAAAAAAGTCAAACAGTTGCTAGTAAACCACAAAATTCTTGCTTTCGAAATCCCCAATTTATATATAATGATAAAACTCAATCACAAGAAGTCAAAAACAATCAAACAGTTGCTAGGAAACCTCAAAACGCTTGCTTTCGAAATCCCCAATTTGTATTTCATGATAAAACTCAATGACATGAAGTCAAATACATTCAAACAGTTGCTAGGAAACTACAAAACTCTTGCTTTCGAAATCCCCAATTTATATATAATGATAAAACTCAATTACAAGAAGACAAAAACAATAAAACAGTTGCTAGGAAACTACAAAACTCTTGCTTTCGAAATCACCGATTTATATATAATGACTAAACTCAATCACAACAAGTCAGAAACAATCAAACAGTTGCTAGGAAACTACAAAACTCTTGCTTTCGAAATCACCGATTTATATATAATGACTAAACTCAATCACAACAAGTCAGAAACAATCAAACAGTTGCTAGGAAACTACAAAACTCCTTCTTTCAATATGCCCAATTTATATTTCATGATAAAACTTAATGACAAGAAGTCAGAAACAGTTGCTAGGAAACCACAAAACTCTTGCTTTCGAAATCCCCAATTTATATATAATGATAAAACTCAATGACATGAAGTCAAAAACAATCAAACAGTTGCTAGGAAACCACAAAACGTTGATGTCGATATCCCCAATTTGTATTTCATGATAAAACTCAATGACATGAAGTCAAAAACAATCAAACAGTTGCTAGGAAACCACAAAACTCTTGCTTTCGAAATCCCCAATTTATATATAATGATAAAACTCAATCACAAGAAGTCAAAAACAATCAAACAGTTAATAGGAATCCACAAAACTCTTGCTTTCGAAATCCCCAATTTGTATTTCATGATAAAACTCAATTACAAGAAGAAAAAAAACAATCAAACCGTTGCTAGGAAACAACAAAACTCTTGCTTTCGAAATCACCGATTTATATATAATGACTAAACTCAATCACAACAAGTCAGAAACAATCAAACAGTTGCTAGGTAACTACAAAACTCCTTCTTTCAATATGCCCAATTTATATTTCATGATAAAACTTAATGACAAGAAGTCAAAAACAGTTGCTAGGAAACCAAAAAACTCTTGCTTTCGAAATCCCCAATTTATATATAATGATAAAACTCAATCACAAGAAGTCAAAAACAATCAAACAGTTGCTAGGAATCCACAAAACTCTTGCTTTCGAAATCCCCAATTTGTATTTCATTATAAAACTCAATGACATGAAGTCAAAAACAATCTAACAGTTGCTAGAAAACTACAAAACTCTTGCTTTCGAAATCCCCAATTTATAGATAATGATAAAACTCAATTACAAGAAGACAAAAACAATAAAACAGTTGCTAGGAAACTACAAAACTCTTGCTTTCGAAATCTCCAATTTATATATAATGATAAAACTCAATCACAAGAAGTCAAAAACAATCAAACAGTTGCTAGGAATCCACAAAACGCTTGCTTTCGATATGCCCAATTTATATTTCATGATAAAACTCAATTACAAGAAGACAAAAACAATAAAACAGTTGCTAGGAAACTACAAAACTCTTGCTTTCGAAATCTCCAATTTATATATAATGATAAAACTCAATGACATGAAGTCAAAAACAATTAAACAGTTGCTAGGAAACTACAAAACTCTTGCTTTCGAAATCTCCAATGTATATATAATGATAAAACTCAATGACATGAAGTCAAAAACAATAAAACAGTTGCTAGGAAACTACAAAACTCTTGCTTTCGAAATCTCCAATTTATATATATTGATAAAACTCAATTACAAGAAGACAAAAACAATAAAAAAGTTTCTAGGATACTACAAAACTCTTGCTTTCGAAATCCCCAATTTATATATAATGATAAAATTCAATCACAAGAAGTCAAAAACAATCTAGCAGATGCTAGGAAAACACAAAACGCTTGCTTTCGAAATCTCCAATTTACATTTCATGATAAAACTCAATTACAAGAAGACAAAAACAATAAAAAAGTTGCTAGGAAACTACAAAACTCTTGCTTTCGAAATCCCCAATTTATATTTCATGATAAAACTCAATGACATGAAGTCAAACAGTTGCTAGTAAACCACAAAATTCTTGCTTTCGAAATCCCCAACTTATATATAATGATAAAACTCAATTACAAGAAGACAAAAACAATAAAACAGTTGCTAGGAAACTACAAAACTCTTGCTTTCGAAATTTTCAATTTATATTTCATGATAAAACTCAATGACATGAAGTCAAAAAAAGTCAAACAGTTGCTAGTAAACCACAAAATTCTTGCTTTCGAAATCCCCAATTTATATATAATGATAAAACTCAATCACAAGAAGTCAAAAACAATCAAACAGTTGCTAGGAAACCTCAAAACGCTTGCTTTCGAAATCCCCAATTTGTATTTCATGATAAAACTCAATGACATGAAGTCAAATACATTCAAACAGTTGCTAGGAAACTACAAAACTCTTGCTTTCGAAATCCCCAATTTATATATAATGATAAAACTCAATTACAAGAAGACAAAAACAATAAAACAGTTGCTAGGAAACTACAAAACTCTTGCTTTCGAAATCCCCAATTTGTATTTCATGATAAAACTCAATTACAAGAAGCCAAAAACAATCAAACCGTTGCTAGGAAACAACAAAACTCTTGCTTTCGAAATAACCGATTTATATATAATGACTAAACTCAATCACAACAAGTCAGAAACAATCAAACAGTTGCTAGGAAACTACAAAACTCCTTCTTTCAATATGCCCAATTTATATTTCATGATAAAACTTAATGACAAGAAGTCAGAAACAGTTGCTAGGAAACCACAAAACTCTTGCTTTCGAAATCCCCAATTTATATATAATGATAAAACTCAATGACATGAAGTCAAAAACAATCAAACAGTTGCTAGGAAACCACAAAACGTTGATGTCGATATCCCCAATTTGTATTTCATGATAAAACTCAATGACATGAAGTCAAAAACAATCAAACAGTTGCTAGGAAACCACAAAACTCTTGCTTTCGAAATCCCCAATTTATATATAATGATAAAACTCAATCACAAGAAGTCAAAAACAATCAAACAGTTAATAGGAATCCACAAAACTCTTGCTTTCGAAATCCCCAATTTGTATTTCATGATAAAACTCAATTACAAGAAGAAAAAAAACAATCAAACCGTTGCTAGGAAACAACAAAACTCTTGCTTTCGAAATCACCGATTTATATATAATGACTAAACTCAATCACAACAAGTCAGAAACAATCAAACAGTTGCTAGGTAACTACAAAACTCCTTCTTTCAATATGCCCAATTTATATTTCATGATAAAACTTAATGACAAGAAGTCAAAAACAGTTGCTAGGAAACCACAAAACTCTTGCTTTCGAAATCCCCAATTTATATATAATGATAAAACTCAATGACATGAAGTCAAAAACAATCAAACAGTTGCTAGGAAACCACAAAACGTTGATGTCGATATCCCCAATTTATATTTCATGATAAAACTCAATGACATGAAGTCAAAAACAATAAAACAGTTGCTAGGAAACTACAAAACTCTTGCTTTCGAAATCTCCCATTTTTTATATATTATGATAAAACCCAATTACAAGAAGACAAAAACAATAAAACAGTTGCTAGGAAAGTACAAAACTCTTGCTTTCGAAATCTCCAATTTATATATAATGATAAAACTCAATGATATGAAGACAAAAACAATAAAACAGTTGCTAGGAAACTACAAAACTCTTGCTTTCGAAATCCCCAATTTATATTTCATGATAAAACTCAATGACATGAAGTCGAACAGTTGCTAGTAAACCACAAAATTCTTGCTTTCGAAATCCCCAACTTATATATAATGATAAAACTCAATTACAAGAAGACAAAAACAATAAAACAGTTGCTAGGAAACTACAAATCTCTTGTTTTCGAAATTTCCAATTTATATTTCATGATAAAACTCAATGACATGAAGTAAAAAAAAGTCAAACAGTTGCTAGTAAACCACAAAATTCATGCTTTCGAAATCCCCAATTTATATATAATGATAAAACTCAATCACAAGAAGTCAAAAACAATCAAACAGTTCCTAGGAAACCAAAAAATTCTTGCTTTCGAAATCCCCAACTTATATATAATGATAAAACTCAATTACAAGAAGACAAAAACAATAAAACAGTTGCTAGGAAACTACAAATCTCTTGTTTTCGAAATTTTCAATTTATATTTCATGATAAAACTCAATGACATGAAGTAAAAAAAAGTCAAACAGTTGCTAGTAAACCACAAAATTCATGCTTTCGAAATCCCCAATTTATATATAATGATAAAACTCAATCACAAGAAGTCAAAAACAATCAAACAGTTCCTAGGAAACCACAAAACTCTTGCTTTCGAAATCCCCAATATATATATATAATGATAAAACTCAATCACAAGAAGTCAAAAACATTCAAACAGTTGCTAGGAAACTACAAAACTCTTGCTTTCGAAATCCCCAATTTATATTTCATGATAAAACTCAATTACAAGAAGACAAAAACAATAAAACAGTTGCTAGGAAACTACAAAACTCTTGCTTTCGAAATCCCCAATTTATATATAATGATAAAACTCAATTACAAGAAGACAAAAACAATAAAACAGTTGCTAGGAAACTACAAAACTCTTGCTTTCGAAATCTCCAATTTATATTTCATGATAAAACTCAATGACATGAAGTCAAAAACATTCAAACAGTTGCTAGGAAACTACAAAACTCTTGCTTTCGAAATCGCCAACTTATATATAATGATAAAACTCAATTACAAGAAGACAAAAACAATAAAACTGTTGCTAGGAAACTACAAAACTCTTGCTTTCGAAATTTCCAATTTATATTTCATGATAAAACTCAATGACATGAAGTCAAAAAAAGTCAAACAGTTGCTAGTAAACCACAAAATTCTTGCTTTCGAAATCCCCAATTTATATATAATGATAAAACTCAATCACAAGAAGTCAAAAACAATCAAACAGTTGCTAGGAAACCTCTAAACGCTTGCTTTCGAAATCCCCAATTTGTATTTCATGATAAAACTCAATGACATGAAGTCAAAAACATTCAAACAGTTGCTAGGAAACTACAAAACTCTTGCTTTCGAAATCCCCAATTTATATATAATGATAAAACTCAATTACAAGAAGACAAAAACAATAAAACAGTTGCTAGGAAACTACAAAACTCTTGCTTTCGAAATCTCCAATTTATATTTCATGATAAAACTCAATGACATGAAGTCAAAAACATTCAAACAGTTGCTAGGAAACTACAAAACTCTTGCTTTCGAAATCCCCAATTTATATATAATGATAAAACTCAATCACAAGAAGTCAAAAACAATCAAACAGTTGCTAGGAATCCACAAAACGCTTGCTTTCGATATGCCCAATTTATATTTCATGATAAAACTCAATTACAAGAAGACAAAAACAATAAAACAGTTGCTAGGAAACTACAAAACTCTTGCTTTCGAAATCTCCAATTTATATATAATGATAAAACTCAATGACATGAAGTCAAATAAAGTCAAACAGTTGCTAGTAAACCACAAAATTCTTGCTTTCGAAATCCCAAATTTATATATAATGATAAAACTCAATCACAAGATGTCAAAAACAATCAAACAGTTGCTAGGAAACCTCAAAACGCTTGCTTTCGAAATCCCCAATTTGTATTTCATGATAAAACTCAATGACATGAAGTCAAATACATTCAAACAGTTGCTAGGAAACTACAAAACTCTTGCTTTCGAAATCCCCAATTTATATATAATGATAAAACTCAATTACAAGAAGACAAAAACAATAAAACAGTTGCTAGGAAACTACAAAACTCTTGCTTTCGAAATCCCCAATTTGTATTTCATGATAAAACTCAATTACAAGAAGAAAAAAACAATCAAACCGTTGCTAGGAAACAACAAAACTCTTGCTTTCGAAATCACCGATTTATATATAATGACTAAACTCAATCACAACAAGTCAGAAACAATCAAACAGTTGCTAGGTAACTACAAAACTCCTTCTTTCAATATGCCCAATTTATATTTCATGATAAAACTTAATGACAAGAAGTCAAAAACAGTTGCTAGGAAACCACAAAACTCTTGCTTTCGAAATCCCCAATTTATATATAATGATAAAACTCAATGACATGAAGTCAAAAACAATCAAACAGTTGCTAGGAAACCACAAAACGTTGATGTCGATATCCCCAATTTATATTTCATGATAAAACTCAATGACATGAAGTCAAAAACAATAAAACAGTTGCTAGGAAACTACAAAACTCTTGCTTTCGAAATCTCCCATTTTTTATATATTATGATAAAACCCAATTACAAGAAGACAAAAACAATAAAACAGTTGCTAGGAAACTACAAAACTCTTGCTTTCGAAATCTCCAATTTATATTTCATGATAAAACTCAATGACATGAAGTCAAAAAAAGTCAAACAGTTGCTAGTAAACCACAAAATTCTTGCTTTCGAAATCCCCAATTTATATGTAATGATAAAACTCAATCACAAGATGTCAAAAACAATCAAACAGTTGCTAGGAAACCTCAAAACGCTTGCTTTCGAAATCCCCAATTTGTATTTCATGATAAAACTCAATGACATGAAGTCAAATACATTCAAACAGTTGCTAGGAAACTACAAAACTCTTGCTTTCGAAATCCCCAATTTATATATAATGATAAAACTCAATTACAAGAAGACAAAAACAATAAAACAGTTGCTAGGAAACTACAAAACTCTTGCTTTCGAAATCCCCAATTTGTATTTCATGATAAAACTCAATTACAAGAAGAAAAAAACAATCAAACCGTTGCTAGGAAACAACAAAACTCTTGCTTTCGAAATCACCGATTTATATATAATGACTAAACTCAATCACAACAAGTCAGAAACAATCAAACAGTTGCTAGGTAACTACAAAACTCCTTCTTTCAATATGCCCAATTTATATTTCATGATAAAACTTAATGACAAGAAGTCAAAAACAGTTGCTAGGAAACCACAAAACTCTTGCTTTCGAAATCCCCAATTTATATATAATGATAAAACTCAATGACATGAAGTCAAAAACAATCAAACAGTTGCTAGGAAACCACAAAACGTTGATGTCGATATCCCCAATTTATATTTCATGATAAAACTCAATGACATGAAGTCAAAAACAATAAAACAGTTGCTAGGAAACTACAAAACTCTTGCTTTCGAAATCTCCCATTTTTTATATATTATGATAAAACCCAATTACAAGAAGACAAAAACAATAAAACAGTTGCTAGGAAACTACAAAACTCTTGCTTTCGAAATCTCCAATTTATATATAATGATAAAACTCAATGATATGAAGACAAAAACAATAAAACAGTTGCTAGGAAACTACAAAACTCTTGCTTTCGAAATCCCCAATTTATATTTCATGATAAAACTCAATGACATGAAGTCAAACAGTTGCTAGTAAACCACAAAATTCTTGCTTTCGAAATCCCCAACTTATATATAATGATAAAACTCAATTACAAGAAGACAAAAACAATAAAACAGTTGCTAGGAAACTACAAATCTCTTGCTTTCGAAATTTCCAATTTATATTTCATGATAAAACTCAATGACATGAAGTCAAAAAAAGTCAAACAGTTGCTAGTAAACCACAAAATTCTTGCTTTCGAAATCCCCAATTTATATATAATGATAAAACTCAATCACAAGAAGTCAAAAACAATCAAACAGTTCCTAGGAAACCACAAAACTCTTGCTTTCGAAATCCCCAATATATATATATAATGATAAAACTCAATCACAAGAAGTCAAAAACATTCAAACAGTTGCTAGGAAACTACAAAACTCTTGCTTTCGAAATCCCCAATTTATATTTCATGATAAAACTCAATTACAAGAAGACAAAAACAATAAAACAGTTGCTAGGAAACTACAAAACTATTGCTTTCGAAATCCCCAATTTGTATTTCATGATAAAACTCAATTACAAGAAGACAAAAACAATAAAACAGTTGCTAGGAAACTACAAAACTCTTGCTTTCGAAATCTCCAATTTATATTTCATGATAAAACTCAATGACATGAAGTCAAAAACATTCAAACAGTTGCTAGGAAACTACAAAACTCTTGCTTTCGAAATCGCCAACTTATATATAATGATAAAACTCAATTACAAGAAGACAAAAACAATAAAACCGTTGCTAGGAAACTACAAAACTCTTGCTTTCGAAATTTCCAATTTATATTTCATGATAAAACTCAATGACATGAAGTCAAAAAAAGTCAAACAGTTGCTAGTAAACCACAAAATTCTTGCTTTCGAAATCCCCAATTTATATATAATGATAAAACTCAATCACAATAAGTCAAAAACAATCAAACAGTTGCTAGGAAACCTCTAAACGCTTGCTTTCGAAATCCCCAATTTGTATTTCATGATAAAACTCAATGACATGAAGTCAAAAACATTCAAACAGTTGCTAGGAAACTACAAAACTCTTGCTTTCGAAATCCCCAATTTATATATAATGATAAAACTCAATTACAAGAAGACAAAAACAATAAAACAGTTGCTAGGAAACTACAAAACTCTTGCTTTCGAAATCTCCAATTTATATTTCATGATAAAACTCAATGACATGAAGTCAAAAACATTCAAACAGTTGCTAGGAAACTACAAAACTCTTGCTTTCGAAATCCCCAATTTATATATAATGATAAAACTCAATCACAAGAAGTCAAAAACAATCAAACAGTTGCTAGGAATCCACAAAACGCTTGCTTTCGATATGCCCAATTTATATTTCATGATAAAACTCAATTACAAGAAGACAAAAACAATAAAACAGTTGCTAGGAAACTACAAAACTCTTGCTTTCGAAATCCCCAATTTATATACAATGATAAAACTCAATGACATGAAGTCAAAAACAGTTGCTAGGAAACCACAAAACTCTTGCTTTCGAAATCTCCAATTTATATATAATGATAAAACTCAATGATATGAAGACAAAAACAATAAAACAGTTGCTAGGAAACTACAAAACTCTTGCTTTCGAAATCTCCAATTTATATATATTGATAAAACTCAATTACAAGAAGACAAAAACAATAAAACAGTTGCTAGGAAACTACAAAACTCTTGCTTTCGAAATCCCCAATTTATATATAATGATAAAATTCAATCACAAGAAGTCAAAAACAATCTAGCAGATGCTAGGAAACCACAAAACGCTTGCTTTCGAAATCTCCAATTTACATTTCATGATAAAACTCAATTACAAGAAGACAAAAACAATAAAAAAGTTGCTAGGAAACTACAAAACTCTTGCTTTCGAAATCCCCAATTTATATTTCATGATAAAACTCAATGACATGAAGTCAAACAGTTGCTAGTAAACCACAAAATTCTTGCTTTCGAAATTCCCAACTTATATATAATGATAAAACTCAATTACAAGAAGACAAAAACAATAAAACAGTTGCTAGGAAACTACAAAACTCTTGCTTTCGAAATTTCCAATTTATATTTCATGATAAAACTCAATGACATGAAGTCAAATAAAGTCAAACAGTTGCTAGTAAACCACAAAATTCTTGCTTTCGAAATCCCAAATTTATATATAATGATAAAACTCAATCACAAGATGTCAAAAACAATCAAACAGTTGCTAGGAAACCTCAAAACGCTTGCTTTCGAAATCCCCAATTTGTATTTCATGATAAAACTCAATGACATGAAGTCAAATACATTCAAACAGTTGCTAGGAAACTACAAAACTCTTGCTTTCGAAATCCCCAATTTATATATAATGATAAAACTCAATTACAAGAAGACAAAAACAATAAAACAGTTGCTAGGAAACTACAAAACTCTTGCTTTCGAAATCCCCAATTTGTATTTCATGATAAAACTCAATTACAAGAAGAAAAAAACAATCAAACCGTTGCTAGGAAACAACAAAACTCTTGCTTTCGAAATCACCGATTTATATATAATGACTAAACTCAATCACAACAAGTCAGAAACAATCAAACAGTTGCTAGGTAACTACAAAACTCCTTCTTTCAATATGCCCAATTTATATTTCATGATAAAACTTAATGACAAGAAGTCAAAAACAGTTGCTAGGAAACCACAAAACTCTTGCTTTCGAAATCCCCAATTTATATATAATGATAAAACTCAATGACATGAAGTCAAAAACAATCAAACAGTTGCTAGGAAACCACAAAACGTTGATGTCGATATCCCCAATTTATATTTCATGATAAAACTCAATGACATGAAGTCAAAAACAATAAAACAGTTGCTAGGAAACTACAAAACTCTTGCTTTCGAAATCTCCCATTTTTTATATATTATGATAAAACCCAATTACAAGAAGACAAAAACAATAAAACAGTTGCTAGGAAACTACAAAACTCTTGCTTTCGAAATCTCCAATTTATATTTCATGATAAAACTCAATGACATGAAGTCAAAAAAAGTCAAACAGTTGCTAGTAAACCACAAAATTCTTGCTTTCGAAATCCCCAATTTATATATAATGATAAAACTCAATCACAAGATGTCAAAAACAATCAAACAGTTGCTAGGAAACCTCAAAACGCTTGCTTTCGAAATCCCCAATTTGTATTTCATGATAAAACTCAATGACATGAAGTCAAATACATTCAAACAGTTGCTAGGAAACTACAAAACTCTTGCTTTCGAAATCCCCAATTTATATATAATGATAAAACTCAATTACAAGAAGACAAAAACAATAAAACAGTTGCTAGGAAACTACAAAACTCTTGCTTTCGAAATCCCCAATTTGTATTTCATGATAAAACTCAATTACAAGAAGAAAAAAACAATCAAACCGTTGCTAGGAAACAACAAAACTCTTGCTTTCGAAATCACCGATTTATATATAATGACTAAACTCAATCACAACAAGTCAGAAACAATCAAACAGTTGCTAGGTAACTACAAAACTCCTTCTTTCAATATGCCCAATTTATATTTCATGATAAAACTTAATGACAAGAAGTCAAAAACAGTTGCTAGGAAACCACAAAACTCTTGCTTTCGAAATCCCCAATTTATATATAATGATAAAACTCAATGACATGAAGTCAAAAACAATCAAACAGTTGCTAGGAAACCACAAAACGTTGATGTCGATATCCCCAATTTATATTTCATGATAAAACTCAATGACATGAAGTCAAAAACAATAAAACAGTTGCTAGGAAACTACAAAACTCTTGCTTTCGAAATCTCCCATTTTTTATATATTATGATAAAACCCAATTACAAGAAGACAAAAACAATAAAACAGTTGCTAGGAAACTACAAAACTCTTGCTTTCGAAATCTCCAATTTATATATAATGATAAAACTCAATGATATGAAGACAAAAACAATAAAACAGTTGCTAGGAAACTACAAAACTCTTGCTTTCGAAATCCCCAATTTATATTTCATGATAAAACTCAATGACATGAAGTCAAACAGTTGCTAGTAAACCACAAAATTCTTGCTTTCGAAATCCCCAACTTATATATAATGATAAAACTCAATTACAAGAAGACAAAAACAATAAAACAGTTGCTAGGAAACTACAAATCTCTTGCTTTCGAAATTTCCAATTTATATTTCATGATAAAACTCAATGACATGAAGTCAAAAAAAGTCAAACAGTTGCTAGTAAACCACAAAATTCTTGCTTTCGAAATCCCCAATTTATATATAATGATAAAACTCAATCACAAGAAGTCAAAAACAATCAAACAGTTCCTAGGAAACCACAAAACTCTTGCTTTCGAAATCCCCAATATATATATATAATGATAAAACTCAATCACAAGAAGTCAAAAACATTCAAACAGTTGCTAGGAAACTACAAAACTCTTGCTTTCGAAATCCCCAATTTATATTTCATGATAAAACTCAATTACAAGAAGACAAAAACAATAAAACAGTTGCTAGGAAACTACAAAACTATTGCTTTCGAAATCCCCAATTTGTATTTCATGATAAAACTCAATTACAAGAAGACAAAAACAATAAAACAGTTGCTAGGAAACTACAAAACTCTTGCTTTCGAAATCTCCAATTTATATTTCATGATAAAACTCAATGACATGAAGTCAAAAACATTCAAACAGTTGCTAGGAAACTACAAAACTCTTGCTTTCGAAATCGCCAACTTATATATAATGATAAAACTCAATTACAAGAAGACAAAAACAATAAAACCGTTGCTAGGAAACTACAAAACTCTTGCTTTCGAAATTTCCAATTTATATTTCATGATAAAACTCAATGACATGAAGTCAAAAAAAGTCAAACAGTTGCTAGTAAACCACAAAATTCTTGCTTTCGAAATCCCCAATTTATATATAATGATAAAACTCAATCACAATAAGTCAAAAACAATCAAACAGTTGCTAGGAAACCTCTAAACGCTTGCTTTCGAAATCCCCAATTTGTATTTCATGATAAAACTCAATGACATGAAGTCAAAAACATTCAAACAGTTGCTAGGAAACTACAAAACTCTTGCTTTCGAAATCCCCAATTTATATATAATGATAAAACTCAATTACAAGAAGACAAAAACAATAAAACAGTTGCTAGGAAACTACAAAACTCTTGCTTTCGAAATCTCCAATTTATATTTCATGATAAAACTCAATGACATGAAGTCAAAAACATTCAAACAGTTGCTAGGAAACTACAAAACTCTTGCTTTCGAAATCCCCAATTTATATATAATGATAAAACTCAATCACAAGAAGTCAAAAACAATCAAACAGTTGCTAGGAATCCACAAAACGCTTGCTTTCGATATGCCCAATTTATATTTCATGATAAAACTCAATTACAAGAAGACAAAAACAATAAAACAGTTGCTAGGAAACTACAAAACTCTTGCTTTCGAAATCTCCAATTTATTTATAATGATAAAACTCAATGAAATGAAGTCAAAAACAATTAAACAGTTGCTAGGAAACTACAAAACTCTTGCTTTCGAAATCCCCAATTTATATATAATGATAAAACTCAATGACATGAAGTCAAAAACAGTTGCTAGGAAACCACAAAACTCTTGCTTTCGAAATCTCCAATTTATATATAATGATAAAACTCAATGATATGAAGACAAAAACAATAAAACAGTTGCTAGGAAACTACAAAACTCTTGCTTTCGAAATCTCCAATTTATATATATTGATAAAACTCAATTACAAGAAGACAAAAACAATAAAACAGTTGCTAGGAAACTACAAAACTCTTGCTTTCGAAATCCCCAATTTATATATAATGATAAAATTCAATCACAAGAAGTCATAAACAATCTAGCAGATGCTAGGAAACCACAAAACGCTTGCTTTCGAAATCTCCAATTTACATTTCATGATAAAACTCAATTACAAGAAGACAAAAACAATAAAAAAGTTGCTAGGAAACTACAAAACTCTTGCTTTCGAAATCCCCAATTTATATTTCATGATAAAACTCAATGACATGAAGTCAAACAGTTGCTAGTAAACCACAAAATTCTTGCTTTCGAAATCCCCAACTTATATATAATGATAAAACTCAATTACAAGAAGACAAAAACAATAAAACAGTTGCTAGGAAACTACAAAACTCTTGCTTTCGAAATTTCCAATTTATATTTCATGATAAAACTCAATGACATGAAGTCAAATAAAGTCAAACAGTTGCTAGTAAACCACAAAATTCTTGCTTTCGAAATCCCCAATTTATATATAATGATAAAACTCAATCACAAGATGTCAAAAACAATCAAACAGTTGCTAGGAAACCTCAAAACGCTTGCTTTCGAAATCCCCAATTTGTATTTCATGATAAAACCCAATGACATGAAGTCAAATAAATTCAAACAGTTGCTAGGAAACTACAAAACTCTTGCTTTCGAAATCCCCAATTTATATAAAATGATAAAACTCAATTACAAGAAGACAAAAACAATAAAACAGTTGCTAGGAAACTACAAAACTCTTGCTTTCGAAATCACCGATTTATATATAATGACTAAACTCAATCACAACAAGTCAGAAACAATCAAACAGTTGCTAGGAAACTACAAAACTCCTTCTTTCAATATGCCCAATTTATATTTCATGATAAAACTTAATGACAAGAAGTCAGAAACAGTTGCTAGGAAACCACAAAACTCTTGCTTTCGAAATCCCCAATTTATATATAATGATAAAACTCAATGACATGAAGTCAAAAACAATCAAACAGTTGCTAGGAAACCACAAAACGTTGATGTCGATATCCCCAATTTATATTTCATGATAAAACTCAATGACATGAAGTCAAAAACAATAAAACAGTTGCTAGGAAACTACAAAACTCTTGCTTTCGAAATCTCCCATTTTTTATATATTATGATAAAACCCAATTACAAGAAGACAAAAACAATAAAACAGTTGCTAGGAAACTACAAAACTCTTGCTTTCGAAATCTCCAATTTATATATAATGATAAAACTCAATCACAAGAAGTCAAAAACAATCAAACAGTTGCTAGGAATCCACAAAACGCTTGCTTTCGATATGCCCAATTTATATTTCATGATAAAACTCAATTACAAGAAGACAAAAACAATAAAACAGTTGCTAGGAAACTACAAAACTCTTGCTTTCGAAATCTCCAATTTATATATAATGATAAAACTCAATGAAATGAAGTCAAAAACAATTAAACAGTTGCTAGGAAACTACAAAACTCTTGCTTTCGATATGCCCAATTTATATTTCATGATAAAACTCAATTACAAGAAGACAAAAACAATAAAACAGTTGCTAGGAAACTACAAAACTCTTGCTTTCGAAATCTCCAATTTATATATAATGATAAAACTCAATGAAATGAAGTCAAAAACAATTAAACAGTTGCTAGGAAACTACAAAACTCTTGCTTTCGAAATCCCCAATTTATATATAATGATAAAACTCAATGACATGAAGTCAAAAACAGTTGCTAGGAAACCACAAAACTCTTGCTTTCGAAATCTCCAATTTATATATATTGATAAAACTCAATTACAAGAAGACAAAAACAATAAAACAGTTGCTAGGAAACTACAAAACTCTTGCTTTCGAAATCTCCAATTTATATATAATGATAAAACTCAATGAAATGAAGTCAAAAACAATTAAACAGTTGCTAGGAAACTACAAAACTCTTGCTTTCGAAATCCCCAATTTATATATAATGATAAAACTCAATGACATGAAGTCAGAAACAGTTGCTAGGAAACCACAAAACTCTTGCTTTCGAAATCCCCAATTTATATATAATGATAAAACTCAATGACATGAAGTCAAAAACAGTTGCTAGGAAACCACAAAACTCTTGCTTTCGAAATCTCCAATTTATATATATTGATAAAACTCAATTACAAGAAGACAAAAACAATAAAACAGTTGCTAGGAAACTACAAAACTCTTGCTTTCGAAATCCCCAATTTATATATAATGATAAAATTCAATCACAAGAAGTCATAAACAATCTAGCAGATGCTAGGAAACCACAAAACGCTTGCTTTCGAAATCTCCAATTTACATTTCATGATAAAACTCAATTACAAGAAGACAAAAACAATAAAACAGTTGCTAGGAAACTACAAAACTCTTGCTTTCGAAATTTCCAATTTATATTTCATGATAAAACTCAATGACATGAAGTCAAATAAAGTCAAACAGTTGCTAGTAAACCACAAAATTCTTGCTTTCGAAATCCCCAATTTATATATAATGATAAAACTCAATCACAAGATGTCAAAAACAATCAAACAGTTGCTAGGAAACCTCAAAACGCTTGCTTTCGAAATCCCCAATTTGTATTTCATGATAAAACTCAATGACATGAAGTCAAATAAATTCAAACAGTTGCTAGGAAACTACAAAACTCTTGCTTTCGAAATCCCCAATTTATATATAATGATAAAACTCAATTACAAGAAGACAAAAACAATAAAACAGTTGCTAGGAAACTACAAAACTCTTGCTTTCGAAATCCCCAATTTGTATTTCATGATAAAACTCAATTACAAGAAGACAAAAACAATCAAACCGTTGCTAGGAAACAACAAAACTCTTGCTTTCGAAATCACCGATTTATATATAATGACTAAACTCAATCACAACAAGTCTGAAACAATCAAACAGTTGCTAGGAAACTACAAAACTCCTTCTTTCAATATGCCCAATTTATATTTCATGATAAAACTTAATGACAAGAAGTCAGAAACAGTTGCTAGGAAACCACAAAACTCTTGCTTTCGAAATCCCCAATTTATATATAATGATAAAACTCAATGACATGAAGTCAAAAACAATCAAACAGTTGCTAGGAAACCACAAAACGTTGATGTCGATATCCCCAATTTGTATTTCATGATAAAACTCAATGACATGAAGTCAAAAACAATCAAACAGTTGCTAGGAAACCACAAAACTCTTGCTTTCGAAATCCCCAATTTATATATAATGATAAAACTCAATCACAAGAAGTCAAAAACAATCAAACAGTTAATAGGAATCCACAAAACTCTTGCTTTCGAAATCCCCAATTTGTATTTCATGATAAAACTCAATTACAAGAAGAAAAAAACAATCAAACCGTTGCTAGGAAACAACAAAACTCTTGCTTTCGAAATCACCGATTTATATATAATGACTAAACTCAATCACAACAAGTCAGAAACAATCAAACAGTTGCTAGGTAACTACAAAACTCCTTCTTTCAATATGCCCAATTTATATTTCATGATAAAACTTAATGACAAGAAGTCAAAAACAGTTGCTAGGAAACCACAAAACTCTTGCTTTCGAAATCCCCAATTTATATATAATGATAAAACTCAATGACATGAAGTCAAAAACAATCAAACAGTTGCTAGGAAACCACAAAACGTTGATGTCGATATCCCCAATTTGTATTTCATGATAAAACTCAATGACATGAAGTCAAAAACAATAAAACAGTTGCTAGGAAACTACAAAACTCTTGCTTTCGAAATCTCCCATTTTTTATATATTATGATAAAACCCAATTACAAGAAGACAAAAACAATAAAACAGTTGCTAGGAAACTACAAAACTCTTGCTTTCGAAATCTCCAATTTATATATAATGATAAAACTCAATGATATGAAGACAAAAACAATAAAACAGTTGCTAGGAAACTACAAAACTCTTGCTTTCGAAATCCCCAATTTATATTTCATGATAAAACTCAATGACATGAAGTCAAACAGTTGCTAGTAAACCACAAAATTCTTGCTTTCGAAATCCCCAACTTATATATAATGAAAAAACTCAATTACAAGAAGACAAAAGCAATAAAACAGTTGCTAGGAAACCTCTAAACGCTTGCTTTCGAAATCCCCAATTTGTATTTCATGATAAAACTCAATGACATGAAGTCAAAAACATTCAAACAGTTGCTAGTAAACCACAAAATTCTTGCTTTCGAAATCCCCAATATATATATATAATGATAAAACTCAATCACAAGAAGTCAAAAACATTCAAACAGTTGCTAGGAAACTACAAAACTCTTGCTTTCGAAATCCCCAATTTATATTTCATGATAAAACTCAATGACATAAAGTCAAAAACAGTCAAACAGTTGCTAGTAAACCACCAAATTCTTGCTTTCGAAATCGCCAACTTATATATAATGATAAAACTCAATTACAAGAAGACAAAAACAAAAAAACAGTTGCTAGGAAACTACAAAACTCTTGCTTTCGAAATTTCCAATTTATATTTCATGATAAAACTCAATGACATGAAGTCAAAAAAAGCCAAACAGTTGCTAGTAAACCACAAAATTCTTGCTTTCGAAATCCCCAATTTATATATAATGATAAAACTCAATCACAAGAAGTCAAAAACAATCAAACAGTTGCTAGGAAACCTCTAAACGCTTGCTTTCGAAATCCCCAATTTGTATTTCATGATAAAACTCAATGACATGAAGTCAAAAACATTCAAACAGTTGCTAGGAAACTACAAAACTCTTGCTTTCGAAATCCCCAATTTATATATAATGATAAAACTCAATTACAAGAAGACAAAAACAATAAAACAGTTGCTAGGAAACTACAAAACTCTTGCTTTCGAAATCTCCAATTTATATTTCATGATAAAACTCAATGACATGAAGTCAAAAACATTCAAACAGTTGCTAGGAAACTACAAAACTCTTGCTTTCGAAATCCCCAATTTATATATAATGATAAAACTCAATCACAAGAAGTCAAAAACAATCAAACAGTTGCTAGGAATCCACAAAACGCTTGCTTTCGATATGCCCAATTTATATTTCATGATAAAACTCAATTACAAGA
Organism: Troilus luridus; assembly: GCA_964056705.1. Classification (NCBI taxonomy): domain Eukaryota; kingdom Metazoa; phylum Arthropoda; class Insecta; order Hemiptera; family Pentatomidae; genus Troilus; species Troilus luridus. Next base: position 93,344,068 of record OZ057412.1, on the reverse strand, counting down.
AGACAAAAACAATAAAACAGTTGCTAGGAAACTACAAAACTCTTGCTTTCGAAATCTCCAATTTATATATAATGATAAAACTCAATGAAATGAAGTCAAAAACAATTAAACAGTTGCTATTAAACTACAAAACTCTTGCTTTCGAAATCCCCAATTTATATATAATGATAAAACTCAATGACATGAAGTCAAAAACAGTTGCTAGGAAACTACAGAACTCTTGCTTTCGAAATCCCCAATTTATATATAATGATAAAATTCAATCACAAGAAGTCAAAAACAATCTAGCAGATGCTAGGAAACCACAAAACGCTTGCTTACGAAATCTCCAATTTACATTTCATGATAAAACTCAATTACAAGAAGACAAAAACAATAAAAAAGTTGCTAGGAAACTACAAAACTCTTGCTTTCGAAATCCCCAATTTATATTTCATGATAAAACTCAATGACATGAAGTCAAACAGTTGCTAGTAAACCACAAAATTCTTGCTTTCGAAATCCCCAACTTATATATAATGATAAAACTCAATTACAAGAAGACAAAAACAATAAAACAGTTGCTAGGAAACTACAAAACTCTTGCTTTCGAAATTTCCAATTTATATTTCATGATAAAACTCAATGACATGAAGTCAAATAAAGTCAAACAGTTGCTAGTAAACCACAAAATTCTTGCTTTCGAAATCCCCAATTTATATATAATGATAAAACTCAATCACAAGATGTCAAAAACAATCAAACAGTTGCTAGGAAACCTCAAAACGCTTGCTTTCGAAATCCCCAATTTGTATTTCATGATAAAACTCAATGACATGAAGTCAAATACATTCAAACAGTTGCTAGGAAACTACAAAACTCTTGCTTTCGAAATCCCCAATTTATATATAATGATAAAACTCAATTACAAGAAGACAAAAACAATAAAACAGTTGCTAGGAAACTACAAAACTCTTGCTTTCGAAATCCCCAATTTGTATTTCATGATAAAACTCAATTACAAGAAGACAAAAACAATCAAACCGTTGCTAGGAAACAACAAAACTCTTGCTTTCGAAATCACCGATTTATATATAATGACTAAACTCAATCACAACAAGTCAGAAACAATCAAACAGTTGCTAGGAAACTACAAAACTCCTTCTTTCAATATGCCCGATTTATATTTCATGATAAAACTTAATGACAAGAAGTCAGAAACAGTTGCTAGGAAACCACAAAACTCTTGCTTTCGAAATCCCCAATTTATATATAATGATAAAACTCAATGACATGAAGTCAAAAACAATCAAACAGTTGCTAGGAAACCACAAAACGTTGATGTCGATATCCCCAATTTGTATTTCATGATAAAACTCAATGACATGAAGTCAAAAACAATCAAACAGTTGCTAGGAAACCACAAAACTCTTGCTTTCGAAATCCCCAATTTATATATAATGATAAAACTCAATGACATGAAGTCAAAAACAATCAAACAGTTGCTAGGAAACCACAAAACGTTGATGTCGATATCCCCAATTTGTATTTCATGATAAAACTCAATGACATGAAGTCAAAAACAATCAAACAGTTGCTAGGAAACCACAAAACTCTTGCTTTCGAAATCCCCAATTTATATATAATGATAAAACTCAATCACAAGAAGTCAAAAACAATCAAACAGTTAATAGGAATCCACAAAACTCTTGCTTTCGAAATCCCCAATTTGTATTTCATGATAAAACTCAATTACAAGAAGAAAAAAACAATCAAACCGTTGCTAGGAAACAACAAAACTCTTGCTTTCGAAATCACCGATTTATATATAATGACTAAACTCAATCACAACAAGTCAGAAACAATCAAACAGTTGCTAGGTAACTACAAAACTCCTTCTTTCAATATGCCCAATTTATATTTCATGATAAAACTCAATGACATGAAGTCAAAAACAATTAAACAGTTGCTAGGAAACTACAAAACTCCTTCTTTCAATATGCCCAATTTATATATAATGATAAAACTCAATGACATGAAGTCAAAAACAGTTGCTAGGAAACCACAAAACGTTGATGTCGATATCCCCAATTTGTATTTCATGATAAAACTCAATGACATGAAGTCAAAAAAAGTCAAACAGTTTCTAGTAAACCACAAAATTCTTGCTTTCGAAATCCCCAATATATATATATATAATGATAAAACTCAATCACAAGAAGTCAAAAACATTCAAACAGTTGCTAGGAAACTACAAAACTCTTGCTTTCGAAATCCCCAATTTATATTTCATGATAAAACTCAATTACAAGAAGACAAAAACAATAAAACAGTTGCTAGGAAACTACAAAACTCTTGCTTTCAAAATCCATAATTTGTATTTCATGATAAAACTCAATTACAAGATGACAAAAACAATCAAACCGTTGCTAGGAAACTACAAAACTCTTGCTTTCGAAATCCCCAATTTATATTTCATGATAAAACTCAATGACATAAAGTCAAAAACAGTCAAACAGTTGCTAGTAAACCACCAAATTCTTGCTTTCGAAATCGCCAACTTATATATAATGATAAAACTCAATTACAAGAAGACAAAAACAATAAAACAGTTGCTAGGAAACTACAAAACTCTTGCTTTCGAAATTTCCAATTTATATTTCATGATAAAACTCAATGACATGAAGTCAAAAAAAGCCAAACAGTTGCTAGTAAACCACAAAATTCTTGCTTTCGAAATCCCCAATTTATATATAATGATAAAACTCAATCACAAGAAGTCAAAAACAATCAAACAGTTGCTAGGAAACCTCTAAACGCTTGCTTTCGAAATCCCCAATTTGTATTTCATGATAAAACTCAATGACATGAAGTCAAAAACATTCAAACAGTTGCTAGGAAACTACAAAACTCTTTCTTTCGAAATCCCCAATTTATATATAATGATAAAACTCAATTACAAGAAGACAAAAACAATAAAACAGTTGCTAGGAAACTACAAAACTCTTGCTTTCGAAATCTCCAATTTATATTTCATGATAAAACTCAATGACATGAAGTCAAAAACATTCAAACAGTTGCTAGGAAACTACAAAACTCTTGCTTTCGAAATCCCCAATTTATATATAATGATAAAACTCAATCACAAGAAGTCAAAAACAATCAAACAGTTGCTAGGAATCCACAAAACGCTTGCTTTCGATATGCCCAATTTATATTTCATGATAAAACTCAATTACAAGAAGACAAAAACAATAAAACAGTTGCTAGGAAACTACAAAACTCTTGCTTTCGAAATCTCCAATTTATATATAATGATAAAACTCAATGAAATGAAGTCAAAAACAATTAAACAGTTGCTATTAAACTACAAAACTCTTGCTTTCGAAATCCCCAATTTATATATAATGATAAAACTCAATGACATGAAGTCAAAAACAGTTGCTAGGAAACTACAGAACTCTTGCTTTCGAAATCCCCAATTTATATATAATGATAAAATTCAATCACAAGAAGTCAAAAACAATCTAGCAGATGCTAGGAAACCACAAAACGCTTGCTTACGAAATCTCCAATTTACATTTCATGATAAAACTCAATTACAAGAAGACAAAAACAATAAAAAAGTTGCTAGGAAACTACAAAACTCTTGCTTTCGAAATCCCCAATTTATATTTCATGATAAAACTCAATGACATGAAGTCAAACAGTTGCTAGTAAACCACAAAATTCTTGCTTTCGAAATCCCCAACTTATATATAATGATAAAACTCAATTACAAGAAGACAAAAACAATAAAACAGTTGCTAGGAAACTACAAAACTCTTGCTTTCGAAATTTCCAATTTATATTTCATGATAAAACTCAATGACATGAAGTCAAATAAAGTCAAACAGTTGCTAGTAAACCACAAAATTCTTGCTTTCGAAATCCCCAATTTATATATAATGATAAAACTCAATCACAAGATGTCAAAAACAATCAAACAGTTGCTAGGAAACCTCAAAACGCTTGCTTTCGAAATCCCCAATTTGTATTTCATGATAAAACTCAATGACATGAAGTCAAATACATTCAAACAGTTGCTAGGAAACTACAAAACTCTTGCTTTCGAAATCCCCAATTTATATATAATGATAAAACTCAATTACAAGAAGACAAAAACAATAAAACAGTTGCTAGGAAACTACAAAACTCTTGCTTTCGAAATCCCCAATTTGTATTTCATGATAAAACTCAATTACAAGAAGACAAAAACAATCAAACCGTTGCTAGGAAACAACAAAACTCTTGCTTTCGAAATCACCGATTTATATATAATGACTAAACTCAATCACAACAAGTCAGAAACAATCAAACAGTTGCTAGGAAACTACAAAACTCCTTCTTTCAATATGCCCGATTTATATTTCATGATAAAACTTAATGACAAGAAGTCAGAAACAGTTGCTAGGAAACCACAAAACTCTTGCTTTCGAAATCCCCAATTTATATATAATGATAAAACTCAATGACATGAAGTCAAAAACAATCAAACAGTTGCTAGGAAACCACAAAACGTTGATGTCGATATCCCCAATTTGTATTTCATGATAAAACTCAATGACATGAAGTCAAAAACAATCAAACAGTTGCTAGGAAACCACAAAACTCTTGCTTTCGAAATCCCCAATTTATATATAATGATAAAACTCAATGACATGAAGTCAAAAACAATCAAACAGTTGCTAGGAAACCACAAAACGTTGATGTCGATATCCCCAATTTGTATTTCATGATAAAACTCAATGACATGAAGTCAAAAACAATCAAACAGTTGCTAGGAAACCACAAAACTCTTGCTTTCGAAATCCCCAATTTATATATAATGATAAAACTCAATCACAAGAAGTCAAAAACAATCAAACAGTTAATAGGAATCCACAAAACTCTTGCTTTCGAAATCCCCAATTTGTATTTCATGATAAAACTCAATTACAAGAAGAAAAAAACAATCAAACCGTTGCTAGGAAACAACAAAACTCTTGCTTTCGAAATCACCGAATTATATATAATGACTAAACTCAATCACAACAAGTCAGAAACAATCAAACAGTTGCTAGGTAACTACAAAACTCCTTCTTTCAATATGCCCAATTTATATTTCATGATAAAACTTAATGACAAGAAGTCAAAAACAGTTGCTAGGAAACCACAAAACTCTTGCTTTCGAAATCCCCAATTTATATATAATGATAAAACTCCATGACATGAAGTCAAAAACAATCAAACAGTTGCTAGGAAACCACAAAACGTTGATGTCGATATCCCCAATTTATATTTCATGATAAAACTCAATGACATGAAGTCAAAAACAATAAAACAGTTGCTAGGAAACTACAAAACTCTTGCTTTCGAAATCTCCCATTTTTTATATATTATGATAAAACCCAATTACAAGAAGACAAAAACAATAAAACAGTTGATAGGAAACTACAAAACTCTTGCTTTCGAAATCCCCAATTTATATTTCATGATAAAACTCAATGACATGAAGTCAAACAGTTGCAAGTAAACCACAAAATTCTTGCTTTCGAAATCCCCAACTTATATATAATGAAAAAACTCAATTACAAGAAGACAAAAGCAATAAAACAGTTGCTAGGAAACTACAAATCTCTTGCTTTCGAAATTTCCAATTTATATTTCATGATAAAACTCAATGACATGAAGTCAAAAAAAGTCAAACAGTTGCTAGTAAACCACAAAATTCTTGCTTTCGAAATCCCCAATTTATATATAATGATAAAACTCAAGTACAAGAAGTCAAAAACAATCAAACAGTTCCTAGGAAACCACAAAACTCTTGCTTTCGAAATCCCCAATATATATATATATAATGATAAAACTCAATCACAAGAAGTCAAAAACATTCAAACAGTTGCTAGGAAACTACAAAACTCTTGCTTTCGAAATCCCCAATTTATATTTCATGATAAAACTCAATTACAAGAAGACAAAAACAATAAAACAGTTGCTAGGAAACTACAAAACTCTTGCTTTTGAAATCCCCAATTTGTATTTCATGATAAAACTCAATTACAAGATGACAAAAACAATCAAACAGTTGCTAGGAAACTACAAAACTCTTGCTTTCGAAATTTCCAATTTATATTTCATGATAAAACTCAATGACATGAAGTCAAATAAAGTCAAACAGTTGCTAGTAAACCACAAAATTCTTGCTTTCGAAATCCCCAATTTATATATAATGATAAAACTCAATTACAAGAAGACAAAAACAATAAAACAGTTGCTAGGAAACTACAAAACTCTTGCTTTCGAAATTTCCAATTTATATTTCATGATAAAACTCAATGGCATGAAGTCAAAAAAAGTCAAACAGTTGCTAGTAAACCACAAAATTCTTGCTTTCGAAATCCCCAATTTATATATAATGATAAAACTCAATCACAAGAAGTCAAAAACAATCAAACAGTTGCTAGGAAACCTCTAAACGCTTGCTTTCGCAATCCCCAATTTGTATTTCATGATAAAACTCAATGAAATGAAGTCAAAAACATTCAAACAGTTGCTAGGAAACTACAAAACTCTTGCTTTCGAAATCCCCAATTTATATATAATGATAAAACTCAATTACAAGAAGACAAAAACAATAAAACAGTTGCTAGGAAACTACAAAACTCTTGCTTTCGAAATCTCCAATTTATATTTCATGATAAAACTCAATGACATGAAGTCAAAAACATTCAAACAGTTGCTAGGAAACTACAAAACTCTTGCTTTCGAAATCCCCAATTTATATATAATGATAAAACTCAATCACAAGAAGTCAAAAACAATCAAACAGTTGCTAGGAATCCACAAAACGCTTGCTTTCGATATGCCCAATTTATATTTCATGATAAAACTCAATTACAAGAAGACAAAAACAATAAAACAGTTGCTAGGAAACTACAAAACTCTTGCTTTCGAAATCTCCAATTTATATATAATGATAAAACTCAATGAAATGAAGTCAAAAACAATTAAACAGTTGCTATTAAACTACAAAACTCTTGCTTTCGAAATCCCCAATTTATATATAATGATAAAACTCAATGACATGAAGTCAAAAACAGTTGCTAGGAAACCACAAAACTCTTGCTTTCGAAATCCCCAATTTATATATAATGATAAAACTCAATGACATGAAGTCAAAAACAATCAAACAGTTGCTAGGAAACCACAAAACGTTGATGTCGATATCCCCAATTTATATTTCATGATAAAACTCAATGACATGAAGTCAAAAACAATAAAACAGTTGCTAGGAAACTACAAAACTCTTGCTTTCGAAATCTCCCATTTTTTATATATTATGATAAAACTCAATTACAAGAAGACAAAAACAATAAAACAGTTGCTAGGAAACTACAAAACTCTTGCTTTCGAAATCTCCAATTTATATATAATGATAAAACTCAATGATATGAAGACAAAAACAATAAAACAGTTGCTAGGAAACTACAAAACTCTTGCTTTCGAAATCCCCAATTTATATTTCATGATAAAACTCAATGACATGAAGTCAAACAGTTGCTAGTAAACCACAAAATTCTTGCTTTCGAAATCCCTAATTTATATATAATGATAAAACTCAATCACAAGAAGTCAAAAACAATCAAACAGTTGCTAGGAAACCTCTAAACGCTTGCTTTCGAAATCCCCAATTTGTATTTCATGATAAAACTCAATGACATGAAGTCAAAAACATTCAAACAGTTGCTAGGAAACTACAAAACTCTTGCTTTCGAAATCCCCAATTTATATATAATGATAAAACTCAATTACAAGAAGACAAAAACAATAAAACAGTTGCTAGGATACTACAAAACTCTTGCTTTCGAAATCCCCAATTTGTATTTCATGATAAAACTCAATTACAAGAAGACAAAAACAATCAAACCGTTGCTAGGAAACAACAAAACTCTTGCTTTCGAAATCACCGATTTATATATAATGACTAAACTCAATCACAACAAGTCAGAAACAATCAAACAGTTGCTAGGAAACTACAAAACTCTTGTTTTCGAAATCCCCAATTTATATATAATGATAAAACTCAATTACAAGAAGACAAAAACAATAAAACAGTTGCTAGGAAACTACAAAACTCTTGCTTTCGAAATCCCCAATTTGTATTTCATGATAAAACTCAATTACAAGAAGACAAAAACAATCAAACCGTTGCTAGGAAACAACAAAACTCTTGCTTTCGAAATCACCGATTTATATATAATGACTAAACTCAATCACAACAAGTCAGAAACAATCAAACAGTTGCTAGGAAACTACAAAACTCCTTCTTTCAATATGCCCAATTTATATTTCATGATAAAACTTAATGACAAGAAGTCAGAAACAGTTGCTAGGAAACCACAAAACTCTTGCTTTCGAAATCCCCAATTTATATATAATGATAAAACTCAATGACATGAAGTCAAAAACAATCAAACAGTTGCTAGGAAACCACAAAACTCTTGCTTTCGAAATTCCCAATTTATATATAATGATAAAACTCAATCACAAGAAGTCAAAAACAATCAAACAGTTGCTAGGAATCCACAAAACTCTTGCTTTCGAAATCCCCAATTTGTATTTCATTATAAAACTCAATGACATGAAGTCAAAAACAATCTAACAGTTGCTAGAAAACTACAAAACTCTTGCTTTCGAAATCCCCAATTTATATATAATGATAAAACTCAATGACATGAAGTCAAAAACAATTAAACAGTTGCTAGGAAACTACAAAACTCTTGCTTTCGAAATCCCCAATTTATATATAATGATAAAACTCAAGTACAAGAAGTCAAAAACAATCAAACAGTTCCTAGGAAACCACAAAACTCTTGCTTTCGAAATCCCCAATATATATATATATAATGATAAAACTCAATCACAAGAAGTCAAAAACATTCAAACAGTTGCTAGGAAACTACAAAACTCTTGCTTTCGAAATCCCCAATTTATATTTCATGATAAAACTCAATTACAAGAAGACAAAAACAATAAAACATTTGCTAGGAAACTACAAAACTCTTGCTTTTGAAATCCCCAATTTGTATTTCATGATAAAACTCAATTACAAGATGACAAAAACAATCAAACCGTTGCTAGGAAACTACAAAACTCTTGCTTTCGAAATCCCCAATTTATATTTCATTATAAAACTCAATGACATGAAGTCAAAAACAGTCAAACAGTTGCTAGTAAACCACCAAATTCTTGCTTTCGAAATCGCCAACTTATATATAATGATAAAACTCAATTACAAGAAGACAAAAACAATAAAACAGTTGCTAGGAAACTACAAAACTCTTGCTTTCGAAATTTCCAATTTATATTTCATGATAAAACTCAATGGCATGAAGTCAAAAAAAGTCAAACAGTTGCTAGTAAACCACAAAATTCTTGCTTTCGAAATCCCCAATTTATATATAATGATAAAACTCAATCACAAGAAGTCAAAAACAATCAAACAGTTGCTAGGAAACCTCTAAACGCTTGCTTTCGCAATCCCCAATTTGTATTTCATGATAAAACTCAATGAAATGAAGTCAAAAACATTCAAACAGTTGCTAGGAAACTACAAAACTCTTGCTTTCGAAATCCCCAATTTATATATAATGATAAAACTCAATTACAAGAAGACAAAAACAATAAAACAGTTGCTAGGAAACTACAAAACTCTTGCTTTCGAAATCTCCAATTTATATTTCATGATAAAACTCAATGACATGAAGTCAAAAACATTCAAACAGTTGCTAGGAAACTACAAAACTCTTGCTTTCGAAATCCCCAATTTATATATAATGATAAAACTCAATCACAAGAAGTCAAAAACAATCAAACAGTTGCTAGGAATCCACAAAACGCTTGCTTTCGATATGCCCAATTTATATTTCATGATAAAACTCAATTACAAGAAGACAAAAACAATAAAACAGTTGCTAGGAAACTACAAAACTCTTGCTTTCGAAATCTCCAATTTATATATAATGATAAAACTCAATGAAATGAAGTCAAAAACAATTAAACAGTTGCTATTAAACTACAAAACTCTTGCTTTCGAAATCCCCAATTTATATATAATGATAAAACTCAATGACATGAAGTCAAAAACAGTTGCTAGGAAACCACAAAACTCTTGCTTTCGAAATCCCCAATTTATATATAATGATAAAACTCAATGACATGAAGTCAAAAACAATCAAACAGTTGCTAGGAAACCACAAAACGTTGATGTCGATATCCCCAATTTATATTTCATGATAAAACTCAATGACATGAAGTCAAAAACAATAAAACAGTTGCTAGGAAACTACAAAACTCTTGCTTTCGAAATCTCCCATTTTTTATATATTATGATAAAACTCAATTACAAGAAGACAAAAACAATAAAACAGTTGCTAGGAAACTACAAAACTCTTGCTTTCGAAATCTCCAATTTATATATAATGATAAAACTCAATGATATGAAGACAAAAACAATAAAACAGTTGCTAGGAAACTACAAAACTCTTGCTTTCGAAATCCCCAATTTATATTTCATGATAAAACTCAATGACATGAAGTCAAACAGTTGCTAGTAAACCACAAAATTCTTGCTTTCGAAATCCCTAATTTATATATAATGATAAAACTCAATCACAAGAAGTCAAAAACAATCAAACAGTTGCTAGGAAACCTCTAAACGCTTGCTTTCGAAATCCCCAATTTGTATTTCATGATAAAACTCAATGACATGAAGTCAAAAACATTCAAACAGTTGCTAGGAAACTACAAAACTCTTGCTTTCGAAATCCCCAATTTATATATAATGATAAAACTCAATTACAAGAAGACAAAAACAATAAAACAGTTGCTAGGATACTACAAAACTCTTGCTTTCGAAATCCCCAATTTGTATTTCATGATAAAACTCAATTACAAGAAGACAAAAACAATCAAACCGTTGCTAGGAAACAACAAAACTCTTGCTTTCGAAATCACCGATTTATATATAATGACTAAACTCAATCACAACAAGTCAGAAAAAATCAAACAGTTGCTAGGAAACTACAAAACTCTTGTTTTCGAAATCCCCAATTTATATATAATGATAAAACTCAATTACAAGAAGACAAAAACAATAAAACAGTTGCTAGGAAACTACAAAACTCTTGCTTTCGAAATCCCCAATTTGTATTTCATGATAAAACTCAATTACAAGAAGACAAAAACAATCAAACCGTTGCTAGGAAACAACAAAACTCTTGCTTTCGAAATCACCGATTTATATATAATGACTAAACTCAATCACAACAAGTCAGAAACAATCAAACAGTTGCTAGGAAACTACAAAACTCCTTCTTTCAATATGCCCAATTTATATTTCATGATAAAACTTAATGACAAGAAGTCAGAAACAGTTGCTAGGAAACCACAAAACTCTTGCTTTCGAAATCCCCAATTTATATATAATGATAAAACTCAATGACATGAAGTCAAAAACAATCAAACAGTTGCTAGGAAACCACAAAACGTTGATGTCGATATCCCCAATTTGTATTTCATGATAAAACTCAATGACATGAAGTCAAAAACAATCAAACAGTTGCTAGGAAACCACAAAACTCTTGCTTTCGAAATTCCCAATTTATATATAATGATAAAACTCAATCACAAGAAGTCAAAAACAATCAAACAGTTGCTAGGAATCCACAAAACTCTTGCTTTCGAAATCCCCAATTTGTATTTCATTATAAAACTCAATGACATGAAGTCAAAAACAATCTAACAGTTGCTAGAAAACTACAAAACTCTTGCTTTCGAAATCCCCAATTTATATATAATGATAAAACTCAATGACATGAAGTCAAAAACAATCAAACAGTTGCTAGGAAACCACAAAACGTTGATGTCGATATCCCCAATTTGTATTTCATGATAAAACTCAATGACATGAAGTCAAAAACAATCAAACAGTTGCTAGGAAACCACAAAACTCTTGCTTTCGAAATTCCCAATTTATATATAATGATAAAACTCAATCACAAGAAGTCAAAAACAATCAAACAGTTGCTAGGAATCCACAAAACTCTTGCTTTCGAAATCCCCAATTTGTATTTCATTATAAAACTCAATGACATGAAGTCAAAAACAATCTAACAGTTGCTAGAAAACTACAAAACTCTTGCTTTCGAAATCCCCAATTTATATATAATGATAAAACTCAATGACATGAAGTCAAAAACAATTAAACAGTTGCTAGGAAACTACAAAACTCTTGCTTTCGAAATCCCCAATTTATATATAATGATAAAACTCAATGACCTGAAGTCAAAAACAATAAAACAGTTGCTAGGAAACTACAAAACTCTTGCTTTCGAAATCTCCAATGTATATATAATGATAAAACTCAATGACATGAAGTCAAAAACAATAAAACAGTTGCTAGGAAACTACAAAACTCTTGCTTTCGAAATCTCCCATTTTTTATATATTATGATAAAACTCAATTACAAGAAGACAAAAACAATAAAACAGTTGCTAGTAAACCACAAAATTCTTGCTTTCGAAATCCCCAATTTATATATAATGATAAAACTCAATCACAAGAAGTCAAAAACAATCAAACAGTTGCTAGGAAACCTCTAAACGCTTGCTTTCGAAATCCCCAATTTGTATTTCATGATAAAACTCAATGACATGAAGTCAAAAACATTCAAACAGTTGCTAGGAAACTACAAAACTCTTGCTTTCGAAATCCCCAATTTATATATAATGATAAAACTCAATTACAAGAAGACAAAAACAATAAAACAGTTGCAAGGAAACTACAAAACTCTTGCTTTCGAAATCTCCAATTTATATTTCATGATAAAACTCAATGACATGAAGTCAAAAACATTCAAACAGTTGCTAGGAAACTACAAAACTCTTTCTTTCGAAATCCCCAATTTATATATAATGATAAAACTCAATCACAAGAAGTCAAAAACAATCAAACAGTTGCTAGGAATCCACAAAACGCTTGCTTTCGATATGCCCAATTTATATTTCATGATAAAACTCAATTACAAGAAGACAAAAACAATAAAACAGTTGCTAGGAAACTACAAAACTCTTGCTTTCGAAATCTCCCATTTTTTATATATTATGATAAAACTCAATTACAAGAAGACAAAAACAATAAAACAGTTGCTAGGAAACTACAAAACTCTTGCTTTCGAAATCTCCAATGTATATATAATGATAAAACTCAATGACATGAAGTCAAAAACAATAAAACAGTTGCTAGGAAACTACAAAACTCTTGCTTTCGAAATCTCCCATTTTTTATATATTATGATAAAACTCAATTACAAGAAGACAAAAACAATAAAACAGTTGCTAGGAAACTACAAAACTCTTGCTTTCGAAATCTCCAATTTATATATAATGATAACACTCAATGATATGAAGACAAAAACAATAAAACAGTTGCTAGGAAACTACAAAACTCTTGCTTTCGAAATCTCCAATTTATATATATTGATAAAACTCAATTACAAGAAGACAAAAACAATAAAACAGTTGCTAGGAAACTACAAAACTCTTGCTTTCGAAATCCCCAATTTATATATAATGATAAAATTCAATCACAAGAAGTCAAAAACAATCTAGCAGATGCTAGGAAACCACAAAACTCTTGCTTTCGAAATCTCCAATTTATATATAATGATAAAACTCAATGACATGAAGTCAAAAACAGTTGCTAGGAAACCACAAAACTCTTGCTTTCGAAATCCCCAATTTATATATAATGATAAAACTCAATCACAAGAAGTCAAAAACAATCAAACAGTTGCTAGGAATCCACAAAACTCTTGCTTTCGAAATCCCCAATTTATATATAATGATAAAACTCAATGACATGAAGTCAAAAACAATCAAACAGTTGCTAGGAAACCACAAAACGTTGATGTCGATATCCCCAATTTATATTTCATGATAAAACTCAATGACATGAAGTCAAAAACAATAAAACAGTTGCTAGGAAACTACAAAACTCTTGCTTTCGAAATCTCCCATTTTTTATATATTATGATAAAACTCAATTACAAGAAGACAAAAACAATAAAACAGTTGCTAGGAAACTACAAAACTCTTGCTTTCGAAATCCCCAACTTATATATAATGATAAAACTCAATTACAAGAAGACAAAAACAATAAAACAGTTGCTAGGAAACTACAAAACTCTTGCTTTCGAAATTTCCAATTTATATTTCATGATAAAACTCAATGACATGAAGTCAAAAAAAGTCAAACAGTTGCTAGTAAACCACAAAATTCTTGCTTTCGAAATCCCCAATTTATATATAATGATAAAACTCAATCACAAGAAGTCAAAAACAATCAAACAGTTGCTAGGAAACCTCTAAACGCTTGCTTTCGAAATCCCCAATTTGTATTTCATGATAAAACTCAATGACATGAAGTCAAAAACATTCAAACAGTTGCTAGGAAACTACAAAACTCTTGCTTTCGAAATCCCCAATTTATATATAATGATAAAACTCAATTACAAGAAGACAAAAACAATAAAACAGTTGCTAGGATACTACAAAACTCTTGCTTTCGAAATCCCCAATTTGTATTTCATGATAAAACTCAATTACAAGAAGACAAAAACAATCAAACCGTTGCTAGGAAACAACAAAACTCTTGCTTTCGAAATCACCGATTTATATATAATGACTAAACTCAATCACAACAAGTCAGAAACAATCAAACAGTTGCTAGGAAACTACAAAACTCTTGTTTTCGAAATCCCCAATTTATATATAATGATAAAACTCAATTACAAGAAGACAAAAACAATAAAACAGTTGCTAGGAAACTACAAAACTCTTGCTTTCGAAATCCCCAATTTGTATTTCATGATAAAACTCAATTACAAGAAGACAAAAACAATCAAACCGTTGCTAGGAAACAACAAAACTCTTGCTTTCGAAATCACCGATTTATATATAATGACTAAACTCAATCACAACAAGTCAGAAACAATCAAACAGTTGCTAGGAAACTACAAAACTCCTTCTTTCAATATGCCCAATTTATATTTCATGATAAAACTTAATGACAAGAAGTCAGAAACAGTTGCTAGGAAACCACAAAACTCTTGCTTTCGAAATCCCCAATTTATATATAATGATAAAACTCAATGACATGAAGTCAAAAACAATCAAACAGTTGCTAGGAAACCACAAAACGTTGATGTCGATATCCCCAATTTGTATTTCATGATAAAACTCAATGACATGAAGTCAAAAACAATCAAACAGTTGCTAGGAAACCACAAAACTCTTGCTTTCGAAATTCCCAATTTATATATAATGATAAAACTCAATCACAAGAAGTCAAAAACAATCAAACAGTTGCTAGGAATCCACAAAACTCTTGCTTTCGAAATCCCCAATTTGTATTTCATTATAAAACTCAATGACATGAAGTCAAAAACAATCTAACAGTTGCTAGAAAACTACAAAACTCTTGCTTTCGAAATCCCCAATTTATATATAATGATAAAACTCAATGACATGAAGTCAAAAACAATTAAACAGTTGCTAGGAAACTACAAAACTCTTGCTTTCGAAATCCCCAATTTATATATAATGATAAAACTCAATGACCTGAAGTCAAAAACAATAAAACAGTTGCTAGGAAACTACAAAACTCTTGCTTTCGAAATCTCCAATGTATATATAATGATAAAACTCAATGACATGAAGTCAAAAACAATAAAACAGTTGCTAGGAAACTACAAAACTCTTGCTTTCGAAATCTCCCATTTTTTATATATTATGATAAAACTCAATTACAAGAAGACAAAAAGAATAAAACAGTTGCTAGGAAACTACAAAACTCTTGCTTTCGAAATCTCCAATTTATATATAATGATAAAACTCAATGATATGAAGACAAAAACAATAAAACAGTTGCTAGGAAACTACAAAACTCTTGCTTTCGAAATCTCCAATTTATATATATTGATAAAACTCAATTACAAGAAGACAAAAACAATAAAACAGTTGCTAGGAAACTACAAAACTCTTGCTTTCGAAATCCCCAATTTATATATAATGATAAAATTCAATCACAAGAAGTCAAAAACAATTTAGCAGATGCTAGGAAACTACAAAACTCTTGCTTTCGAAATCTCCCATTTTTTATATATTATGATAAAACTCAATTACAAGAAGACAAAAACAATAAAACAGTTGCTAGGAAACTACAAAACTCTTGCTTTCGAAATCTCCAATTTATATATAATGATAAAACTCAATGATATGAAGACAAAAACAATAAAACAGTTGCTAGGAAACTACAAAACTCTTGCTTTCGAAATCTCCAATTTATATATATTGATAAAACTCAATTACAAGAAGACAAAAACAATAAAACAGTTGCTAGGAAACTACAAAACTCTTGCTTTCGAAATCCCCAATTTATATATAATGATAAAATTCAATAACAAGAAGTCAAAAACAATCTAGCAGATGCTAGGAAACCACAAAACTCTTGCTTTCGAAATCTCCAATTTATATATAATGATAAAACTCAATGACATGAAGTCAAAAACAGTTGCTAGGAAACCACAAAACTCTTGCTTTCGAAATCCCCAATTTATATATAATGATAAAACTCAATGACATGAAGTCAAAAACAGTTGCTAGGAAACCACAAAACTCTTGCTTTCGAAATCCCCAATTTATATATAATGATAAAACTCAATGACATGAAGTCAAAAACAATCAAACAGTTGCTAGGAAACCACAAAACGTTGATGTCGATATCCCCAATTTATATTTCATGATAAAACTCAATGACATGAAGTCAAAAACAATAAAACAGTTGCTAGGAAACTACAAAACTCTTGCTTTCGAAATCTCCCATTTTTTATATATTATGATAAAACTCAATTACAAGAAGACAAAAACAATAAAACAGTTGCTAGGAAACTACAAAACTCTTGCTTTCGAAATCCCCAACTTATATATTATGATAAAACTCAATTACAAGAAGACAAAAACAATAAAACAGTTGCTAGGAAACTACAAAACTCTTGCTTTCGAAATTTCCAATTTATATTTCATGATAAAACTCAATGACATGAAGTCAAAAAAAGTCAAACAGTTGCTAGTAAACCACAAAAGTCTTGCTTTCGAAATCCCCAATTTATATATAATGATAAAACTCAATCACAAGAAGTCAAAAACAATTAAACAGTTGCTAGGAAACCTCTAAACGCTTGCTTTCGAAATCCCCAATTTGTATTTCATGATAAAACTCAATGACATGAAGTCAAAAACATTCAAACAGTTGCTAGGAAACTACAAAACTCTTGCTTTCGAAATCCCCAATTTATATATAATGATAAAACTCAATTACAAGAAGACAAAAACAATAAAACAGTTGCTAGGATACTACAAAACTCTTGCTTTCGAAATCCCCAATTTGTATTTCATGTTAAAACTCAATTACAAGAAGACAAAAACAATCAAACCGTTGCTAGGAAACAACAAAACTCTTGCTTTCGAAATCACCGATTTATATATAATGACTAAACTCAATCACAACAAGTCAGAAACAATCAAACAGTTGCTAGGAAACTACAAAACTCTTGTTTTCGAAATCCCCAATTTATATATAATGATAAATCTCAATTACAAGAAGACAAAAACAATAAAACAGTTGCTGGGAAACTACAAAACTCTTGCTTTCGAAATCCCCAATTTGTATTTCATGATAAAACTCAATTACAAGAAGACAAAAACAATCAAACCGTTGCTAGGAAACAACAAAACTCTTGCTTTCGAAATCACCGATTTATATATAATAACTAAACTCAATCACAACAAGTCAGAAACAATCAAACAGTTGCTAGGAAACCACAAAACGTTGATGTCGACATCCCCAATTTGTATTTCATGATAAAACTCAATGACATGAAGTCAAAAACAATCAAACAGTTGCTAGGAAACCACAAAACTCTTGCTTTCGAAATTCCCAATTTATATATAATGATAAAACTCAATCACAAGAAGTCAAAAACAATCAAACAGTTGCTAGGAAACTACAAAACTCTTGCTTTCGAAATCTCCAATTTATATTTCATGATAAAACTCAATGACATGAAGTCAAAAACATTCACACAGTTGCTAGGAAACTACAAAACTCTTGCTTTCGAAATCCCCAATTTATATATAATGATAAAACTCAATCACAAGAAGTCAAAAACAATCAAACAGTTGCTAGGAATCCACAAAACGCTTGCTTTCGATATGCCCAATTTATATTTCATGATAAAACTCAATTACAAGAAGACAAAAACAATAAAACAGTTGCTAGGAAACTACAAAACTCTTGCTTTCGAAATCTCCAATTTATATATAATGATAAAACTCAATGACATGAAGTCAAAAACAATTAAACAGTTGCTAGGAAACTACAAAACTCTTGCTTTCGAAATCCCCAATTTATATATAATGATAAAACTCAATGACATGAAGTCAAAAACAATAAAATAGTTGCTAGGAAACTACAAAACTCTTGCTTTCGAAATCTCCAATGTATATATAATGATAAAACTCAATGACATGAAGTCAAAAACAATAAAACAGTTGCTAGGAAACTACAAAACTCTTGCTTTCGAAATCCCCATTTTTTATATATTATGATAAAACTCAATTACAAGAAGACAAAAACAATAAAACAGTTGCTAGGAAACTACAAAACTCTTGCTTTCGAAATCTCCAATTTATATATAATGATATAACTCAATGACATGAAGTCAAAAACAGTTGCTAGGAAACCACAAAACTCTTGCTTTCGAAATCCCCAATTTATATATAATGATAAAACTCAATGACATGAAGTCAAAAACAATCAAACAGTTGCTAGGAAACCACAAAACGTTGATGTCGATATCCCCAATTTATATTTCATGATAAAACTCAATGACATGAAGTCAAACAGTTGCTAGTAAACCACAAAATTCTTGCTTTCGAAATCCCCAACTTATATATAATGATAAAACTCAATTACAAGAAGACAAAAACAATAAAACAGTTGCTAGGAAACTACAAAACTCTTGCTTTCGAAATTTCCAATTTATATTTCATGATAAAACTCAATGACATGAAGTCAAAAAAAGTCAAACAGTTGCTAGTAAACCACAAAATTCTTGCTTTCGAAATCCCCAATTTATATATAATGATAAAACTCAATCACAAGAAGTCAAAAACAATCAAACAGTTGCTAGGAAACCTCTAAACGCTTGCTTTCGAAATCCCCAATTTGTATTTCATGATAAAACTCAATGACATGAAGCCAAAAACATTCAAACAGTTGCTAGGAAACTACAAAACTCTTGCTTTCGAAATCCCCAATTTATATATAATGATAAAACTCAATTACAAGAAGACAAAAACAATAAAACAGTTGCTAGGAAACTACAAAACTCTTGCTTTCGAAATCCCGAATTTGTATTTCATGATAAAACTCAATTACAAGATGACAAAAACAATCAAACCGTTGCTAGGAAACTACAAAACACTTGCTTTCGAAATCCCCAATATATATTTCATGATAAAACTCAATGACATGAAGTCAAAAAATGTCAAACAGTAGCTAGTAAACCACCAAATTCTTGCTTTCGAAATCGCCAACTTATATATAATGATAAAACTCAATTACAAGAAGACAAAAACAATAAAACAGTTGCTAGGAAACTACAAAACTCTTGCTTTCGAAATTTCCAATTTATATTTCATGATAAAACTCAATGACATGAAGTCAAATAAAGTCAAACCGTTGCTAGTAAACCACAAAATTCTTGCTTTCGAAATCCCCAATTTATATATAATGATAAAACTCAATCACAAGAAGTCAAAAACAATCAAACAGTTGCTAGGAAACCTCTAAACGCTTGCTTTCGAAATCCCCAATTTGTATTTCATGATAAAACTCAATGACATGAAGTCAAAAACATTCAAACAGTTGCTAGGAAACTACAAAACTCTTGCTTTCGAAATCCCCAATTTATATATAATGATAAAACTCAATTACAAGAAGACAAAAACAATAAAACAGTTGCTAGGAAACTACAAAACTCTTGCTTTCGAAATTTCCAATTTATATTTCATGATAAAACTCAATGACATGAAGTCAAAAAAAGTCAAACAGTTGCTAGTAAACCACAAAATTCTTGCTTTCGAAATCCCCAATTTATATATAATGATAAAACTCAATCACAAGAAGTCAAAAACAATCAAACAGTTGCTAGGAAACCTCAAAACGCTTGCTTTCGAAATCCCCAATTTGTATTTCATGATAAAACTCAATGACATGAAGTCAAATACATTCAAACAGTTGCTAGGAAACTACAAAACTCTTGCATTCGAAATCCCCAATTTATATATAATGATAAAACTCAATTACAAGAAGACAAAAACAATAAAACAGTTGCTAGGAAACTACAAAACTCTTGCTTTCGAAATCCCCAATTTGTATTTCATGATAAAACTCAATTACAAGAAGACAAAAACAATCAAACCGTTGCTAGGAAACAACAAAACTCTTGCTTTCGAAATCACCGATTTATATATAATGACTAAACTCAATCACAACAAGTCAGAAACAATCAAACAGTTGCTAGGAAACTACAAAACTCCTTCTTTCAATATGCCCAATTTATATTTCATGATAAAACTTAATACAAGAAGTCAGAAACAGTTGCTAGGAAACCACAAAACTCTTGCTTTCGAAATCCCCAATTTATATATAATGATAAAACTCAATGACATGATGTCAAAAACAATCAAACAGTTGCTAGGAAACCACAAAACGTTGATGTCGATATCCCCAATTTGTATTTCATGATAAAACTCAATGACATGAAGTCAAAAACAATCAAACAGTTGCTAGGAAACCACAAAACTCTTGCTTTCGAAATCCCCAATTTATATATAATGATAAAACTCAATCACAAGAAGTCAAAAACAATCAAACAGTTAATAGGAATCCACAAAACTCTTGCTTTCGAAATCCCCAATTTGTATTTCATGATAAAACTCAATTACAAGAAGAAAAAAACAATCAAACCGTTGCTAGGAAACAACAAAACTCTTGCTTTCGAAATCACCGATTTATATATAATGACTAAACTCAATCACAACAAGTCAGAAACAATCAAACAGTTGCTAGGTAACTACAAAACTCCTTCTTTCAATATGCCCAATTTATATTTCATGATAAAACTTAATGACAAGAAGTCAAAAACAGTTGCTAGGAAACCACAAAACTCTTGCTTTCGAAATCCCCAATCTATATATAATGATAAAACTCAATGACATGAAGTCAAAAACAATCAAACAGTTGCTAGGAAACCACAAAACGTTGATGTCGATATCCCCAATTTATATTTCATGATAAAACTCAATGACATGAAGTCAAAAACAATAAAACAGTTTCTAAGAAACTACAAAACTCTTGCTTTCGAAATCTCCAATTTATATATAATGATAAAACTCAATGATATGAAGACAAAAACAATAAAACAGTTGCTAGGAAACTACAAAACTCTTGCTTTCGAAATCCCCAATTTATATTTCATGATAAAACTCAATGACATGAAGTCAAACCGTTGCTAGGAAACTACAAAACTCTTGCTTTCGAAATTTCCAATTTATATTTCATGATAAAACTCAATGACATGAAGTCAAAAAAAGTCAAGCAGTTGCTAGTAAACCACAAAATTCTTGCTTTCGAAATCCCCAATTTATATATAATGATAAAACTCAATCACAAGAAGTCAAAAACAATCAAACAGTTGCTAGGAAACCTCTAAACGCTTGCTTTCGAAATCCCCAATTCGTATTTCATGATAAAACTCAATGACATGAAGTCAAAAACATTCAAACAGTTGCTAGGAAACTACAAAACTCTTGCTTTCGAAATCCCCAATTTATATATAATGATAAAACTCAATTACAAGAAGACAAAAACAATAAAACAGTTGCTAGGAAACTACAAAACTCTTGCTTTCGAAATCTCCAATTTATATTTCATGATAAAACTCAATGACATGAAGTCAAAAACATTCAAACAGTTGCTAGGAAACTACAAAACTCTTGCTTTCGAAATCCCCAATTTATATATAATGATAAAACTCAATCACAAGAAGTCAAAAACAATCAAACAGTTGCTAGGAATCCACAAAACGCTTGCTTTCGATATGCCCAATTTATATTTCATGATAAAACTCAATGACATGAAGTCAAAAACAGTTGCTAGGAAACCACAAAACTCTTGCTTTCGAAATCCCCAATTTATATATAATGATAAAACTCAATGACATGAAGTCAAAAACAGTTGCTAGGAAACCACAAAACTCTTGCTTTCGAAATCCCCAATTTATATATAATGATAAAACTCAATGACATGAAGTCAAAAACAATCAAACAGTTGCTAGGAAACCACAAAACGTTGATGTCGATATCCCCAATTTATATTTCATGATAAAACTCAATGACATGAAGTCAAAAACAATAAAACAGTTGCTAGGAAACTACAAAACTCTTGCTTTCGAAATCTCCCATTTTTTATATATTATGATAAAACTCAATTACAAGAAGACAAAAACAATAAAACAGTTGCTAGGAACTACAAAACTCTTGCTTTCGAAATCTCCAATTTATATATAATGATAAAACTCAATGATATGAAGACAAAAACAATAAAACAGTTGCTAGGAAACTACAAAACTCTTGCTTTCGAAATCCCCAATTTATATTTCATGATAAAACTCAATGACATGAAGTCAAACAGTTGCTAGTAAACCACAAAATTCTTGCTTTCGAAATCCCCAACTTATATATAATGATAAAATTCAATCACAAGAAGTCAAAAACAATCAAACAGTTGCTAGGAATCCACAAAACGCTTGCTTTCGATATGCCTAATTTATATTTCATGATACAATTCATTGACAAGAAGTCAAAAACAATCTAGCAGATGCTAGGAAACCACAAAACGCTTGCTTTCGAAATCTCCAATTTACATTTCATGATAAAACTCAATTACAAAAAGACAAAAACAATAAAAAAGTTGCTAGGAAACTACAAAACTCTTGCTTTCGAAATCTCCAATTTATATATAATGATAAAACTCAATGACATGAAGTCAAAAACAATAAAACAGTTGCTAGGAAACTACAAAACTCTTGCTTTCGAAATCTCCAATTTATATATAATGATAAAACTCAATGACATGAAGTCAAAAACAATAAAACGGGTGCTAGGAAACTACAAAACTCTTGCTTTCGAAATCTCCCATTTTTTATATATTATGATAAAACTCAATTACAAGAAGACAAAAACAATAAAACAGTTGCTAGGAAACTACAAAAGTCTTGATTTGTAAATCTCCAATTTATATATAATGATAAAACTCAATGACATGAAGTCAAAAACAATAAAACAGTTGCTAGGAAACTACAAAACTCTTGCTTTCGAAATCTCCAATTTATATATAATGATAAAACTCAATGAAATGAAGTCAAAAACAATTAAACAGTTGCTAGGAAACTACAAAACTCTTGCTTTCGAAATCCCCAATTTATATATAATGATAAAACTCAATGACATGAAGTCAAAAACAGTTGCTAGGAAACCACAAAACTCTTGCTTTCGAAATCCCCAATTTATATATAATGATAAAACTCAATGACATGAAGTCAAAAACAATCAAACAGTTGCTAGGAAACCACAAAACGTTGATGTCGATATCCCCAATTTATATTTCATGATAAAACTCAATGACATGAAGTCAAACAGTTGCTAGTAAACCACAAAATTCTTGCTTTCGAAATCCCCAACTTATATATAATGATAAAACTCAATTACAAGAAGACAAAAACAATAAAACAGTTGCTAGGAAACTACAAAACTCTTGCTTTCGAAATTTCCAATTTATATTTCATGATAAAACTCAATGACATGAAGTCAAAAAAAGTCAAACAGTTGCTAGTAAACCACAAAATTCTTGCTTTCGAAATCCCCAATTTATATATAATGATAAAACTCAATCACAAGAAGTCAAAAACAATCAAACAGTTGCTAGGAAACCTCTAAACGCTTGCTTTCGAAATCCCCAATTTGTATTTCATGATAAAACTCAATGACATGAAGCCAAAAACATTCAAACAGTTGCTAGGAAACTACAAAACTCTTGCTTTCGAAATCCCCAATTTATATATAATGATAAAACTCAATTACAAGAAGACAAAAACAATAAAACAGTTGCTAGGAAACTACAAAACTCTTGCTTTCGAAATCCCGAATTTGTATTTCATGATAAAACTCAATTACAAGATGACAAAAACAATCAAACCGTTGCTAGGAAACTACAAAACACTTGCTTTCGAAATCCCCAATTTATATTTCATGATAAAACTCAATGACATGAAGTCAAAAAATGTCAAACAGTAGCTAGTAAACCACCAAATTCTTGCTTTCGAAATCGCCAACTTATATATAATGATAAAACTCAATTACAAGAAGACAAAAACAATAAAACAGTTGCTAGGAAACTACAAAACTCTTGCTTTCGAAATTTCCAATTTATATTTCATGATAAAACTCAATGACATGAAGTCAAATAAAGTCAAACCGTTGCTAGTAAACCACAAAATTCTTGCTTTCGAAATCCCCAATTTATATATAATGATAAAACTCAATCACAAGAAGTCAAAAACAATCAAACAGTTGCTAGGAAACCTCTAAACGCTTGCTTTCGAAATCCCCAATTTGTATTTCATGATAAAACTCAATGACATGAAGTCAAAAACATTCAAACAGTTGCTAGGAAACTACAAAACTCTTGCTTTCGAAATCCCCAATTTATATATAATGATAAAACTCAATTACAAGAAGACAAAAACAATAAAACAGTTGCTATGAAACTACAAAACTCTTGCTTTCGAAATCTCCAATTTATATTTCATGATAAAACTCAATGACATGAAGTCAAAAACATTCAAACAGTTGCTAGGAAACTACAAAACTCTTGCTTTCGAAATCCCCAATTTATATATAATGATAAAACTCAATCACAAGAAGTCAAAAACAATCAAACAGTTGCTAGGAATCCACAAAACGCTTGCTTTCGATATGCCCAATTTATATTTCATGATAAAACTCAATGACATGAAGTCAAAAACATTCAAACAGTTGCTAGGAAACTACAAAACTCTTGCTTTCGAAATCCCCAATTTATATATAATGATAAAACTCAATTACAAGAAGACCAAAACAATAAAACAGTTGCTAGGAAACTACAAAACTCTTGCTTTCGAAATCTCCCATTTTTTATATATTATGATAAAACTCAATTACAAGAAGACAAAAACAATAAAACAGTTGCTAGGAAACTACAAAACTCTTGCTTTCGAAATCTCCAATTTATATATAATGATAAAACTCAATGATATGAAGACAAAAACAATAAAACAGTTGCTAGGAAACTACAAAACTCTTGCTTTCGAAATCTCCAATTTATATATATTGATAAAACTCAATTACAAGAAGACAAAAACAATAAAACAGTTGCTAGGAAACTACAAAACTCTTGCTTTCGAAATCCCCAATTTATATATAATGATAAAATTCAATCACAAGAAGTCAAAAACAATCAAACAGTTGCTAGGAATCCACAAAACGCTTGCTTTCGATATGCCTAATTTATATTTCATGATACAATTCATTGACAAGAAGTCAAAAACAATCTAGCAGATGCTAGGAAACCACAAAACGCTTGCTTTCGAAATCTCCAATTTACATTTCATGATAAAACTCAATTACAAAAAGACAAAAACAATAAAAAAGTTGCTAGGAAACTACAAAACTCTTGCTTTCGAAATCTCCAATTTATATATAATGATAAAACTCAATGACATGAAGTCAAAAACAATAAAACAGTTGCTAGGAAACTACAAAACTCTTGCTTTCGAAATCTCCCATTTTTTATATATTATGATAAAACTCAATTACAAGAAGACAAAAACAATAAAACAGTTGCTAGGAAACTACAAAAGTCTTGCTTTCGAAATCTCCAATTTATATATAATGATAAAACTCAATGACATGAAGTCAAAAACAATAAAACAGTTGCTAGGAAACTACAAAACTCTTGCTTTCGAAATCTCCAATTTATATATAATGATAAAACTCAATGACATGAGGTCAAAAACAATAAAACAGTTGCTAGGAAACTACAAAACTCTTGCTTTCGAAATCCCCAATTTATATATAATGATAAAACTCAATGACATGAAGTCAAAAACAATAAAACAGTTGCTAGGAAACTACAAAACTCTTGCTTTCGAAATCTCCAATTTATATATAATGATAAAACTCAATGACATGAAGTCAAAAACAATAAAACAGTTGCTAGGAAACTACAAAACTCTTGCTTTCGAAATCTCCCATTTTTTATATATTATGATAAAACTCAATTACAAGAAGACAAAAACAATAAAACAGTTGCTAGGAAACTACAAATCTCTTGCTTTCGAAATCCCCAATTTATATATAATGATAAAACTCAATGACATGAAGTCAAAAACAGTTGCTAGGAAACCACAAAACTCTTGCTTTCGAAATCCCCAATTTATATATAATGATAAAACTCAATGACATGAAGTCAAAAACAATCAAACAGTTGCTAGGAAACCACAATACGTTGATGTCGATATCCCCAATTTATATTTCATGATAAAACTCAATTATAAGAAGACAAAAACAATAAAACAGTTGCTAGGAAACTACAAAACTCTTGCTTTCGAAATCCCCAATTTGTATATCATGATAAAACTCAATTACAAGATGACAAAAACAATCAAACCGTTGCTAGGAAACTACAAAACACTTGCTTTCGAAATCCCCAATTTATATTTCATGATAAAACTCAATGACATGAAGTCAAAAAATGTCAAACAGTTGCTAGTAAACCACCAAATTCTTGCTTTCGAAATCGCCAACTTATATATAATGATAAAACTCAATTACAAGAAGACAAAAACAATAAAACAGTTGCTAGGAAACTACAAAACTCTTGCTTTCGAAATTTCCAATTTATATTTCATGATAAAACTCAATGACATGAAGTCAAATAAAGTCAAACCGTTGCTAGTAAACCACAAAATTCTTGCTTTCGAAATCCCCAATTTATATATAATGATAAAACTCAATCACAAGAAGTCAAAAACAATCAAACAGTTGCTAGGAAACTACAAAACTCTTGCTTTCGAAATCCCCAATTTATATATAATGATAAAACTCAATTACAAGAAGACAAAAACAATAAAACAGTTGCTAGGAAACTACAAAACTCTTGCTTTCGAAATCTCCAATTTATATTTCATGATAAAACTCAATGACATGAAGTCAAAAACATTCAAACAGTTGCTAGGAAACTACAAAACTCTTGCTTTCGAAATCCCCAATTTATATATAATGATAAAACTCAATGACATGAAGTCAAAAACAATAAAACAGTTGCTAGGAAACTACAAAACTCTTGCTTTCGAAATCTCAAATTTATATATAATGATAAAACTCAATGACATGAAGTCAAAAACAATAAAACAGTTGCTAGGAATCCACAAAACTCTTGCTTTCGAAATCCCCAATTTGTATTTCATGATAAAACTCAATTACAAGAAGAAAAAAAACAATCAAACCGTTGCTAGGAAACAACAAAAATCTTGCTTTCGAAATCACCGATTTATATATAATGACTAAACTCAATCACAACAAGTCAGAAACAATCAAACAGTTGCTAGGAAACTACAAAACTCCTTCTTTCAATATGCCCAATTTATATTTCATGATAAAACTTAATGACAAGAAGTCAACAACAGTTGCTAGGAAACCACAAAACTCTTGCTTTCGAAATCCCCAATTTATATATAATGATAAAACTCAATCACAAGAAGTCAAAAACAATCAAACAGTTGCTAGGAATCCACAAAACGCTTGCTTTCGATTTGCCCAATTTATATTTCATGATAAAACTCAATGACATGAAGTCAAAAACATTCAAACAGTTGCTAGGAAACTACAAAACTCTTGCTTTCGAAATCCCCAATTTATATATAATGATAAAACTCAATTACAAGAAGACAAAAACAATAAAACAGTTGCTAGGAAACTACAAAACTCTTGCTTTCGAAATCTCCCATTTTTTATATATTATGATAAAACTCAATTACAAGAAGACAAAAACAATAAAACAGTTGCTAGGAAACTACAAAACTCTTGCTTTCGAAATCTCCAATTTATATATAATGATAAAACTCAATGATATGAAGACAAAAACAATAAAACAGTTGCTAGAAAACTACAAAACTCTTGCTTTCGAAATCTCCAATTTATATTTCATGATAAAACTCAATGACATGAAGTCAAAAACATTCAAACAGTTGCTAGGAAACTACAAAACTCTTGCTTTCGAAATCCCCAATTTATATATAATGATAAAACTCAATCACAAGAAGTCAAAAACAATCAAACAGTTGCTAGGAATCCACAAAACGCTTGCTTTCGATATGCCCAATTTATATTTCATGATAAAACTCAATGACATGAAGTCAAAAACATTCAAACAGTTGCTAGGAAACTACAAAACTCTTGCTTTCGAAATCCCCAATTTATATATAATGATAAAACTCAATTACAAGAAGACAAAAACAATAAAACAGTTGCTAGGAAACTACAAAACTCTTGCTTTCGAAATCACCCATTTTTTATATATTATGATAAAACTCAATTACAAGAAGACAAAAACAATAAAACAGTTGCTAGGAAACTACAAAACTCTTGCTTTCGAAATCTCCAATTTATATATAATGATAAAACTCAATGATATGAAGACAAAAACAATAAAACAGTTGCTAGGAAACTACAAAACTCTTGCTTTCGAAATCTCCAATTTATATATATTGATAAAACTCAATTACAAGAAGACAAAAACAATAAAACAGTTGCTAGGAAACTACAAAACTCTTGCTTTCGAAATCCCCAATTTATATATAATGATAAAATTCAATCACAAGAAGTCAAAAACAATCAAACAGTTGCTAGGAATCCACAAAACGCTTGCTTTCGATATGCCTAATTTATATTTCATGATACAATTCATTGACAAGAAGTCAAAAACAATCTAGCAGATGCTAGGAAACCACAAAACGCTTGCTTTCGAAATCTCCAATTTACATTTCATGATAAAACTCAATTACAAAAAGACAAAAACAATAAAAAAGTTGCTAGGAAACTACAAAACTCTTGCTTTCGAAATCTCCAATTTATATATAATGATAAAACTCAATGACATGAAGTCAAAAACAATAAAACAGTTGCTAGGAAACTACAAAACTCTTGCTTTCGAAATCTCCAATTTATATATAATGATAAAACTCAATGACATGAAGTCAAAAACAATAAAACAGTTGCTAGGAAACTACAAAACTCTTGCTTTCGAAATCTCCCATTTTTTATATATTATGATAAAACTCAATTACAAGAAGACAAAAACAATAAAACAGTTGCTAGGAAACTACAAAAGTCTTGCTTTCGAAATCACCCATTTTTTATATATTATGATAAAACTCAATTACAAGAAGACAAAAACAATAAAACAGTTGCTAGGAAACTACAAAACTCTTGCTTTCGAAATCTCCAATTTATATATAATGATAAAACTCAATGATATGAAAACAAAAACAATAAAACAGTTGCTAGGAAACTACAAAACTCTTGCTTTCGAAATCTCCAATTTATATATATTGATAAAACTCAATTACAAGAAGACAAAAACAATAAAACAGTTGCTAGGAAACTACAAAACTCTTGCTTTCGAAATCCCCAATTTATATATAATGATAAAATTCAATCACAAGAAGTCAAAAACAATCAAACCGTTGCTAGGAAACTACAAAACACTTGCTTTCGAAATCCCCAATTTATATTTCATGATAAAACTCAATGACATGAAGTCAAAAAATGTCAAACAGTTGCTAGTAAACCACCAAATTCTTGCTTTCGAAATCGCCAACTTATATATAATGATAAAACTCAATTACAAGAAGACAAAAACAATAAAACAGTTGCTAGGAAACTACAAAACTCTTGCTTTCGAAATTTCCAATTTATATTTCATGATAAAACTCAATGACATGAAGTCAAATAAAGTCAAACCGTTGCTAGTAAACCACAAAATTCTTGCTTTCGAAATCCCCAATTTATATATAATGATAAAACTCAATCACAAGAAGTCAAAAACAATCAAACAGTTGCTAGGAAACTACAAAACTCTTGCTTTCGAAATCCCCAATTTATATATAATGATAAAACTCAATTACAAGAAGACAAAAACAATAAAACAGTTGCTAGGAAACTACAAAACTCTTGCTTTCGAAATCTCCAATTTATATTTCATGATAAAACTCAATGACATGAAGTCAAAAACATTCAAACAGTTGCTAGGAAACTACAAAACTCTTGCTTTCGAAATCCCCAATTTATATATAATGATAAAACTCAATGACATGAAGTCAAAAACAATAAAACAGTTGCTAGGAAACTACAAAACTCTTGCTTTCGAAATCACCCATTTTTTATATATTATGATAAAACTCAATTACAAGAAGACAAAAACAATAAAACAGTTGCTAGGAAACTACAAAACTCTTGCTTTCGAAATCTCCAATTTATATATAATGATAAAACTCAATGATATGAAGACAAAAACAATCAAACCGTTGCTAGGAAACAACAAAAATCTTGCTTTCGAAATCACCGATTTATATATAATGACTAAACTCAATCACAACAAGTCAGAAACAATCAAACAGTTGCTAGGAAACTACAAAACTCCTTCTTTCAATATGCCCAATTTATATTTCATGATAAAACTTAATGACAAGAAGTCAACAACAGTTGCTAGGAAACCACAAAACTCTTGCTTTCGAAATCCCCAATTTATATATAATGATAAAACTCAATCACAAGAAGTCAAAAACAATCAAACAGTTGCTAGGAATCCACAAAACGCTTGCTTTCGATTTGCCCAATTTATATTTCATGATAAAACTCAATGACATGAAGTCAAAAACATTCAAACAGTTGCTAGGAAACTACAAAACTCTTGCTTTCGAAATCCCCAATTTATATATAATGATAAAACTCAATTACAAGAAGACAAAAACAATAAAACAGTTGCTAGGAAACTACAAAACTCTTGCTTTCGAAATCTCCCATTTTTTATATATTATGATAAAACTCAATTACAAGAAGACAAAAACAATAAAACAGTTGCTAGGAAACTACAAAACTCTTGCTTTCGAAATCTCCAATTTATATATAATGATAAAACTCAATGATATGAAGACAAAAACAATAAAACAGTTGCTAGAAAACTACAAAACTCTTGCTTTCGAAATCTCCAATTTATATTTCATGATAAAACTCAATGACATGAAGTCAAAAACATTCAAACAGTTGCTAGGAAACTACAAAACTCTTGCTTTCGAAATCCCCAATTTATATATAATGATAAAACTCAATCACAAGAAGTCAAAAACAATCAAACAGTTGCTAGGAATCCACAAAACGCTTGCTTTCGATATGCCCAATTTATATTTCATGATAAAACTCAATGACATGAAGTCAAAAACATTCAAACAGTTGCTAGGAAACTACAAAACTCTTGCTTTCGAAATCCCCAATTTATATATAATGATAAAACTCAATTACAAGAAGACAAAAACAATAAAACAGTTGCTAGGAAACTACAAAACTCTTGCTTTCGAAATCACCCATTTTTTATATATTATGATAAAACTCAATTACAAGAAGACAAAAACAATAAAACAGTTGCTAGGAAACTACAAAACTCTTGCTTTCGAAATCTCCAATTTATATATAATGATAAAACTCAATGATATGAAGACAAAAACAATAAAACAGTTGCTAGGAAACTACAAAACTCTTGCTTTCGAAATCTCCAATTTATATATATTGATAAAACTCAATTACAAGAAGACAAAAACAATAAAACAGTTGCTAGGAAACTACAAAACTCTTGCTTTCGAAATCCCCAATTTATATATAATGATAAAATTCAATCACAAGAAGTCAAAAACAATCAAACAGTTGCTAGGAATCCACAAAACGCTTGCTTTCGATATGCCTAATTTATATTTCATGATACAATTCATTGACAAGAAGTCAAAAACAATCTAGCAGATGCTAGGAAACCACAAAACGCTTGCTTTCGAAATCTCCAATTTACATTTCATGATAAAACTCAATTACAAAAAGACAAAAACAATAAAAAAGTTGCTAGGAAACTACAAAACTCTTGCTTTCGAAATCTCCAATTTATATATAATGATAAAACTCAATGACATGAAGTCAAAAACAATAAAACAGTTGCTAGGAAACTACAAAACTCTTGCTTTCGAAATCTCCAATTTATATATAATGATAAAACTCAATGACATGAAGTCAAAAACAATAAAACAGTTGCTAGGAAACTACAAAACTCTTGCTTTCGAAATCTCCCATTTTTTATATATTATGATAAAACTCAATTACAAGAAGACAAAAACAATAAAACAGTTGCTAGGAAACTACAAAAGTCTTGCTTTCGAAATCACCCATTTTTTATATATTATGATAAAACTCAATTACAAGAAGACAAAAACAATAAAACAGTTGCTAGGAAACTACAAAACTCTTGCTTTCGAAATCTCCAATTTATATATAATGATAAAACTCAATGATATGAAGACAAAAACAATAAAACAGTTGCTAGGAAACTACAAAACTCTTGCTTTCGAAATCTCCAATTTATATATATTGATAAAACTCAATTACAAGAAGACAAAAACAATAAAACAGTTGCTAGGAAACTACAAAACTCTTGCTTTCGAAATCCCCAATTTATATATAATGATAAAATTCAATCACAAGAAGTCAAAAACAATCAAACAGTTGCTAGGAATCCACAAAACGCTTGCTTTCGATATGCCTAATTTATATTTCATGATACAATTCATTGACAAGAAGTCAAAAACAATCTAGCAGATGCTAGGAAACCACAAAACGCTTGCTTTCGAAATCTCCAATTTACATTTCATGATAAAACTCAATTACAAAAAGACAAAAACAATAAAAAAGTTGCTAGGAAACTACAAAACTCTTGCTTTCGAAATCTCCAATTTATATATAATGATAAAACTCAATGACATGAAGTCAAAAACAATAAAACAGTTGCTAGGAAACTACAAAACTCTTGCTTTCGAAATCTCCAATTTATATATAATGATAAAACTCAATGACATGAAGTCAAAAACAATAAAACAGTTGCTAGGAAACTACAAAACTCTTGCTTTCGAAATCTCCCATTTTTTATATATTATGATAAAACTCAATTACAAGAAGACAAAAACAATAAAACAGTTGCTAGGAAACTACAAAAGTCTTGCTTTCGAAATCTCCAATTTATATATTGTTCAGTCGCGGATCAATTTCATAAATTAAAATTAGAATCTCGCAGATCTGTTCACATTTTGTTTCCATGGCGACGAATAAAGAGGATGTTCAGTAGCGTAACATTTAAGGCTTAAGTATATTCAAATTCACCAGTCACCGCCGCCATGATCGGCTATAGCCACCTAGATTAAAAAAGAAGGTTGAAACACCATCTGTCGGCAGAATCGCTCTTCACTTCACTTCGCTTCGCATCTTGACTCCGAGCTGGCAACATCTCTCCACTCTTCTCTACTGAATCCTAAACCTACGGACATTCACCAAAAGGTCGCCGTTCACCGCAGGACATTGATATATTCGCCCAAGGCCCTAGATCGCCTAGCACCACCAGATCGCCTAGTAACCAGATACACTCGGAGCCAATGAAAAGAATCCTTCTCTCCAATTGTAAGTCCACTCTTTCATACAATTAGCAAGAGTACCTGTTCACCGGTCGTCGTCATCCTCAGAGATTTCATTTCATTCATCTTATAAGATAAAGACTATAAATTCCACTGTTAAGATTTGTTCATACGAAGCATCATTTCCAGTTAATAATTAAGATTTAATAATTTCTTTGCATAACATTATTCATTGTTCATTTTTGTCTCTTTCTTTGTAAAAATTGTTTATTCGCTGTTTTTTCTTTAATTATCAAATGTCTAACCTTAATATATTTAAATTTAATAAACCACATGTTTCAGTATCTCGCCAATTTATTTAAAACGCCGACTCTATTCTATTTTGCTATTCTATTTCATTTCATCATTATCTTTTTTTTCCTTCTATTCAGTCTAATCACGCCCGTACATTTTGGTGCCGAAACCCGGGAGTTTAATAAGAGCATTCATTTTCTCGGCAGATACTGAAACATTGGTGTTTCACGGCCATATTGCCTCATTGTTTACTTAGTTATTCGGCCATATTGTTTACGGTTACTTCCGCCACATATGTGACTATCTATTCAATTCTATTTAGGTTACAATTGTTTAAATTTAAGGCTCATTATTCAATACTATTATTCATTGTAATTTCTTTCAGCCGTTTTTTATTAAGTGTTAATAGTTTAAAATGGCCAATCGTCGCCAATCTAATTTTAAGGGAAAATCTCAAAAGGCAATATTTATCAGTTTATTAAAAGACGTCCAATTTTTCGCCAAAAAATGTAAAACAACTGTGAACAGTAACGAAATCTCATTAGCTCAAATTTATATTGATCAATTAAAGCAATTAATTTCCAAAATGCGTACCGCCAAGACTGCCCTACTTATCGAATATAAGGGACGATCGATCCCAGCCGATATTCAGGAACAATTTATTCAGGTCCAGTTAGAAGCCGTGGAGTTAGAAGCAACGATATTCGATCTATGTAATACCGCTGCCC
Source organism: Troilus luridus (assembly GCA_964056705.1). Taxonomy (NCBI): domain Eukaryota; kingdom Metazoa; phylum Arthropoda; class Insecta; order Hemiptera; family Pentatomidae; genus Troilus; species Troilus luridus. Next base: position 93,309,042 of record OZ057412.1, on the reverse strand, counting down.
CGCCACCTAACCCGCCGGCCATTTTCCTTCCACCTCTTGAGTTGCCCCGGTTGAATGGGGTTATTTCAAAATGTCAACAATTAAAAACATCGAACATTCCAAATCTGGGGGATTATTTATTGTATACTATCGCATTCCAGAAACTTGATCCGGTCACCCAGAGAGAATTTAAACTTCAGCATCCGGAAGAGTTTCCAACGCTCGCCGATTTATTGACCTATATTTCCCGCCTTAAAGCTGCTATCACCGCCGCTTCCCTTTCTAACACAGCCCCGGCTCATGAACTAACAGATGAGTCACTTCCGCCCAAGGCTCAATCTCCGATACGACAATTCGCTCCCGCAGCGCGACCGGAAACATCAAATAATTCACCGCACCGCTCCCTCCGGTCAGTGTCTCCGGAATTTAAGCCCCCTCAGCCGCACGACAATTCCGCTCAACGCCACAGCGCCACCGAACCCAGACATAGTTTTTCATTAACTGTTCCCACCTTGCAAGATTCGTCTCCACCACCCGTTCGGGAATCACCTAGCCAGTCGCCAACCTTGGATCATCATTTGCTGGTACCCTGCAAAAATCCATCTCCTCATAAGACTATCTTTCCTGACCCATCGAAAGGTTACCACAATCCTGAGCGATCTTTTCGCCCTTCTCATCGGGCTTTCTCCAGAGATGTCTATCGTCTCCACTTATACCCCCTCTTACTTCCGCCGGATAAAGCCTCCGCGCGTCGTTCATCAACCTCGCAGGGATCACTAAAAAATTCACCTCCATACAAGCCGACCTTTCGTGATACACCGATAAATCACCATACTCTACCGCAATCCTTTCGCCCGGGTCTCTGGGTTTTCCCCAGAGATATTTATCGTCACCGACTCTACCCCCATCTGCGTTCGCCTGAGGAAATCACCGCTCGACGCCTCTATCCTCGCTTACGTCCTCCTGAGGAATCAACCGCTCGACGCATCTATCCTCGCTTAAGTCCTCCTGAAAAAACTACTGTTCGACGTGTATACCCCCTCTTACGTCCTCCTGAGGAATCAACCGCTCGACGCATCTATCCTCGCTTAAGTCCGCCTGAGAAAACTACTGTTCGACGCGTATACCCCCTCTTACGTCCTCCTGAGGAATCAACCGCTCGACGCGTGTATCCTCTCTTACGTCCGCCTGAGGAAGCCTCTGCTCGCCGATCACCAACCGCCGGTACAACCAGGTCTACCAAGGGACTCTCTTGCACCTTCGAATCTCTTCTCCTCTCTCTCGCCTTCCAGCAACCCTCGCCGATCACCGTCAATAGGGATGCTCGCCATTCAAAAGTTGGAAGCACCAATTTGTCACTTCTCTTACATATTCACCAATCTCATCTCTTACATATTCACCAATATCCTCTCTTACATATTCACCAATCTCCTCACTCCTATCCACTACTAGTCCTTGGTATTCTCTATCTTGCTAATGATATTCACCTAGTAGCCCAATATATTCTCCTACTTAATCCTACTCATTCTCCCGCGTCCACAAATTTTTCTCCTGAGTTTTTAGTTCTAATTATTCCACAACGTCTCATTCCGATTCACCTACATCACCGTCATATTAACCTAGGCCTCCCTTATATTCTCCAATTTTCCCATCTTATTCTCCAGCACCCCTTTGTACATACAAACTTCTTCCTCATAATCACCCAATTCATTAATCACTGCTGCTTCTTAGCTATTCACCCCCATCACCTTATATTCTCCCACCTCTTCATCATATGCTCCTACTTCACCATCATATTCGCCTACTATTCTACAATTTCTCCATCTAATTCTCCAGCACCCTCAACCAGTTTATCAATCACTGCTCATTCTTATCTATTCACCCACATCACCTCATATTTTTCCACCTCTTCATCTCATGCTCCTATCTCACCATCATATTCGCCTACTTCTCCCTCTTATTCTTCAACTTCACTATCTCATTCCTTCTACCTCCCCTTCGCACTCACCGACTTCGCTCTCACACTCACCTCCCCATCTTATTCCCCTTACCTCATCTTCATGTTCACCACCTTTTCTCTCATATTCGCCATCTTCACCATCTTTCCCACTATTCTCCTGCTTCTACAAATTATTCTCACGGTTTCTTTCCAATTGTTCCCTAACATCTCCCTCCTATCCACCTACGTAAGCTTTACATTCATCAACCTTTCCTCTTTTTTCACCAAGTTCACCAAGCAACACTGCTTCTTGCATTCTCCTATCTCATTCTCACATTCCCATACTTCCCCCTATTATTTCTCAAACTTATTCCTTCTACATCCCCATTGTAGTTTACTAATTCTCTCTAATACCATCATATTCACCCAGTTCATCAAGCAATACCGAGTCTTGCGTATTCATCAACCTCTCCCTCTTATTCTCCGACGTCTCCCGCTTTCTACCATCCACAATATTCACCTACAAGTCCCAGCTACCGCGGCTCTCCCCCATTAACATTCAACATCTCCTCATTGCACAACTATACCTCCCACATATTCACCCAGGTCACCATCTTAGTCTCCATCGTCACCATCTTCTCCAAATCATTACTCACCTCCAGCCCACCATTGTAGTTCGGTGTCTCACTTTCTCCAGTCCACCAATAACTCGGTCACACATACGCCCCCTTACCCTCTTATGATGCCACTATCGTGCCATGGCGGGGGGGATGTTCAGTCGCGGATCAATTTCATAAATTAAAATTAGAATCTCGCAGATCTGTTCACATTTTGTTTCCATGGCGACGAATAAAGAGGATGTTCAGTAGCGTAACATTTAAGGCTTAAGTATATTCAAATTCACCAGTCACCGCCGCCATGATCGGCTATAGCCACCTAGATTAAAAAAGAAGGTTGAAACACCATCTGTCGGCAGAATCGCTCTTCACTTCACTTCGCTTCGCATCTTGACTCCGAGCTGGCAACATCTCTCCACTCTTCTCTACTGAATCCTAAACCTACGGACATTCACCAAAAGGTCGCCGTTCACCGCAGGACATTGATATATTCGCCCAAGGCCCTAGATCGCCTAGCACCACCAGATCGCCTAGTAACCAGATACACTCGGAGCCAATGAAAAGAATCCTTCTCTCCAATTGTAAGTCCACTCTTTCATACAATTAGCAAGAGTACCTGTTCACCGGTCGTCGTCATCCTCAGAGATTTCATTTCATTCATCTTATAAGATAAAGACTATAAATTCCACTGTTAAGATTTGTTCATACGAAGCATCATTTCCAGTTAATAATTAAGATTTAATAATTTCTTTGCATAACATTATTCATTGTTCATTTTTGTCTCTTTCTTTGTAAAAATTGTTTATTCGCTGTTTTTTCTTTAATTATCAAATGTCTAACCTTAATATATTTAAATTTAATAAACCACATGTTTCAGTATCTCGCCAATTTATTTAAAACGCCGACTCTATTCTATTTTGCTATTCTATTTCATTTCATCATTATCTTTTTTTTCCTTCTATTCAGTCTAATCACGCCCGTACATATATAATGATAAAACTCAATGACATGAAGTCAAAAACAATAAAACAGTTGCTAGGAAACTACAAAACTCTTGCTTTCGAAATCTCCAATTTATATATAATGATAAAACTCAATGACATGAGGTCAAAAACAATAAAACAGTTGCTAGGAAACTACAAAACTCTTGCTTTCGAAATCCCCAATTTATATATAATGATAAAACTCAATGACATGAAGTCAAAAACAATAAAACAGTTGCTAGGAAACTACAAAACTCTTGCTTTCGAAATCTCCAATTTATATATAATGATAAAACTCAATGACATGAAGTCAAAAACAATAAAACAGTTGCTAGGAAACTACAAAACTCTTGCTTTCGAAATCTCCCATTTTTTATATATTATGATAAAACTCAATTACAAGAAGACAAAAACAATAAAACAGTTGCTAGGAAACTACAAATCTCTTGCTTTCGAAATCCCCAATTTATATATAATGATAAAACTCAATGACATGAAGTCAAAAACAGTTGCTAGGAAACCACAAAACTCTTGCTTTCGAAATCCCCAATTTATATATAATGATAAAACTCAATGACATGAAGTCAAAAACAATCAAACAGTTGCTAGGAAACCACAATACGTTGATGTCGATATCCCCAATTTATATTTCATGATAAAACTCAATTACAAGAAGACAAAAACAATAAAACAGTTGCTAGGAAACTACAAAACTCTTGCTTTCGAAATCCCCAATTTGTATATCATGATAAAACTCAATTACAAGATGACAAAAACAATCAAACCGTTGCTAGGAAACTACAAAACACTTGCTTTCGAAATCCCCAATTTATATTTCATGATAAAACTCAATGACATGAAGTCAAAAAATGTCAAACAGTTGCTAGTAAACCACCAAATTCTTGCTTTCGAAATCGCCAACTTATATATAATGATAAAACTCAATTACAAGAAGACAAAAACAATAAAACAGTTGCTAGGAAACTACAAAACTCTTGCTTTCGAAATTTCCAATTTATATTTCATGATAAAACTCAATGACATGAAGTCAAATAAAGTCAAACCGTTGCTAGTAAACCACAAAATTCTTGCTTTCGAAATCCCCAATTTATATATAATGATAAAACTCAATCACAAGAAGTCAAAAACAATCAAACAGTTGCTAGGAAACTACAAAACTCTTGCTTTCGAAATCCCCAATTTATATATAATGATAAAACTCAATTACAAGAAGACAAAAACAATAAAACAGTTGCTAGGAAACTACAAAACTCTTGCTTTCGAAATCTCCAATTTATATTTCATGATAAAACTCAATGACATGAAGTCAAAAACATTCAAACAGTTGCTAGGAAACTACAAAACTCTTGCTTTCGAAATCCCCAATTTATATATAATGATAAAACTCAATGACATGAAGTCAAAAACAATAAAACAGTTGCTAGGAATCCACAAAACTCTTGCTTTCGAAATCCCCAATTTGTATTTCATGATAAAACTCAATTACAAGAAGAAAAAAAACAATCAAACCGTTGCTAGGAAACAACAAAACTCTTGCTTTCGAAATCCCCAATTTATATATAATGATAAAACTCAATCACAACAAGTCAGAAACAATCAAACAGTTGCTAGGAAACTACAAAACTCATTCTTTCAATATGCCCAATTTATATTTCATGATAAAACTTAATGACAAGAAGTCAACAACAGTTGCTAGGAAACCACAAAACTCTTGCTTTCGAAATCCCCAATTTATATATAATGATAAAACTCAATCACAAGAAGTCAAAAACAATCAAACAGTTGCTAGGAATCCACAAAACGCTTGCTTTCGATATGCCCAATTTATATTTCATGATAAAACTCAATGACATGAAGTCAAAAACATTCAAACAGTTGCTAGGAAACTACAAAACTCTTGCTTTCGAAATCCCCAATTTATATATAATGATAAAACTCAATTACAAGAAGACAAAAACAATAAAACAGTTGCTAGGAAACTACAAAACTCTTGCTTTCGAAATCTCCCATTTTTTATATATTATGATAAAACTCAATTACAAGAAGACAAAAACAATAAAACAGTTGCTAGGAAACTACAAAACTCTTGCTTTCGAAATCTCCAATTTATATATAATGATAAAACTCAATGATATGAAGCCAAAAACAATAAAACAGTTGCTAGGAAACTACAAAACTCTTGATTCGAAATCTCCAATTTATATATATTGATAAAACTCAATTACAAGAAGACAAAAACAATAAAACAGTTGCTAGGAAACTACAAAACTCTTGCTTTCGAAATCCCCAATTTATATATAATGATAAAATTCAATCACAAGAAGTCAAAAACAATCAAACAGTTGCTAGGAATCCACAAAACGCTTGCTTTCGATATGCCCAATTTATATTTCATGATAAAACTCAATGACATGAAGTCAAAAACATTCAAACAGTTGCTAGGAAACTACAAAACTCTTGCTTTCGAAATCCCCAATTTATATATAATGATAAAACTCAATTACAAGAAGACAAAAACAATAAAACAGTTGCTAGGAAACTACAAAACTCTTGCTTTCGAAATCTCCCATTTTTTATATATTATGATAAAACTCAATTACAAGAAGACAAAAACAATAAAACAGTTGCTAGGAAACTACAAAACTCTTGCTTTCGAAATCTCCAATTTATATATAATGATAAAACTCAATGATATGAAGACAAAAACAATAAAACAGTTGCTAGGAAACTACAAAACTCTTGCTTTCGAAATCTCCAATTTATATATATTGATAAAACTCAATTACAAGAAGACAAAAACAATAAAACAGTTGCTAGGAAACTACAAAACTCTTGCTTTCGAAATCCCCAATTTATATATAATGATAAAATTCAATCACAAGAAGTCAAAAACAATCAAACAGTTGCTAGGAATCCACAAAACGCTTGCTTTCGATATGCCTAATTTATATTTCATGATACAATTCATTGACAAGAAGTCAAAAACAATCTAGCAGATGCTAGGAAACCACAAAACGCTTGCTTTCGAAATCTCCAATTTACATTTCATGATAAAACTCAATTACAAAAAGACAAAAACAATAAAAAAGTTGCTAGGAAACTACAAAACTCTTGCTTTCGAAATCTCCAATTTATATATAATGATAAAACTCAATGACATGAAGTCAAAAACAATAAAACAGTTGCTAGGAAACTACAAAACTCTTGCTTTCGAAATCTCCAATTTATATATAATGATAAAACTCAATGACATGAAGTCAAAAACAATAAAACAGTTGCTAGGAAACTACAAAACTCTTGCTTTCGAAATCTCCCATTTTTTATATATTATGATAAAACTCAATTACAAGAAGACAAAAACAATAAAACAGTTGCTAGGAAACTACAAAAGTCTTGCTTTCGAAATCTCCAATTTATATATAATGATAAAACTCAATGACATGAAGTCAAAAACAATAAAACAGTTGCTAGGAAACTACAAAACTCTTGCTTTCGAAATCTCCAATTTATATATAATGATAAAACTCAATGACATGAGGTCAAAAACAATAAAACAGTTGCTAGAAAACTACAAAACTCTTGCTTTCGAAATCCCCAATTTATATATAATGATAAAACTCAATGACATGAAGTCAAAAACAATAAAACAGTTGCTAGGAAACTACAAAACTCTTGCTTTCGAAATCTCCAATTTATATATAATGATAAAACTCAATGACATGAAGTCAAAAACAATAAAACAGTTGCTAGGAAACTACAAAACTCTTGCTTTCGAAATCTCCCATTTTTTATATATTATGATAAAACTCAATTACAAGAAGACAAAAACAATAAAACAGTTGCTAGGAAACTACAAATCTCTTGCTTTCGAAATCCCCAATTTATATATAATGATAAAACTCAATGACATGAAGTCAAAAACAGTTGCTAGGAAACCACAAAACTCTTGCTTTCGAAATCCCCAATTTATATATAATGATAAAACTCAACGACATGAAGTCAAAAACAATCAAACAGTTGCTAGGAAACCACAATACGTTGATGTCGATATCCCCAATTTATATTTCATGATAAAACTCAATTACAAGAAGACAAAAACAATAAAACAGTTGCTAGGAAACTACAAAACTCTTGCTTTCGAAATCCCCAATTTGTATTTCATGATAAAACTCAATTACAAGATGACAAAAACAATCAAACCGTTGCTAGGAAACTACAAAACACTTGCTTTCGAAATCCCCAATTTATATTTCATGATAAAACTCAATGACATGAAGTCAAAAAATGTCAAACAGTTGCTAGTAAACCACCAAATTCTTGCTTTCGAAATCGCCAACTTATATATAATGATAAAACTCAATTACAAGAAGACAAAAACAATAAAACAGTTGCTAGGAAACTACAAAACTCTTGCTTTCGAAATTTCCAATTTATATTTCATGATAAAACTCAATGACATGAAGTCAAATAAAGTCAAACCGTTGCTAGGAAACTACAAAACTCTTGCTTTCGAAATCCCCAATTTGTATTTCATGATAAAACTCAATGACATGAAGTCAAAAACATTCAAACAGTTGCTAGGAAACTACAAAACTCTTGCTTTCGAAATCCCCAATTTATATATAATGATAAAACTCAATTACAAGAAGACAAAAACAATAAAACAGTTGCTAGGAAACTACAAAACTCTTGCTTTCGAAATCTCCAATTTATATTTCATGATAAAACTCAATGACATGAAGTCAAAAACATTCAAACAGTTGCTAGGAAACTACAAAACTCTTGCTTTCGAAATCCCCAATTTATATATAATGATAAAACTCAATGACATGAAGTCAAAAACAATAAAACAGTTGCTAGGAAACTACAAAACTCTTGCTTTCGAAATCTCAAATTTATATATAATGATAAAACTCAATGACATGAAGTCAAAAACAATAAAACAGTTGCTAGGAATCCACAAAACTCTTGCTTTCGAAATCCCCAATTTGTATTTCATGATAAAACTCAATTACAAGAAGAAAAAAAACAATCAAACCGTTGCTAGGAAACAACAAAAATCTTGCTTTCGAAATCACCGATTTATATATAATGACTAAACTCAATCACAACAAGTCAGAAACAATCAAACAGTTGCTAGGAAACTACAAAACTCCTTCTTTCAATATGCCCAATTTATATTTCATGATAAAACTTAATGACAAGAAGTCAACAACAGTTGCTAGGAAACCACAAAACTCTTGCTTTCGAAATCCCCAATTTATATATAATGATAAAACTCAATGACATGAAGTCAAAAACAATCAAACAGTTGCTAGGAAACTACAAAACTCTTGCTTTCGAAATCTCCAATTTATATATAATGATAAAACTCAATGATATGAAGACAAAAACAATAAAACAGTTGCTAGGAAACTACAAAACTCTTGCTTTCGAAATCTCCAATTTATATATATTGATAAAACTCAATTACAAGAAGACAAAAACAATAAAACAGTTGCTAGGAAACTACAAAACTCTTGCTTTCGAAATCCCCAATTTATATATAATGATAAAATTCAATCACAAGAAGTCAAAAACAATCAAACAGTTGCTAGGAAACCACAAAACGCTTGCTTTCGAAATCTCCAATTTACATTTCATGATAAAACTCAATTACAAAAAGACAAAAACAATAAAAAAGTTGCTAGGAAACTACAAAACTCTTGCTTTCGAAATCTCCAATTTATATATAATGATAAAACTCAATGACATGAAGTCAAAAACAATAAAACAGTTGCTAGGAAACTACAAAACTCTTGCTTTCGAAATCTCTAATTTATATATAATGATAAAACTCAATGACATGAAGTCAAAAACAATAAAACAGTTGCTAGGAAACTACAAAACTCTTGCTTTCGAAATCTCCCATTTTTTATATATTATGATAAAACTCAATTACAAGAAGACAAAAACAATAAAACAGTTGCTAGGAAACTACAAAAGTCTTGCTTTCGAAATCTCCAATTTATATATAATGATAAAACTCAATGACACGAAGTCAAAAACAATAAAACAGTTGCTAGAAAACTACAAAACTCTTGCTTTCGAAATCCCCAATTTATATATAATGATAAAACTCAATGACATGAAGTCAAAAACAATAAAACAGTTGCTAGGAAACTACAAAACTCTTGCTTTCGAAATCTCCAATTTATATATAATGATAAAACTCAATGACATGAAGTCAAAAACAATAAAACAGTTGCTAGGAAACTACAAAACTCTTGCTTTCGAAATCTCCCATTTTTTATATATTATGATAAAACTCAATTACAAGAAGACAAAAACAATAAAACAGTTGCTAGGAAACTACAAAAGTCTTGCTTTCGAAATCTCCAATTTATATATAATGATAAAACTCAATGATATGAAGACAAAAACAATAAAACAGTTGCTAGGAAACTACAAAACTCTTGCTTTCGAAATCTCCAATTTATATATATTGATAAAACTCAATCACAAGAAGTCAAAAACAATCAAACAGTTGCTAGGAAACCTCTAAACGCTTGCTTTCGAAATCCCCAATTTATATATAATGATAAAATTCAATCACAAGAAGTCAAAAACAATCAAACAGTTGCTAGGAATCCACAAAACGCTTGCTTTCGATATGCCTAATTTATATTTCATGATACAATTCATTGACAAGAAGTCAAAAACAATCTAGCAGATGCTAGGAAACCACAAAACGCTTGCTTTCGAAATCTCCAATTTACATTTCATGATAAAACTCAATTACAAGAAGACAAAAACAATAAAAAAGTTGCTAGGAAACTACAAAACTCTTGCTTTCGAAATCCCCAATTTATATTTCATGATAAAACTCAATGACATAAAGTCAAACAGTTGCTAGTAAACCACAAAATTCTTGCTTTCGAAATCCCCAATTTATATATAATGATAAAACTCAATCACAAGAAGTCAAAAACAATCAAACAGTTGCTAGGAAACTACAAAACTCTTGCTTTCGAAATCCCCAATTTGTATTTCATGATAAAACTCAATGACATGAAGTCAAATACGTTCAAACAGTTGCTAGGAAACTACAAAACTCTTGCTTTCGAAATCCCCAATTTATATATAATGATAAAACTCAATTACAAGAAGACAAAAACAATAAAACAGTTGCTAGGAAACTACAAAACTCTTGCTTTCGAAATCCCCAATTTGTAATTCATGATAAAACCCAATTACAAGATGACAAAAACAATCAAACCGTTGCTAGGAAACTACAAAACTCTTGCTTTCGAAATCCCCAATTTATATTTCATGATAAAACTCAATGACATGAAGTCAAAAACAGTCAAACAGTTGCTTGTAAATCACCAAATTCTTGCTTTCGAAATCCCCAACTTATATATAATGATAAAACTCAATTACAAGAAGACAAAAACAATAAAACAGTTGCTAAGAAACTACAAAACTCTTGCTTTCGAAATTTCCAATTTATATTTCATGATAAAACTCAATGACATGAAGTCAAAAAAAGTCAAACAGTTGCTAGTAAACCACAAAATTCTTGCTTTCGAAATCCCCAATTTATATATAATGATAAAACTCAATCACAAGAAGTCAAAAACAATCAAACAGTTGCTAGGAAACTACCAAACTCTTGCTTTCGAAATCCCCAATTTATATATAATGATAAAATTCAATTACAAGAAGACAAAAACAATCAAACAGTTGCTAGGAAACCACAAAACTCTTGCTTTCGAAATCCCCAATTTATATATATTGATAAAACTCAATCACAAGAAGTCAAAAACAATAAAACAGTTGCTAGGAAACTACAAAACTCTTGCTTTCGAAATCCCCAATTTATATATAATGATAAAATTCAATCACAAGAAGTCAAAAACAATCAAACAGTTGCTAGGAATCCACAAAACGCTTGCTTTCGATATGCCTAATTTATATTTTATGATACAATTCATTGAAAAGAAGTCAAAAACAATCTAGCAGATGCTAGGAAACCACAAAACGCTTGCTTTCGAAATCTCCAATTTACATTTCATGATAAAACTAGATTACAAGAAGACAAAAACAATAAAAAAGTTGCTAGGAAACTACAAAACTCTTGCTTTCGAAATCCCCAATTTGTATTTCATGATAAAACTCAATGACATGAAGTCAAAAACAATCAAACAGTTCCTAGGAAACCACAAAACTCTTGCTTTCGAAATCCCCAATATATATATATAATGATAAAACTCAATCACAAGAAGTCAAAAACATTCAAACAGTTGCTAGGAAACTACAAAACTCTTGCTTTCGAAATCCCCAATTTATATTTCATGATAAAACTCAATTACAAGAAGACAAAAACAATAAAACAGTTGCTAGGAAACTACAAAACTCTTGCTTTCGAAATCCCCAACTTATATATAATGATAAAACTGATTGACAAGAAGTCAAAAACAATCTAACAGTTGCTAGGAAACTACAAAACTCTTGCTTTCGAAATCCCCAATTTATATATAATGATAAAACTCAATTACAAGAAGACAAAAACAATAAAACAGATGCTAGGAAACTACAAAACTCTTGCTTTCGAAATCCCCAATTTGTATTTCATGATAAAACTCAATTACAAGAAGACAAAAACAATCAAACCGTTGCTAGGAAACAACAAAACTCTTGCTTTCGAAATCACCGATTTATATATAATGACTAAACTCAATCACAACAAGTCAGAAACAATCAAACATTTGCTAGGAAACTACAAAACTCCTTCTTTCAATATGCCCAATTTATATTTCATGATAAAACTTAATGACAAGAAGTCAAAAACAGTTGCTGGGAAACCACAAAACTCTTGCTTTCGACATCCCCAATTTATATATAATGATAAAACTCAATGACATGAAGTCAAAAACAATCAAACAGTTGCTAGGAAACCTCAAAACGCTTGCTTTCGAAATCCCCAATTTGTATTTCATGATAAAACTCAATGACATGAAGTCAAAAAAATTCAAACAGCTGCTAGGAAACTACAAAACTCTTGCTTTCGAAATCCCCAATTTATATATAATGATAAAACTCAATTACAAGAAGACAAAAACAATAAAACAGATGCTAGGAAACTACAAAACTCTTGCTTTCGAAATCCCCAATTTGTATTTCATGATAAAACTCAATTACAAGAAGACAAAAACAATCAAACCGTTGCTAGGAAACAACAATACTCTTGCTTTCGAAATCACCGATTTATATATAATGACTAAACTCAATCACAACAAGTCAGAAACAATCAAACATTTGCTAGGAAACTACAAAACTCCTTCTTTCAATATGCCCAATTTATATTTCATGATAAAATTTAATGACAAGAAGTCAAAAACAGTTGCTGGGAAACCACAAAACTCTTGCTTTCGACATCCCCAATTTATATATAATGATAAAACTCAATGACATGAAGTCAAAAACAATCAAACAGTTGCTAGGAAAACACAAAACGTTGATGTCGATATCCCCAATTTATATTTCATGATAAAACTCAATGACATGAAGTCAAAAACAATCAAACAGTTGCTAGTAAACCAAAAAACTCTTGCTTTCGAAATCCCCAATTTATATATAATGATAAAACTCAATCACAAGAAGTCAAAAACAATCAAACAGTTGCTAGGAATCCACAAAACTCTTGCTTTCGTAATCCCTAATTTGTATTTCATTATAAAACTCAATGACATGAAGTCAAAAACAATCTAACAGTTGCTAGAAAACTACAAAACTCTTGCTTTCGAAATCCCCAATTTATATAGAATGGTAAAACTCAATTACAAGAAGACAAAAACAATAAAACAGTTGCTAGGAAACTACAAAACTCTTGCTTTCGAAATCCCCAATTTATATATAATGATAATTTTCAATTACAAGAAGACAAAAACAATAAAACAGTTGCTAGGAAACTACAAAACTCTTGCTTTCGAAATCACCGATTTATATATAATGACTAAACTCAATCACAACAAGTCAGAAACAATCAAACAGTTGCTAGGAAACCACAAAACGTTGATGTCGATATCCCCAATTTATATTTCATGATAAAACTCAATGACATGAAGTCAAAAACAATCAAACAGTTGCTAGGAAACCACAAAACTCTTGCTTTCGAAATCCCCAATTTATATATAATGATAAAACTCAATCACAAGAAGTCAAAAACAATAAAACAGTTGCTCGGAAACTACAAAACTCTTGCTTTCGAAATCCCCAATTTATATATAATGATAAAATTCAATCACAAGAAGTCAAAAACAATCAAACAGTTGCTAGGAATCCACAAAACGCTTGCTTTCGATATGCCTAATTTGTATTTCATGATAAAACTCAATGACATGGAGTCAAAAACAATCAAACAGTTCCTAGGAAACCACAAAACTCTAGGTTTCGAAATCCCCAATTTATATTTCATGATAAAACTCAATGACATGAAGACAAAAACAATAAAACAGTTGCTAGGAAACTACCAAACTCATGCTTTCGAAATCCCCAATATATATATATAATGATAAAACTCAATCACAAGAAGTCAAAAACATTCAAACAGTTGCTAGGAAACTACAAAACTCTTGCTTTCGAAATCCCCAATTTATATTTCATGATAAAACTCAATTACAAGAAGACAAAAACAATAAAACAGTTGCTAGGAAACTACAAAACTCTTGCTTTCGAAATCCCCAATTTATATATAATGATAAAATTCAATCACAAGAAGTCAAAAACAATCAAACCGTTGCTAGAAAACTACAAAACTCTTGCTTTCGAAATCCCCAATTTATATTTCATGATACAATTCATTGACAAGAAGTCAAAAAAGTCAAACAGTTGCTAGTAAACCACAAAATTCTTGCTTTCGAAATCTCCAATTTACATTTCATGATAAAACTCAATCACAAGAAGTCAAAAACAATCAAACTGTTGCTAGGATACCTCAAAACGCTTGCTTTCGAAATCCACAATTTGTATTTCATGATAAAACTCAATGACATGAAGTCAAAAACATTCAAACAGTTGCTAGGAAACTACAAAACTCTTGTTTTCAAAATCCCCAATTTATATATAATGATAAAACTCAATTATAAGAAGACAAAAACAATAAAACAGTTGCTAGGAAACAACAAAACTCTTGCTTTCGAAATCACCGATTTATATATAATGACTAAACTCAATCACAACAAGTCAGAAACAATCAAACAGTTGCTAGGAAACTACAAAACTCCTTCTTTCAATATGCCCAATTTATATTTCATGATAAAACTTAATGACAAGAAGTCAGAAACAGTTGCTAGGAAACCACAAAACTCTTGCTTTCGAAATCCCCAATTTATATATAATGATAAAACTCAATGACATGAAGTCAAAAACAATTAAACAGTTGCTAGGAAACCACAAAACTCTTGCTTTCGAAATCCCCAATTTATATATAATGATAAAACTCAATCACAAGAAGTCAAAAACAATCAAACAGTTGCTAGGAATCCACAAAACCCTTGCTTTCGAAATCCCCAATTTGTATTTCATGATAAAACTCAATTACAAGAAGAAAAAAACAATCAAACCGTTGCTAGGAAACAACAAAAATCTTGCTTTCGAAATCACCGATTTATATATAATGACTAAACTCAATCACAACAAGTCAGAAACAATCAAACAGTTGCTAGGAAACTACAAAACTCCTTCTTTCAATATGCCCAATTTATATTTCATGATAAAACTTGATGACAAGAAGTCAAAAACAGTTGCTAGGAAACCACAAAACTCTTGCTTTCGAAATCCCCAATTTATATATAATGATAAAACTTAATGACATGAAGTCAAAAACAATCAAACAGTTGCTAGGAAACCACAAAACGTTGATGTCGATATCCCCAATTTATATTTCATGATAAAACTCAATGACATGAAGTCAAAAACAATCAAACAGTTGCTAGGAAACTACAAAACTCTTGCTTTCGAAATCCCCAATTTGTATTTCATGATAAAACTCAATTACAAGAAGAAAAAAACAATCAAACCGTTGCTAGGAAACAACAAAAATCTTGCTTTCGAAATCACCGATTTATATATAATGACTAAACTCAATCACAACAAGTCAGAAACAATCAAACAGTTGCTAGGAAACTACAAAACTCCTTCTTTCAATATGCCCAATTTATATATAATGATAAAACTCAATGACATGAAGTCAAAAACAATCAAACAGTTGCTAGGAAACCACAAAACGTTGATGTCGATATCCCCAATTTATATTTCATGATAAAACTCAAGACATGAAGTCAAAAACAATCAAACAGTTGCTAGGAAACCACAAAACTCTTGCTTTCGAAATCCCCAATTTATATATAATGATAAAACTCAATTACAAGAAGACAAAAACAATCAAACAGTTGCTAGGAATCCACAAAACTCTTGCTTTCGAAATCCCCAATTTGTATTTCATTATAAAACTCAATGACATGAAGTCAAAAACAATCTAACAGTTGCTAGAAAACTACAAAACTCTTGCTTTCGAAATCCCCAATTTATATATAATGATAAAAGTCAATTACAAGAAGACAAAAACAATAAAACAGTTGCTAGGAAACTACAAAACTCTTGCTTTCGAAATCTCCAATTTATATTTCATGATAAAACTCAATGACATGAAGTCAAAAACATTCAAACAGTTGCTAAGAAACTACAAAACTCTTGCTTTCGAAATCCCCAATTTATATATAATGATAAAACTCAATCACAAGAAGTCAAAAACAATCAAACAGTTGCTAGGAATCCACAAAACGCTTGCTTTCGATATGCCCAATTTATATTTCATGATAAAACTCAATTACAAGAAGACAAAAACAATAAAACAGTTGCTAGGAAACTACAAAACTCTTGCTTTCGAAATCTCCAATTTATATATAATGATAAAACTCAATGACATGAAGTCAAAAACAATTAAACAGTTGCTAGGAAACTACAAAACTCTTGCTTTCGAAATCCCCAATTTATATATAATGATAAAACTCAATGACATGAAGTCAAAAACAATAAAACAGTTGCTAGGAAACTACAAAACTCTTGCTTTCGAAATCTCCCATTTTTTATATATTATGATAAAACTCAATTACAAGAAGACAAAAACAATAAAACAGTTGCTAGGAAACTACAAAACTCTTGCTTTCGAAATCCCCAATTTATATATAATGATAAAATTCAATCACAAGAAGTCAAAAACAATCTAGCAGATGCTAGGAAACCACAAAACGCTTGCTTTCGAAATCTCCAATTTACATTTCATGATAAAACTCAATTACAAGAAGACAAAAACAATAAAAAAGTTGCTAGGAAACTACAAAACTCTTGCTTTCAAGATCCCCAATTTATATTTCATGATAAAACTCAATGACATGAAGTCAAACAGTTGCTAGTAAACCACAAAATTCTTGCTTTCGAAATCCCCAACTTATATATAATGATCAAACTCAATTACAAGAAGACAAAAACAATAAAACAGTTGCTAGGAAACTACAAAACTCTTGCTTTCGAAATTTCCAATTTATATTTCATGATAAAACTCAATGACATGAAGTCAAAAAAAGTCAAACAGTTGCTAGTAAACCACAAAATTCTTGCTTTCGAAATCCCCAATTTATATATAATGATAAAACTCAATCACAAGAAGTCAAAAACAATCAAACAGTTGCTAGGAAACCTCAAAACGCTTGCTTTCGAAATCCCCAATTTGTATTTCATGATAAAACTCAATGACATGAAGTCAAATACATTCAAACAGTTGCTAGGAAACCACAAAACGTTGATGTCGATATCCCCAATTTGTATTTCATGATAAAACTCAATGACATGAAGTCAAAAACAATCAAACAGTTGCTAGGAAACCACAAAACTCTTGCTTTCGAAATCCACAATTTATATATAATGATAAAACTCAATCACAAGAAGTCAAAAACAATCAAACAGTTGCTAGGAATCCACAAAACTCTTGCTTTCGAAATCCCCAATTTGTATTTCATTATAAAACTCAATTACAAGAAGAAAAAAACAATCAAACCGTTGCTAGGAAACAACAAAAATCTTGCTTTCGAAATCACCGATTTATATATAATGACTAAACTCAATCACAACAAGTCAGAAACAATCAAACAGTTGCTAGGAAACTACAAAACTCCTTCTTTCAATATGCCCAATTTATATTTCATGATAAAACTTAATGACAAGAAGTCAACAACAGTTGCTAGGAAACCACAAAACTCTTGCTTTCGAAATCCCCAATTTATATATAATGATAAAACTCAATGACATGAAGTCAAAAACAATCAAACAGTTGCTAGGAAACCACAAAACGTTGATGTCGATATCCCTAATTTATATTTCATGATAAAACTCAATGACATGAAGTCAAAAACAATCAAACAGTTGCTAGGAAACCACAAAACTCTTGCTTTCGAAATCCCCAATTTATATATAATGATAAAACTCAATTACAAGAAGTCAAAAACAATCAAACAGTTGCTAGGAATCCACATAACTCTTGCTTTCCAAATCCCCAATTTGTATTTCATTATAAAACTCAATGACATGAAGTCAAAAACAATCTAACAGTTGCTAGAAAACTACAAAACTCTTGCTTTCGAAATCCCCAATTTATATATAATGATAAAAGTCAATTACAAGAAGACAAAAACAATAAAACAGTTGCTAGGAAACTACAAAACTCTTGCTTTCGAAATCTCCAATTTATATTTCATGATAAAACTCAATGACATGAAGTCAAAAACATTCAAACAGTTGCTAAGATACTACAAAACTCTTGCTTTCGAAATCCCCAATTTATATATAATGATAAAACTCAATCACAAGAAGTCAAAAACAATCAAACAGTTGCTAGGAATCCACAAAACGCTTGCTTTCGATATGCCCAATTTATATTTCATGATAAAACTCAATTACAAGAAGACAAAAACAATAAAACAGTTGCTAGGAAACTACAAAACTCTTGCTTTCGAAATCTCCAATTTATATATAATGATAAAACTCAATGACATGAAGTCAAAAACAATTAAACAGTTGCTAGGAAACTACAAAACTCTTGCTTTCGAAATCCCCAATTTATATATAATGATAAAACTCAATGACATGAAGTCAAAAACAATAAAACAGTTGCTAGGAAACTACAAAACTCTTGCTTTCGAAATCTCCCATTTTTTATATATTATGATAAAACTCAATTACAAGAAGACAAAAACAATAAAACAGTTGCTAGGAAACTACAAAACTCTTGCTTTCGAAATCCCCAATTTATATATAATGATAGAATTCAATCACAAGAAGTCAAAAACAATCTAGCAGATGCTAGGAAACCACAAAACGCTTGCTTTCGAAATCTCCAATTTACATTTCATGATAAAACTCAATTACAAGAAGACAAAAACAATAAAAAAGTTGCTAGGAAACTACAAAACTCTTGCTTTCAAAATCCCCAATTTATATTTCATGATAAAACTCAATGACATGAAGTCAAACAGTTGCTAGGAAACCTCAAAACGCTTGCTTTCGAAATCCCCAATTTGTATTTCATGATAAAACTCAATGACATGAAGTCAAATACATTCAAACAGTTGCTAGGAAACCACAAAACGTTGATGTCGATATCCCCAATTTGTATTTCATGATAAAACTCAATGACATGAAGTCAAAAACAATCAAACAGTTGCTAGGAAACCACAAAACTCTTGCTTTCGAAATCCACAATTTATATATAATGATAAAACTCAATCACAAGAAGTCAAAAACAATCAAACAGTTGCTAGGAATCCACAAAACTCTTGCTTTCGAAATCCCCAATTTGTATTTCATGATAAAACTCAATTACAAGAAGAAAAAAACAATCAAACCGTTGCTAGGAAACAACAAAAATCTTGCTTTCGAAATCACCGATTTATATATAATGACTAAACTCAATCACAACAAGTCAGAAACAATCAAACAGTTGCTAGGAAACTACAAAACTCCTTCTTTCAATATGCCCAATTTATATTTCATGATAAAACTTAATGACAAGAAGTCAAAAACAGTTGCTAGGAAACCACAAAACTCTTGCTTTCGAAATCCCCAATTTATATATAATGATAAAACTCAATGACATGAAGTCAAAAACAATCAAACAGTTGCTAGGAAACCACAAAACGTTGATGTCGATATCCCCAATTTATATTTCATGATAAAACTCAATGACATGAAGTCAAAAACAATCAAACAGTTGCTAGGAATCCACAAAACTCTTGCTTTCGAAATCCCCAATTTGTATTTCATGATAAAACTCAATTACAAGAAGAAAAAAACAATCAAACCGTTGCTAGGAAACAACAAAAATCTTGCTTTCAAAATCACCGATTTATATATAATGACTAAACTCAATCACAACAAGTCAGAAACAATCAAACAGTTGCTAGGAAACTACAAAACTCCTTCTTTCAATATGCCCAATTTATATTTCATGATAAAACTTAATGACAAGAAGTCAAAAACAGTTGCTAGGAAACCACAAAACTCTTGCTTTCGAAATCCCTAATTTATATATAATGATAAAACTCAATGACATGAAGTCAAAAACAATCAAACAGTTGCTAGGAAACCACAAAACGTTGATGTCGATATCCCCAATTTATATTTCATGATAAAACTCAATGACATGAAGTCAAAAACAATCAAACAGTTGCTAGGAATCCACAAAACTCTTGCTTTCGAAATCCCCAATTTGTATTTCATTATAAAACTCAATGACATGAAGTCAAAAACAATCTAACAGTTGCTAGAAAACTACAAAACTCTTGCTTTCGAAATCCCCAATTTATATATAATGATAAAAGTCAATTACAAGAAGACAAAAACAATAAAACAGTTGCTAGGGAACTACAAAACTCTTGCTTTCGAAATCTCCAATTTATATTTCATGATAAAACTCAATGACATGAAGTCAAAAACATTCAAACAGTTGCTAAGAAACTACAAAACTCTTGCTTTCGAAATCCCCAATTTATATATAATGATAAAACTCAATCACAAGAAGTCAAAAACAATCAAACAGTTGCTAGGAATCCACAAAACGCTTGCTTTCGATATGCCCAATTTATATTTCATGATAAAACTCAATTACAAGAAGACAAAAACAATAAAACAGTTGCTAGGAAACTACAAAACTCTTGCTTTCGAAATCTCCAATTTATATATAATGATAAAACTCAATGACATGAAGTCAAAAACAATTAAACAGTTGCTAGGAAACTACAAAACTCTTGCTTTCGAAATCCCCAATTTATATATAATGATAAAACTCAATGACATGAAGTCAAAAACAATAAAACAGTTGCTAGGAAACTACAAAACTCTTGCTTTCGAAATCTCCCATTTTTTATATATAATGATAAAACTCAATTACAAGAAGACAAAAACAATAAAACAGTTGCTAGGAAACTACAAAACTCTTGCTTTCGAAATCTCCAATTTATATATAATGATAAAACTCAATGATATGAAGACAAAAACAATAAAACAGTTGCTAGGAAACTACAAAACTCTTGCTTTCCAAATCTCCAATTTATATATATTGATAAAACTCAATTACAAGAAGACAAAAACAATAAAACAGTTGCTAGGAAACTACAAAACTCTTGCTTTCGAAATCCCCAATTTATATATAATGATAAAATTCAATGACATGAAGTCAAAAAAAGTCAAACAGTTGCTAGTAAACCACAAAATTCTTGCTTTCGAAATCTCCAATTTACATTTCATGATAAAACTCAATTACAAGAAGACAAAAACAATAAAAAAGTTGCTAGGAAACTACAAAACTCTTGCTTTCGAAATCCCCAATTTATATTTCATGATAAAACTCAATGACATGAAGTCAAACAGTTGCTAGTAAACCACAAAATTCTTGCTTTCGAAATCCCCAACTTATATATAATGATAAAACTCAATTACAAGAAGACAAAAACAATAAAACAGTTGCTAGGAAACTACAAAACTCTTGCTTTCGAAATTTCCAATTTATATTTCATGATAAAACTCAATGACATGAAGTCAAAAAAAGTCAAGCAGTTGCTAGTAAACCACAAAATTCTTGCTTTCGAAATCCCCAATTTATATATAATGATAAAACTCAATGACATGAAGTCAAAAACAATAAAACAGTTGCTAGGAAACTACAAAACTCTTGCTTTCGAAATCTCCCATTTTTTATATATAATGATAAAACTCAATTACAAGAAGACAAAAACAATAAAACAGTTGCTAGGAAACTACAAAACTCTTGCTTTCGAAATCTCCAATTTATATATAATGATAAAACTCAATGATATGAAGACAAAAACAATAAAACAGTTGCTAGGAAACTACAAAACTCTTGCTTTCCAAATCTCCAATTTATATATATTGATAAAACTCAATTACAAGAAGACAAAAACAATAAAACAGTTGCTAGGAAACTACAAAACTCTTGCTTTCGAAATCCCCAATTTATATATAATGATAAAATTCAATGACATGAAGTCAAAAAAAGTCAAACAGTTGCTAGTAAACCACAAAATTCTTGCTTTCGAAATCTCCAATTTACATTTCATGATAAAACTCAATTACAAGAAGACAAAAACAATAAAAAAGTTGCTAGGAAACTACAAAACTCTTGCTTTCAAAATCCCCAATTTATATTTCATGATAAAACTCAATGACATGAAGTCAAACAGTTGCTAGTAAACCACAAAATTCTTGCTTTCGAAATCCCCAATTTATATATAATGATAAAACTCAATCACAAGAAGTCAAAAACAATCAAACAGTTGCTAGGAAACCTCAAAACGCTTGCTTTCGAAATCCCCAATTTGTATTTCATGATAAAACTCAATGACATGAAGTCAAATACATTCAAACAGTTGCTAGGAAACCACAAAACGTTGATGTCGATATCCCCAATTTGTATTTCATGATAAAACTCAATGACATGAAGTCAAAAACAATCAAACAGTTGCTAGGAAACCACAAAACTCTTGCTTTCGAAATCACCGATTTATATATAATGACTAAACTCAATCACAACAAGTCAGAAACAATCAAACAGTTGCTAGGAAACTACAAAACTCCTTCTTTCAATATGCCCAATTTATATTTCATGATAAAACTTAATGACAAGAAGTCAAAAACAGTTGCTAGGAAACCACAAAACTCTTGCTTTCGAAATCCCCAATTCATATATAATGATAAAACTCAATGACATGAAGTCAAAAACAATCAAACAGTTGCTAGGAAACCACAAAACGTTGATGTCGATATCCCCAATTTATATTTCATGATAAAACTCAATGACATGAAGTCAAAAACAATCAAACAGTTGCTAGGAATCCACAAAACTCTTGCTTTCGAAATCCCCAATTTGTATTTCATGATAAAACTCAATTACAAGAAGAAAAAAACAATCAAACCGTTGCTAGGAAACAACAAAAATCTTGCTTTCGAAATCACCGATTTATATATAATGACTAAACTCAATCACAACAAGTCAGAAACAATCAAACAGTTGCTAGGAAACTACAAAACTCCTTCTTTCAATATGCCCAATTTATATTTCATGATAAAACTTAATGACAAGAAGTCAAAAACAGTTGCTAGGAAACCACAAAACTCTTGCTTTCGAAATCCCTAATTTATATATAATGATAAAACTCAATGACATGAAGTCAAAAACAATCAAACAGTTGCTAGGAAACCACAAAACGTTGATGTCGATATCCCCAATTTATATTTCATGATAAAACTCAATGACATGAAGTCAAAAACAATCAAACAGTTGCTAGGAAACCACAAAACTCTTGCTTTCGAAATCCCCAATTTATATATAATGATAAAACTCAATTACAAGAAGTCAAAATCAATCAAACAGTTGCTAGGAATCCACAAAACTCTTGCTTTCGAAATCCCCAATTTGTATTTCATTATAAAACTCAATGACATGAAGTCAAAAACAATCTAACAGTTGCTAGAAAACTACAAAACTCTTGCTTTCGAAATCCCCAATTTATATATAATGATAAAAGTCAATTACAAGAAGACAAAAACAATAAAACAGTTGCTAGGGAACTACAAAACTCTTGCTTTCGAAATCTCCAATTTATATTTCATGATAAAACTCAATGACATGAAGTCAAAAACATTCAAACAGTTGCTAAGAAACTACAAAACTCTTGCTTTCGAAATCCCCAATTTATATATAATGATAAAACTCAATCACAAGAAGTCAAAAACAATCAAACAGTTGCTAGGAATCCACAAAACGCTTGCTTTCGATATGCCCAATTTATATTTCATGATAAAACTCAATTACAAGAAGACAAAAACAATAAAACAGTTGCTAGGAAACTACAAAACTCTTGCTTTCGAAATCTCCAATTTATATATAATGATAAAACTCAATGACATGAAGTCAAAAACAATTAAACAGTTGCTAGGAAACTACAAAACTCTTGCTTTCGAAATCCCCAATTTATATATAATGATAAAACTCAATGACATGAAGTCAAAAACAATAAAACAGTTGCTAGGAAACTACAAAACTCTTGCTTTCGAAATCTCCCATTTTTTATATATAATGATAAAACTCAATTACAAGAAGACAAAAACAATAAAACAGTTGCTAGGAAACTACAAAACTCTTGCTTTCGAAATCTCCAATTTATATATAATGATAAAACTCAATGATATGAAGACAAAAACAATAAAACAGTTGCTAGGAAACTACAAAACTCTTGCTTTCCAAATCTCCAATTTATATATATTGATAAAAATCAATTACAAGAAGACAAAAACAATAAAACAGTTGCTAGGAAACTACAAAACTCTTGCTTTCGAAATCCCCAATTTATATATAATGATAAAATTCAATGACATGAAGTCAAAAAAAGTCAAACAGTTGCTAGTAAACCACAAAATTCTTGCTTTCGAAATCTCCAATTTACATTTCATGATAAAACTCAATTACAAGAAGACAAAAACAATAAAAAAGTTGCTAGGAAACTACAAAACTCTTGCTTTCGAAATCCCCAATTTATATTTCATGATAAAACTCAATGACATGAAGTCAAACAGTTGCTAGTAAACCACAAAATTCTTGCTTTCGAAATCCCCAACTTATATATAATGATAAAACTCAATTACAAGAAGACAAAAACAATAAAACAGTTGCTAGGAAACTACAAAACTCTTGCTTTCGAAATTTCCAATTTATATTTCATGATAAAACTCAATGACATGAAGTCAAAAAAAGTCAAGCAGTTGCTAGTAAACCACAAAATTCTTGCTTTCGAAATCCCCAATTTATATATAATGATAAAACTCAATGACATGAAGTCAAAAACAATAAAACAGTTGCTAGGAAACTACAAAACTCTTGCTTTCGAAATCTCCCATTTTTTATATATAATGATAAAACTCAATTACAAGAAGACAAAAACAATAAAACAGTTGCTAGGAAACTACAAAACTCTTGCTTTCGAAATCTCCAATTTATATATAATGATAAAACTCAATGATATGAAGACAAAAACAATAAAACAGTTGCTAGGAAACTACAAAACTCTTGCTTTCCAAATCTCCAATTTATATATATTGATAAAACTCAATTACAAGAAGACAAAAACAATAAAACAGTTGCTAGGAAACTACAAAACTCTTGCTTTCGAAATCCCCAATTTATATATAATGATAAAATTCAATGACATGAAGTCAAAAAAAGTCAAACAGTTGCTAGTAAACCACAAAATTCTTGCTTTCGAAATCTCCAATTTACATTTCATGATAAAACTCAATTACAAGAAGACAAAAACAATAAAAAAGTTGCTAGGAAACTACAAAACTCTTGCTTTCAAAATCCCCAATTTATATTTCATGATAAAACTCAATGACATGAAGTCAAACAGTTGCTAGTAAACCACAAAATTCTTGCTTTCGAAATCTCCAATTTACATTTCATGATAAAACTCAATTACAAGAAGACAAAAACAATAAAAAAGTTGCTAGGAAACTACAAAACTCTTGCTTTCAAAATCCCCAATTTATATTTCATGATAAAACTCAATGACATGAAGTCAAACAGTTGCTAGTAAACCACAAAATTCTTGCTTTCGAAATCCCCAATTTATATATAATGATAAAACTCAATCACAAGAAGTCAAAAACAATCAAACAGTTGCTAGGAAACCTCAAAACGCTTGCTTTCGAAATCCCCAATTTGTATTTCATGATAAAACTCAATGACATGAAGTCAAATACATTCAAACAGTTGCTAGGAAACCACAAAACGTTGATGTCGATATCCCCAATTTGTATTTCATGATAAAACTCAATGACATGAAGTCAAAAACAATCAAACAGTTGCTAGGAAACCACAAAACTCTTGCTTTCGAAATCACCGATTTATATATAATGACTAAACTCAATCACAACAAGTCAGAAACAATCAAACAGTTGCTAGGAAACT
This sequence comes from Troilus luridus, assembly GCA_964056705.1. Classification (NCBI taxonomy): domain Eukaryota; kingdom Metazoa; phylum Arthropoda; class Insecta; order Hemiptera; family Pentatomidae; genus Troilus; species Troilus luridus. Next base: position 93,282,927 of record OZ057412.1, on the reverse strand, counting down.
ACAAAACTCCTTCTTTCAATATGCCCAATTTATATTTCATGATAAAACTTAATGACAAGAAGTCAAAAACAGTTGCTAGGAAACCACAAAACTCTTGCTTTCGAAATCCCCAATTTATATATAATGATAAAACTCAATGACATGAAGTCAAAAACAATCAAACAGTTGCTAGGAAACCACAAAACGTTGATGTCGATATCCCCAATTTATATTTCATGATAAAACTCAATGACATGAAGTCAAAAACAATCAAACAGTTGCTAGGAATCCACAAAACTCTTGCTTTCGAAATCCCCAATTTGTATTTCATGATAAAACTCAATTACAAGAAGAAAAAAACAATCAAACCGTTGCTAGGAAACAACAAAAATCTTGCTTTCGAAATCACCGATTTATATATAATGACTAAACTCAATCACAACAAGTCAGAAACAATCAAACAGTTGCTAGGAAACTACAAAACTCCTTCTTTCAATATGCCCAATTTATATTTCATAATAAAACTTAATGACAAGAAGTCAAAAACAGTTGCTAGGAAACCACAAAACTCTTGCTTTCGAAATCCCTAATTTATATATAATGATAAAACTCAATGACATGAAGTCAAAAACAATCAAACAGTTGCTAGGAAACCACAAAACGTTGATGTCGATATCCCCTATTTATATTTCATGATAAAACTTAATGACATGAAGTCAAAAACAATCAAACAGTTGCTAGGAAACCACAAAACTCTTGCTTTCGAAATCCCCAATTTATATATAATGATAAAACTCAATTACAAGAAGTCAAAAACAATCAAACAGTTGCTAGGAATCCACAAAACTCTTGCTTTCGAAATCCCCAATTTGTATTTCATTATAAAACTCAATGACATGAAGTCAAAAACAATCTAACAGTTGCTAGAAAACTACAAAACTCTTGCTTTCGAAATCCCCAATTTATATATAATGATAAAAGTCAATTACAAGAAGACAAAAACAATAAAACAGTTGCTAGGGAACTACAAAACTCTTGCTTTCGAAATCTCAAATTTATATTTCATGATAAAACTCAATGACATGAAGTCAAAAACATTCAAACAGTTGCTAAGAAACTACAAAACTCTTGCTTTCGAAATCCCCAATTTATATATAATGATAAAACTCAATCACAAGAAGTCAAAAACAATCAAACAGTTGCTAGGAATCCACAAAACGCTTGCTTTCGATATGCCCAATTTATATTTCATGATAAAACTCAATTACAAGAAGACAAAAACAATAAAACAGTTGCTAGGAAACTACAAAACTCTTGCTTTCGAAATCTCCAATTTATATATAATGATAAAACTCAATGACATGAAGTCAAAAACAATTAAACAGTTGCTAGGAAACTACAAAACTCTTGCTTTCGAAATCCCCAATTTATATATAATGATAAAACTCAATGACATGAAGTCAAAAACAATAAAACAGTTGCTAGGAAACTACAAAACTCTTGCTTTCGAAATCTCCCATTTTTTATATATAATGATAAAACTCAATTACAAGAAGACAAAAACAATAAAACAGTTGCTAGGAAACTACAAAACTCTTGCTTTCGAAATCTCCAATTTATATATAATGATAAAACTCAATGATATGAAGACAAAAACAATAAAACAGTTGCTAGGAAACTACAAAACTCTTGCTTTCCAAATCTCCAATTTATATATATTGATAAAACTCAATTACAAGAAGACAAAAACAATAAAACAGTTGCTAGGAAACTACAAAACTCTTGCTTTCGAAATCCCCAATTTATATATAATGATAAAATTCAATGACATGAAGTCAAAAAAAGTCAAACAGTTGCTAGTAAACCACAAAATTCTTGCTTTCGAAATCTCCAATTTACATTTCATGATAAAACTCAATTACAAGAAGACAAAAACAATAAAAAAGTTGCTAGGAAACTACAAAACTCTTGCTTTCGAAATCCCCAATTTATATTTCATGATAAAACTCAATGACATGAAGTCAAACAGTTGCTAGTAAACCACAAAATTCTTGCTTTCGAAATCCCCAACTTATATATAATGATAAAACTCAATTACAAGAAGACAAAAACAATAAAACAGTTGCTAGGAAACTACAAAACTCTTGCTTTCGAAATTTCCAATTTATATTTCATGATAAAACTCAATGACATGAAGTCAAAAAAAGTCAAGCAGTTGCTAGTAAACCACAAAATTCTTGCTTTCGAAATCCCCAATTTATATATAATGATAAAACTCAATGACATGAAGTCAAAAACAATAAAACAGTTGCTAGGAAACTACAAAACTCTTGCTTTCGAAATCTCCCATTTTTTATATATAATGATAAAACTCAATTACAAGAAGACAAAAACAATAAAACAGTTGCTAGGAAACTACAAAACTCTTGCTTTCGAAATCTCCAATTTATATATAATGATAAAACTCAATGATATGAAGACAAAAACAATAAAACAGTTGCTAGGAAACTACAAAACTCTTGCTTTCCAAATCTCCAATTTATATATATTGATAAAACTCAATTACAAGAAGACAAAAACAATAAAACAGTTGCTAGGAAACTACAAAACTCTTGCTTTCGAAATCCCCAATTTATATATAATGATAAAATTCAATGACATGAAGTCAAAAAAAGTCAAACAGTTGCTAGTAAACCACAAAATTCTTGCTTTCGAAATCTCCAATTTACATTTCATGATAAAACTCAATTACAAGAAGACAAAAACAATAAAAAAGTTGCTAGGAAACTACAAAACTCTTGCTTTCAAAATCCCCAATTTATATTTCATGATAAAACTCAATGACATAAAGTCAAACAGTTGCTAGTAAACCACAAAATTCTTGCTTTCGAAATCCCCAACTTATATATAATGATAAAACTCAATTACAAGAAGACAAAAACAATAAAACAGTTGCTAGGAAACTACAAAACTCTTGCTTTCGAAATTTCCAATTTATATTTCATGATAAAATTCAATGACATGAAGTCAAAAAAAGTCAAACAGTTGCTAGTAAACCACAAAATTCTTGCTTTCGAAATCCCCAATTTATATATAATGATAAAACTCAATCACAAGAAGTCAAAAACAATCAAACAGTTGCTAGGAAACCTCAAAACGCTTGCTTTCGAAATCCCCAATTTGTATTTCATGATAAAACTCAATGACATGAAGTCAAATACATTCAAACAGTTGCTAGGAAACCACAAAACGTTGATGTCGATATCCCCAATTTGTATTTCATGATAAAACTCAATGACATGAAGTCAAAAACAATCAAACAGTTGCTAGGAAACCACAAAACTCTTGCTTTCGAAATCCACAATTTATATATAATGATAAAACTCAATCACAAGAAGTCAAAAACAATAAAACAGTTGCTAGGAAACTACAAAACTCTTGCTTTCGAAATTTCCAATTTGTATTTCATGATAAAACTCAATTACAAGAAGAAAAAAACAATCAAACCGTTGCTAGGAAACAACAAAAATCTTGCTTTCGAAATCACCGATTTATATATAATGACTAAACTCAATCACAACAAGTCAGAAACAATCAAACAGTTGCTAGGAAACTACAAAACTCCTTCTTTCAATATGCCCAATTTATATTTCATGATAAAACTTAATGACAAGAAGTCAAAAACAGTTGCTAGGAAACCACAAAACTCTTGCTTTCGAAATCCCTAATTTATATATAATGATAAAACTCAATGACATGAAGTCAAAAACAATCAAACAGTTGCTAGGAAACCACAAAACGTTGATGTCGATATCCCCAATTTATATTTCATGATAAAACTCAATGACATGAAGTCAAAAACAATCAAACAGTTGCTAGGAAACCACAAAACTCTTGCTTTCGAAATCCCCAATTTATATATAATGATAAAACTCAATTACAAGAAGTCAAAAACAATCAAACAGTTGCTAGGAATCCACAAAACTCTTGCTTTCGAAATCCCCAATTTGTATTTCATTATAAAACTCAATGACATGAAGTCAAAAACAATCTAACAGTTGCTAGGAAACTACAAAACTCTTGCTTTCCAAATCTCCAATTTATATATATTGATAAAACTCAATTACAAGAAGACAAAAACAATAAAACAGTTGCTAGGAAACTACAAAACTCTTGCTTTCGAAATCCCCAATTTATATATAATGATAAAATTCAATGACATGAAGTCAAAAAAAGTCAAACAGTTGCTAGTAAACCACAAAATTCTTGCTTTCGAAATCTCCAATTTACATTTCATGATAAAACTCAATTACAAGAAGACAAAAACAATAAAAAAGTTGCTAGGAAACTACAAAACTCTTGCTTTCGAAATCCCCAATTTATATTTCATGATAAAACTCAATGACATGAAGTCAAACAGTTGCTAGTAAACCACAAAATTCTTGCTTTCGAAATCCCCAACTTATATATAATGATAAAACTCAATTACAAGAAGACAAAAACAATAAAACAGTTGCTAGGAAACTACAAAACTCTTGCTTTCGAAATTTCCCATTTATATTTCATGATAAAACTCAATGACATGAAGTCAAAAAAAGTCAAGCAGTTGCTAGTAAACCACAAAATTCTTGCTTTCGAAATCCCCAATTTATATATAATGATAAAACTCAATGACATGAAGGCAAAAACAATAAAACAGTTGCTAGGAAACTACAAAACTCTTGCTTTCGAAATCTCCCATTTTTTATATATAATGATAAAACTCAATTACAAGAAGACAAAAACAATAAAACAGTTGCTAGGAAACTAAAAAACTCTTGCTTTCGAAATCTCCAATTTATATATAATGATAAAACTCAATGATATGAAGACAAAAACAATAAAACAGTTGCTAGGAAACTACAAAACTCTTGCTTTCCAAATCTCCAATTTATATATATTGATAAAACTCAATTACAAGAAGACAAAAACAATAAAACAGTTGCTAGGAAACTACAAAACTCTTGCTTTCGAAATCCCCAATTTATATATAATGATAAAATTCAATGACATGAAGTCAAAAAAAGTCAAACAGTTGCTAGTAAACCACAAAATTCTTGCTTTCGAAATCTCCAATTTACATTTCATGATAAAACTCAATTACAAGAAGACAAAAACAATAAAAAAGTTGCTAGGAAACTACAAAACTCTTGCTTTCGAAATCCCCAATTTATATTTCATGATAAAACTCAATGACATGAAGTCAAACAGTTGCTAGTAAACCACAAAATTCTTGCTTTCGAAATCCCCAACTTATATATAATGATAAAATTCAATTACAAGAAGACAAAAACAATAAAACAGTTGCTAGGAAACTACAAAACTCTTGCTTTCGAAATTTCCAATTTATATTTCATGATAAAACTCAATGACATGAAGTCAAAAAAAGTCAAGCAGTTGCTAGTAAACCACAAAATTCTTGCTTTCGAAATCCCCAATTTATATATAATGATAAAACTCAATCACAAGAAGTCAAAAACAATCAAACAGTTGCTAGGAAACCTCAAAACGCTTGCTTTCGAAATCCCCAATTTGTATTTCATGATAAAACTCAATGACATGAAGTCAAATACATTCAAACAGTTGCTAGGAAACTACAAAACTCTTGCTTTCGAAATCCCCAATTTATATATAATGATAAAACTCAATTACAAGAAGACAAAAACAATAAAACAGTTGCTAGGAAACTACAAAACTCTTGCTTTCGAAATCCCCAATTTGTATTTCATGATAAAACTCAATTACAAGAAGACAAAAACAATCAAACCGTTGCTAGGAAACAACAAAACTCTTGCTTTCGAAATCACCGATTTATATATAATGACTAAACTCAATCACAACAAGTCAGAAACAATCAAACAGTTGCTAGGAAACTACAAAACTCCTTCTTTCAATATGCCCAATTTATATTTCAAGATAAAACTTAATGACAAGAAGTCAGAAACAGTTGCTAGGAAACCACAAAACTCTTGCTTTCGAAATCCCCAATTTATATATAATGATAAAACTCAATGACATGAAGTCAAAAACAATCAAACAGTTGCTAGGAAACCACAAAACGTTAATGTCGATATCCCCAATATATATATAATGATAAAACTCAATGATATGAAGACAAAAACAATAAAACAGTTGCTAGGAAACTACAAAACTCTTGCTTTCGAAATCTCCAATTTATATATATTGATAAAACTCAATTACAAGAAGACAAAAACAATAAAACAGTTGCTAGGAAACTACAAAACTCTTGCTTTCGAAATCCCCAATTTATATTTCATGATAAAACTCAATGACATGAAGTCAAACAGTTGCTAGTAAACCACAAAATTCTTGCTTTCGAAATCCCCAACTTATATATAATGATAAAACTCAATGACATGAAGTCAAAAACAATCAAACAGTTGCTAGGAAACCACAAAACGTTAATGTCGATATCCCCAATATATATATAATGATAAAACTCAATGATATGAAGACAAAAACAATAAAACAGTTGCTAGGAAACTACAAAACTCTTGCTTTCGAAATCTCCAATTTATATATATTGATAAAACTCAATTACAAGAAGACAAAAACAATAAAACAGTTGCTAGGAAACTACAAAACTCTTGCTTTCGTAATTTCCAATTTATATTTCATGATAAAACTCAATGACATGAAGTCAAAAAAAGTCAAACAGTTGCTAGTAAACCACAAAATTCTTGCTTTCGAAATCCCCAATTTATATATAATGATAAAACTCAATCACAAGAAGTCAAAAACAATCAAACAGTTGCTAGGAAACCTCAAAACGCTTGCTTTCGAAATCCCCAATTTGTATTTCATGATAAAACTCAATGACATGAAGTCAAATACATTCAAACAGTTGCTAGGAAACTACAAAACTCTTGCTTTTGAAATCCCCAATTTATATATAATGATAAAACTCAATCACAAGAAGTCAAAAACAATCAAACAGTTAATAGGAATCCACAAAACTCTTGCTTTCGAAATCCCCAATTTGTATATAATGATAAAACTCAATGACATGAAGTCAAAAACAATCAAACAGTTGCTAGGAAACCACAAAACGTTGATGTCGATATCCCCAATTTATATTTCATGATAAAACTCAATGACATGAAGTCAAAAACAATAAAACAGTTGCTAGGAAACTACAAAACTCTTGCTTTCGAAATCTCCCATTTTTTATATATTATGATAAAACTCAATTACAAGAAGACAAAAACAATAAAACAGTTGCTAGGAAACTACAAAACTCTTGCTTTCGAAATCTCCAATTTATATTTCATGATAAAACTCAATGACATAAAGTCAAACAGTTGCTAGTAAACCACAAAATTCTTGCTTTCGAAATCCCCAACTTATATTTCATGATAAAACTCAATGACATGAAGTCAAAAACAATAAAACAGTTGCTAGGAAACTACAAATCTCTTGCTTTCGAAATTTCCAATTTATATTTCATGATAAAACTCAATGACATGAAGTCAAAAAAAGTCAAACAGTTTGCTAGTAAACCACAAAATTCTTGCTTTCGAAATCCCCAATTTATATATAATGATAAAACTCAATCACAAGAAGTCAAAAACAATCAAACAGTTCCTAGGAAACCACAAAACTCTTGCTTTCGAAATCCCCAATATATATATATAATGATAAAACTCAATGACATGAAGTCAAAAAAAGTCAAACAGTTTGCTAGTAAACCACAAAATTCTTGCTTTCGAATTCCCCAATTTATATATAATGATAAAACTCAATCACAAGAAGTCAAAAACAATCAAACCGTTGCTAGGAAACTACAAAACTCTTGCTTTCGAAATCCCCAATTTATATTTCATGATAAAACTCAATGACATGAAGTCAAAAAGTTGCTAGTAAACCACAAAATTCTTGCTTTCGAAATCCCCAACTTATATATAATGATAAAACTTAATTACAAGAAGACAAAAACAATAAAACAGTTGCTAGGAAACTACAAAACTCTTGCTTTCGAAATTTCCAATTTATATTTCATGATAAAACTCAATCACATGAAGTCAAAAAAAGTCAAACAGTTGCTAGTAAACCACAAAATTCTTGCTTTCGAAATCCCCAATTTATATATAATGATAAAACTCAATCACAAGAAGTCAAAAACAATCAAACAGTTGCTAGGAAACCTCTAAACGCTTGCTTTCGAAATCCCCAATTTGTATTTCATGATAAAACTCAATGACATGAAGTCAAAAACATTCAAACAGTTGCTAGGAAACTACAAAACTCTTGCTTTCGAAATCCCCAATTTATATATAATGATAAAACTCAATCACAAGAAGTCAAAAACAATCAAACAGTTGCTAGGAATCCACAAAACGCTTGCTTTCGATATGCCCAATTTATATTTCATGATAAAACTCAATTACAAGAAGACAAAAACAATAAAACAGTTGCTAGGAAACTACAAAACTCTAGCTTTCGAAATCTCCCATTTATATATAATGATAAACTCAATGAAATGAAGTCAAAAACAATAAAACAGTTGCTAGGAAACTACAAAACTCTTGCTTTCGAAATTTCCAATTTATATTTCATGATAAAACTCAATCACATGAAGTCAAAAACAATAAAACAGTTGCTAGGAAACTACAAAACTCTTGCTTTCGAAATCTCCAATTTATATATACTGATAAAACTCAATGACATGAAGTCAAAAACAATAAAACAGTTGCTAGGAAACTACAAAACTCTTGCTTTCGAAATCTTCCATTTTTTATATATTATGATAAAACTCAATTACAAGAAGACAAAAACAATAAAACAGTTGCTAGGAAACTACAAAACTCTTGCTTTCGAAATCTCCAATTTATATATAATGATAAAACTCAATGATATGAAGACAAAAACAATAAAACAGTTGCTAGGAAACTACAAAACTCTTGCTTTCGAAATCTCCAATTTATATATATTGATAAAACTCAATTACAAGAAGACAAAAACAATAAAACAGTTGCTAGGAAACTACAAAACTCTTGCTTTCGAAATCCCCAATTTATATATAATGATAAAACTCAATGACATGAAGTCAAACTGTTGCTAGTAAACCACAAAATTCTTGCTTTCGAAATCCCCAACTTATATATAATGATAAAACTCAATTACAAGAAGACAAAAACAATAAAACAGTTGCTAGGAAACTACAAAACTCTTGCTTTTGAAATTTCCAATTCATATTTCATGATAAAACTCAATGACATGAAGTCAAAAAAAGTCAAACAGTTGCTAGTAAACCACAAAATTCTTGCTTTCGAAATCCCCAATTTATATATAATGATAAAACTCAATGACATGAAGTCAAACAGTTGCTAGTAAACCACAAAATTCTTGCTTTCGAAATCCCCAACTTATATATAATGATAAAACTCAATTACAAGAAGACAAAAACAATAAAACAGTTGCTAGGAAACTACAAAACTCTTGCTTTCGAAATTTCCCATTTATATTTCATGATAAAACTCAATGACATGAAGTCAAAAAAAGTCAAGCAGTTGCTAGTAAACCACAAAATTCTTGCTTTCGAAATCCCCAATTTATATATAATGATAAAACTCAATGACATGAAGGCAAAAACAATAAAACAGTTGCTAGGAAACTACAAAACTCTTGCTTTCGAAATCTCCCATTTTTTATATATAATGATAAAACTCAATTACAAGAAGACAAAAACAATAAAACAGTTGCTAGGAAACTAAAAAACTCTTGCTTTCGAAATCTCCAATTTATATATAATGATAAAACTCAATGATATGAAGACAAAAACAATAAAACAGTTGCTAGGAAACTACAAAACTCTTGCTTTCCAAATCTCCAATTTATATATATTGATAAAACTCAATTACAAGAAGACAAAAACAATAAAACAGTTGCTAGGAAACTACAAAACTCTTGCTTTCGAAATCCCCAATTTATATATAATGATAAAATTCAATGACATGAAGTCAAAAAAAGTCAAACAGTTGCTAGTAAACCACAAAATTCTTGCTTTCGAAATCTCCAATTTACATTTCATGATAAAACTCAATTACAAGAAGACAAAAACAATAAAAAAGTTGCTAGGAAACTACAAAACTCTTGCTTTCGAAATCCCCAATTTATATTTCATGATAAAACTCAATGACATGAAGTCAAACAGTTGCTAGTAAACCACAAAATTCTTGCTTTCGAAATCCCCAACTTATATATAATGATAAAATTCAATTACAAGAAGACAAAAACAATAAAACAGTTGCTAGGAAACTACAAAACTCTTGCTTTCGAAATTTCCAATTTATATTTCATGATAAAACTCAATGACATGAAGTCAAAAAAAGTCAAGCAGTTGCTAGTAAACCACAAAATTCTTGCTTTCGAAATCCCCAATTTATATATAATGATAAAACTCAATCACAAGAAGTCAAAAACAATCAAACAGTTGCTAGGAAACCTCAAAACGCTTGCTTTCGAAATCCCCAATTTGTATTTCATGATAAAACTCAATGACATGAAGTCAAATACATTCAAACAGTTGCTAGGAAACTACAAAACTCTTGCTTTCGAAATCCCCAATTTATATATAATGATAAAACTCAATTACAAGAAGACAAAAACAATAAAACAGTTGCTAGGAAACTACAAAACTCTTGCTTTCGAAATCCCCAATTTGTATTTCATGATAAAACTCAATTACAAGAAGACAAAAACAATCAAACCGTTGCTAGGAAACAACAAAACTCTTGCTTTCGAAATCACCGATTTATATATAATGACTAAACTCAATCACAACAAGTCAGAAACAATCAAACAGTTGCTAGGAAACTACAAAACTCCTTCTTTCAATATGCCCAATTTATATTTCAAGATAAAACTTAATGACAAGAAGTCAGAAACAGTTGCTAGGAAACCACAAAACTCTTGCTTTCGAAATCCCCAATTTATATATAATGATAAAACTCAATGACATGAAGTCAAAAACAATCAAACAGTTGCTAGGAAACCACAAAACGTTAATGTCGATATCCCCAATATATATATAATGATAAAACTCAATGATATGAAGACAAAAACAATAAAACAGTTGCTAGGAAACTACAAAACTCTTGCTTTCGAAATCTCCAATTTATATATATTGATAAAACTCAATTACAAGAAGACAAAAACAATAAAACAGTTGCTAGGAAACTACAAAACTCTTGCTTTCGAAATCCCCAATTTATATTTCATGATAAAACTCAATGACATGAAGTCAAACAGTTGCTAGTAAACCACAAAATTCTTGCTTTCGAAATCCCCAACTTATATATAATGATAAAACTCAATGACATGAAGTCAAAAACAATCAAACAGTTGCTAGGAAACCACAAAACGTTAATGTCGATATCCCCAATATATATATAATGATAAAACTCAATGATATGAAGACAAAAACAATAAAACAGTTGCTAGGAAACTACAAAACTCTTGCTTTCGAAATCTCCAATTTATATATATTGATAAAACTCAATTACAAGAAGACAAAAACAATAAAACAGTTGCTAGGAAACTACAAAACTCTTGCTTTCGTAATTTCCAATTTATATTTCATGATAAAACTCAATGACATGAAGTCAAAAAAAGTCAAACAGTTGCTAGTAAACCACAAAATTCTTGCTTTCGAAATCCCCAATTTATATATAATGATAAAACTCAATCACAAGAAGTCAAAAACAATCAAACAGTTGCTAGGAAACCTCAAAACGCTTGCTTTCGAAATCCCCAATTTGTATTTCATGATAAAACTCAATGACATGAAGTCAAATACATTCAAACAGTTGCTAGGAAACTACAAAACTCTTGCTTTTGAAATCCCCAATTTATATATAATGATAAAACTCAATCACAAGAAGTCAAAAACAATCAAACAGTTAATAGGAATCCACAAAACTCTTGCTTTCGAAATCCCCAATTTGTATTTCATGATAAAACTCAATTACAAGAAGAAAAAAACAATCAAACCGTTGCTAGGAAACAACCAAACTCTTGCTTTCGAAATCACCGATTTATATATAATGACTAAACTCAATCACAACAAGTCAGAAACAATCAAACAGTTGCTAGGTAACTACAAAACTCCTTCTTTCAATATGCCCAATTTATATTTCATGATAAAACTTAATGACAAGAAGTCAAAAACAGTTGCTAGGAAACCACAAAACTCTTGCTTTCGAAATCCCCAATTTATATATAATGATAAAACTCAATGACATGAAGTCAAAAACAATCAAACAGTTGCTAGGAAACCACAAAACGTTGATGTCGATATCCCCAATTTATATTTCATGATAAAACTCAATGACATGAAGTCAAAAACAATAAAACAGTTGCTAGGAAACTACAAAACTCTTGCTTTCGAAATCTCCCATTTTTTATATATTATGATAAAACTCAATTACAAGAAGACAAAAACAATAAAACAGTTGCTAGGAAACTACAAAACTCTTGCTTTCGAAATCTCCAATTTATATTTCATGATAAAACTCAATGACATAAAGTCAAACAGTTGCTAGTAAACCACAAAATTCTTGCTTTCGAAATCCCCAACTTATATTTCATGATAAAACTCAATTACAAGAAGACAAAAACAATAAAACAGTTGCTAGGAAACTACAAATCTCTTGCTTTCGAAATTTCCAATTTATATTTCATGATAAAACTCAATGACATGAAGTCAAAAAAAGTCAAACAGTTTGCTAGTAAACCACAAAATTCTTGCTTTCGAAATCCCCAATTTATATATAATGATAAAACTCAATCACAAGAAGTCAAAAACAATCAAACAGTTCCTAGGAAACCACAAAACTCTTGCTTTCGAAATCCCCAATATATATATATAATGATAAAACTCAATGACATGAAGTCAAAAAAAGTCAAACAGTTTGCTAGTAAACCACAAAATTCTTGCTTTCGAATTCCCCAATTTATATATAATGATAAAACTCAATCACAAGAAGTCAAAAACAATCAAACCGTTGCTAGGAAACTACAAAACTCTTGCTTTCGAAATCCCCAATTTATATTTCATGATAAAACTCAATGACATGAAGTCAAAAAGTTGCTAGTAAACCACAAAATTCTTGCTTTCGAAATCCCCAACTTATATATAATGATAAAACTTAATTACAAGAAGACAAAAACAATAAAACAGTTGCTAGGAAACTACAAAACTCTTGCTTTCGAAATTTCCAATTTATATTTCATGATAAAACTCAATCACATGAAGTCAAAAAAAGTCAAACAGTTGCTAGTAAACCACAAAATTCTTGCTTTCGAAATCCCCAATTTATATATAATGATAAAACTCAATCACAAGAAGTCAAAAACAATCAAACAGTTGCTAGGAAACCTCTAAACGCTTGCTTTCGAAATCCCCAATTTGTATTTCATGATAAAACTCAATGACATGAAGTCAAAAACATTCAAACAGTTGCTAGGAAACTACAAAACTCTTGCTTTCGAAATCCCCAATTTATATATAATGATAAAACTCAATCACAAGAAGTCAAAAACAATCAAACAGTTGCTAGGAATCCACAAAACGCTTGCTTTCGAAATCCCCAATTTATATATAATGATAAAACTCAATCACAAGAAGTCAAAAACAATCAAACAGTTGCTAGGAATCCACAAAACGCTTGCTTTCGATATGCCCAATTTATATTTCATGATAAAACTCAATGAAATGAAGTCAAAAACAATAAAACAGTTGCTAGGAAACTACAAAACCCTTGCTTTCGAAATCTCCAATTTATATATAATGATAAACTCAATGAAATGAAGTCAAAAACAATTAAACAGTTGCTAGGAAACTACAAAACTCTTGCTTTCGAAATCCCCAATTTATATATAATTATAAAACTCAATGACATGAAGTCAAAAACAATAAAACAGTTGCTAGGAAACTACAAAACTCTTGCTTTCGAAATCTCCAATTTATATATAATGATAAAACTCAATGACATGAAGTCAAAAACAATAAAACAGTTGCTAGGAAACTACAAAACTCTTGCTTTCGAAATCTCCCATTTTTTATATATTATGATAAAACTCAATTACAAGAAGACAAAAACAATAAAACAGTTGCTAGGAAACTACAAAACTCTTGCTTTCGAAATCTCCAATTTATATATAATGATAAAACTCAATGATATGAAGACAAAAACAATAAAACATTTGCTAGGAAACTACAAAACTCTTGCTTATGAAATCTCCAATTTATATATATTGATAAAACTCAATTACAAGAAGACAAAAACAATAAAACAGTTGCTAGGAAACTACAAAACTCTTGCTTTCGAAATCCCCAATTTATATATAATGATAAAACTCAATGACATGAAGTCAAACTGTTGCTAGTAAACCACAAAATTCTTGCTTTCGAAATCCCCAACTTATATATAATGATAAAACTCAATTACAAGAAGACAAAAACAATAAAACAGTTGCTAGGAAACTACAAAACTCTTGCTTTCGAAATTTCCAATTCATATTTCATGATAAAACTCAATGACGTGAAGTCAAAAAAAGTCAAACAGTTGCTAGTAAACCACAAAATTCTTGCTTTCGAAATCCCCAATTTATATATAATGATAAAACTCAATCACAAGAAGTCAAAAACAATCAAACAGTTGCTAGGAAACTACAAAACTCTTGCTTTCGAAATCTCCAATTTATATATAATTATAAAACTCAATTACAAGAAGACAAAAACAATAAAACAGTTGCTAGGAAACTACAAATCTCTTGCTTTCGAAATCCCCAATTTGTATTTCATGATAAAACTCAATTACAAGATGACAAAAACAATCAAACCGTTGCTAGGAAACTACAAAACTCTTGCTTTCGAAATCCCCAATTTATATTTCATGATAAAACTCAATGACATGAAGTCAAAAACAGTCAAACAGTTGCTAGGAAACTACAAAACTCTTGCTTTCGAACTCTCCAATTTATATATAATGATAAAACTCAATTACAAGAAGACAAAAACAATAAAACAGTTGCTAGGAAACTACAAAACTCTTGCTTTCGAAATCTCCAATTTATATATAATTATAAAACTCAATGACATGAAGACAAAAACAATAAAACAGTTGCTAGGAAACTACAAAACTCTTGCTTTCGATATGCCTAATTTATATTTCATGATACAATTCATTGACAAGAAGTCAAAAACAATCGAGCAGATGCTAGGAAACCACAAAACGCTTGCTTTCGAAATCTCCAATTTACATTTCATGATAAAACTCAACTACAAGAAGACAAAAACATTAAAAAAGTTGCTAGGAAACTACAAAACTCTTGCTTTCGAAATCCCCAATTTGTATTTCATGATAAATCTCAATGACATGGAGTCAAAAACAATCAAACAGTTCCTAGGAAACCACAAAACTCTAGGTTTCGAAATCCCCAATTTATATTTCATGATAAAACTCAATGACATGAAGACAAAAACAATAAAACAGTTGCTAGGAAACTACAAAACTCATGCTTTCGAAATCCCCAATATATATATATAATGATAAAACTCAATCACAAGAAGTCAAAAACATTCAAACAGTTGCTAGGAAACTACAAAACTCTTGCTTTCGAAATCCCCAATTTATATTTCATGATAAAACTCAATTACAAGAAGACAAAAACAATAAAACAGTTGCTAGGAAACTACAAACTCTTGCTTTCAAAATCCCCAATTTGTATTTCATGATAAAACTCAATTACAAGATGACAAAAACAATCAAACCGTTGATAGAAAACTACAAAACTCTTGCTTTCGAAATCCCCAATTTATATTTCATGATAAAACTCAATGACAGGAAGTCAAAAAAGTCAAACAGTTGCTAGTAAACCACAAAATTCTTGCTTTCGAAATCCCCAATTTATATATAATGATAAAACTCAATCACAAGAAGTCAAAAACAATCAAACAGTTGCTAGGAATCCACAAAACTCTTGCTTTTGAAATCTCCAATTTATATATAATGATAAAACTCAATGACATGAAGTCAAAAACAATCAAACAGTTGCTAGGAAACCTCAAAACGCTTGCTTTCGAAATCCACAATTTGTATTTCATGATAAAACTCAATGAGATGAAGTCAAAAACATTCAAACAGTTGCTAGGAAACTACAAAACTCTTGCTTTCGAAATCCCCAATTTATATATAATGATAAAACTCAATTACAAGAAGACAAAAACAATAAAACATTTGCTAGGAAACTACAAAACTCTTGCTTTCGAAATCCCCAATTTGTATTTCATGATAAAACTCAATTACAAGAAGACAAAAACAATCAAACCGTTGCTAGGAAACAACAAAACTCTTGCTTTCGAAATCACCGATTTATATATAATGACTAAACTCAATCACAACAAGTCAGAAACAATCAAACAGTTGCTAGGAAACTACAAAACTCTTGCTTTCGAAATCCCCAATTTATATATAATGATAAAACTCAATCACAAGAAGTCAAAAACAATCAAACAGTTGCTAGGAATCCACAAAACGCTTGCTTTCGATATGCCCAATTTATATTTCATGATAAAACTCAATTACATGAAGACAAAAACAATAAAACAGTTGCTAGGAAACTACAAAACTCTTGCTTTCGAAATCTCCAATTTATATATAATGATAAACTCAATGAAATGAAGTCAAAAACAATTAAACAGTTGCTAGGAAACTACAAAACTCTTGCTTTCGAAATCCCCAATTTATATATAATTATAAAACTCAATGACATGAAGTCAAAAACAATAAAACAGTTGCTAGGAAACTACAAAACTCTTGCTTTCGAAATCTCCAATTTATATATAATGATAAAACTCAATGACATGAAGTCAAAAACAATAAAACAGTTGCTAGGAAACTACAAAACTCTTGCTTTCGAAATCTCCCATTTTTTATATATTATGATAAAACTCAATTACAAGAAGACAAAAACAATAAAACAGTTGCTAGGAAACTACAAAACTCTTGCTTTCGAAATCTCCAATTTATATATAATGATAAAACTCAATGATATGAAGACAAAAACAATAAAACATTTGCTAGGAAACTACAAAACTCTTGCTTATGAAATCTCCAATTTATATATATTGATAAAACTCAATTACAAGAAGACAAAAACAATAAAACAGTTGCTAGGAAACTACAAAACTCTTGCTTTCGAAATCCCCAATTTATATATAATGATAAATCTTCAATGACATGAAGTCAAACTGTTGCTAGTAAACCACAAAATTCTTGCTTTCGAAATCCCCAACTTATATATAATGATAAAACTCAATTACAAGAAGACAAAAACAATAAAACAGTTGCTAGGAAACTACAAAACTCTTGCTTTCGAAATCTCCAATTTATATATAATTATAAAACTCAATGACATGAAGACAAAAACAATAAAACAGTTGCTAGGAAACTACAAAACTCTTGCTTTCGAAATCTCCAATTTATATATAATGATAAAACTCAATTACAAGAAGACAAAAACAATAAAACAGTTGCTAGGAAACTACAAAACTCTTGCTTTCAAAATCTCCAATTTATATATAATTATAAAACTCAATGACATGAAGACAAAAACAATCAAACAGTTGCTAGGAAACTACAAAACTCTTGCTTTCGATATGCCTAATTTATATTTCATGATACAATTCATTGACAAGAAGTCAAAAACAATCTAGCAGATGCTAGGAAACCACAAAACGCTTGCTTTCGAAATCTCCAATTTACATTTCATGATAAAACTCAACTACAAGAAGACAAAAACATTAAAAAAGTTGCTAGGAAACTACAAAACTCTTGCTTTCGAAATCCCCAATTTGTATTTCATGATAAAACTCAATGACATGGAGTCAAAAACAATCAAACAGTTCCTAGGAAACCACAAAACTCTAGGTTTCGAAATCCCCAATTTATATTTCATGATAAAACCCAATGACATGAAGACAAAAACAATAAAACAGTTGCTAGGAAACTACAAAACTCATGCTTTCGAAATCCCCAATATATATATATATAATGATAAAACTCAATCACAAGAAGTCAAAAACATTCAAACAGTTGCTAGGAATCTACAAAACTCTTGCTTTTGAAATCGCCAATTTATATTTCATGATAAAACTCAATTACAAGAAGACAAAAACAATAAAACAGTTGCTAGGAAACTACAAAACTCTTGCTTTCGAAATCCCCAATTTGTATTTCATGATAAAACTCAATTACAAGATGACAAAAACAATCAAACCGTTGATAGAAAACTACAAAATTCTTGCTTTCGAAATCCCCAATTTATATTTCATGATAAAACTCAATGACAGGAAGTCAAAAAAGTCAAACAGTTGCTAGTAAACCACAAAATTCTTGCTTTCGAAATCCCCAATTTATATATAATGATAAAACTCAATCACAAGAAGTCAAAAACAATCAAACAGTTGCTAGGAAACCTCAAAACGCTTACTTTCGAAATCCACAATTTGTATTTCATGATAAAACTCAATGACATGAAGTCAAAAACATTCAAACAGTTGCTAAGAAACTACAAAACTCTTGCTTTCGAAATCCCCAATTTATATATAATGATAAAACTCAATTACAAGAAGACAAAAACAATAAAACATTTGCTAGGAAACTACAAAACTCTTGCTTTCGAAATCCCCAATTTGTATTTCATGATAAAACTCAATTACAAGAAGACAAAAACAATCAAACCGTTGCTAGGAAACAACAAAACTCTTGCTTTCGAAATCACCGATTTATATATAATGACTAAACTCAATCACAACAAGTCAGAAACAATCAAACAGTTGCTAGGAAACTACAAAACTCCTTCTTTCAATATGCCCAATTTATATTTCATGAAAAAACTTAATGACAAGAAGTCAGAAACAGTTGCTAGGAAACCACAAAACTCTTGCTTTCGAAATCCCCAATTTATATATAATGATAAAACTCAATGACATGAAGTCAAAAACAATCAAACAGTTGCTAGGAAACCACAAAACGTTGATGTCGATATCCCCAATTTATATTTCATGATAAAACTCAATGACATGAAGTCAAAAACAATAAAACAGTTGCTAGGAAACTACAAAACTCTTGCTTTCGAAATCTCCCATTTTTTATATATTATGATAAAACTCAATTACAAGAAGACAAAAACAATAAAACAGTTGCTAGGAAACTACAAAACTCTTGCTTTCGAAATCTCCAATTTTTTATATATTATGATAAAACTCAATTACAAGAAGACAAAAACAATAAAACAGTTGCTAGGAAACTACAAAACTCTTGCTTTCGAAATCCCCAATTTGTATTTCATGATAAAACTCAATTACAAGATGACAAAAACAATCAAACCGTTGCTAGGAAACTACAAAACTCTTGCTTTCGAAATCCCAATTTTATATTTCATGATAAAACTCAATGACATGAAGTCAAAAACTGTCAAACAGTTGCTAGGAAACTACAAAACTCTTGCTTTCGAAATCCCCAATTTGTATTTCATGATAAAACTCAATTACAAGATGACAAAAACAATCAAACCGTTGCTAGGAAACTACAAAACTCTTGCTTTCGAAATCCCCAATTTATATTTCATGATAAAACTCAATGACATGAAGTCAAAAACAGTCAAACAGTTGCTAGGAAACTACAAAACTCTTGCTTTCGAAATCTCCAATTTATATATAATGATAAAACTCAATTACAAGAAGACAAAAACAATAAAACAGTTGCTAGGAAACTACAAAACTCTTGCTTTCGAAATCTCCAATTTATATATAATGATAAAACTCAATGATATGAAGACAAAAACAATAAAACAGTTGCTAGGAAACTACAAAACTCTTGCTTTCGAAATCTCCAATTTATATATATTGATAAAACTCAATTACAAGAAGACAAAAACAATAAAACAGTTGCTAGGAAACTACAAAACTCTTGCTTTCGAAATCCCCAATTTATATATAATGATAAAACTCAATGACATGAAGTCAAACTGTTGCTAGTAAACCACAAAATTCTTGCTTTCGAAATCCCCAACTTATATATAATGATAAAACTCAATTACAAGAAGACAAAAACAATAAAACAGTTGCTAGGAAACTACAAAACTCTTGCTTTCGAAATTTCCAATTCATATTTCATGATAAAACTCAATGACGTGAAGTCAAAAAAAGTCAAACAGTTGCTAGTAAACCACAAAATTCTTGCTTTCGAAATCCCCAATTTATATATAATGATAAAACTCAGTCACAAGAAGTCAAAAACAATCAAACAGTTGCTAGGAAACCTCAAAACGCTTGCTTTCGAAATCCCCAATTTGTATTTCATGATAAAACTCAATGACATGAAGTCAAATACATTCAAACAGTTGCTAGGAAACTACAAAACTCTTGCTTTCGAAATCCCCAATTTATATATAATGATAAAACTCAATTACAAGAAGACAAAAACAATAAAACAGTTGCTAGGAAAATACAAAACTCTTGCTTTCGAAATCCCCAATTTGTATTTCATGATAAAACTCAATTACAAGAAGACAAAAACAATCAAACCGTTGCTAGGAAACAACAAAACTCTTGCTTTCGAAATCACCGATTTATATATAATGACTAAACTCAATCACAACAAGTCAGAAACAATCAAACAGTTGCTAGGTAACTACAAAACTCCTTCTTTCAATATGCCCAATTTATATTTCATGATAAAACTTAATGACAAGAAGTCAAAAACAGTTGCTAGGAAACCACAAAACTCTTGCTTTCGAAATCCCCAATTTATATATAATGATAAAACTCAATGACATGAAGTCAAAAACAATCAAACAGTTGCTAGGAAACCACAAAACGTTGATGTCGATATCCCCAATTTATATTTCATGATAAAACTCAATGACATGAAGTCAAAAACAATAAAACAGTTGCTAGGAAACTAAAAAACTCTTGCTTTCGAAATCTCCCATTTTTTATATATTATGATAAAACTCAATTACAAGAAGACAAAAACAATAAAACAGTTGCTAGGAAACTACAAAACTCTTGCTTTCGAAATCTCCCATTTTTTATATATTATGATAAAACTCAATTACAAGAAGACAAAAACAATAAAACAGTTGCTAGGAAACTACAAATCTCTTGCTTTCGAAATCCCCAATTTGTATTTCATGATAAAACTCAATTACAAGATGACAAAAACAATCAAACCGTTGCTAGGAAACTACAAAACTCTTGCTTTCGAAATCCCCAATTTATATTTCATGATAAAACTCAATGACATGAAGTCAAAAACAGTCAAACAGTTGCTAGGAAACTACAAAACTCTTGCTTTCGAAATCTCCAATTTATATATAATGATAAAACTCAATTACAAGAAGACAAAAACAATAAAACAGTTGCTAGGAAACTACAAAACTCTTGCTTTCGAAATCTCCAATCTATATATAATTATAAAACTCAATGACATGACGACAAAAACAATAAAACAGTTGCTAGGAAACTACAAAACTCTTGCTTTCGATATGCCTAATTTATATTTCATGATACAATTCATTGACAAGAAGTCAAAAACAATCGAGCAGATGCTAGGAAACCACAAAACGCTTGCTTTCGAAATCTCCAATTTACATTTCATGATAAAACTCAACTACAAGAAGACAAAAACATTAAAAAAGTTGCTAGGAAACTACAAAACTCTTGCTTTCGAAATCCCCAATTTGTATTTCATGATAAATCTCAATGACATGGAGTCAAAAACAATCAAACAGTTCCTAGGAAACCACAAAACTCTAGGTTTCGAAATCCCCAATTTATATTTCATGATAAAACTCAATGACATGAAGACAAAAACAATAAAACAGTTGCTAGGAAACTACAAAACTCATGCTTTCGAAATCCCCAATATATATATATATATAATGATAAAACTCAATCACAAGAAGTCAAAAACATTCAAACAGTTGCTAGGAAACTACAAAACTCTTGCTTTCGAAATCCCCAATTTATATTTCATGATAAAACTCAATTACAAGAAGACAAAAACAATAAAACAGTTGCTAGGAAACTACAAACTCTTGCTTTCGAAATCCCCAATTTGTATTTCATGATAAAACTCAATTACAAGATGACAAAAACAATCAAACCGTTGATAGAAAACTACAAAACTCTTGCTTTCGAAATCCCCAATTTATATTTCATGATAAAACTCAATGACAGGAAGTCAAAAAAGTCAAACAGTTGCTAGTAAACCACAAAATTCTTGCTTTCGAAATCCCCAATTTATATATAATGATAAAACTCAATCACAAGAAGTCAAAAACAATCAAACAGTTGCTAGGAATCCACAAAACTTTTGCTTTTGAAATCTCCAATTTATATATAATGATAAAACTCAATGACATGAAGTCAAAAACAATCAAACAGTTGCTAGGAAACCTCAAAACGCTTGCTTTCGAAATCCACAATTTGTATTTCATGATAAAACTCAATGACATGAAGTCAAAAACATTCAAACAGTTGCTAGGAAACTACAAAACTCTTGCTTTCGAAATCCCCAATTTATATATAATGATAAAACTCAATTACAAGAAGACAAAAACAATAAAACATTTGCTAGGAAACTACAAAACTCTTGCTTTCGAAATCCCCAATTTGTATTTCATGATAAAACTCAATTACAAGAAGACAAAAACAATCAAACCATTGCTAGGAAACAACAAAACTCTTGCTTTCGAAATCACCGATTTATATATAATGACTAAACTCAATCACAACAAGTCAGAAACAATCAAACAGTTGCTAGGAAACTACAAAACTCTTGCTTTCGAAATCCCCAATTTATATATAATGATAAAACTCAATCACAAGAAGTCAAAAACAATCAAACAGTTGCTAGGAATCCACAAAACGCTTGCTTTCGATATGCCCAATTTATATTTCATGATAAAACTCAATTACAAGAAGACAAAAACAATAAAACAGTTGCTAGGAAACTACAAAACTCTTGCTTTAGAAATCTCCAATTTATATATAATGATAAACTCAATGAAATGAAGTCAAAAACAATTAAACAGTTGCTAGGAAACTACAAAACTCTTGCTTTCGAAATCCCCAATTTATATATAATTATAAAACTCAATGACATGAAGTCAAAAACAATAAAACAGTTGCTAGGAAACTACAAAACTCTTGCTTTCGAAATCTCCAATTTATATATAATGATAAAACTCAATGACATGAAGTCAAAAACAATAAATCAGTTGCTAGGAAACTACAAAACTCTTGCTTTCGAAATCTCCCATTTTTTATATATTATGATAAAACTCAATTACAAGAAGACAAAAACAATAAAACAGTTGCTAGGAAACTACAAAACTCTTGCTTTCGAAATCTCCAATTTATATATAATGATAAAACTCAATGATATGAAGACAAAAACAATAAAACATTTGCTAGGAAACTACAAAACTCTTGCTTATGAAATCTCCAATTTATATATATTGATAAAACTCAATTACAAGAAGACAAAAACAATAAAACAGTTGCTAGGAAACTACAAAACTCTTGCTTTCGAAATCCCCAATTTATATATAATGATAAAACTCAATGACATGAAGTCAAACTGTTGCTAGTAAACCACAAAATTCTTGCTTTCGAAATCCCCAACTTATATATAATGATAAAACTCAATTACAAGAAGACAAAAACAATAAAACAGTTGCTAGGAAACTACAAAACTCTTGCTTTCGAAATCTCCAATTTATATATAATTATAAAACTCAATGACATGAAGACAAAAACAATAAAACAGTTGCTAGGAAACTACAAAACTCTTGCTTTCGAAATCTCCAATTTATATATAATGATAAAACTCAATTACAAGAAGACAAAAACAATAAAACAGTTGCTAGGAAACTACAAAACTCTTGCTTTCGAAATCTCCAATTTATATATAATTATAAAACTCAATGACATGAAGACAAAAACAATAAAACAGTTGCTAGGAAACTACAAAACTCTTGCTTTCGATATGCCTAATTTATATTTCATGATACAATTCATTGACAAGAAGTCAAAAACAATCTAGCAGATGCTAGGAAACCACAAAACGCTTGCTTTCGAAATCTCCAATTTACATTTCATGATAAAACTCAACTACAAGAAGACAAAAACATTAAAAAAGTTGCTAGGAAACTACAAAACTCTTGCTTTCGAAATCCCCAATTTGTATTTTATGATAAAACTCAATGACATGGAGTCAAAAACAATCAAACAGTTCCTAGGAAACCACAAAACTCTAGGTTTCGAAATCCCCAATTTATATTTCATGATAAAACTCAATGACATGAAGACAAAAACAATAAAACAGTTGCTAGGAAACTACAAAACTCATGCTTTCGAAATCCCCAATATATATATATATAATGATAAAACTCAATCACAAGAAGTCAAAAACATTCAAACAGTTGCTAGGAATCTACAAAACTCTTGCTTTTGAAATCCCCAATTTATATTTCATGATAAAACTCAATTACAAGAAGACAAAAACAATAAAACAGTTGCTAGGAAACTACAAAACTCTTGCTTTCGAAATCCCCAATTTGTATTTCATGATAAAGCTCAATTACAAGATGACAAAAACAATCAAACCGTTGATAGAAAACTACAAAATTCTTGCTTTCGAAATCCCCAATTTATATTTCATGATAAAACTCAATGACAGGAAGTCAAAAAAGTCAAACAGTTGCTAGTAAACCACAAAATTCTTGCTTTCGAAATCCCCAATTTATATATAATGATAAAACTCAATCACAAGAAGTCAAAAACAATCAAACAGTTGCTAGGAAACCTCAAAACGCTTACTTTCGAAATCCACAATTTGTATTTCATGATAAAACTCAATGACATGAAGTCAAAAACATTCAAACAGTTGCTAAGAAACTACAAAACTCTTGCTTTCGAAATCCCCAATTTATATATAATGATAAAACTCAATTACAAGAAGACAAAAACAATAAAACATTTGCTAGGAAACTACAAAACTCTTGCTTTCGAAATCCCCAATTTGTATTTCATGATAAAACTCAATTACAAGAAGACAAAAACAATCAAACCGTTGCTAGGAAACAACAAAACTCTTGCTTTCGAAATCACCAATTTATATATAATGACTAAACTCAATCACAACAAGTCAGAAACAATCAAACAGTTGCTAGGAAACTACAAAACTCCTTCTTTCAATATGCCCAATTTATATTTCATGAAAAAACTTAATGACAAGAAGTCAGAAACAGTTGCTAGGAAACCACAAAACTCTTGCTTTCGATATGCCTAATTTATATTTCATGATACAATTCATTGACAAGAAGTCAAAAACAATCTAGCAGATGCTAGGAAACCACAAAACGCTTGCTTTCGAAATCTCCAATTTACATTTCATGATAAAACTCAACTAAAAGAAGACAAAAACATTAAAAAAGTTGCTAGGAAACTACAAAACTCTTGCTTTCGAAATCCCCAATTTGTATTTCATGATAAAACTCAATGACATGGAGTCAAAAACAATCAAACAGTTCCTAGGAAACCACAAAACTCTAGGTTTCGAAATCCCCAATTTGTATTTCATGATAAAACTCAATTACAAGAAGACAAAAACAATCAAACCGTTGCTAGGAAACAACAAAACTCTTACTTTCGAAATCACCGATTTATATATAATGACTAAACTCAATCACAACAAGTCAGAACCAATCAAACAGTTGCTAGGTAACTACAAAACTCCTTCTTTCAATATGCCCAATTTATATTTCATGATAAAACTTAATGACAAGAAGTCAAAAACAGTTGCTAGGAAACCACAAAACTCTTGCTTTCGAAATCCCCAATTTATATATAATGATAAAACTCAATGACATGAAGTCAAAAACAATCAAACAGTTGCTAGGAAACCACAAAACTCTAGGTTTCGAAATCCCCAATTTATATTTCATGATAAAACTCAATGACATGAAGACAAAAACAATAAAACAGTTGCTAGGAAACTACAAAACTCATGCTTTCGAAATCCCCAATATATATATATAATGATAAAACTCAATCACAAGAAGTCAAAAACATTCAAACAGTTGCTAGGAATCTACAAAACTCTTGCTTTTGAAATCCCCAATTTATATTTCATGATAAAACTCAATTACAAGAAGACAAAAACAATAAAACAGTTGCTAGGAAACTACAAAACTCTTGCTTTCGAAATCCCCAATTTGTATTTCATGATAAAACTCAATTACAAGATGACAAAAACAATCAAACCGTTGATAGAAAACTACAAAATTCTTGCTTTCGAAATCCCCAATTTATATTTCATGATAAAACTCAATGACAGGAAGTCAAAAAAGTCAAACAGTTGCTAGTAAACCACAAAATTCTTGCTTTCGAAATCCCCAATTTATATATAATGATAAAACTCAATCACAAGAAGTCAAAAACAATCAAACAGTTGCTAGGAAACCTCAAAACGCTTACTTTCGAAATCCACAATTTGTATTTCATGATAAAACTCAATGACATGAAGTCAAAAACATTCAAACAGTTGCTAAGAAACTACAAAACTCTTGCTTTCGAAATCCCCAATTTATATATAATGATAAAACTCAATTACAAGAAGACAAAAACAATAAAACATTTGCTAGGAAACTACAAAACTCTTGCTTTCGAAATCCCCAATTTGTATTTCATGATAAAACTCAATTACAAGAAGACAAAAACAATAAAACAGTTGCTAGGAAACTACAAAACTCTTGCTTTCGAAATCCCCAATTTGTATTTCATGATAAAACTCAATTACAAGATGACAAAAACAATCAAACCGTTGCTAGGAAACTACAAAACTCTTGCTTTCGAAATCCCCAATTTATATTTCATGATAAAACTCAATGACATGAAGTCAAAAACAGTCAAACAGTTGCTAGGAAACTACAAAACTCTTGCTTTCGAAATCCCCAATTTGTATTTCATGATAAAACTCAATTACAAGATGACAAAAACAATCAAACCGTTGCTAGGAAACTACAAAACTCTTGCTTTCGAAATCCCCAATTTATATTTCATGATAAAACTCAATGACATGAAGTCAAAAACAGTCAAACAGTTGCTAGGAAACTACAAAACTCTTGCTTTCGAAATCTCCAATTTATATATAATGATAAAACTCAATTACAAGAAGACAAAAACAATAAAACAGTTGCTAGGAAACTACAAAACTCTTGCTTTCGAAATCTCCAATTTATATATAATTATAAAACTCAATGACATGAAGACAAAAACAATAAAACAGTTGCTAGGAAACTACAAAACTCTTGCTTTCGATATGCCTAATTTATATTTCATGATACAATTCATTGACAAGAAGTCAAAAACAATCTAGCAGATGCTAGGAAACCACAAAACGCTTGCTTTCGAAATCTCCAATTTACATTTCATGATAAAACTCAACTACAAGAAGACAAAAACATTAAAAAAGTTGCTAGGAAACTACAAAACTTTTGCTTTCGAAATCCCCAATTTGTATTTCATGATAAAACTCAATGACATGGAGTCAAAAACAATCAAACAGTTCCTAGGAAACCACAAAACTCTAGGTTTCGAAATCCCCAATTTATATTTCATGATAAAACTCAATGACATGAAGACAAAAACAATAAAACAGTTGCTAGGAAACTACAAAACTCATGCTTTCGAAATCCCCAATATATATATATAATGATAAAACTCAATCACAAGAAGTCAAAAACATTCAAACAGTTGCTAGGAATCTACAAAACTCTTGCTTTTGAAATCCCCAATTTATATTTCATGATAAAACTCAATTACAAGAAGACAAAAACAATAAAACAGTTGCTAGGAAACTACAAAACTCTTGCTTTCGAAATCCCCAATTTGTATTTCATGATAAAACTCAATTACAAGATGACAAAAACAATCAAACCGTTGATAGAAAACTACAAAATTCTTGCTTTCGAAATCCCCAATTTATATTTCATGATAAAACTCAATGACAGGAAGTCAAAAAAGTCAAACAGTTGCTAGTAAACCACAAAATTCTTGCTTTCGTAATCCCCAATTTATATATAATGATAAAACTCAATCACAAGAAGTCAAAAACAATCAAACAGTTGCTAGGAAACCTCAAAACGCTTACTTTCGAAATCCACAATTTGTATTTCATGATAAAACTCAATGACATGAAGTCAAAAACATTCAAACAGTTGCTAAGAAACTACAAAACTCTTGCTTTCGAAATCCCCAATTTATATATAATGATAAAACTCAATTACAAGAAGACAAAAACAATAAAACATTTGCTAGGAAACTACAAAACTCTTGCTTTCGAAATCCCCAATTTGTATTTCATGATAAAACTCAATTACAAGAAGACAAAAACAATCAAACCGTTGCTAGGAAACAACAAAACTCTTGCTTTCGAAATCACCGATTTATATATAATGACTAAACTCAATCACAACAAGTCAGAAACAATCAAACAGTTGCTGGGAAACTACAAAACTCCTTCTTTCAATATGCCCAATTTATATTTCATGAACAAACTTAATGACAAGAAGTCAGAAACAGTTGCTAGGAAACCACAAAACTCTTGCTTTCGAAATCCCCAATTTATATATAATGATAAAACTCAATGACATGAAGTCAAAAACAATCAAACAGTTGCTAGGAAACCACAAAACGTTGATGTCGATATCCCCAATTTGTATTTCATGATAAAACTCAATGACATGAAGTCAAAAACAATCAAACAGTTGCTAGGAAACCACAAAACTCTTGCTTTCGAAATCCTCAATTTATATTTAATGATAAAACTCAATCACAAGAAGTCAAAAACAATCAAACAGTAGCTAGGAATCCACAAAAATCTTGCTTTCGAAATCCCCAATTTGTATTTCATGATAAAACTCAATTACAAGAAGAAAAAAACAATCAAACCGTTGCTAGGAAACAACAAAACTCTTGCTTTCGAAATCACCGATTTATATATAATGACTAAACTCAATCACAACAAGTCCGAAACAATCAAACAGTTGCTAGGAAACTACAAAACTCCTTCTTTCAATATGCCCAATTTATATTTCATGATAAAACTTAATGACAAGAAGTCAAAAACAGTTGCTAGGAAACCACAAAACTCTTGCTTTCGAAATCCCCAATTTATATATAATGATAAAACTCAATGACATGAAGTCAAAAACAATCAAACAGTTGCTAGGAAACAACAAAACGTTGATGTCGATATCCCCAATTTATATTTCATGATAAAACTCGATGACATGAAGTCAAAAACAATAAAACAGTTGCTAGGAAACTACAAAACTCTTGCTTTCGAAATCTTCCATTTTTTATATATTATGATAAAACTCAATTACAAGAAGACAAAAACAATAAAACAGTTGCTAGGAAACTACAAAACTCTTGCTTTCTTAATCTCCAATTTATATATAATGATAAAACTCAATGATATGAAGACAAAAACAATAAAACAGTTGCTAGGAAACTACAAAACTCTTGCTTTCGAAATCTCCAATTTATATATAATGATAAAACTCAATTACAAGAAGACAAAAACAATAAAACAGTTGCTAGGAAACTACAAAACTCTTGCTTTCGAAATCCCCAATTTATATATAATGATAAATTCAATCACAAGAAGTCAAAAACAATCAAACAGTTGCTAGGAATCCACAAAACGCTTGCTTTCGATACGCCTAATTTATATTTCATGATACAATTCA
Organism: Troilus luridus; assembly: GCA_964056705.1. NCBI lineage: Eukaryota > Metazoa > Arthropoda > Insecta > Hemiptera > Pentatomidae > Troilus > Troilus luridus. The sequence continues at coordinate 93,253,056 of OZ057412.1, read as the reverse complement.
TTGATAAGAAGTCAAAAACAATCTAGCAGATGCTAGGAAACCACAAAACGCTTGCTTTCGAAATCTCCAATTTACATTTCATGATAAAACTCAATTACAAGAAGACAAAAACAATAAAAAAGTTGCTAGGAAACTACAAAACTCTTGCTTTCGAAATCCCCAATTTATATTTCATGATAAAACTCAATGACATGAAGTCAAACAGTTGCTAGTAAACCACAAAATTCTTGCTTTCGAAATCCCCAACTTATATATAATGATAAAACTCAATTACAAGAAGACAAAAACAATAAAACAGTTGCTAGGAAACTACAAAACTCTTGCTTTCGAAATTTCCAATTTATATTTCATGATAAAACTCAATGACATGAAGTCAAAAAAAGTCAAACAGTTGCTAGTAAACCACAAAATTCTTGCTTTCGAAATTCCCAATTTATATTTCATGATAAAACTCAATGACATGAAGTCAAAAACAGTCAAACAGTTGCTAGTAAACCACCAAATTCTTGCTTTCGAAATCCCCAACTTATATATAATGATAAAACTCAATTACAAGAAGACAAAAACAATAAAACAGTTGCTAGGAAACTACAATACTCTTGCTTTCGAAATTTCCAATTTATATTTCATGATAAAACTCAATGACATGAAGTCAAAAAAAGTCAAACAGTTGCTAGTAAACCACAAAATTCTTGCTTTGAAATCCCCAATTTATATATAATGATAAAACTCAATCACAAGAAGACAAAAACAATCAAACAGTTGCTAGGAAACTACAAAACTCTTGCTTTCGAAATCCCCAATTTGTATTTCATGATAAAACTCAATGACATGAAGTCAAAAACAATCAAACAGTTGCTAGGAAACCACAAAACTCTTGCTTTCGAAATCCTCAATTTATATTTAATGATAAAACTCAATCACAAGAAGTCAAAAACAATCAAACAGTAGCTAGGAATCCACAAAAATCTTGCTTTCGAAATCCCCAATTTGTATTTCATGATAAAACTCAATTACAAGAAGAAAAAAACAATCAAACCGTTGCTAGGAAACAACAAAACTCTTGCTTTCGAAATCACCGATTTATATATAATGACTAAACTCAATCACAACAAGTCCGAAACAATCAAACAGTTGCTAGGAAACTACAAAACTCCTTCTTTCAATATGCCCAATTTATATTTCATGATAAAACTTAATGACAAGAAGTCAAAAACAGTTGCTAGGAAACCACAAAACTCTTGCTTTCGAAATCCCCAATTTATATATAATGATAAAACTCAATGACATGAAGTCAAAAACAATCAAACAGTTGCTAGGAAACAACAAAACGTTGATGTCGATATCCCCAATTTATATTTCATGATAAAACTCGATGACATGAAGTCAAAAACAATAAAACAGTTGCTAGGAAACTACAAAACTCTTGCTTTCGAAATCTTCCATTTTTTATATATTATGATAAAACTCAATTACAAGAAGACAAAAACAATAAAACAGTTGCTAGGAAACTACAAAACTCTTGCTTTCTTAATCTCCAATTTATATATAATGATAAAACTCAATGATATGAAGACAAAAACAATAAAACAGTTGCTAGGAAACTACAAAACTCTTGCTTTCGAAATCTCCAATTTATATATAATGATAAAACTCAATTACAAGAAGACAAAAACAATAAAACAGTTGCTAGGAAACTACAAAACTCTTGCTTTCGAAATCCCCAATTTATATATAATGATAAATTCAATCACAAGAAGTCAAAAACAATCAAACAGTTGCTAGGAATCCACAAAACGCTTGCTTTCGATACGCCTAATTTATATTTCATGATACAATTCATTGATAAGAAGTCAAAAACAATCTAGCAGATGCTAGGAAACCACAAAACGCTTGCTTTCGAAATCTCCAATTTACATTTCATGATAAAACTCAATTACAAGAAGACAAAAACAATAAAAAAGTTGCTAGGAAACTACAAAACTCTTGCTTTCGAAATCCCCAATTTATATTTCATGATAAAACTCAATGACATGAAGTCAAACAGTTGCTAGTAAACCACAAAATTCTTGCTTTCGAAATCCCCAACTTATATATAATGATAAAACTCAATTACAAGAAGACAAAAACAATAAAACAGTTGCAAGGAAACTACAAAACTCTTGCTTTCGAAATTTCCAATTTATATTTCATGATAAAACTCAATGACATGAAGTCAAAAAAAGTCAAACAGTTGCTAGTAAACCACAAAATTCTTGCTTTCGAAATCCCCAATTTATATTTCATGATAAAACTCAATGACATGAAGTCAAAAACAGTCAAACAGTTGCTAGTAAACCACCAAATTCTTGCTTTCGAAATCCCCAACTTATATATAATGATAAAACTCAATTACAAGAAGACAAAAACAATAAAACAGTTGCTAGGAAACTACAATACTCTTGCTTTCGAAATTTCCAATTTATATTTCATGATAAAACTCAATGACATGAAGTCAAAAAAAGTCAAACAGTTGCTAGTAAACCACAAAATTCTTGCTTTGAAATCCCCAATTTATATATAATGATAAAACTCAATCACAAGAAGACAAAAACAATCAAACAGTTGCTAGGAAACCTCTAAACGCTTGCTTTCGAAATCCCCAATTTGTATTTCATGATAAAACTCAATGACATGAAGTCAAAAACAATCAAACAGTTGCTAGGAAACTACAAAACTCTTGCTTTCGAAATCCCCAATTTATATATAATGAATAAACTCAATTACAAGAAGTCAAAAACAATCAAACAGTTGCTAGGAATCCACAAAACTCTTGCTTTCGAAATCCCCAATTTGTATTTCATTATAAAACTCAATGACATGAAGTCAAAAACAATCTAACAGTTGCTAGAAAACTACAAAACTCTTGCTTTCGAAATCGCCAATTTATATATAATGATAAAACTCAATTACAAGAAGACAAAAACAATAAAACAGTTGCTAGGAAACTACAAAACTCTTGCTTTCGAAATCTCCAATTTATATTTCATGATAAAACTCAATGACATGAAGTCAAAAACATTCAAACAGTTGCTAGGAAACTACAAAACTCTTGCTTTCGAAATCCCCAATTTATATATAATGATAAAACTCAATCACAAGAAGTCAAAAACAATCAAACAGTTGCTAGGAATCCACAAAACGCTTGCTTTCGATATGCCCAATTTATATTTCATGATAAAACTCAATTACAAGAAGACAAAAACAATAAAACAGTTGCTAGGAAACTACAAAACTCTTGCTTTCGAAATCTCCAATTTATATATAATGATAAAACTCAATGACATGAAGTCAAAAACAATTAAACAGTTGCTAGGAAACTACAAAACTCTTGCTTTCGAAATCCCCTATTTATATATAATGATAAAACTCAATGACATGAAGTCAAAAACAATAAAACAGTTGCTAGGAAACTACAAAACTCTTGCTTTCGAAATCTCCAATTTATATATAATGATAAAACTCAATGACATGAAGTCAAAATCAATAAAACAGTTGCTAGGAAACTACAAAACTCTTGCCTTCGAAATCACCGATTTATATATAATGACTAAACTCAATCACAACAAGTCAGAAACAATCAAACAGTTGCTAGGAAACCACAAAACGTTGATGTCGATATCCCCAATTTATATTTCATGATAAAACTCAATGACATGAAGTCAAAAACAATCAAACAGTTGCTAGGAAACCACAAAACTCTTGCTTTCGAAATCCCCAATTTATACATAATGATAAAACTCAATCACAAGAAGTCAAAAACAATAAAACAGTTGCTAGGAAACTACAAAACTCTTGCTTTCGAAATCCCCAATTTATATATAATGATAAAATTCAATCACAAGAAGTCAAAAACAATCAAACAGTTGCTAGGAATCCACAAAACGCTTGCTTTCGATATGCCTAATTTATATTTCATGATACAATTCATTGAAAAGAAGTCAAAAACAATCTAGCAGATGCTAGGAAACCACAAAACGCTTGCTTTCGAAATCTCCAATTTACATTTCATGATAAAACTAGGTTACAAGAAGACAAAAACAATCAAACAGTTGCTAGGAAACTACAAAACTCTTGCTTTCGAAATCCCCAATTTATATATAATGATAAAACTCAATCACAAGAAGTCAAAAACAATCAAACAGTTGCTAGGAATCCACAAAACGCTTGCTTTCGATATGCCCAATTTATATTTCATGATAAAACTCAATTACAAGAAGACAAAAACAATAAAACAGTTGCTAGGAAACTACAAAACTCTTGCTTTCGAAATCTCCAATTTATATATAATGATAAAACTCAATGACATGAAGTCAAAAACAATCAAACAGTTGCTAGGAATCCACAAAACTCTTGCTTTCGAAATCCCCAATTTATACATAATGATAAAACTCAATCACAAGAAGTCAAAAACAATAAAACAGTTGCTAGGAAACTACAAAACTCTTGCTTTCGAATTCCCCAATTTATATATAATGATAAAATTCAATCACAAGAAGTCAAAAACAATCAAACAGTTGCTAGGAATCCACAAAACTCTTGCTTTCGAAATCTCCAATTTGTATTTCATGATAAAACTCAATTACATGAAGTCAGAAACAATCAAACAGTTGCTAGGTAACTACAAAACTCCTTCTTTCAATATGCCCAATTTATATTTCATGATAAAACTTAATGACAAGAAGTCAAAAACAGTTGCTAGGAAACCACAAAACTCTTGCTTTCGAAATCCCCAATTTATATATAATGATAAAACTCAATGACATGAAGTCAAAAACAATCAAACAGTTGCTAGGAAACCACAAAACGTTGATGTCGATATCCCCAATTTATATTTCATGATAAAACTCAATGACATGAAGTCAAAAACAATAAAACAGTTGCTAGGAAACTACAAAACTCTTGCTTTCGAAATCTCCCATTTTTTATATATTATGATAAAACTCAATTACAAGAAGACAAAAACAATAAAACAGTTGCTAGGAAACTACAAAACTCTTGCTTTCGAAATCTCCAATTTATATATAATGATAAAACTCAATGATATGAAGACAAAAACAATAAAACAGTTGCTAGGAAACTACAAAACTCTTGCTTTCGAAATCCCCAATTTATATATAATGATAAAACTCAATTACAAGAAGACAAAAACAATAAAACAGTTGCTAGGAAACTACAAAACTCTTGCTTTCGAAATCCCCAATTTATATATAATGATAAAATTCAATCACAAGAAGTCAAAAACAATCAAACAGTTGCTAGGAATCCACAAAACGCTTGCTTTCGATATGCCTAATTTATATTTCATGATACAATTCATTGACAAGAAGTCAAAAACAATCTAGCAGATGCTAGGAAACCACAAAACGCTTGCTTTCGAAATCTCCAATTTACATTTCATGATAAAACTCAATTACAAGAAGACAAAAACAATAAAAAAGTTGCTAGGAAACTACAAAACTCTTGCTTTCGAAATCCCCAATTTATATTTCATGATAAAACTCAATGACATGAAGTCAAACAGTTGCTAGTAAACCACAAAATTCTTGCTTTCGAAATCCCCAACTTATATATAATGATAAAACTCAATTACAAGAAGACAAAAACAATAAAACAGTTGCTAGGAAACTACAAAACTCTTGCTTTCGAAATTTCCAATTTATATTTCATGATAAAACTCAATGACATGAAGTCAAAAAAAGTCAAACAGTTGCTAGTAAACCACAAAATTCTTGCTTTCGAAATCCCCAATTTATATATAATGATAAAACTCAATCACAAGAAGTCAAAAACAATCAAACAGTTCCTAGGAAACCACAAAACTCTTGCTTTCGAAATCCCTAATATATATATATAATGATAAAACTCAATCACAAGAAGTCAAAAACATTCAAACAGTTGCTAGGAAACTACAAAACTCTTGCTTTCGAAATCCCCAATTTATATTTCATGATAAAACTCAATTACAAGAAGACAAAAACAATAAAACAGTTGCTAGGAAACAACAAAACTCTTGCTTTCGAAATCCCCAATTTATATTTCATGATAAAACTCAATGACATGAAGTCAAAAACAGTCAAACAGTTGCTAGTAAACCACCAAATTCTTGCTTTCGAAATCCCCAACTTATATATAATGATAAAACTCAATTACAAGAAGACAAAAACAATAAAACAGTTGCTAGGAAACTACAAAACTCTTGCTTTCGAAATCCTCAATTTATATTTAATGATAAAACTCAATCACAAGAAGTCAAAAACAATCAAACAGTAGCTAGGAATCCACAAAAATCTTGCTTTCGAAATCCCCAATTTGTATTTCATGATAAAACTCAATTACAAGAAGAAAAAAACAATCAAACCGTTGCTAGGAAACAACAAAACTCTTGCTTTCGAAATCCCCAATTTATATATAATGATAAAACTCAATCACAAGAAGACAAAAACAATCAAACAGTTGCTAGGAAACCTCTAAACGCTTGCTTTCGAAATCCCCAATTTGTATTTCATGATAAAACTCAATGACATGAAGTCAAAAACAATCAAACAGTTGCTAGGAAACCACAAAACTCTTGCTTTCGAAATCCCTAATTTATATATAATGAATAAACTCAATTACAAGAAGTCAAAAACAATCAAACAGTTGCTAGGAATCCACAAAACTCTTGCTTTCGAAATCCCCAATTTGTATTTCATTATAAAACTCAATGACATGAAGTCAAAAACAATCTAACAGTTGCTAGAAAACTACAAAACTCTTGCTTTCGAAATCCCCAATTTATATATAATGATAAAACTCAATTACAAGAAGACAAAAACAATAAAACAGTTGCTAGGAAACTACAAAACTCTTGCTTTCGAAATCTCCAATTTATATTTTATGATAAAACTCAATGACATGAAGTCAAAAACATTCAAACAGTTGCTAGGAAACTACAAAACTCTTGCTTTCGAAATCCCCAATTTATATATAATGATAAAACTCAATCACAAGAAGTCAAAAACAATCAAACAGTTGCTAGGAATCCACAAAACGCTTGCTTTCGATATGCCCAATTTATATTTCATGATAAAACTCAATTACAAGAAGACAAAAACAATAAAACAGTTGCTAGGAAACTACAAAACTCTTGCTTTCGAAATCTCCAATTTATATATAATGATAAAACTCAATGACATGAAGTCAAAAACAATTAAACAGTTGCTAGGAAACTACAAAACTCTTGCTTTCGAAATCCCAAATTTATATATAATGATAAAACTCAATGACATGAAGTCAAAAACAATAAAACAGTTGCTAGGAAACTACAAAACTCTTGCTTTCGAAATCTCCAATTTATATATAATGATAAAACTCAATGACATGAAGTCAAAAACAATAAAACAGTTGCTAGGAAACTACAAAACTCTTGCCTTCGAAATCACCGATTTATATATAATGACTAAACTCGTCAAAAACAATCAAACAGTTGCTAGTAAACCACAAAATTCTTGCTTTCGAAATCCCCAATTTATATATAATGATAAAACTGATTGACAAGAAGTCAAAAACAATCAAGCTGTTGCTAGGAAACCTCAAAACTCTTGCTTTCGAAATCCCCAATTTATATTTCATGAAAAAACTCAAATACAAGAAGACAAAAACCATAAAACAGTTGCTAGGGAACTACAAAACTCTAACTTTCGAAATCCCCAATTTATATATAATGATAAAACTCAATCACAAGAAGTCAAAAACATTCAAACAGTTGCTAGGAAACCACAAAACGCTTGATGTCGATATCCCCAATTTATATGTCATTATAATACTCAATTACAAGAAGACAAAAACAATCTAACAGTTGCTAGGAAACCACAAAACTCTTGCTTTCGAAATCCCCAATTTATATATAATGATAAAACTCAATCACAAGAAGTCAAAAACAATCAAACAGTTGCTAGGAAACATCAAAACGCTTGCTTTCGAAATCCCCAATTTGTATTTCATGATAAAACTCAATGACATGAAGTCAAAAACATTCAAACAATTGCTAGGAAACTACAAAACTCTAACTTTCGAAATCCCCAATTTATATATAATGATAAAACTCAATCACAAGAAGACAAAAACATTAAAACAGTTGCTAGGAAACCACAAAACGCTTGATGTCGATATCCCCAATTTATATGTCATTATAATACTCAATTACAAGAAGACAAAAACAATAAAACAGTTGCTAGGAATCCATAAAACGCTTGCTTTCGATATGCCCAATTTATATTTCATGATAATTTTCATTGACAAGAAACCGAAAACAATCAAGCAGTTGCTAGGAATCAACAAAACGTTTGCTTTCGATATGCCCAATTTATATTTCATTATATCTCAATTACAAGAAGACAAAAACAGTTGCTAGGAAACTACAAAACTCTTGCTTTCGAAATCCCCAATTTATATTTAATGATAAAACTCAATCACAAGAAGTCAAAAACATTCAAACAGTTGCTAGGAAACCACAAAACTCTTGCTGTCGATATCCCCAATTTATATTTCATGATAAAACTCAATTACAAGAAGACAAAAACAATAAAACAGTTGCTAGGAAACTTCAAAACTCTTGCTTTCGAAATCCCCAATTTATATTTCATGATAAAACTCAATGACATGAAGTCAAAAACAATCAAACAGTTGCTAGTAAACCACAAAATTCTTGCTTTCGAAATCCCCAATTTATATATAATGATAAAACTGATTGACAAGAAGTCAAAAACAATCAAGCAGATGCTAGGAAACCTCAAAACGCTTGCTTTCGATATGCCCTATTTATATTTCATGATAAAACTCAATTACAAGAAGACAAAAACAATAAAACAGTTGCTAGGAAACTACAAAACTCTTGCTTTCGAAATCCCCAATTTATATTTCATGATAAAACTCAATCACAAGAAGTCAAAAACAATAAAACAGTTGCTAGGAAACTACAAAACTCTTGCTTTCGAAATCCCCAATTTATATTTCATGATAAAACTCAATGACATGAAGTCAAAAACAATCAAACAGTTGCTAGTAAACCACAAAATTCTTGCTTTCGAAATCCCCAATTTATATATAATGATAAAACTGATTGACAAGAAGTCAAAAACAATCAAGCTGTTGCTAGGAAACCTCAAAACGCTTGCTTTCGATATGCCCAATTTATATTTCATGATAAAACTCAATTACAAGAAGACAAAAACAATAAAACAGTTGCTAGGAAACTACAAAACTCTTGCTTTCGAAATCCCCAATTTATATTTCATGATAAAACTCAATGACATGAAGTCAAAAACAATAAAACAGTTGCTAGTAAATCACAAAATTCTTGCTTTCGATATGCCCAATTTATATTTCATGAAAAAACTCAAATACAAGAAGACAAAAACCATAAAACAGTTGCTAGGGAACTACAAAACTCTAACTTTCGAAATCCCCAATTTATATATAATGATAAAACTCAATCACAAGAAGTCAAAAACATTCAAACAGTTGCTAGGAAACCACAAAACGCTTGATGTCGATATCCCCAATTTATATGTCATTATAATACTCAATTACAAGAAGACAAAAACAATCTAACAGTTGCTAGGAAACCACAAAACTCTTGCTTTCGAAATCCCCAATTTATATATAATGATAAAACTCAATCACAAGAAGTCAAAAACAATCAAACAGTTGCTAGGAAACATCAAAACGCTTGCTTTCGAAATCCCCAATTTGTATTTCATGATAAAACTCAATGACATGAAGTCAAAAACATTCAAACAATTGCTAGGAAACTACAAAACTCTAACTTTCGAAATCCCCAATTTATATATAATGATAAAACTCAATCACAAGAAGACAAAAACATTAAAACAGTTGCTAGGAAACCACAAAACGCTTGATGTCGATATCCCCAATTTATATGTCATTATAATACTCAATTACAAGAAGACAAAAACAATAAAACAGTTGCTAGGAATCCATAAAACGCTTGCTTTCGATATGCCCAATTTATATTTCATGATAATTTTCATTGACAAGAAACCGAAAACAATCAAGCAGTTGCTAGGAATCAACAAAACGTTTGCTTTCGATATGCCCAATTTATATTTCATTATATCTCAATTACAAGAAGACAAAAACAGTTGCTAGGAAACTACAAAACTCTTGCTTTCGAAATCCCCAATTTATATTTAATGATAAAACTCAATCACAAGAAGTCAAAAACATTCAAACAGTTGCTAGGAAACCACAAAACTCTTGCTGTCGATATCCCCAATTTATATTTCATGATAAAACTCAATTACAAGAAGACAAAAACAATAAAACAGTTGCTAGGAAACTTCAAAACTCTTGCTTTCGAAATCCCCAATTTATATTTCATGATAAAACTCAATGACATGAAGTCAAAAACAATCAAACAGTTGCTAGTAAACCACAAAATTCTTGCTTTCGAAATCCCCAATTTATATATAATGATAAAACTGATTGACAAGAAGTCAAAAACAATCAAGCAGATGCTAGGAAACCTCAAAACGCTTGCTTTCGATATGCCCTATTTATATTTCATGATAAAACTCAATTACAAGAAGACAAAAACAATAAAACAGTTGCTAGGAAACTACAAAACTCTTGCTTTCGAAATCCCCAATTTATATTTCATGATAAAACTCAATCACAAGAAGTCAAAAACAATAAAACAGTTGCTAGGAAACTACAAAACTCTTGCTTTCGAAATCCCCAATTTATATTTCATGATAAAACTCAATGACATGAAGTCAAAAACAATCAAACAGTTGCTAGTAAACCACAAAATTCTTGCTTTCGAAATCCCCAATTTATATATAATGATAAAACTGATTGACAAGAAGTCAAAAACAATCAAGCTGTTGCTAGGAAACCTCAAAAAGCTTGCTTTCGATATGCCCAATTTATATTTCATGATAAAACTCAATTACAAGAAGACAAAAACAATAAAACAGTTGCTAGGAAACTACAAAACTCTTGCTTTCGAAATCCCCAATTTATATTTCATGATAAAACTCAATGACATGAAGTCAAAAACAATAAAACAGTTGCTAGTAAATCACAAAATTCTTGCTTTCGATATGCCCAATTTATATTTCATGAAAAAACTCAAATACAAGAAGACAAAAACCATAAAACAGTTGCTAGGGAACTACAAAACTCTAACTTTCGAAATCCCCAATTTATATATAATGATAAAACTCAATCACAAGAAGTCAAAAACATTCAAACAGTTGCTAGGAAACCACAAAACGCTTGATGTCGATATCCCCAATTTATATGTCATTATAATACTCAATTACAAGAAGACAAAAACAATAAAACAGTTGCTAGGAATCCATAAAACGCTTGCTTTCGATATGCCCAATTTATATTTCATGATAATTTTCATTGACAAGAAACCGAAAACAATCAAGCAGTTGCTAGGAATCAACAAAACGTTTGCTTTCGATATGCCCAATTTATATTTCATTATAACTCAATTACAAGAAGACAAAAACAGTTGCTAGGAAACTACAAAACTCTTGCTTTCGAAATCCCCAATTTATATTTCATGATAAAACTCAATGACATGAAGTCAAAAACAATCAAACAGTTGCTAGTAAACCACAAAATTCTTGCTTTCGAAATCTCCAATTTATATATAATGATAAAACTCAATTACAAGAAGACAAAAACAATAAAACAGTTGCTAGGAAACTACAAAACTCTTGCTTTCGAAATCTCCAATTTATATATAATGATAAAACTCAATGACATGAAGACAAAAACAATAAAACAAATGCTAGGAAACTACAAAACTCTTGATTTCGAAATCCCCAATTTATATATAATGATAAAACTCAATGACATGAAGTCAAAAACAATCAAACAGTTCCTAGGAAACCAAAAAACTCCTGCTTTCGAAATCCCCAATTTATATTTCATGATAAAACTCAATGACATGAAGGCAAAAACAATCAAACAGTTGCTAGGAAACCACAAAACTCTTGCGTTCGAAATCCCCAATTTATATTTCACTATAAAACTCATTGACAAGAAGTCAAAAACAATCAAACAGTTGCTAGGAATCCACAAAACGCTTGCTTTCGATATGCCCAATTTATATTTCATGATAAAACTCAATGACATGAAGACAAAAACTATAAAACAGTTGCTAGGAAACCATAAAACGTTGATGTCGATATCACCAATTTATATGTCATTATAATACTCAATTACAAGAAGACAAAAACAATAAAACAGATGCTAGGAATCTTCTAAACTCTTGCTTTCGAAATCCCCAATTTATATTTCATGATAAAACTCAATGACATGAAGTCAAAAACAATCAAACAGTTGCTAGGAAACAACAAAACTCTTGCTTTCGAAATCACCGATTTATATATAATGACTAAACTCAATCACAAGAAGTCAGAAACAATCAAACAGTTGCTAGGAAACTACAAAACTCCTTCTTTCAATATGCCCAATTTATATTTCATGATAAAACTTAATGACAAGAATTCAAAAACAGTTGCTAGGAAACTACAAAACTCTTGCTTTCGAAATCCCCAATTTATATATAATGATAAAACTCAATCACAAGAAGTCAAAAACATTCAAACAGTTGCAAGGAAACCACAAAACGCTTGATGTCGATATCCCCAATTTATATGTCATTATAATACTCAATTACAAGAAGACAAAAACAATAAAACAGTTGCTAGGAAACTTCAAAACTCTTGCTTTCGAAATCCCCAATTTATATTTCATGATAAAACTCAATGACATGAAGTCAAAAACAATCAAACAGTTGCTAGTAAACCACAAAATTCTTGCTTTCGAAATCCCCAATTTATATATAATGATAAAACTGATTGACAAGAAGTCAAAAACAATCAAGCAGTTGCTAGGAAACCTCAAAACGCTTGCTTTCGATATGCCCTATTTATATTTCATGATAAAACTCAATTACAAGAAGACAAAAACAATAAAACAGTTGCTAGGAAACTACAAAACTCTTGCTATCGAAATCCCAAATTTATATTTCATGATAAAACTCAATGACATGAAGTCAAAAACCATAAAACAGTTGCTAGGGAACTACAAAACTCTTGCTTTCGAAATTCCCAATTTATATTTCATGATAAAACTCAATGACAAGAAGTCAAAAACGTTCAAACAGTTGCTAGGGATCCAAAAAACGCTTTCTTTCGATATGCCCAATTTATATTTCATGATAAAACACATTGACAAGAAACCGAAAACAATCAAACAGTTGCTAGGAAACTACCAAACTCTTGATTTCGAAATCCCCAATTTATATTTCATGATAAAACTCAATGACATGAAGTCAAAAACAATCAAACAGTTGCTAGGAAACAACAAAACTCATGCTTTCGAAATTACCGATTTATATATAATGATAAAACTGATTGACAAGAAATCAAAAACAATCAAGCAGTTGCTGGGAAACCTCATAACGCTTGCTTTCGATATGCCCAATTTATATTTCATGATAAAACTCAGTTACAAGAAGACAAAAACAATAAAACAGTTGCTAGGAAACTTCAAAACTCTTGCTTACGAAATCCCCAATTTATATTTCATGATAAAACTCAATGACATGAAGTCAAAAACAATAAAACAGTTGCTAGTAAATCACAAAATTCTTGCTTTCGATATGCCCAATTTATATTTCATGAAAAAACTCAAATACAAGAAGACAAAAACCATAAAACAGTTGCTAGTAAATCACAAAATTCTTGCTTTCGAAATCCCCAATTTATATAGAATGATAAAACTGATTGACAAGAAGTCAAAAACAATCAAGCAGTTGCTAGGAAACCTCAAAACGCTTGCTTTCGATATGCCCAATTTATATTTCATGATAAAACTCAATTACAAGAAGACAAAAACAATAAAACAGTTGCTAGGAAACTACAAAACTCTTGCTTTCGAAATCCCCAATTTATATTTCATGATAAAACTCAATGGCATGAAGTCAAAAACAATAAAACAGTTGCTAGGAAACTACAAAACTCATTCTTTCAATATGCCCAATTTATATTTCATGATAAAACTTAATGACAAGAATTCAAAAACAGTTGCTAGAAAACCACAAAACTCTTGCTTTCGAAATCCCCAATTTATATATAATGATAAAACTCAATCACAAGAAGTCAAAAACATTCAACCAGTTGCTAGGAAACCACAAAACGCTTGATGTCGATATCCCCAATTTATATGTCTTTATAATACTCAATTACAAGAAGACAAAAACAATAAAACAGTTGCTAGGAATCCATAAAACGCTTGCTTTCGATATGCCCAATTGATATTTCATGATAATTTTCATTGACAAGAAACCGAAAACAATCAAGCAGTTGCTAGGAATCAACAAAACGTTTGCTTTCGATATGCCCAATTTATATTTCATTATAACTCAATTACAAGAAGACAAAAACAGTTGCTAGGAAACTACAAAACTCTTGCTTTCGAAATCCCAAATTTATATTTAATGATAAAACTCAATCACAAGAATTCAAAAACATTCAAACAGTTGCTAGGAAACCACAAAACTCTTGCTGTCGATATCCCCAATTTATATTTCATGATAAAACTCAATTACAAGAAGACAAAAACAATAAAACAGTTGCTAGGAAACTTCAAAACTCTTGCTTTCGAAATCCCCAATTTATATTTCATGATAAAACTAAATGACATGAAGTCAAAAACAATCAAACAGTTGCTAGTAAACCACAAAATTCTTGCTTTCGAAATCCCCAATTTATATATAATGATAAAACTGATTGACAAGAAGTCAAAAACAATCAAGCAGTTGCTAGGAAACCTCAAAACGCTTGCTTTCGATATGCCCTATTTATATTTCATGATAAAACTCAATTACAAGAAGACAAAAACAATAAAACAGTTGCTAGGAAACTACAAAACTCTTGCTTTCGAAATCCCCAATTTATATTTCATGATAAAACTCAATGACATGAAGTCAAAAACCATAAAACAGTTGCTAGGGAACTACAAAACTCTTGCTTTCGAAATTCCCAATTTATATTTCATGATAAAACTCAATGACAAGAAGTCAAAAACGTTCAAACAGTTGCTAGGAATCCAAAAAACGCTTTCTTTCGATATACCCAATTTATATTTCATGATAAAACACATTGACAAGAAACCGAAAACAATCAAACAGTTGCTAGGAAACTACCAAACTCTTGCTTTCGAAATCCCCAATTTATATATAATGATAAAACTCAATTACAAGAAGACAAAAACAATAAACCAGTTGCTAGGAAACTACAAAACTCTTGCTTTCGAAATCACCGATTTATATATAATGACTAAACTCAATCACAACAAGTCAGAAACAATCAAACAGTTGCTAGGAAACTACAAAACTCTTTCTTTCAATATGCCCAATTTATATTTCATGATAAAACTTAATGACAAGAAGTCAAAAACAGTTGCTAGGAAACCACAAAACTCTTGCTTTCGAAATCCCCAATTTATATATAATGATAAAACTCAATGACATGAAGTCAAAAACAATCAAACAGTTGCTAGGAAACCACAAAACGTTGATGTCGATATCACCAATTTATAAGTCATTATAATACTCAATTACAAGAAGACAAAAACAATAAAACAGATGCTAGGAAACTTCTAAACTCTTGCTTTCGAAATCCCCAATTTATATATAATGATAAAACTGATTGACAAGAAGTCAAAAACAATCAAGCAGTTGCTAGGAAACCTCAAAACGCTTGTTTCGATATGCCCAATTTATATTTCATGATAACCTCAATTACAAGAAGACAAAAACAATAAAACAGTTGCTAGGAATCTACAAAACTCTTGCTTTCGAAATCCCCAATTTATATTTCATGATAAAACTCAATGACATGAAGTCAAAAACAATAAAACTGTTGCTAGTAAATCACAAAATTCTTGCTTTCGATATGCCCATTTTATATTTCATGAAAAAACTCAAATACAAGAAGACAAAAACCATAAAACAGTTGCTAGGGAACTACAAAACTCATGCTTTCGAAATTCCCAATTTAAATTTCATGATAAAACTCAATGACAAGAAGTCAAAAACGTTCAAACAGTTGCTAAGAATCCAAAAAACGTTTTCTTTCGATATGCCCAATTTATATTTCACGATAAAACTCAATGACATGAAGTCAAAAACAATCAAACAGTTGCTAGGAAACAACAAAACTCTTGCTTTCGAAATCACCGATTTATATATAATGACTAAACTCAATCACAAGAAGTCAGAAACAATCAAACAGTTGCTAGGAAACTACAAAACTCCTTCTTTCAATATGCCCAATTTATATTTCATGATAAAAATTAATGACAAGAATTCAAAAACAGTTGCTAGGAAACCACAAAACTCTTGCTTTCGAAATCCCCAATTTATATATAATGATAAAACTCAATCACAAGAAGTCAAAAACATTCAAACAGTTGCAAGGAAACCACAAAACGCTTGATGTCGATATCCCCAATTTATATGTCATTATAATACTCAATTACAAGAAGACAAAAACAATAAAACAGTTGCTAGGAATCCATAAAACGCTTGCTTTCGATATGCCCAATTTATATTTCATGATAATTTTCATTGACAAGAAACCGAAAACAATCAAGCAGTTGCTAGGAATCAACAAAACGTTTGCTTTCGATATGCCCAATTTATATTTCATTATAACTCAATTACAAGAAGACAAAAACAGTTGCTAGGAAACTACAAAACTCTTGCTTTCGAAATCCCCAATTTATATTTAATGATAAAACTCAATCACAAGAAGTCAAAAACATTCAAACAGTTGCTAGGAAACCACAAAACTCTTGCTGTCGATATCCCCAATTTATATTTCATGATAAAACTCAATTACAAGAAGACAAAAACAATAAAACAGTTGCTAGGAAACTTCAAAACTCTTGCTTTCGAAATCCCCAATTTATATTTCATGATAAAACTCAATGACATGAAGTCAAAAACAATCAAACAGTTGCTAGTAAACCACAAAATTCTTGCTTTCGAAATCCCCAATTTATATATAATGATAAAACTGATTGACAAGAAGTCAAAAACAATCAAGCAGTTGCTAGGAAACCTCAAAACGCTTGCTTTCGATATGCCCTATTTATATTTCATGATAAAACTCAATTACAAGAAGACAAAAACAATAAAACAGTTGCTAGGAAACTACAAAACTCTTGCTATCGAAATCCCCAATTTATATTTCATGATAAAACTCAATGACAAGAAGTCAAAAACCATAAAACAGTTGCTAGGGAACTACAAAACTCATGCTTTCGAAATTCCCAATTTATATTTCATGATAAAACTCAATGACAAGAAGTCAAAAACGTTCAAACAGTTGCTAAGAATCCAAAAAACGTTTTCTTTCGATATGCCCAATTTATATTTCACGATAAAACTCAATGACATGAAGTCAAAAACAATCAAACAGTTGCTAGGAAACAACAAAACTCTTGCTTTCGAAATCACCGATTTATATATAATGACTAAACTCAATCACAAGAAGTCAGAAACAATCAAACAGTTGCTAGGAAACTACAAAACTCCTTCTTTCAATATGCCCAATTTATATTTCATGATAAAACTTAATGACAAGAAGTCAAAAACAGTTGCTAGGAAACCACAAAACTCTTGCTTTCGAAATCCCCAATTTATATATAATGATAAAACTCAATCACAAGAAGTCAAAAACATTCAACAGTTGCAAGGAAACCACAAAACGCTTGATGTCGATATCCCCAATTTATATGTCATTATAATACTCAATTACAAGAAGACAAAAACAATAAAACAGTTGCTAGGAATCCATAAAACGCTTGCTTTCGATATGCCCAATTTATATTTCATGATAATTTTCATTGACAAGAAACCGAAAACAATCAAGCAGTTGCTAGGAATCAACAAAACGTTTGCTTTCGATATGCCCAATTTATATTTCATTATAACTCAATTACAAGAAGACAAAAACAGTTGCTAGGAAACTACAAAACTCTTGCTTTCGAAATCCCCAATTTATATTTAATGATAAAACTCAATCACAAGAAGTCAAAAACATTCAAACAGTTGCTAGGAAACCACAAAACTCTTGCTGTCGATATCCCCAATTTATATTTCATGATAAAACTCAATTACAAGAAGACAAAAACAATAAAACAGTTGCTAGGAAACTTCAAAACTCTTGCTTTCGAAATCCCCAATTTATATTTCATGATAAAACTCAATGACATGAAGTCAAAAACAATCAAACAGTTGCTAGTAAACCACAAAATTCTTGCTTTCGAAATCCCCAATTTATATATAATGATAAAACTGATTGACAAGAAGTCAAAAACAATCAAGCAGTTGCTAGGAAACCTCAAAACGCTTGCTTTCGATATGCCCAATTTATATTTCATGATAACCTCAATTACAAGAAGACAAAAACAATAAAACAGTTGCTAGGAAACTACAAAACTCTTGCTTTCGAAATCCCCAATTTATATTTCATGATAAAACTCAATGACATGAAGTCAAAAACAATAAAACTGTTGCTAGTAAATCACAAAACTCTTGATTTCGAAATCCCCAACTTATATTTCATGATAAAACTCAATGACATGAAGTCAAAAACAATCAAACAGTTGCTAGGAAACAACAAAACTCTTGCTTTCGAAATTACCGATTTATATATAATGACTAAACTCAATCACAAGAAGTCAGAAACAATCAAACAGTTGCTAGGAAACTACAAAACTCCTTCTTTCAATATGCCTAATTTATATTTCATGATAAAACTTAATGACAAGAAGTCAAAAACAGTTGCTAGGAAACCACAAAACTCTTGCTTTCGAAATCCCCAATTTATATATAATGATAAAACTCAATCACAAGAAGTCAAAAACAATAAAACAGTTGCTAGGAAACTACAAAACTCTTGCTTTCGAAATCCCCAATTTATATTTCATGATAAAACTAAATGACATGAAGTCAAAAACAATCAAACAGTTGCTAGTAAACCACAAAATTCTTGCTTTCGAAATCCCCAATTTATATATAATGATAAAACTGATTGACAAGAAGTCAAAAACAATCAAGCAGTTGCTAGGAAACCTCAAAACGCTTGCTTTCGATATGCCCTATTTATATTTCATGATAAAACTCAATTACAAGAAGACAAAAACAATAAAACAGTTGCTAGGAAACTACAAAACTCTTGCTTTCGAAATCCCCAATTTATATTTCATGATAAAACTCAATGACATGAAGTCAAAAACCATAAAACAGTTGCTAGGGAACTACAAAACTCTTGCTTTCGAAATTCCCAATTTATATTTCATGATAAAACTCAATGACAAGAAGTCAAAAACGTTCAAACAGTTGCTAGGAATCCAAAAAACGCTTTCTTTCGATATACCCAATTTATATTTCATGATAAAACACATTGACAAGAAACCGAAAACAATCAAACAGTTGCTAGGAAACTACCAAACTCTTGCTTTCGAAATCCCCAATTTATATATAATGATAAAACTCAATTACAAGAAGACAAAAACAATAAACCAGTTGCTAGGAAACTACAAAACTCTTGCTTTCGAAATCACCGATTTATATATAATGACTAAACTCAATCACAACAAGTCAGAAACAATCAAACAGTTGCTAGGAAACTACAAAACTCTTTCTTTCAATATGCCCAATTTATATTTCATGATAAAACTTAATGACAAGAAGTCAAAAACAGTTGCTAGGAAACCACAAAACTCTTGCTTTCGAAATCCCCAATTTATATATAATGATAAAACTCAATGACATGAAGTCAAAAACAATCAAACAGTTGCTAGGAAACCACAAAACGTTGATGTCGATATCACCAATTTATAAGTCATTATAATACTCAATTACAAGAAGACAAAAACAATAAAACAGATGCTAGGAAACTTCTAAACTCTTGCTTTCGAAATCCCCAATTTATATATAATGATAAAACTGATTGACAAGAAGTCAAAAACAATCAAGCAGTTGCTAGGAAACCTCAAAACGCTTGTTTCGATATGCCCAATTTATATTTCATGATAACCTCAATTACAAGAAGACAAAAACAATAAAACAGTTGCTAGGAATCTACAAAACTCTTGCTTTCGAAATCCCCAATTTATATTTCATGATAAAACTCAATGACATGAAGTCAAAAACAATAAAACTGTTGCTAGTAAATCACAAAATTCTTGCTTTCGATATGCCCATTTTATATTTCATGAAAAAACTCAAATACAAGAAGACAAAAACCATAAAACAGTTGCTAGGGAACTACAAAACTCATGCTTTCGAAATTCCCAATTTAAATTTCATGATAAAACTCAATGACAAGAAGTCAAAAACGTTCAAACAGTTGCTTAGAATCCAAAAAACGTTTTCTTTCGATATGCCCAATTTATATTTCACGATAAAACTCAATGACATGAAGTCAAAAACAATCAAACAGTTGCTAGGAAACAACAAAACTCTTGCTTTCGAAATCACCGATTTATATATAATGACTAAACTCAATCACAAGAAGTCAGAAACAATCAAACAGTTGCAAGGAAACCACAAAACGCTTGATGTCGATATCCCCAATTTATATGTCATTATAATACTCAATTACAAGAAGACAAAAACAATAAAACAGTTGCTAGGAATCCATAAAACGCTTGCTTTCGATATGCCCAATTTATATTTCATGATAATTTTCATTGACAAGAAACCGAAAACAATCAAGCAGTTGCTAGGAATCAACAAAACGTTTGCTTTCGATATGCCCAATTTATATTTCATTATAACTCAATTACAAGAAGACAAAAACAGTTGCTAGGAAACTACAAAACTCTTGCTTTCGAAATCCCCAATTTATATTTAATGATAAAACTCAATCACAAGAAGTCAAAAACATTCAAACAGTTGCTAGGAAACCACAAAACTCTTGCTGTCGATATCCCCAATTTATATTTCATGATAAAACTCAATTACAAGAAGACAAAAACAATAAAACAGTTGCTAGGAAACTTCAAAACTCTTGCTTTCGAAATCCCCAATTTATATTTCATGATAAAACTCAATGACATGAAGTCAAAAACAATCAAACAGTTGCTAGTAAACCACAAAATTCTTGCTTTCGAAATCCCCAATTTATATATAATGATAAAACTGATTGACAAGAAGTCAAAAACAATCAAGCAGTTGCTAGGAAACCTCAAAACGCTTGCTTTCGATATGCCCTATTTATATTTCATGATAAAACTCAATTACAAGAAGACAAAAACAATAAAACAGTTGCTAGGAAACTACAAAACTCTTGCTATCGAAATCCCCAATTTATATTTCATGATAAAACTCAATGACATGAAGTCAAAAACCATAAAACAGTTGCTAGGGAACTACAAAACTCTTGCTTTCGAAATTCCCAATTTATATTTCATGATAAAACTCAATGACAAGAAGTCAAAAACATTCAAACAGTTGCTAGGGAACTACAAAACTCATGCTTTCGAAATTCCCAATTTATATTTCATGATAAAACTCAATGACAAGAAGTCAAAAACGTTCAAACAGTTGCTAAGAATCCAAAAAACGTTTTCTTTCGATATGCCCAATTTATATTTCACGATAAAACTCAATGACATGAAGTCAAAAACAATCAAACAGTTGCTAGGAAACAACAAAACTCTTGCTTTCGAAATCACCGATTTATATATAATGACTAAACTCAATCACAAGAAGTCAGAAACAATCAAACAGTTGCTAGGAAACTACAAAACTCCTTCTTTCAATATGCCCAATTTATATTTCATGATAAAACTTAATGACAAGAAGTCAAAAACAGTTGCTAGGAAACCACAAAACTCTTGCTTTCGAAATCCCCAATTTATATATAATGATAAAACTCAATCACAAGAAGTCAAAAACATTCAAACAGTTGCAAGGAAACCACAAAACGCTTGATGTCGATATCCCCAATTTATATGTCATTATAATACTCAATTACAAGAAGACAAAAACAATAAAACAGTTGCTAGGAATCCATAAAACGCTTGCTTTCGATATGCCCAATTTATATTTCATGATAATTTTCATTGACAAGAAACCGAAAACAATCAAGCAGTTGCTAGGAATCAACAAAACGTTTGCTTTCGATATGCCCAATTTATATTTCATTATAACTCAATTACAAGAAGACAAAAACAGTTGCTAGGAAACTACAAAACTCTTGCTTTCGAAATCCCCAATTTATATTTAATGATAAAACTCAATCACAAGAAGTCAAAAACATTCAAACAGTTGCTAGGAAACCACAAAACTCTTGCTGTCGATATCCCCAATTTATATTTCATGATAAAACTCAATTACAAGAAGACAAAAACAATAAAACAGTTGCTAGGAAACTTCAAAACTCTTGCTTTCGAAATCCCCAATTTATATTTCATGATAAAACTCAATGACATGAAGTCAAAAACAATCAAACAGTTGCTAGTAAACCACAAAATTCTTGCTTTCGAAATCCCCAATTTATATATAATGATAAAACTGATTGACAAGAAGTCAAAAACAATCAAGCAGTTGCTAGGAAACCTCAAAACGCTTGCTTTCGATATGCCCAATTTATATTTCATGATAACCTCAATTACAAGAAGACAAAAACAATAAAACAGTTGCTAGGAAACTACAAAACTCTTGCTTTCGAAATCCCCAATTTATATTTCATGATAAAACTCAATGACATGAAGTCAAAAACAATAAAACTGTTGCTAGTAAATCACAAAACTCTTGATTTCGAAATCCCCAACTTATATTTCATGATAAAACTCAATGACATGAAGTCAAAAACAATCAAACAGTTGCTAGGAAACAACAAAACTCTTGCTTTCGAAATTACCGATTTATATATAATGACTAAACTCAATCACAAGAAGTCAGAAACAATCAAACAGTTGCTAGGAAACTACAAAACTCCTTCTTTCAATATGCCTAATTTATATTTCATGATAAAACTTAATGACAAGAAGTCAAAAACAGTTGCTAGGAAACCACAAAACTCTTGCTTTCGAAATCCCCAATTTATATATAATGATAAAACTCAATCACAAGAAGTCAAAAACAATAAAACAGTTGCTAGGAAACTACAAAACTCTTGCTTTCGAAATCCCCAATTTATATTTCATGATAAAACTCAATGACATGAAGTCAAAAACAATCAAACAGTTGCTAGTAAACCACAAAATTCTTGCTTTCGAAATCCCCAATTTATATATAATGATAAAACTGATTGACAAGAAGTCAAAAACATTCAAACAGTTGCTAGGAAACCACAAAACGCTTGCTTTCGAAATCCCCAATTTATATTTCATGATAAAACTCAATGACATGAAGACAAAAACAATAAAACAGTTGCTAGGAAACTACAAAACTCATGCTTTCGAAATCCCCAATATATATATATATAATGATAAAACTCAAACACAAGAAGTCAAAAACATTCAAACAGATGCTAGGAAACTACAAAACTCTTGCTTTCGAAATCCCCAATTTATATTTCATGATAAAACTCAATGACATGAAGTCAAAAACAATCAAACAGTTGCTAGTAAACCACAAAATTCTTGCTTTCGAAATCCCCAATTTATATATAATGATAAAACTGATTGACAAGAAGTCAAAAACAATCAAGCAGTTGCTAGGAAACCTCAAAACGCTTGCTTTCGATATGCCCAATTTATATTTCATGATAAAACTCAATGACATGAAGTCAAAAACAATCAAACAGTTGCTAGTAAACCACAAAATTCTTGCTTTCGAAATCCCCAATTTATATATAATGATAAAACTGATTGACAAGAAGTCAAAAACAATCAAGCAGTTGCTAGGAAACCACAAAACGCTTGCTTTCGATATGCCCTATTTATATTTCATGATAAAACTCAATTACAAGAAGACAAAAACAATAAAACAGTTGCTAGGAAACTACAAAACTCTTGCTATCGAAATCCCCAATTTATATTTCATGATAAAACTCAATGACATGAAGTCAAAAACCATAAAACAGTTGCTAGGGAACTACAAAACTCTTGCTTTCGAAATTCCCAATTTATATTTCATGATAAAACTCAATGACAAGAAGTCAAAAACATTCAAACAGTTGCTAGGGATCCAAAAAACGCTTTCTTTCGATATGCCCAATTTATATTTCATGATAAAACACATTGACAAGAAACCGAAAACAATCAAACAGTTGCTAGGAAACTACCAAACTCTTTTATTTCGAAATCCCCAATTTATATTTCATGATAAAACTCAATGACATGAAGTCAAAAACAATCAAACAGTTGCTAGGAAACAACAAAACTCTTGCTTTCGAAATTACCGATTTATATATAATGACTAAACTCAATCACAAGAAGTCAGAAACAATCAAACAGTTGCTAGGAAACTACAAAACTCCTTCTTTCAATATGCCTAATTTATATTTCATGATAAAACTTAATGACAAGAAGACAAAAACAATAAAACAGTTGCTAGGAAACTACAAAACTCTTGCTTTCGAAATCCCCAATTTATATTTCATGATAAAACTCAATGACATGAAGTCAAAAACAATAAAACTGTTGCTAGTAAATCACAAAATTCTTGCTTTCGATATGCCCATTTTATATTTCATGAAAAAACTCAAATACAAGAAGACAAAAACCATAAAACAGTTGCTAGGGAACTACAAAACTCATGCTTTCGAAATTCCCAATTTATATTTCATGATAAAACTCAATGACAAGAAGTCAAAAACGTTCAAACAGTTGCTAAGAATCCAAAAAACGTTTTCTTTCGATATGCCCAATTTATATTTCACGATAAAACTCAATGACATGAAGTCAAAAACAATCAAACAGTTGCTAGGAAACAACAAAACTCTTGCTTTCGAAATCACCGATTTATATTTCATTATAACTCAATTACAAGAAGACAAAAACAGTTGCTAGGAAACTACAAAACTCTTGCTTTCGAAATCCCCAATTTATATTTAATGATAAAACTCAATCACAAGAAGTCAAAAACATTCAAACAGTTGCTAGGAAACCACAAAACTCTTGCTGTCGATATCCCCAATTTATATTTCATGATAAAACTCAATTACAAGAAGACAAAAACAATAAAACAGTTGCTAGGAAACTTCAAAACTCTTGCTTTCGAAATCCCCAATTTATATTTCATGATAAAACTCAATGACATGAAGTCAAAAACAATAAAACTGTTGCTAGTAAATCACAAAACTCTTGATTTCGAAATCCCCAACTTATATTTCATGATAAAACTCAATGACATGAAGTCAAAAACAATCAAACAGTTGCTAGGAAACAACAAAACTCTTGCTTTCGAAATTACCGATTTATATATAATGACTAAACTCAATCACAAGAAGTCAGAAACAATCAAACAGTTGCTAGGAAACTACAAAACTCCTTCTTTCAATATGCCTAATTTATATTTCATGATAAAACTTAATGACAAGAAGTCAAAAACAGTTGCTAGGAAACCACAAAACTCTTGCTTTCGAAATCCCCAATTTATATATAATGATAAAACTCAATCACAAGAAGTCAAAAACAATAAAACAGTTGCTAGGAAACTACAAAACTCTTGCTTTCGAAATCCCCAATTTATATTTCATGATAAAACTCAATGACATGAAGTCAAAAACAATCAAACAGTTGCTAGTAAACCACAAAATTCTTGCTTTCGAAATCCCCAATTTATATATAATGATAAAACTGATTGACAAGAAGTCAAAAACATTCAAACAGTTGCTAGGAAACCACAAAACGCTTGCTTTCGAAATCCCCAATTTATATTTCATGATAAAACTCAATGACATGAAGACAAAAACAATAAAACAGTTGCTAGGAAACTACAAAACTCATGCTTTCGAAATCCCCAATATATATATATATAATGATAAAACTCAAACACAAGAAGTCAAAAACATTCAAACAGATGCTAGGAAACTACAAAACTCTTGCTTTCGAAATCCCCAATTTATATTTCATGATAAAACTCAATGACATGAAGTCAAAAACAATCAAACAGTTGCTAGTAAACCACAAAATTCTTGCTTTCGAAATCCCCAATTTATATATAATGATAAAACTGATTGACAAGAAGTCAAAAACAATCAAGCTGTTGCTAGGAAACCTCAAAACGCTTGCTTTCGATATGCCCAATTTATATTTCATGATAACCTCAATTACAAGAAGACAAAAACAATAAAACAGTTGCTAGGAAACTACAAAACTCTTGCTTTCGAAATCCCCAATTTATATTTCATGATAAAACTCAATGACATGAAGTCAAAAACAATAAAACTGTTGCTAGTAAATCACAAAATTCTTGCTTTCGATATGCCCATTTTATATTTCATGAAAAAACACAAATACAAGAAGACAAAAACCATAAAACAGTTGCTAGGGAACTTCAAAACTCTTGCTTTCGAAATCCCCAATTTATATTTCATGATAAAACTCAATGACATGAAGTCAAAAACAATCAAACAGTTGCTAGTAAATCACAAAACTCTTGATTTCGAAATCCCCAATTTATATATAATGATAAAACTGATTGACAAGAAGTCAATAACAATCAAGCAGTTGCTAGGAAACCTCAAAACGCTTGCTTTCGATATGCCCTATTTATATTTCATGATAAAACTCAATTACAAGAAGACAAAAACAATAAAACAGTTGCTAGGAAACTACAAAACTCTTGCTATCGAAATCCCCAATTTATATTTCATGATAAAACTCAATGACATGAAGTCAAAAACCATAAAACAGTTGCTAGGGAACTACAAAACTGTTGCTTTCGAAATTCCCAATTTATATTTCATGATAAAACTCAATGACAAGAAGTCAAAAACATTCAAACAGTTGCTAGGGATCCAAAAAACGCTTTCTTTCGATATGCCCAATTTATATTTCATGATAAAACACATTGACAAGAAACCGAAAACAATCAAACAGTTGCTAGGAAACTACCAAACTCTTGATTTCGAAATCCCCAATTTATATTTCATGATAAAACTCAATGACATGAAGTCAAAAACAATCAAACAGTTGCTAGGAAACAACAAAACTCTTGCTTTCGAAATTACCGATTTATATATAATGACTAAACTCAATCACAAGAAGTCAGAAACAATCAAACAGTTGCTAGGAAACTACAAAACTCCTTCTTTCAATATGCCTAATTTATATTTCATGATAAAACACATTGACAAGAAACCGAAAACAATCAAACAGTTGCTAGGAAACTACCAAACTCTTGATTTCGAAATCCCCAACTTATATTTCATGATAAAACTCAATGACATGAAGTCAAAAACAATCAAACAGTTGCTAGGAAACAACAAAACTCTTGCTTTCGAAATTACCGATTTATATATAATGACTAAACTCAATCACAAGAAGTCAGAAACAATCAAACAGTTGCTAGGAAACTACAAAACTCCTTCTTTCAATATGCCTAATTTATATTTCATGATAAAACTTAATGACAAGAAGTCAAAAACAGTTGCTAGGAAACCACAAAACTCTTGCTTTCGAAATCCCCAATTTATATATAATGATAAAACTCAATGACATGAAGTCAAAAACAATAAAACTGTTGCTAGTAAATCACAAAACTTTTGATTTCGAAATCCCCAACTTATATTTCATGATAAAACTCAATGACATGAAGTCAAAAACAATCAAACAGTTGCTAGGAAACAACAAAACTCTTGCTTTCGAAATTACCGATTTATATATAATGACTAAACTCAATCACAAGAAGTCAGAAACAATCAAACAGTTGCTAGGAAACTACAAAACTCCTTCTTTCAATATGCCTAATTTATATTTCATGATAAAACTTAATGACAAGAAGTCAAAAACAGTTGCTAGGAAACTACAAAACTCTTGCTTTCGAAATCCCCAATTTATATTTCATGATTAAACTCAATGACATGAAGTCAAAAACAATCAAACAGTTGCTAGGAAACTACAAAACTCTTGCTTTCGAAATCCCCAATTTATATTTCATGATAAAACTCAATTTCATGAATTCAAAAACAATCAAACAGTTCCTAGGAAACCACAAAACTCTTGCTTTCGAAATCTCCAATTTATATTTCATGATAAAACTCAATGACATGAAGTCAAAAACAATCAAACAGTTGCTAGGAAACCACAAAACTCTTGCTTTCGAAATCCCCAATTTATATTTCATGATAAAACTGATTGACAAGAAGTCAAAAACAATCTAGCAGATGCTAGGAAACCTCAAAACGCTTGCTTTCGATATGCCCAATTTATATTTCATGATAAAACTCAATCACAAGAAACCAAAACAATCAAACAGTTGCTAGGAAAACACAAAACGCTTGCTTTCGATATCCCCAATTAATATTTCATGATAAAACTCAATTACAAGAAGACAAAAACCATAAAACAGTTGCTAGGAAACCACAAAACGGTTGCTTTCGATATGCCCAATTTATATTTAATGATAAAACTCAATGACATGAAGTCAAAAACAATCAAACAGTTGCTAGGAAACTACAAAACTCTTGCTTTCGAAATCCCCAATTTATATTTCATGATAAAACTCAATTTCATGAATTCAAAAACAATCAAACAGTTCCTAGGAAACCACAAAACTCTTGCTATCGAAATCTCCAATTTATATTTCATGATAAAACTCAATGACATGAAGTCAAAAACAATCAAACAGTTGCTAGGAAACCACAAAACTCTTGCTTTCGAAATCCCCAATTTATATTTCATGATAAAACTGATTGACAAGAAGTCAAAAACAATCTAGCAGATGCTAGGAAACCTCAAAACGCTTGCTTTCGATATGCCCAATTTATATTTCATGATAAAACTCAATCACAAGAAACCGAAAACAATCAAACAGTTGCTAGGAAAACACAAAACGCTTGCTTTCGATATCCCCAATTAATATTTCATGATAAAACTCAATTACAAGAAGACAAAAACCATAAAACAGTTGCTAGGAAACCACAAAACGGTTGCTTTCGATATGCCCCATTTATATTTAATGATAAAACTCAATTACAAGAAGTCATAAACAATCAAACAGTTGCTAGGAAACCACAAAACGGTTGCTTTCGAAATCCCCAATTTATATTTCATGATAAAACTCAATGACATGAAGGCAAAAAGAATAAAACAATTGGTAGGAAACCACAAAACTCTTGCTTTAGAAATCCCTAGTTTATATTTCATGATAAAACTCAATCACAAGAAATCGAAAACAATCAAAGAGTTGGTAGGAAACAGCAAAACGCTTGCATTCCATATGCCCAATTTTAATTTTATGATAAAACTCAATTACAAAAAGTCCAAAAAAATAAAACAGTTGCTAGGAAACCACAAAACGGTTGCTTTCGATATGCCCAATTTCTATTTAATGATAAAACTCAATTACAAGAAGTCATAAACAATCAAACAGTTGCTAGGAAACCACAAAACGGTTGCTTTCGATATGCCCAATTTATATTTAATGATAAAACTTAGTCACAAGAAGTTAAAAAATTTCAAACAGTTGCTAGGAAACAGCAAAGCGCTTGCATTCCATATGCCCAATTTTAATTTTATGATAAAACTCAATTACAAAAAGTCCAAAAAAATAAAACAGTTGCTAGGAAACCACAAAACGGTTGCTTTCGATATGCCCAATTTATATTTAATGATAAAACTCAATCACAAGAAATCGAAAACAATCAAAGAGTTGCTAGGAAACAGCAAAACGCTTGCATTCCATATGCCCAATTTTAATTTTATGATAAAACTCAATGACATGAAGTCAAAAACAATCAAACAGTTCCTAGGAAACCACAAAACTCTTGCTTTCGAAATCCTCTATTTATATTTCATGATAAAACTCAATGACATGAAGTCAAAAACAATCAAACGGTTGCTAGGAAACCACAAAACTCTTGCTTTCGTAATCCCCAATTTATATTTCATGATAAAACTGATTGACAAGAAGTCAAAAACAATCTAGCAGATGCTAGGAAACCTCAAAACGCTTGCTTTCGATATGCCCAATTTATATTTCATGATAAAACTCAATCACAAGAAACCGAAAACAATCAAACAGTTGCTAGGAAAACACAAAACGCTTGCTTTCGATATCCCTAGTTAATATTTCATGATAAAACTCAATTACAAGAAGACAAAAACCATAAAACAGTTACTAGGAAACCACAAAACGCTTGCTATCAATATGCCCAATTTATATTTCATGATAAAACTTAATCACAAGAAGTCAAAAACAATCAAACAGTTGCTAGGAAACAGCAAAACGCTTGCTTTGGATATGCCCATTTTTAATTTTATGATAAAACTCAATTACAAAAAGTCCAAAAAAATAAAACAGTTGCTAGGAAACCACAAAACGGTTGCTTTCGATATGCCCAATTTATATTTCATGATAAAGCTCAATGACAATAAGTCAAAAAAACAAACAGTTGGTAGGAAACCACAAAACTCTTGCTTTCGAAATCCCTAATTTATATTTAATGATAAAACTCAATCACAAGAAGTCAAAAACAATCAAACAGTTGCTAGGAAACGACAAAACGCTTGCTTTCGAAATCCCCAATTTATATTTAATGATAAAACTCAATCAAAAGAAGTCAAAAACAATCAAACAGTTGCTAGGAAACCACAAAACTCTTGCTATAGAAATCCCCAATTTATATTTATTGATAAAACTCAATTACAAGAAATCATAAACAATCAAACAGTTGCTAGGAAACCACAAAACTCTTGCTATAGAAATCCCCAATTTATATTTAATGATATAACTCAATTACAAGAAATCATAAACAATCAAACAGTTGCTAGGAAACCACAAAACGCTTGGTATCGATATCCCCAATTTATATTTCATGATAAAACTCAATTACAAGAAATCATAAACAATCAAACAGTTGCTAGGAAACCACAAAACGCTTGGTATCGATATCCCCAATTTATATTTCATGATAAAACTCAATTACAAGAAATCATAAACAATCAAACAGTTGCTAGGAAACCAAAAAACGCTTGCTGTCGATATCCCCATTTTTAATTTTATGATAAAACTCAATTACAAAAAGTCCAAAAAAATAAAACAGTTGCTAGGAAACCACAAAACGGTTGCTTTCGATATGCCCAATTTATATTTCATGATAAAACTCAATCATAAGAAGGCAAAAAGAATAAGACATTTGCTAGAAAACCACAAAACTCCGTCTTTCGATATGCCCAATTTATATTTCATGATAAAACTCAATTACAAGAAATCAAAAACAATCAAACAGTTGCTAGGAAACCACAAAACGCTTGCTATCAATATGCCCAATTTATATTTCATGATAAAACTCAATGACAATAAGTCAAAAAAATCAAACAGTTGGTAGGAAACCACAAAACGCTTGCTTTCGAAATCCCTAGTTTATATTTAATGATAAAACTCAATCACAAGAAGTCAAAAACAATCAAACAGTTGCTAGAAAAGAACAAAACGCTTGCTTTCGATATGCCCAATTTATATTTCATGATAAAACTCAATCACAAGAAACCGAAAACAATCAAAGAGTTGCTAGAAAACAGCAAAACGCTTGCATTCCATATGCCCAATTTTAATTTTATGATAAAACTCAATTAAAAAAAGTCCAAAAAAATAAAACAGTTGCTAGGAAACCACAAAACGGTTGCTTTCGATATGCCCAATTTCTATTTAATGATAAAACTCAATTACAAGAAGTCATAAACAATCAAACAGTTGCTAGGAAACCACAAACCGGTTGCTTTCGATATGCCCAATTTATATTTAATGATAAAACTTAATCACAAGAAGTTAAAAAATTTCAAACAGTTGCTAGAAAACAGCAAAGCGCTTGCTTTCGATATGGCCATTTTTAATTTTATGATAAAACGCAACTACAAAAAGTCCAAAAAAATAAAACAGTTGGTAGGAAACCACAAAACGCTTGCTTTCGATATGCCCAATTTATATTTAATGATAAAACTCAATCACAAGAAACCAAAAACAATCAAACAGTTGCTAGGAAACCACAAAACGCTTGCTTTCGATATGCCCAATTTATATTTCATGATAAAACTCAATGACATGAAGTCAAAAACAATCAAACAGTTGCTAGGAAGCCACAAAACGCATGCTGTCGATATCCCCAATTTATATTTCATGATAAAACTCAATGACAAGAAGTCAAAAACAATAAAACAGTTGCTAGGAACCCAAAAAACTCTTGCTTTCGAAATCCCTAGTTTATATTTAATGATAAAACTCAATCACAAGAAGTCAAAAACAATCAAACAGTTGCTAGGAAACCACAAAACGCTTGCTTTCGATATGCCCAATTTATATTTCATGATAAAACTCATTTAAAAGAAGTCAAAAACAATAAAACAGTTGCTAGGAAACCACAAATCGCTTGCTATCAATATGCCCAATTTATATTTAATGATAAAGCTCAATCACAAGAAGTCAAAAACAATCAAACAGTTGCTAGGAAACCACAAAATACTTGCTATCAATATGCCCAATTTATATTTAATGATAAAACTCAATTACAAAAAGTCCAAAAAAATAAAACAGTTGCTAGGAAACCACTAAACGGTTGTTTTCGATATGCCCAATTTATATTTAATGATAAAACTCAAATACAAGAAGTCATAAACAATCAAAGAGTTGCTAGGAAACCACAAAACGCTTGCTTTCGATATGCCTAATTTATATTTATTGATAAAACTCAATTAAAAGAAGTCAAAAAAAATAAAACAGTTGCTAGGAAACCACAAAACGCTTGCTTTCGATATGCCCAATTTATATTTCACGATAAAACTCAATCACAAGAAACCGAAAACAATCAAACAGTTGCTAGGAAACCACAAAACGCTTGCTTTCGATATGCCCAATTTATATTTCATGATAAAACTCAATCACAAGAAACCGAAAACAATCAAACAGTTGCTAGGAAACAGCAAAGCGCTTGCATTCCATATGCCCAATTTTAATTTTATGATAAAACTCAATTACAAAAAGTCCAAAAAAATAAAACAGTTGCTAGGAAACCACAAAACGGTTGCTTTCGATATGCCCAATTTATATTAATTGATAAAACTCAATCACAAGAAATCGAAAACAATCAAAGAG